>CM060320.1:18882368-18907368 GCA_030674155.1 Stramonita haemastoma
ACCTCCACTGCCTTGCAGCCATACCCGCTCATAGAAGAGGCTTTGGAAGTCAACCCAAAGGGAAAATCGGGAGTCGGAGTCCCTCAAGCAGTCCGAGGTTGTATACAGCAACGTTCTGGCAACTCCTGCGACGGCACTGGAGCCATGTGTGTTGGTGATTGCCTTCCCAATGGACCATTCTAGCGACATGGAGGGGGGGGAGGTAGCCTGCTACATGGGAAACAGCTTACCCTCCATACTTACTTACCCAGGATTTGTGCTCTGGAGAGCCTGCTGTAATAATAATAATAATAATAATAATAATAATAATAATAATAATAATAATAATAATAATAATAATAATAATAATAATACATGGAATTTATATAGCGCTATATCTTGTAAAAACAAATCAAAGCGCTTGCACTCGACCCTCACAACAAACAAGCAACCAATGACAATGAATAATTCTAGCAAATTCGAAAGCACACTCACACACACACACACACACACACACACACACACACACACACACACACACACATACACACACACACACACACACACACTTATAGAGGCTATAAATTTAGGCAGGGTGAAGGGAATTTCAAATGTTGAAGGCAGGGACAAATAGGAAATGAAAACAGAAGGCAAAAATCTTAGGTTTGAAACAAGTGTGTCTTGAGGTTGGATTTAAAAGTGTCATATGTAGGCTTTTGCCGAAGGGAGAGAGGGAGGTCATTCCAGATTGATGGACCAGAAATAGAGAAAGAGCGGCGGCCAACGGTTGATAGGTTGAATTTAGGTATTTTTAAGGATAAGGTATCTGCAGCCGAGCGGAGGGAACGAGAAGGTGTGTACACGTGAAGACATTCACAGAGGTAAGAGGGTGCTGTTTTGTGGAGACATTTATAACAGAGAGTACTGATCTTATAGTTTACTCTCTGTGGCACAGGCAGCCAGTGGAGAGATTGCAAGAGAGGAGTAATGTGCTCAGATTTTTTCTTTCTGAGGACCAGTCGAGCTGCGGAGTTTTGTATACGTTGAAGGGAGTGGATAGATGGTGCTGGCAGACCAGCCAAAAGAGAATTGCAATAGTCCAGACGTGAAAGAATAAGAGAAGTGACTAGTTTGGATGTTGCATCAGTGGACAAGTACTTTCGAATTGCACTAATACGCCGTAGTTGATAGAAGCATGACTGACAGGTCTGGGTGATGAATTTTTGCATGGAGAGTGTGTTGTCAATAACGACTCCTAGATACTTTACAGCACTGGATAGAGGGACTGACGTATTGCCGAATTCTATTGAAGTTGTTGTGATAAAAGACAGTTTGTGTTTGGTCCCTACAAGCATGGATTCGGTTTTATCTGCGTTTAATTGTAATTTGTTCTGTATCATCCAGTTTTGGATATCTTGAAGGCAGTTGGACATGTTTGTCAAGAGAGAAGGCAGATTTTCAGGTGTATCACTGCTTATAATCTGAGAGTCGTCTGCATAAAAGTGATGGTTGATCTGATGACGGTTAATAACATGTGACAGGGGAGCAGTATAGAGAGTAAAGAGAACAGGGCCTAGAACAGATCCTTGAGGGACTCCGCATTCTAGTTTGGTTGGTGTGGAATGAATCTTGTTTACTGCCACAGTTTGGAATCGGTTTGTCAGGTACAAACTAAACCAGGTGAGGGCAGTGCCTTTAATACCGAAAGTGTTTTGGAGACGGGAGAGAAGAATTGAATGGTCAATAGTGTCAAATGCTGCAGATAAGTCGAGGAGAGTGAGAAGGGAGATTTTCCCTGAGTCAGAAGCATGTAGAAGCGTGTTTAAAGTGTGGACTAGGGTGGTTTCGGTGCTGTGGTTGATGCGGTAGGCAGACTGGAACGGGGGAGGAGACTATTGGAATGGAGATGGCTGTTGAGTTGTTTCAGAACAACTTTTTCAAGGACTTTAGAGATAAAAGGCAGATTGGAAACAGGTCTATAGTTCTTCAGAGTGTTAGGGTCAAGGTCGTGCTTTTTGAGTAGAGGTGTAACTATTGCAGTTTTGAGAGCTGGTGGAAAAATCCCTGAAAGAAGAGATGAGTTTACAATTTTCGTGATGGTGGGTATAAGCTGTACCAAGATAAACACCTACAACGCAACTCCATAGTCTTACGGGACTGAAGGATGCCTGTCTTTGTAACATTGCGGTGAAATGGTGGGAAAATGGCAACAGGTATAACCTCCCGCAGACCTCAGAGCTGTGTTTCTGACATGACATAGGACTCATTCTCACCGATGCTGTTACGACTATTGTTCTGTCCACAGTTCACTGTTCACTGTACAGAACCGTCGCTGCCATCACAGCAGCGTTAAATAAGTCACTAAAATGAAGATTGCTAGCATGGCATGACCATGGGGTGAAAAGTTCTGTCAGGGGCTGTCAGCTTTGTCTGCAGGGGATTAATGACCTATGACCCCAGACTTCCTCCTGTTTCTAGACATGAACAAGGAGGAGAGAACTGATTATCAATACTTTCAAAGAGAACACCAAAATCACAGACTTTCTTTCTGAAGGTCCAAGATAATCTTTCTCTCTTCCGCGAATTTCAGAAGTATTTCTTCAATTCAAAATCCAGATGTTTTCTTTGAGTTAATAAATTTCCCCTTCAAGTCTTTCACCATTTTACTTAAACTGTACTATTGTAAAAAAAAACAAACAAACAAACAAACAAACAAAAAACGGTCAATGTGCTTCCATTTCAAGTTCTACGTCTCGTAGTTCAGTACTGCTGTTGTACTTCGAGTTTAAAAAAAAAGAAGAAAAAAAGTCACAGTCAGATAGTCAGAATGAGTATAACCAAGACATCACAGACGATAACAAAAAAAGAAAAGAAATGCTATATAAATAATGTAGACCTCCTTAATTGAGAGGAGCTGATACAAGAGGGCAAGAAGCGACAGACCTGATGTAAACAATCCTACACAGCAGAGAAAGGGGGGAGGGGGACAGAGGATTAATTGCTCCATCAGAGTAGCATGCCAGTCCTTTTTTTAATCGTCTGGATGTTGGCCAAGACAGCTATCTTCAGACATACTTGGAAAATGAGCAGGACTATAGTACAGTAAGGAGGCTGGCAGTTTTTTGGGGCATGGTTTAAAAAAAAAGGATACTTACTGGGCCGAGTGCGTAACTTAATGGCATTGCTTTTAGCAGTCTAATTTGTCGCCTTGCGTCTACAGGCATCTTGGATAAAGACAACAGAGCGGCCTGTTACCCATCGGGTGTGACTGACTGGCGACAGATTAAGGCAATAGTGATAACGAATTTGAAAAAAAAAAAATGTACGTCATTATGTTATCATGATCACCACTTTTCTATCACCGTTATAATTTGAGTACTACTACATCATTGACGAAATGACTTTGATGCCCATACAATGTAATAATGAAGCCCACATCATGTCATAATGATACCCACACAGCGTCATAATGATACCCACATAATGCCATAATAATGTCTGCACAGTCATCATAATGATGCCCACACAGTGTTATGATGATACTCACACAATGTCATAATTATGCCCACACACAATCGTCATGCCGATGCTCACACAATATCATTATGATACCCACACAATGCCATAATGATGCCTACACAATTGTCATAATGGTGCCCACTTAATATCATAATGATGCCCACACAATGTCAAAATGATGCCCACGAAAAATCACACTAATGCCAAGGAATCAAGCGATGGTGTCCGTGCGCTATCTTAGTGATGATCCTGGAAAGTGGCACTCAGGTCCATGATATATCAATGATATATTATACAAATTTAAATGATACCCATACAATGACGATAATGCCAATACTAAAACACTTAGATCTGACATCATTGTTATGCCTTTAATATTATTAGTTGTTGAATAAATCCAGCAAACCATTGGTCCCTACGAAAATCTTCTATCAATCGCAAAGAAGCGTAAACTTAAATCGTAGGGGCATGTCATAAGATCAAAAGGACTAGAAAAAACAATACTGCAAGACACTGTCCAAGGAGGAAGAAAAAGAGTCAGACCAAAGAAGAGATAGGGGGACAACATCAGTGAATTGACAGGCCTATAACTCAACAAAACCCTGAGAAAGGCAGAACAGAGAGTGGAATGGAGGAAGCTGGTTGTCAAATCTTCATGGGTGCCCCCATGGTCGCCAGACTAAGGGATAGATAGATAGATAGATAGATAGATAGACAGACAGACAGACAGACAGACAGACAGACAGACAGATAGATAGATAGACAGACAGACAGACAGACAGACAGACAGACAGATAGATAGATAGATAGATAGATAGATAGATAGATAGATAGATAGATAGATAGATAGATAGATAGATAGATAGATAATAAACATGGCATTTATTAAACAAATATAATGTCACTTATCCCCAGAAGATGGCGTCATTGCTACTCCTTTAATAGTTTTTCGCTGTCCAATATATCTGGTCAAACGCTGCGGTTTCTGAAACAACAACACAACCTGCTTCTACTGCTGACTTCAAGAGAGGACTTTGCTAGAACTGCAGCACTGCAAGAAGCCAGTAAAAGGAAGAATGTCAGGATGGCGTGACCGTGGAGAGAGAAGACAATGACGTGTGCTGTGCTGTCAGGGCCACGTGGCTTGGTCTGCTGGAAAGTGATGACCTATGACCCCCCCCCTTCCCCCCCCCCCCCCCCACTTCCTGTTGCTGCTGTAGTCTGGCACCAGAATGGAATTTATTATTCAGATTTTTTTTGATGACGTCATACTAAATTGATGATGACGTCATAGAAGGTGATAATGATGTCAACAGTATCAATGGGATCTTCAGTCCTGCAAGTTTCCTGCTTGAAATTCTGCTGAATGAATCCTGCTCTTTTCTGTTGTTGTTTTCTCATTCTTCGGCTAGAGGTCCAAGGTTTACCAATGGTCAGATTTTTAGGAATGTTGCTCTTTTTGTCCACAATTCAAGTAAACCACATTCCAACTTTGGGGAATAGTTTTCTTTTTAAACTAGAGGCGCCTTCTATCTCAAGAAGGAATCAATATTTACTCAGAAATTCATTAAATACTGTAATTGGAAAATGTTACTTTCTAGATTTTTAAAGAACTGAATCGCTGGTAAATCATTTTCAATATGATTGAATGTTGTAAGTGGATACCGACACTTGTCTTCCTCCACTACTACTTCCTCAATAAAGAATCAATATTTGTGAAGTGAAAATGAAAACCAAAACTTCAATCGACTTTTCTTTTTGTTCATCTCTGAGACAGAAATGTGCAAACTCTTTCTCTTGGGTAAATTACAGAAGCATTTCTTTGTTTCAACTTCAAACTATGTTCTTAAGGTTAATGTCTTTCCACTTCAGGTACTACGTTATTGAATCCATCAAATATTATTGTCAAACTGTCTGTGCAATTAATTTTCCAGTTCCATGTCGTTGATTTCACTACAACTCTTGTAGTTTTGGATCGAAGATATGGTAATTGTCATTCTTATATTGAGTTAGGGAGAACTGTACATACATTTGTATCAGATAAAACACACACACACACACACACTCACAAACACACACAAACACACACACACACACACACACACACACACACACACATATATATATATATATATATATATATATATATATATATATATATATATATATATATATATATATATATATATATATATATATGTCATCATCAGCTTGGAGCAGCTGAAGTAGGATGCCAAGAAGTAGCAGACTGAAGTAAACAATCAATGAATCATATTCCGGACAGAAAGGGATGACAGGGGGATTAATTGCGCCATCAGAGTAGCATGCCAGTCCTTTTTTAATCGTCTGGATGTTGGCCAAGACAGCTATCTTCAGACATACTTGGAAAATGAGCAGGACTATAGTACAGTAAGGAGGCTGGCATTTTTAGGGCATGGTTAAAAAACACTTATTAAGTAGTGCGTACATCGATGTTATTTTTAAGCCATCACTTTGCCGCTTTCTTTCTAATGAACAGCTTCAGAAAGGGGCGGAGCTACTGGCTATTTGGAAGAGAAGTGACTAACGATAGTTTACGTCAAAACTGGTAACATATTTCGAAAGGAAACTATGTCATCATCTATTATTACTATCTTTCTATCAGTGTTTCATATTGAATACTCAGTTTTCCCAGCAGATTTCAAACATTTGCTGTCTTTGTTATCTTGAACTACGTAGATTAAGTTCCATCCGATACTTTCTCACAGTTGAAGTTACTAAATATTTTGTTTGAACTTTAATGTTAATGCAGAACTTGTAAATAAACAAAATGCCATTCTTGTCTCTTTTTTCCTTCAAAACCCCCCAGAGTCTTTAAGTAAACGTTAAAGTTTTACAGAATCTGCCATCAATGTTTCATTGAGTCTGTCCTTTTCCTTCTCCTTAATTTGCGGGTACAAAAGCTCGAATATAGAAAAAAAATGTACTGAATAAAGATGTTACAAGATGTGGCAAACTTAGGGGCCGTGAGCAAATGAAACTGAATGATTTGAATGAATGCCATGTGAGAGACAGAGCAAGACAGATTGTAAGTGATGGTACTCATGTGCTAGCAAAATACTTCGAACTCCTTTTCGAAAGCGCTACAGGGCACCCAGATTTAAAACTCTGCACTATAAAAATAGTTTTATTCCCAGTTCTGCTTTACTGCTTAACAAGTGTATAGTAATAAATCTGAACTGACTCAAATGGAGAAAGAGAGACAGAAAGAGAGAGAGAGAGGAGAGAGAGAGAGAGAGAGAGAGAGAGAGAGAGAGAGAGAGAGAGAGAGAGAGAGAGAGACAGAGACAGAGAGAGAGACAGAGAGAGAGACAGAGAGAGAGACAGAGAGAGAGAGACAGAGACAGAGAGAGAGAGAGACAGAGAGAGAGACAGAGAGAGAGAGAGACAGGGAGAGAGAGAGAGAGAGAGAGAGAGAGAGAGAGAGAGAGAGAGAGAGAGAGAGAGAGAGAGAGAGAGAGAGAGAGAGAGAGAGAGAGAGAGAGAGAGAGAGAGAGAGAGAGACTCGGACTCGGACTCGGACTCGGAATGATTTAATGTATAGGCCTTGGCCCTTTACAAGCAGATGAACATAACATGTCGTAATTACAACATCAAACAAAACATGTAATTGTGTAATCACAGCGTTAAAGAAATCAAGACATATTCTGTAATCACAACATTTAACAAAACCCGATATTCTGTACTTACAACATTAAACAAAACCCAATAATCCGTAATTACAACATTAAGCTCTGTTTTCTAATGTTAAGTGCTTTGTGGACAAAAGTGGCAACTTTCATCACAATAGTTCTGTTTTCATTAGACATTAATAATGAATATTTAAACATACATGGATGTCTGTAATATTTGCTAGGGATCAGTTCTGTTCTGAGGTCATTGTACTTTGGGCACTGAAGCAAAAAGTGTACCTCAGAGAGAGAGAGAGAGAGAGACACAGAGAGAGAGAGAGAGAGAGAGAGAGAGAGAGAGAGAGAGAGGAGAGAGAGAGAGAGAGAGAGAGAGAGAGAGAGAGAGAGAGAGAGAGAGAAGACAGACAGACAGACAGACAGACAGACAGACAGACAGACAGACAGACAGACAGACAGACAGACAGACAGACAGACAGACAGAGACAGAGACAGAGAGAGAGAGAGAGAGAGACAGAAACAGAGACAGAGACAGAGAGAGAGAGAGAGAGAGAGAGAGAGAGAGGAGGGGGGGATAATGGGCTGGAATTGGAAGAGCCAGTGGCGGAGGCAGGGGGGGGGGGAAGGGGATACAAACCTCAAAGGAAAAGGGATGGGACATTTGAAGTAAAGAAAAGGCTACATTTTATTATTTCAAACTGTGGTCATTTCTTTTAATACCAGAGAGTATTACATGAATTGATATTTGTCTTATGATACAACGTGTTATAATATCTTTTATTCATGTCATAAAAATGTGTATGTGTGTGTGTGCGCGCGCGCGCGCGCGTGCAGGCTGTATGGGAGTGTGTGTATGCGCGTGCATAATAGTGCACGCATGATTGCATGTGATTTTACACCGGTAAATTTATAACTTGATGTTTGAGTGTGTGTTTTTTTTTTTACCTTGTGATGTGCACGTACTAATGTTCCAATACTGTATTATGGTATTTTTCTGTGATGTATGTTTTTCTGTTTACTTTTTAATTTTATGTATGGCTTGTAGCACACGTAAATGTCTCCATTTATGAGACAATCAAGTGTATGAACTGAATCAAATTGAATTGTATTAATTGTGTTTGTAAGAGCTCAGAGCTGTCATGAGAGAGATAAGGCGTACCAGAATAATTTACCCCTGCACTTTATACAGTGCAACCATAATGCTCATACAAAATCACAATGATGTCATACAATATGATAATGAAGCCCATACAAATTCACGTGATGTCATAGAAGTCATACAATTATTATGACAATTTTACCCATTCAAAGTTACAATGATGTCACACAACGTGACAATAATGCACGAAGTTTGCGCAGAAGCGAAGAAAGTCCTTCGGATGATACTATAAATGTGTGAACAGATGTCCAGAGAACAAACGCCCGCAGAACATTTTACACACTCGTTAAAACATGCTCTGCCTTTCAAAAGAGTAGGCCATATGTGCCGGCGGGAATGGATGACAACATTTACAAAACTGCATGCACAAGGAGACTCGATACGAAAAGCACACAATTTCTTTGTACATTATCATCAAAATAAAAGAATAAAGAATTAACATAAGAATAGTTCTGCTGTTTGTTATGTGGTTGGTATATCGGTGGTCTAGAAGTAACACACCTACATAGCAAGCAAAAAGTATGGTTCGATACCCGCTTTTGCCCAAACTTTTCCCCACTCACAAGACCTGGAGCCGAGGTCTGTGCACTAGTCTTTCACATTTTGTAAAAAAGAGCCACTTTCACAGAGAAACAAATACACGTGCAAATATGATAGATAGCACAGCTCCTTTTTTTTCTTAAAAAAGTCTTTTGTTTCGAGGACAATGGAATAAGCACACTTTTATTTCGAGGATAATGGATTAAGCACTCGTGTGCTTTTTTTTTTATTGCTAGTCCCCTTGTGTATGCACTTTTGACAATTTCGTCATCCGTTCCCACCTATGGCGATGTGCTCTCTTCAGGGAGAGTTGTCCGAATTTCACGCAGAGAAATGAGACAAGATTGGACAAGACAAGACAAGACAGGACATGACAGGACAGGACAAAATACAAGACAGGACAAGGCACGACAAGACACGACAAGACTCGACAAGACACGACAAGACACGACAAGACACGACAAGACACGACAATTCAACATAATACAATACAAGACAGTACAATACAGTATGAGACAAGACAATACAAGACAATGTGGGGCAATGAAATACAGTACAATCGAGTTGAATTCAGTCCAGTTCAACCCATACAATACAATACAATACAATACAACACAAACAACACAACAACACAACACAACACAACACAACACAACACAACACAACACAACACAACACAACACAACACAACACAACACAACACAACACAACACAACAAAAACACAATACAATACAATACAATACAATACAATACAATACAATACAATACTACAGCAGAGGATCTTGCTATAACTGCAGCACTGTAAGAAGCCAATAAAAGGAAGAATGTCAGGATGGCGTGACCGTGGAGAAAGAAGACAATGACGTATGCTGTGCTGTCCACTTGGCTTTGTCTGCTGAAAAGTGATGACCTATAACCCCCAGAGTTTCTGCTACTGCTGCTGCTGCTGCTACTGCTGCTGCTGCTGCCTCTGCTCTGTAGTCCGGCACCAGAATGGGATTCATTCTTCAGCTTTTTTTCTGATGACGTCATACTTAATTGACGATGATGTCATACAAAGTTATAATGAAGTCATACACCATCAATGGTGTCTTTAGCTTACAAGTTTCCTGCTTGTAACTTTGCTCAATGAATCAGTTCCTGTTAAAAAAACCAAACACATGGTACCTTAGATCAGTGAGAGGAAGAGAACTGTTTATCGATATTCTGAAGCGAAAATAAAAGTAGAACTTCAATGGACTTTGTCTTCTCTCAGGCGTAAATGTCCGAGTGGATTCCCTTTCTTCTGGAACCAGAACACTATGACTATTTTCTCTCAACAGTCACTCAACTTCTTAGCGTTAATTCATTTCTACTTCAAGTACTCCATCCTTTCATTGAGTTCTAGCGATGCAAAATGGCAATTACTCCTCCATTTCCAGTTCCACCTGGCGTATTTCAGTACTGCTATTGTAGTTTGGGTTACAACTGTCATCGTCAGATGGAGTAAGTTCAGAACATCATGGACTGGTTTTTTGGTTTGTGCATGCTTCTTTTTCTTTAAAGAAAATATAAATACTGTATACCTCATTAATTCTGAGAAGCTGAAATAGGATCACAAGAAACACTAAAGTAAACAAAAGTAATCGGGACAGAAAGGGAGGAGGACAGAGGGATTAATTGCTCCATCAGGGTAGAATGCCAGTCCTTTTTTTTTTAATCGTCTGGATGCTGGCTAAGACAGCTATCTTCAGACATACTGGGACAATGAGCAGTACTGCAGGGCAGGGAGGAGAGGGGCATTTTTAGGGCCTGGTTGAAAAAGATACGTACTGAGCAGTGTAAACTGATGGCGGTGTTTTAGCCATCTCATTTGCTGCTGTGTCACTAAAGGCATGGACAGAAGTAGTACTGTACTGCTGGTGTCTTTAAAGAGGAGTGGTACTGACTATGTAAGTCAGTACTATTTGCAAGGAAAACGTCATTATCTTGGTGGGGTGTTTTTGGTGGGGGTGATTATCGCCTATGTATCGGCGTTATAAAACTGGTCACCCTAAAAACAAAGTCCCAATGATGCCCGTGATAGGTAGATGCACATTGCATTTGTGTACTTACCGTGTAACAGTCACTAACACTACCAGATCACTGTATAAGACTAACATTCACTCACAGTACCCGATCACTATGTGAATCGGTGGTCTAGAGGTAACACGCCTGCCTAGAAAGCGAAAAGTCCGGTCGGAGTGTGCGGTGGTTCGTATCCCGTTTGGGCCCAAAACTTTCCCATCTATTAGACCATAAGTGGTGGCCTGGGTGCTAGTCTTTAGGACGAGACGAGAAACCGAGGTCCCGTGTGTTACACATCATTATTTAGCGCACGGTGACAAGAAGGTTGTCCCTGGCAAGATTCTGTAGAAAAAAGCCACTCTGATAGGGAAACAAATACAGTTGCAGACAGGAAAAAGAAAAAAATGGGTGGCGCTGCACTTGTGGCGGCACGTTCTCCCTGTGGAGAGCAGCCCGAATTTCACGCAGAGAAATCTGCTAGGACATAAAATGGTACAAAATAAAAATAACAAAATATGTAACAGTCACTGACAGTACCAGATCACAGTGTAACAGTCACTGAGAGTACCAGATCATTATGTAATAGTCACTAACAGTATCAGATTACGGTGTTACAGTCACTGACAGTACCAGATCACGGTGTTACAGTTACTGACAGTACCAGTTCACATGACACTGACAGAACCAGATCACTATATGACACTGACAGTACCAGATCACTATATGACACTGACAGTACCAGATCACTATTGACACTGACATTACCAGATCACATTATAACACTGACAGTACCAGATCACAATATGACACTGACAGTACCAGATCACAATATGACACTGACAGTACCAGATCACAATATGACACTGACAGTACCAGATCACTATATGACACTGACAGTACCAGATCACAATATAACTCTGACAGTACCAGATCACAATATAACTCTGACAGTACCAGATCACAATAGACACTGACAGTACCAGATCACCGTGTTCTGCCAAACACCATCTGGTAAGGCACCGTGCCAGAAGAAAAACAAAGGAAAGGTGGAAAAAGAGAGCAAAGGACAGCAGCAAGGAGAGGAGACATGTTGGTTTGTTCTCTGCTGATTTTCCAGAGACCAGCAGAGGATAGACAGGGATGAGACATGGTTTTCAAGGGGGCAAGTATGGATGTCACTGCCACTCAACGGACAGGGATGGAGGGATAAGGGGCTGGATGGCTGGATGAAGGAATGTCCTTCGGATGAGACTATAAACCGAGGTCCCGTGGCCGTGTGCGAACGCACGCAGAACATCTTGCGCACATGTTAAAACCATTCCGCTTTTCGGAAGAGTAGGCCATTTTGTGCCGGTGGGAGTGGATGACAAAATGCACAAGACTGTATACACATGGGAACTGGATGTTAAAAAGTACATGAATGGCTATTCCAGTATCCTCGATATGATAGAATAAATAAATAAATAATAAATAAATAAATACATGAAGGGTTGGGAGAGGGATGGATGGATGGATAGATGAATACAGTGAGGGGGTAGATGGATAGATGGATGGATGGAGGTGGGGAGGAATGAAGGATGGAAGGGGGTATGGATGGATGAATGAATAGAGGGAGGGGGTAGATGGATGAATGGATGGATGGATGGAGGTAGGGAGCAATGAAGGGTAGGAGGGGGTATGGCTGGACGAGAGTTTGGGTGAGGGTGTGTGTGGATGGATGGATGGATGGATGGATGGATGGATGGATGGCTCGGTTGGCTGGATGATTGGTTCACTGAAGGATGCTTGGTTGATGATGGATTGAAACCCGGTGACAGCAGAACAGAGCACTATTTCCAGCCCCTAGCTTCTACAGCATTGATTCTGATATTGCTGGCAAAGACAAGATGATTATGTGTCCATTTTTTTCACCTTTTATGCTAACACTAAGACTTGTGTGCGATGTCTGGTACAATTATTTTGGTAACAGCGCAGAGGCCCTGACTGTCAGCCTCCTCTGGGGAACAGCACTGATTGTCTGAGAGTGCTAGTACTGCTTCGGCAACTCCATTACGTAGTGACTGTTACCTTCTGGCGTCATTGATTGTTACGTTCTGGCAACACTATTGTTAGTATTGTTCGGGCAATAACGTCGTGTGATGGTTAATAGTGCCATTCCAATAACAACAGGGGGAATGATGACTGGCAGTATATTCCGGTAACAAGAAATGTCTCGTGAGGCGATGTCGTTAGCCGCTGAGAAGGAGACAGTAAACTATCCAGCGGGTGTTGGCTGTGACCTATTGTCTCTTACAGCTCATTGTCTCGGCAGCCATCCGGCCAGATGACTCCAATTGCCGGCACCAGCAGCCGAGTGTTATTCCGGGAAGATGGCGGCGCTGTCCCTGAGTTTTGATGTGACCAGGTCTGATGTTTTTACGGCCGGCACTCCTCTGACAGCCAGGGACAAACACAGGCCGCCATCTATTTTCTGATAACTAGATCGTTAGATCATCGGGCCGCCCATCAGCTGACAACAAGGCCATTAATTGCTGGGGCTGGTGCTTATTGCCGGAGACAAGAGTGCCACTAAAGGGGGACACCACCACCTCCACACCCCCCTCACCCTTCATCTACCTCCCTACACGTCCTCACGCTTCATACCGTCTTCCCTCACCTTTCCCCTCACCTTTCCCGGCCCGCACCTTTCCCTCACTTTCCCGTTCCACACCCTCCACAACCTTCCCTCACCTTCCACACTCCTTACACTACCTTCCTACACCTCCACGCACTTTCCTACACCGCACAACATCCCCACTCCCTACAACACCTCCCCACACATTACTCCACTTCCCCACACATTACCCCACTTCCTCACACCTTACACCACCTCCCTACATCTTACACCATATCCCCAACACCTCCCCACACCTGACACCACCTCCCACACCTACACACCTCACAAACCCCCCACCCTTACCTACACTACCCCCCACACCATATCACCATTCCCCACACCTAACACCTTCCCACCTTACACCCCTTCCCAACCTTACACCATATCCCACACCATACACCTACCACACCTTCCCACCTTACACCACTCTCCATCACCTTACACCATATCCCACACCTTACACCCATCTCCACCACACCTACAACCATTCCCCACACCTTACACCATATCCCCACACCTTACACCATATCCCCACAACTTACACCATACTCCCCACCTTACACCATCTCCCACACCTTACACCATATAAACTCCCACAACTTACACCATCTCCCACACACAAACCATCTCCCACACCTAACACCTATCCCACACACCTTAACACTCCCAACACAACTATAACACCTCCCCATACTTTACCCACATGTTCACACCCTGGAGGTGGTGAATTGTAGTGTAATGTAGTGGTGTGGTGTGGCGTAGTCTGTGTGTGGGTATAGTGTGGTGTGGTGTAGTGCAGTGTAGTGTGGATTAGTGTGATATGGTGTGGTGTAGTGCGTGCAGTGTGTGTGGTGTGGTGTGGTGTGGTGGTGTGTGATGTGGTGTGCGTAGTGTGGTGTAGTGTAGTGTAGTGTAGTGTAGTGTAGTGTGGTGTAGTGTAGTGTAGTGTAGTGTAGTGTAGTGTAGTGTAGTGTAGTGTAGTGTAGTGTAGTGTAGTGTGGTGTGGTGTGGTTTAGTGTGGTTTAGTGTTGTGTGGTATAGTGTGGTGTAGTGTGGTGTGGTTTAGTGTGGTTAGTGTGGTGTGGTCTAGTGTGTGTGGTATAGTGTGTGTGGTGTGGTGTAGTGTAGTGTAGTGTGGGTGGTTTGGTGTGGTGTGGTGAGATGTAGTGTGATGTCGTGTGGTGTAGTGTGGTGTGGTGTGTGGCGTGGCGTGGCGTGGCGCGGCGTGGTGTAGTGTAGTGTAGTGTAGTGTAGTGTAGTGTAGTGTAGTATAGTGTAGTGTAGTGTAGTGTAGTGTAGTGTAGTGTGGTGTGGTGTGTGTGGTGTGGTGTGGTGTGGTGTGGTGTGGTGTGGTGTGTGTAGTGTAGTGTAGTGTAGTTAGTGTGGTGTAGTTTAGTGTAGTATAGTGTGGTGTAGTGTAGTGCGGTGTAGTGCAGTGCGTGTGGTGCAGTGGAGTGGAGTGGAGTGGAGTGGAGTGGAGTGGGGTGGGGTGGGGTGGGATGGGGTGGGGTGAAGTGGAGTGTAGTGTGGTGTGTGTGGTGTGTATAGGTTGTGTAGTGTGGTGGTGTGGTGTGGTGGGGTGTGGTGTGGTGTGGTGTGATGTGATGTGGTGGGTGTGGTGTGGTGTGGTGTGGTGGAGTGGAGTGGAGTATGGTGTAGTGTAGTGTAGTTAGTGTAGTGTAGTGTAGTGTAATGTAGTGCAGTGCATGCAGTGCAGAGCAGTGCAGTGCATGCAGTGTAGTGAGTGGAGTGGAGTGGAGTGGAGTGTGAGTGTGGTGTGGTGTGGTGTGATATGATGTGAGGTGGTGTGGTGTGGTGTGGTGTAGTGGAGTGTAGTGTAGTGTGGTGTGATGTGGTGTGGTGTGGTATGGTGGAGTGAGTGGTGGTAGTGTAGTGTAGTGTAGTGTAGTGTAGTGTAGTGTAGTGTAGTGTAGTGTAGTGTAGTGTAGTGTAGTGTAGTGTAGTGTAGTGTAGTGTAGTGTAGTGTAGTGCGGTGTGGTGCGGTGTAGTGTAGTGTAGTGTAGCGTGGTGTAGCGTAGTGTAGTACAGTGTAGTGTGGTGTGGTGTGGTGTAGTGTGGTGTGGTGTAGTGTAGTGTAGTGTAGTGTTGTGTAGTGTGGTGTAGTGCAGTATAGTGTGTGTAGTATAGTGTAATGTAGTGTAGAATGTACTATACTCATCACCACACCACACCACACTACACCGTATCACACCACACCACACCACACTACACTACAGTAGCGAGGCGGGCTCTGTGCTGTACTGTACCGAACTGTACTGCACTGTGCCATACTGTGCTGTGTCAGGCAGGGACTGGAAGTGTCCAGCAGCAGCAGCAGGAGCACAGCACAGTGCCGGAGTAGGAGAAGAAGAAGGAGAAGGAGGAGAAGGAGGAGAAAGGTGGGCTGTTGGCGCCAACACTTGATGCCCGCTCTAATTGCCGGCCATCCGCTGCCTGCCCAACGACCCTGCCGTCATTAGGCTGTCACAGCGCCGGCCCAAACGGCCATTGCAGCGAGCATTACGTCACTTTACACACCAGAGGCGCCATCTGGGCGCTGCAACGGCCCCAGGTAATTGAAGACGTATCGCCAACAAGCAGCCGGCAACTTGAGCAGCCATCATGTCGAAGATGATGAACCCAGCTCCCGGTATCAGACGGACAAAGAGAGAACTGACGACCGCCATTGTCAGGGAATGGCCCCGCCGATCACTTCATTCGCTCCTCGCCGCTCTTCATGGCCGCTCCTAGCCACCCAGCAAATGGCCATAACTTTGCCGGCACAAACAAAGCACCCTGTTATGTCGGCGCTAACGAAGCGAAACTCGCCCTCGCTAAGGTGCTCGCTCTAGGGAGAGAGAGGGAGGAGAGAGAGATGGAGGGAGAGTTTGGAGGGAGAGGGTTTGGGGGGATGGGTTAGGGAGAGTAGGGAGAAGTTGAGGAGAGACAGAGAGGACGTAGAGAGAGAAAGAGACAGAGAGAGAGAGGTAGCCTAACCCTCCAGAAAAGCGCCGTCAGAGCAGCAAAGACATCAAAGCCAAGCTTGCAGCTTAACAAGACAGCAACCAGGACAGACAAGCCCCCAAAAAAGAGAAAAACAAAAAGAAAGAAAAAAATCAACCGACCGACCGACCGACAGACAGGCAGACAGGCGAACAGTGAATACAGCCAGAGGGAAGAGGAGGGGAGGGGAGGGGGGGAGTCAGGTGACGCTAATGAGGCCAAGTCTTGAGGAGCCGCCGTCACCTACAGAGGCAGGAGGGGGGAGGGAGGGAGGAGGAGAGGGGGGCAGCAATGACAACCAGCACCGCACCGCCAATCTGTATTGACCCTGCGCTGCACTGCTCACCCCCCCTACACACCACACACACACACACACACACAACACACAGACACACAGACACACAGACACACACACACACACACACACACACACACACACACACTCCCTGCTTCCATTGACCCTATCGACAGGGCCCTACCCTACCCCGGGTGTCCGGGTGTCCCTGACACCTCACACTGCACTGGTTGTAGGACTGTGCAGAAATAGAGAGGGGTTGTGGGCTGTGGAGGGGGGGGTGGGGGCTCAGTGGCAAGGAAGCCACCAAGCTGAGAACCAAGCTGGGAAGTGGTGGAGTGGTCAGTGGTCAGTGATCAATGGTCATTGGTCAGTGTTCAGTGCTTAATGGTCAGTTGTTGTGGTTAATAGTTAATAGTCAGTGCTTAATGGTCAGTTGGTAGTGGTTATAGTTAATAGTCAGTGTTAATGGTCAGTGGCCAGTGCTTAATGGTCAGTGGTTTATGGTTAATGGTCATTGGTCAGTGGTTAATGGTCAGTGGTCAGTGCTTAATGGTCAGTGGTTTATGGTTAATGGTTAGTGGTCAGTGGTTATGGTTAGTGGTCAGTGGTTATGGTTAGTTGTTAGTGGTTATGGTTAATGGTTAGTGGTCAGTGGTTTATGGTTAGTGGTCAGTGGTTTATGGTTAATGGTCAGTGGTTTATGGTTAATAGTAAGTGTTTGTGGTTAATGGTTAGTGGTTGATAGTTAATAGTCAGTGGTCAGTGGTTTATGGTTAATGGTCGGTGGTCAGTGGTTAATGGTCAGTGGTCAGTGGTTAATGGTCAGTGGTCAGTGGTTAATGGTTAATGGTTAGTGGTTGATAGTTAGTAGTCAGTGGTCAGTGGTTTATGGTAAATAGTCAGTGGTTTATGGTTAATAGTCAGTGGTCAGTGGTCAATCGTCAATGGTCAGTGGTAAATGGTCAGTGGTTAATGGTCAGTAGTCAGTGGTTAATGGTCAGTGGTTAATGGTCAGTGGTTAATGGTCAGTGGTCAATGGTCAGTGGTCAGTGGTAAATGGTTAGTGGTTAATGGTCAGTAGTCAGTGGTAAATGGTTAGTGGTTAATGGTCAGTAGTCAGTGGTAAATGGTCAGTGGTTAATGGTCAGTAGTCAGTGGTTAATGGTCAGTGGTTAATGGTCAGTGGTTAATGGTCAGTGGTTAATGGTCAGTGGTCAGTGGTAAATGGTCAGTGGTCAGTGGCCAGTGGTCCAGACCAGTCAAGACACCTTGTGGTCTGGCTTCAGGATCAGGCGTCCAGGGTTCTTTCAGCCATGGGCAGCTCCTATCCGTAGATTTCATTTCACACTTTCAGCTTTCACCAGGAAGTTGTATTTGCTGACTCCAAAGAAAGGTGTGTGTCAGGACCCAATGTGTTTTCCTTGGAGAAAGCATGGACAGTTTCCTATGTAATCGATTTCAGTTCTAGTTCACTTACAACCTCGGCACTATGAAAAACAGAATAGAGCAGAATGCAGAGCCCGTTCTTCCTTTGGCACTGATGGACGGACTGTGGAAGTTATTTCAAACAATGAATCTAACGGAAAGAAGTGTGCCTGAACACAAAGCTTGTCTGGTGAAGGCATAACACTTTCTGCTGTAATTGAGGGGATGGACAATGTAGGTAGTGACAACGTTGTTAGCTAGCCTGATCATGGTTTACATCAAGGTATTGCTGTTGCAGCACACATCACCACCTCATCTCCCTAGCTCGTGTTCCTTCATTAGCCAGTTTGCCTGAGTGACAATATTCATTCATCCCTACACTGGCTTCTTTGACCTCCACCTTCAAAAATGGCAATGCAAAGAAATGATGAATGCGGAAAACCATTTCCTATTTTTGTCTAAAGCTGTGATGAGGCATTTTTGAAAAGTGACCTGAAATAAAGATCATTGTCATGAAAGTGGAAAGACAGGCATTTTCTCTCCCTTCTCCCCCTCTGTTATTTTATGGAACAGGTCACACGCACACACACCACACACACACACACACACGCACGCACGCACGCACGCACGCACGCACGCACGCACCACACACACACACATACACACACAGGCACCCATCCGATGTTTTTATCCTTTCACTGTGTATCTACGATCAATACTCTGTGGAGTTGTCCTTCTTTGATGCGATATCTTTATCTTTCTTTGCGGTGTTCTGTGGAGTTGTCCTTCTTTGATATGATGTCGTCATCTCACCTTGTAGTATTCTGTGGAGTTGTCCTTCTTTGATATGATGTCGTCATCTCACCTTGTAGTATTCTGTGGAGTTGTCCCTCTTTGATATGATGTCGTCATCTCACCTTGTAGTATTCTGTGGAGTTGTCCTTCTTTGATATGATGTCGTCATCTTCCCTTGTAGTATTCTGTGGAGTTGTCCTTCTTTGATATGATGTCGTCATCTTCCTTGTAGTATTCTGTGGAGCTGTCCTTTGATATGATGTCGTCATCTTCCCTTGTAGCATTTTGTGGAATTGTCCTTTATATGATGTCATTATCTTCCCTTGTAGCATTTTGTAGAGTTGTCCTCCTTTGATATGATGTCGTCATCTTCCCTTGTACTATTTGTGGCGTTGTCCTACTGGACTATTTGGCTGATGCCTTTGTAGAACGTTCCTTGTTCTCTCATTGCATTGAAATTTGATGTGCACAAAGAACATTTTCATGTATACGCAAAATGTGGCGCACCCGCCTTGTCTTCTGATGAATGTCTGAACACACTGTTCAGAGTTGATCGTTGAACTCCCTTCCTTCTACCACTGTACTCTCTGGCTCGTCAAAGGGAAAAATGCCGTGGGAATGCTGGGGGCCCTTTCAATGTAAGCTGTGGAAAATAAGCCAGAACTTCACCCTTTCATCACTCCCTTTGTTCGCTCTCTCTCTGTCTGTGTGTGTGTGGTGTGTGTTGTGTGTGTGTGTGTGTTGTGTGTGTGTGGTGTGTTGGTGTGTGTGTGTGTGTTGTTGTTGTGTGTGTGTGTGTGTGTGTGTGTGTGTGTGTGTAGAAAAAAAAAAACAACAACAAAAAACCGGGGACTGGATGTAAAAAAGCACACGAGTGCTTATCTATTATCCTCGAATAAAATACTTTGCCTTGCCTTACCTTGCCTTGCCTTGTCTCTCTGTTTCTCTCTCTCTCTGTCTCTCTGTCTTTCTCTCTGTCTCTCTCTCTGTCTTTCTCTCTGTCTCTCTCTCTGTGTCTCTCTCTGTATCTGTCTCTCTCTGTCCCTGTCTCTCTCCATCTCTCTTTCGTTCTTTCTCTGTCTCTCCATCTCATGCTTATCTTTAGCCCACTCAGCCCAGTCTCCTGCCTTTTCTTATGCAAATTTGTTCTTTGCTTATGAACTTTCTGATGAGCTGCCCTCAAGTCAGAGTGTGTCGACCGAGGCTAGCTGGTAAATCCCGTACAGAGTTACAAGCACATGAGAAAACCAGGCACTGTACATGCACACCAAGGGAAAGAAGAAGAAGAAGAAGAAGAAGAAGAAGAAGAAGAAGAAGAAGAAGAAGAAGAAAAAGAAGAAGAAGAAGAAGAATATGATGATGATGATGATGATGATGATGATGATGATGAATGTTCAATTGTTATATACCCCAAATAATTTAGGAACATTCCGCAAAACTTGTTTAATTTTTATGTACCCCAAGTAATTTAGGAACATTCCGCAAAACTTGTTGAATGTTTATTTACCCAGGCAATTTAGGAACATTCCACAAAACTTGTTCAATTTTTATATACCCCAGGTAATTTAGGAACATTCCATAAAACTTTATGGACATTGAGGTTGACAATCTTAACCATCAACTGCTGAAAAAGTGACAAAATAAACAACGAAAACAACATGTTTTATTCACAACATGAATCCAATCAGCGACCCACTCTAACCTTTAAATAATCCAACTGCAAATTCCACATTTTGGCTAAGACTCTTAAAACCTTAAAAAAAATCAAAAGTAGGAATTCGAGAAGTTTTCTTGTATTCACCTTCCACCATTTTATTGTGGACTTCTACTGAGAAGCTGATAAAAAATCAACATTCAGCCACAGCGTCATATATATACTTTGTTATTTCTTTCTTTGCACATCAACTTGCAGCAACACTAGTACCAAAAAGAAGGGATGGCATTCCAAGTGCATTCATACCTGTATTGTGTTGAACTTTATCCGTACCAAAACTGTGGACAGTAGTATAGTATGTCCTTTAAAGGGAGCAGTTTCCGCCACAACCAAGACTGCCATTCAAGCCAGCCAATCACTGTTCTTTTTTGTCGTTGCCATGGCAGCAGGGCCATTAGGCCTCTCGACAGATCTGCCATACCTGGCCGCTGGCAAAAAAAAGTCCACCTCATTCAAAGTCACGGATCCCATTTAAACTTCGATTGGAATCATTAACGTGCGCTAATTAGTGTGGAGAGGGCAGGAACAGGGGCAGTTGCTACTGTCAGCTCTGTCCTAGCTACCCTGTTCTCATGTGTGTGTGTGTGTGTGTGTGTGTGTGTGTGTGTGTGTGTGTGTGTGTGTGTGTGTGTGTGTGTGTGTGTGTGTGTGTGTGTTTGTGTGTGTGTGTGTGTGTGTTTGTGTGTGTGTGTGCGTGTGTGTTTGTGTATTTGTGTGTCTGTGTATCTGTGTGTCTGTGTGTGTGTGTGTGCGTGCGATGCATGTGTGTGTGTGTGTGTGTGTGTGTGTGTGTGTGTGTGTGTGTGTGTGTGTGTGTGTGTGTGTGTACTTGGTATCAGTCACTTGGCACAGTCATTGGCAGAACACTAAAAGGTTCTGCGTGAGACAGACAAAAACGTAATCTGTGCTCCAACATTTAAGTTGTGGCATTGTGTTGCGTTGTGTTGTGTTGAGATGTATTAAATTGTACTTTATGGTATTGTATTATATTATATTGTTTTGTAAGGTAGGGTAAGGCAGTGTAGGGTAAAATAGAGTATAACATTGTATGGTATGTATTACAATGAATTGAATTGTATTTTTAGGGTACGTATACGGTACGGGTACGGTACCGGTATAGTACGGTGGTACGTACGGTACGGTGTACGTGGTTTATGGTATGGTATGGTATGGTATGTTTATTATTTGAAGAATGACGGTAATCAGTTGCTCTGTTGAATTATTATTTATTTTGAAGATGGCGATAACCACATACGGGGGATATGATCGAGTTATAATTATACTTTGAAGATGTCTGTAGTCACTTAGGCATCGTGTGATTGAATTGTCATTACATTTTTAAGATAGCGGTAGTGATATATTTTGAAGGTATCTGTAATGATTATTAGGGATAATCTAATGTCTGTAGTCACTTAGGGATGATACTGACTGAATTGTCATTATTTTGGAAGATGTCTGTTGTCACTTAAGGATGATCTGAGTCACTTATCGTTCATTTATCTTTTTATTTATTTTATTATTTCCGAATTATTTCCTGCAGAGATTGTCATCAAGTTTCTTTTTATAAAAAGGGAAAAAGAAACAAATGTCTTGATTCACTTTCTCAAAAAAGAAAACGGAAGGCAAACAAACTAACTCACAAACAAACTAAAAAACAAACAAACAAACAAGCAAGCAAACCAAGACAAAACCCCCAAGGCATTCCATTTTACCCAATTAGCAAGACGTTTTTATTTAACAAACAAAAAATGTCTAATGTTGTTTGGGGTTTTGTTGTTGTCGTTTGACCTGATAGTTTTTTGGTTGGCTGTTAGGCAGGTTGACTGTTTGGTTGGTTGGCTGGTTGGCTGGCTGGCTGGTTGGATGATTGGCTGGTTGGCTAGTTGGTTGGCTGGCTTGCTGGCTGGCTGGTTGGACGGTTGGTTGGTTGGATGACTGGTGAGTTGGTTGACAGGTTGGATGATTGGTGAGTTGGTTAGTTGGTTGGAAGATCGGCTGGTTGGCTGGTCTGGTTTGGTTGGTTGGTTGGTGGATAGGTGGTTGGTTGATTGGTTTTTACTGTTGGTTGGGTTGGCTGGTCATTTAGTTGGTTGGTTGATTGGTGGGGGTCTGTTTGGTTTGTTGTTTTGTTTTGTAGTTTGTTTTGTTTTTCGGTTTATGTAGTTATTTTCACGGATTTTAATGGTTCGCTGTTTTGTTTATTTGTTTGTCTCGTTGTTTGCGTTGTTGTTGCTGTTGTTAATTTGGGGGGGAGATGCTGTTTTTGTCTTGTTTTCGAGTTAATGTTTTGCCGTTGTTGTAATTGTTGATGCTGTTTTGGGGGTCGGGGGTGGGGGTGGGCTTTTTATTTGGGGGGCAGGGGGAGAGGGAGAAGAAGGCCACTAGGCTTGATTTATGAAAGTATGGTAGTAATAAAACTATAATTGCTTGCTTGGATGGGGACTGAAAACAAGGTATAGTTAAGATAGTCATGGTGCACCGTTACAATGCTTCACGCTTTTCTATCATAACTAGACTCTATACACAGCCAAACCAAACCAACCAAAAGCTCGTTTGCTCATTAACATCTCTCTTCTCTGTCTCTGTCTGTCTGTCTGTCTGTCTGTCTGTCTGTCGTCTGTCTTCTTCTTCTCTCTCTCTCTCTCTCTCTCTCTCTCTCTCTCTCTCTCTCTCTCTCTCTCTCTCTCTCTCTCTCTCTCCCTCCCTCCTCCCCCACTCTCTCTCTCAAGGTTTTATTTTGCTATTGGCATTTAAACAAACTCTGCTAGTACCGAACGATTACGTCATTAAATTAGCTCTGACACAGTTTTGGCATTTTTGGTTTGAGCAAAAATGACAGCCATGTTCTTTGCAGTTGTGTATCGTGGATTTGTATCGATTCCATCCACAATTTGTCATGATCAAAAGAAAAAAAAAAGGAAGGAGCATAGGTGGGAAGGGGGTGGTGGGAGTGGGGGCTGAATTCTAGCATCAGTCTTTCCGCAGACATATTGATTTAATCTCTTCAAACTAGCATGTGCTGTGTCTGTGTTTAAGTCTGTCTGTCTGTCCGCCTGTCTGTCAGTCAGTCTGCCTGTCTGTCAATCATTCCTAAAATCTGTCTGATTGTAAATTCACTTACTTTTCTCCTTACTTACTTTTTCTATTTTTTTTATAATGACAACAAAGATGATAATAACCATCGTAGTGATAATATGACGATGACGATGACGATGATGATGAGGATGAGGATGACGATGACCATGATAATGACAATGACAATGACAATGACGAATGACAACGATGACCGATGACGATGATGAAGATGATGCTGATGTCTGCTGCTGCTGCTGCTGCTGCTGCTGCTGCTGATGATGATGATGATGAGGGATGATGAGAGGAGGAGGAGGAGGAGAAGGAGAAGGACGATGATGATAATTTCTGTAGCCACAAAAGTTAAGCCGAAAATACTTACCGACTTAATTCGACTTTTAAAAATGGCATACATCTAAGTCTGTCATGATTTGTTCTTTCATTTCTCAGCTAGAGCTCCGAGGTTCACCAATGGTGAGATTTTGCGAATGCAACCGGTTTTGCCTACCATTAAGGTAGCCGCATATCGACTTCTGCTTTGCCTGTTATATTTTATTTTCATTGCTGTGCACATTATTCTTTGTCAGAATTTACACGATACCTTTTTATCGGTTTATGATAGTAAAGACAGGAAATGATGTTTAAAAAAGAATATCAACGTTTGTCATTTTTTTAAAAATGTAAAAAAGAAATTGTCTTCTTTTGTTCTAGAGTGGGCCATTGTGTGCCGGTGGGAACTGATGACAAAATGGACAAAACTGCATACACACGGGACTAGATGATGTAAAAAAAAAAGCATATGAGTGCTTATTTTGGAATTTCATTATCCTCAAAATAAAATACTAATAAATAAATAAGAATAAATAAATAAAACAAACAAAACAAAATAATAATAATAAACAATAGGTAAAATAAATAAAAAAAACAACCCTGTCCTGTCTTTCTCCTGTATTCATTCTCTCTGTGCGATCTCTACACAGCAACATTAGCCCAGTTCTGCTGATTTTCCACATCAAAATGATGGCAAATGTTTTTCCCCTGACGTTATGCTTTGTAGGCTACGCTTTGTTCTTTATTTCTTTGTCTGTCTGTCTGTCTGTCTATCTGTCTGGCTGTCTGTCTATC
>CM060320.1:18917368-18929868 GCA_030674155.1 Stramonita haemastoma
TGAGAAGGGACACTAATAAAATGTTATTCTGGTGTCTCTGTCTCTACATTGTATCAAGAATTTGATTTAAAATACCATATGGTTTTATCATTTGATTTCCCCTGCCAGTTCTTTAATGCCATCAATGCTGCTTTTAAGTCAACATCAAATAGAATTTGACAAACATGAATAGCATTATTAGACAACCGCCACCTCTCCCAAAATAATCAAGGCATAAGAATTGCAAATAATTTAAATGTAAACAGACAAATAGTGTCCTTCATGAAATTATGTAACAGTGTGATGAGCATATGTGTATGTGTGTGTGTGAGAGAGAGAGAGAGAAAGAGAGAGAGAGAGAGAGAGAGAGAGAGAGAGAGAGAGAGAGAGAGAGAGAGAGGAGAGAGAGAGAGAGAGAGAGAGAGAGAGAGAGAGAGAGAGAGAGCATGCAGACTGTATGTATATAGTTAAATGCTTATGTAATTTGTAGTTAATTTGTTATTTACTTGCTTATCTGTTCATTTCTTCCTTTATTTATCAATGTTATGGAATCATAATTCATTTATTGAACTTCTTGGGGTTTACAAAAATCATTCAGTTGTTTACGAAAAAAAAAAAAACGGTAAAAAGAAACTTAAAAAAAATAATTTTGGAATAAACAATGAAGAAGAAGAAACAAAAGGGAAAGCAGTGGTTTTGTCTAAGAACGATAATGGGGCAAAAGTGTGTGGACGCTGAACAATCAGTGCTTTCTACAGACACATTAATTTTGGGAACACTTTTCTGCAGTGAAAAAGGTCAGTGCTTTTTACTGATACCTTGTCACATGTGGGGGCACTTTTCTGCAGTGAAAAGAGTCAGTGCTTTTCTACTGACACACCTGGGGGCACTTTTCTGCAGTGAAAAATAGTGCTTTCTACTGACACATTTGGGAGCACTTTTCTGCAGTGAAAAAGTCAGTGCTTTCTACTGACAACACACTGGGGGCACTTTTCTGCAGTGAAAAATAGTGCTTTCTACTGACACATTTGAGGAGCCCTTTTCTGCAGTGAAAAAAAAGTCAGTGCTTTCTACTGACACATCTGGGGGGTCTTTTCTGCAGTGAAAAAAATGCAGAGTGTGTGGAATATTATTTAGATCTAGAGGTTGTGTCCTCTCTCGGTCACATTTCGAAAGAGGAAAAATTTAGATAAAAAAAGAAGGAAATAAAACAAAAGAAGAACCCCCCCAAAAAAGAATGAAGACAGACAGACAGACAGACAGACAGACAGACTTAGCTACAAAGCAAGCCATTACCTTATAAAAAAAAAGACTGATATTAAGTTTGCACTGAACATGATAACAATAAAAACAATAACAACGACGTAGACAAAATATAAAGAAACGCAGACTTTAACCCTTGTCAAGAAAAGATATAAAAAATGAATATAAATATGAAAAAGCATATAGAAAGTAAAAAAATCAAACAAATAAAACAAAATAATAAGTTAAAATCTGTACACGTTTGAAAGTAAACTAGAATACAACAAATAAACGAATCAGCATAGTGGAGGAAAAAAGAAAGCAGCCTGATGCAGTGAATACCAGACTGTGAACAGGTCCTAGCCACGCCACTCTGAATCAGAAATCACCTCCAATTTCTGACAAAGTAGGCATCAGAAAACTGCAGTTATTTTATCAGTGTGGACCGCACTCCTCCCAAAAGTCTTTCGGATGAGACTATAAATCGAGGTACCATGTGCGAACGCAGGCAGAACATCTTGGATACATGTTTAAACTTGTTCCACTTTTCGGAAGAGTGTGTTTCTGTATGCTGATGAGAACGGATGACAACATTTTTTACAAACTGCATTCACAAAGAGACTTAGTGTAAAAAAAAAGACAAAATAGACAAAAAATAGACGCTTTGCATGAGCGCTTATTCAATTATTCTTGAAATTAAATATTAAAATAAAAAGAAAGAAAGAAGAGAACCAAAGCAGAGAACAAACATAACAAAAAAAACAACCAAAGAATTGAAAAAAAAACCCTATACTTTTATCAAAATTTGTTCATAAAACCCATTGACAAAAAAGACTTTGTTACAATAAAAACTGCCTGGAAACCTTAGCCAATGTATGGGCTGTTATGAAACATTGATTTCCTGGGAGCCTTGCCCAAAGACACTTTCATAGAACTTTGTACTGCACCACACAGTCCGTTCAGTCTGGTATTACACTACTTCAGCAAATCCATAACTACTTTCACCATCTTACATTACACACACACATACACATACACATCACACACACACACACACATATAGATATATATATAGATATAGATATAGATATAGATATAGATATATATATATATATATATATATATATATATATATCGCATCTGTCAGTTTCCGAAGACTATGGAGTTGCGCTCTGGGCTCTAGATCTAGAGCGCAAAGCCTGGGTAAGTAAATATGTAGGGCAAGCTGTTACTCATGCAGCAGACTAAAGTAAATATCAATTGATACACTTTTATAAGATGTTTTTTCAAACTCTCTCTCTCTCTCTCTCTCTCTCTCTCTCTCTCTCTCTCTCTCTCTCTCTCTCTCTCTTCTCTCTCTCTCTCTCTCCATTTCCTCCCTTTCTTTCTATCTTCAATTTTCACACAAACTTTCACAAAATTTATCATTTAATAGAAATATTTTGGTTCCTTCATTGAATTTGAAATTGTATTTGAGTCGTCAAAATTATAAGTGTGTTTTCCCCTTCTCATATATGCTACGCCTTTTCGGAATTAAAAACAATCATTTATAATAGAACAATTTGAAAAGTGATATAAATTGACATTTTATAGGATGCTACACTTTAATGTTGATTTTTTTTAATGGTGTTTGTTTGTTCCTTTTTGTTGTTGCTGTTGTTTTTCTTTAATTCATAGTATTGTTTTAAAGTAAGAAAGGTTTGTGCAAGAGTTCTGCTATACATCATTTTTTTTTTGCTTGGGATATTTGATGTTATGCAATCTGAAGGAATACCCCCCCCCCCTCTCTCTCTCTCTCTCTCTCTCTCTCTCTCTCTCTCTCTCTCTCTCTCTCTCTCTCTCTCTCTCTCTCTCTCCTCTCTCAACCGTCTCCTCTCTGTTTCAGTGTAGGACCTATCTGTTTTACTTAGTTATAATCAGTGTATCTGTTTTGACATTTAAGTTCGGGTCAGTTAGGGATTATGTATTTGTTGAATCTCTTTTGTTTAAAATGTTCATAATCAATGTGTCTGTTTCGACATTAATAGTTCTTGGGACAGTTGGGGATTCTGTGTTTGTTGAATACATATAGATATATGTCTCCTTTCTTTAAATCATAGATTGAACTTGTGTTATTGGTGGTGGTGGGTTTTTTGTTGTTTTATTTATTTATTTATTTTTGTTCTTTTTCTTTTTGGGGGTAGAGGGCTGTTTTTTGTTGTTGTTTGGCTTTTTATGGTTTGTTTTGATAGTCCCTAATCACGGCAAGGGTCGGATGAAAAAAGTATTATGTAACTCTTGAAAAATAAAGATTATTCATTCAAAGATGATTCATTCTCGTCTGTCTGTCTGTCTGTCTGTCTGTCTGTCTGTCTGTCTGTCTGTCTGTCTGTCTGTCTGTCTATCTATCTATCTATCTATCTATCTATCTTTTCATCATATTTCAATTGTTGGCTAATTGCACAATGATTAAAACTTGTGTTTGTCGCATTTAGTCAGTTCTGTCTTTTTGTGTTTGTTTGGTTTTTTCGCTGTTTCATTTAAAGGGGAGGACGGTGGGGGGGGGGAGTGATTGCTTCCCTAGCTGGCTTTTGTTTTTGTGACAATCTTTTTAATTGGCTTGTTTGGTTGGTTATTGTTTTTATCATTGGTTTCTTTTTTGTTTTTGCCTGTTGATTACTTGTTTATTCTTTTTGTTTGATTACTGGTTTATTTCTTTGTTTGAATACCGGTTTATTTCTTTGTTTGAGTATTGGATTTTCCTTTATTGAGTATTGGTTTAATTGTGTGTACTTTTTTTCTTTATTTGATTTGTAGTTTCTTTCTCTGATTACATTTTTTGGTCTGATCATTGGTTTCTTTGTTTGATTATTAGTTTTTTTCTTCTTTTGATTATTGGCTTCTTTCTTTTTGGTTTCTATGTTTGTTTAATTATTGGCTTCTTTGTTTCTTTGTTTGAGCATTGGTCTCTTTGTTTGCTTGATTAATTATTCGTTTGCTTACTTGATTAGTACTTTGCTTATCTAATCAAGGTTTTGTTTGTTTGATTAAAAAATAAAAAGAAACATGATAATTATAATTGAGCGTTTAAGAAAGGTAAAACAAAGCACGAACTAAAAGTACCTGCATCATGAAATCAAAACAAAACAAAGCCACCTAGATGTTTGTTCTTCACTCCTCACCATCCCTACTACCCTTTCCCTAAAATCTGCAACAAACAAACAAACAATAACGACAAACAAAACAACAACAGACCACAAATTAATAAAACAACACGGAAAACAAAGCCCAATAACAACAATACCGCTACATTCCCCTCCAAGACACACACACACACACACACACACACACACACCACACACACACACACACACACACACACACACACACACACACAACACAACATGGATACGACTATAAGTTCTGAGAGAGAGAGAGAGAGAGAGAGAGAGAGAGAGAGAGAGAGAGAGAGAGAGAGAGAGAGGAGAGAGAGAGAGAGAGAGAGAGAGAGAGATAGAGATTTGATGTGATTTGATTTGATTTGATTTGATTTGATTTGGTTTGATTTATTCTTTTATATCGAGGATAATAGAATAAGCACTCTTGTGCTTTTTTACATCCAATCCCCGTGTGTATGAAGTTTTGTAAATGTAATTTGTTCCCACCAGCACGCATGGCCTACTCTTACGAAAAGTGGAACATGATTTAACGTGTGCGCAAGATGTTCTGCGTGCGTTCGCACACGGGCCTCGGTTTAAAGTCTCATCCGAAGGACTGTCGGGGAGAGTGGAGTCAGCACAGATGTTAACTCCAGGAGAAAATTCTCCTCGACCGGACTCGAACCCGGGTCGTCAAATCGCCAGCGCAGTGTTCTGACCACTAGGCTATCCGTCCCCTTGCACTCCCCATCTTTCTGGTGTTAGATAGAGCCTTGCACTCCCCATCTTTCTAGATACAGCCTTGCACTCCCCACCTTTCTATTGTTAGAGCCTTGCACTCCCCATCTTTCTAGATAGAGCCTTGCACTCTCCATCTTTCTGGTGTTAGATAGAGCCTTGCACTCCCCATCTTTGTAGATAGAGCCTTGCACTCCCCATCTTTCTGGTGTTAGATAGAGCCTTGCACTCCCCATCTTTCTAGATAGAGCCTTGCACTCCCCATCTTTCTGGTGTTAGAGCCTTGCACTCCCCATCTTTCTGCTGGTTAGATACAGCCTTGCACTCCCCATCTTTCTATATAGAACCTTGCATTTCCCATCTTTCTGGTGTTTAGATACAGCCTTGCACTCCCCATCTTTCTGGTGTTAGAGCCTTGCACTCCCCATCTTTGTAGATACAGCCTTGCACTCCCCATCTTTCTGGTGGTTAGATACAGCCTTGCACTCCCCATCTTTCTGGTGGTTAGATACAGCCTTGCACTCCCCATCTTTCTGGTGGTTAGATACAGCCTTGCACTCCCCATCTTTGTAGATACAGCCTTGCACTCCCCATCTTTGTAGATACAGCCTTGCACTCCCCATCTTTGTAGATACAGCCTTGCACTCCCCATCTTTGTAGATACAGCCTTGCACTCCCCATCTTTCTGGTGGTTAGATACAGCCTTGCACTCCCCATCTTTCTGGTGGTTAGATACAGCCTTGCACTCCCCATCTTTCTGGTGGTTAGATACAGCCTTGCACTCCCCATCTGACAACCTGATCGATCCCAGGTTTGAGTTACCACAGAGACTCATTCAAGGGGATTTTTCCCCTGGAGTTAACATCAGTGCTGACTTCACTCCCCCGAAAGTCCTTCGGATGAGACTATCAACCGAGGTCCTGTGCAAAACATCTTGCGCACACACGTTAAAACCTGTTCTGCCTTTTGAAAGAGTAGGATATTGCGTGCCAATGGGAGCGGATGACAAAATTAAACAAAAATGCATGCATACTAGTGCTTTGTTTACACAATCATCATCCACAAAGCTGCATTGTGGCTGCCTTAATCGTGGGCAAAAACGGTGGCATACGCAAAATCTCGCCATTGGTAAACCAGAGCTCTTGTCAAGGAACAGGGAAGTAAACATGTGAAAAAAGTACGTGAATGTAGGAAAAGAGAGAAAAAAAGAACAAAAGCGACAGACAAAAAGAAACAAAGAAAGGAAGCCAAAATCAAAATCAAGAAAAATAACAGGAAGGAAGAGAGAAATGAAGCAAGGAAGAAAATACAGAAGGAAAGTAAAAGAGAGAAAGAGACAAAAGAGAGAATCAGAAGAGGAAAAAAGAAAAAAAGACAGAGAAAAAAAAAGAAAAGAAGCGACGAAAGTTAGAAATAAAGAAAGAAAAAAAGAAAGTCAAAGAAAGAAGGAAAAGAAAGAAAGAAAGAAAGAAAGAAGAGAGAGAGAGAGAGAGAGAGAGAGAGAGAGAGAGAGAGAGAGAGAGAGAGAGAGAGAGAGACAGAACAGACAGACAGACAGACAGACAGACAGACAGACAGACAGACAGACGGACAGACAGACAGACAGACAGACAGACAGACAGAGACAGAGAGACATACAGAAAAGAAAAGAAAAGAAAAATAAAGTCATGGAAGAAAGACAGACAGAAAAAAGAAAGAAAAAACACATAAAGAAAGGAATAGAATTTTTTGAAAAGACGAAAACAAAGGAAAGAGGAAAAGAAAGAGAAAAAACTGCAGAAAGAAAGAACGAAAGGGTTGCAAAAAGAAAAAGAGAACAACGGAAAGAAAGAAAGAGCGGCTAAAAGGAAGAAACAAAGAATTTCAGAAAGAAAGCAAGCCAGAAAGAAAGAAAGGAAAAAAACTGCAGAAAAACGAAAGAAATGCAAAAAGAAAGAAAGAAAGAACTGCAAAAAGAAAGACTAAACAATGGAGAAAAAGAAAGAACTGAAGAAAAAAAGAAAGACAGAACTGAAGAAAGAAAGAAAGAAAGAAAGAAAGAAAGAAAGAAAGGAAGGAAAGAACGAAGGAAGGAAGGAAGGAAGGAAGGAAGGAAGGAAGGAAGGAAGGAAGGAAGGAAGGAAGGAAGGAAGGAAGAAAGAAGAAGAGAAGGAAAGAAAGAAAGAAAAAAGCAAAGAAAAAGAGAAGAAAAGAAAGAAAGAAAAAGAAATACTGCAAAGGAAAGAAAGAACTGCAAAAGGAAAAGAAAGAACAGAAAGGAAATTCTGCAGAAAGAAAGAAAAAAACTGCAGAAAGAAATTTTTTTAAAAACTGCAGAAAGAAATTTAAAAAAAACTCAAAAGAAAGAAAAAAAAAACTGCATAAAGAAAATTTTAAAAACAATGCAGAAAGAAAGAAGAAAGAATGCAGTAAGAAAAGAAAGAAAGAAGAAAGAATAACGCGAAAGAAAGATAAAAACAATGGAGGAAAAAAAAGAAAGAAATGCAGAAAGAAGGAAGAAAGAATACAGAAAGAAAGAAAGAACGTAAAAACAAATAAAGAAAGAAACTGTAACAAGAAAGACAGAATGCACAAAGAAGGAAAAAGAAAGAAAGAAAGAAAGAAAGAAAGAAGAAAGAAAGAAGGGAAAGAAAGAAAAAAGAAAGAAAGAAAGAAAGAAAGAAAGAAAAGAAGAAAGAAAGAGCTACAGAAAGAAAAAAGAAAGAAGAAAGAAAGAAGGAAAGAAAGAAGGAAAGAAAAGAAAAATACAGCAGAAGGAAAGAAAGAAACTGCAGAAAGAAAGAATTGAGGAAAGAAAGAAAAAACCTGCAGAAATAAAGAAGGAAAGAAAGAAAGAAGAACCGGAAAGAACCGGAGGGAGAAAGAGAGAAGAACTGCAGAAAAAAATATAGAAAGAACTAGAGAAAGAAAGAAAGAGAAAAGAAGAAAGAAAGAAAGAAAGAAAGAAACAAAACAGATGAGAAAGAAAGAAAGAAGTAGAAGAAAGAAGAAAAGAAAGAAAAAGGAGAGAGAAAGAATGAGAGAGAAGAATGAGAGAGAACAAAAGAGTGAAAAAAAAGAAAGAAAGAACTGCAGAAAGAACTGCAGAAAGAAAGAACTGCAGAAAGACAGAAAGAAAAAAAACTGTAGAAAGAAAGAAAGAAGAAAAAAAGAAAGAAAAAGCAAAAAGAAAAACGAAAGAAATACTGCAACAAAAGAAAGAACCTGCAGAGATGAGAAACCGCAGAAAGAAAAAGATGAATAAAGGAAGTACGAAAAAAAACTGCAGAAATAAAGAAAGAAACTGAAGAAGAAAGGAGAAAGAAGTGCAGAAAGAACTGAGAAAGAAAGAAAGAAAAAAAAAAAAAAGAAAGAAGAGAGAAAGAAAGGGAGGAAGAAGCAGAAAGAAAGACAGAAAGACAAGAGAGAAGAAAGAAAAACTCAAAAAGAAAGAAAGAATGCAAAAGAACTAAGAGAAAAAAGAGAAAGAAAAAACTGACAAAAAAAAAGAAAGAAACCTGCAGAAAGAAAAAGAAAGAAAGAAAGAAAGACAAAAAGAAAGAAAGAACGTAAGAAAGACAGAAAGAAAGAAAGACAGAACTACGGGACAGAAATTTAAAAAACAAAACTGCAGAAAACGGAAAAAGAAAAGGTAGGGAGGGAAAGGAGGCCCACAGGGCGGTGTCTGGCGCTTTACTCAAAGAGCAGAATCAATAAACACAGTGGTTCAGATTTCAGTTCATCCTTTCCAAAGCCCGCATCTCTCAAGTCCATACCACTCTGCCACTCCCTCCCACTGTCACACATCTTTCTGTTTCAACCCACTTTACAAATCGATACGTGGGTACCAGTCGGAAAATGACAGATTCGTTATTTACGTGCCTATCCGCCTATCTGATTCTGTGTGTGTGTGTGTGTGTGTGTGTGTGTGTGTGTGTGTGTGTGTGTGTGTGTGTGTGTGTGTGTGTGTGTGTGTGTGTGTGTGTGTGTGTTTAGCCGTTGATGTATGGATTCACAAATAATTATTATTATAACTATTCCTTATTCCCAAACAGAGAAATACAAACATGATACCAGCGACAAAGTGTTCGATGACAGATAAGTAAAATGATATACGCTATATAGCTAACATGGAACATAATACTACTTACTATAAAACGTTAACACATCTCGCCTTTCACACTATTTAAACGCGCGTGTATAATCATGAGATAGGTTTGCAGAATTAGAATGCTTAGGAAAAGAGGTGCTCACAGAAAACAATAAAAGTAAACAAAAAATAAGAATAATGATTTCTTTTAAACTTGAAAAAAAAGAAAGAAACGTGTATCTAGATATATGTTTATCTTATTGCCCTTTAGCTGGTTCTTTTGTCTATCTATCTATCTATCTATCTATCTATCTATCTATCTATCTATCTATCTATCTATCTATCTATCTATCTATCTATCTATCTATCTGTCTGTCTATCTGTCTGTCTGTCTATCTGTCTGTCTGTTCGTCTGTCTGTCTGTCTGTCTGTCTGTCTAATTATCTATCTACATATCTATCTTATCTGTCTGTCTGTTCACTTGCCTGTCTGTTTATATGTCTGTCTGTCTGTCTGTCTGTCTATCTATCTATCTATCTATCTATCTATCTATCTATCTATCTATCTATCTATCTATCTATCTATCTGTCTCTCTGTCTCTCTGTCTCTCTGTCTGTCTTTCTATCTCTGTCTGTCTATCTTATTATCTATCTACATATCTATCTTATCTGTCTATTCATCTGCCTGTTTATATGTCTGTCTGTCTGTCTGTCTGTCTGTCTGTCTGTCTGTCTGTCTGTCTGTCTGTCTGTCTGTCTATCTACCTACCTACCTACCTACCTACCTACCTAACCTACCTATCTATCTATCTATCTATCTATCTATCTATCTATCTATCTATCTATCTATCTATCTATCTATCTATCTGTCTGCCTGTCGGTCGGTCGTCGGTCGGTCGGTCGGTCGGTCTTTCTATTTCTGTCTGTCTGTCTGTCTGTCTGTCTGTCTGTCTGTCTGTCTGTCTGTCTGTCTATCTATCTATCTATCTATCTATCTGTCTGTCTGTCTGTCTGTCTGTCTGTCTGTCTGTCAGTCTGTCGATATATCTGTATGTCTGTTTGTCTATAATATTCTGTATTTCTATCTATCTATCTATCTATCTATCTATCTATCTATCTATCTATCTATCTATCTATCTATCTATCTATCTATCTATCTGTCTGTCTGTCTGTCTGTCTGTCTATCTGTCTGTCTGTCTGTCTGTCTGTCTGTCTGCCTGTCGGTCGGTCGGTCGGTCGGTCGGTCTTTCTATCTCTGTCTGTCTGTCTGTCTGTCTGTCTGTCTGTCTGTCTGTCTGTCTGTCTGTCTGTCTATCTATCTATCTATCTATCTATCTATCTATCTATCTATCTATCTATCTATCTATCTGTCTGTCTGTCTGTCTGTCTGTCTGTCTGTCTGTCTGTCTGTCTGTCAGTCTGTCGATATATCTCTATTTCTGTTTGTCTATAATATTCTGTATTTCTGTTTGTCTGTCTATCTGTCTATCTATCTATCTAGCTATCTAGCTATCCAGCTATCTAGCTATCTAGCTAGCTAGCTAGCTAGGGGGGGGGGGAGCCACCACTGAAGGCCCAGTGGACAGGGGACAAGCTTAGGTTTCTGCAATACAGGGATCGAACCTGTCACTTCTTACTTTCTACAGAGACACTCACTTATCTGTTCTTCTCTTTCTTTGCTTGTTTATGTGTTTATTTTTGTTTTTGGGTGGATCGGTGGTCTAGAGGTAACGCGCCTGCCTAGAAATTGAAAAGTCTCGGAAGTGTGCGGTGATTCGAGTCCCGTTTGGGCCTAAAACTTTTCCCCCATCCATTAGACTATGAGTGATGGTCTGGGTCCTAGTCTTTCGGATGAGACAATAAATCGAGGTCCCGTGTGTTACACATCATTATTTAGCTCATGTAAAAGAACTCACGGCAATAAGAGGGTTATACGTAGCAAAACTATGTAGAAAAAACCCATTCTAATAGGGAAACAAATACAGTTGCAGACAGGAAAAAGAAAAAAAAATAGTGGATGGCGCTGCACTTGTGGCGTCGCACTCTCCCAGGGAGAGCAGCCCGAATTTCACGCAAAGAAAGTTAATCTGCTGTGACAAAAAATGATATAAAAGAAATAAATGCAAACTAAATAAAAAATGAATTTGCTTATTTATTTCGTTATTGTTTCTTTATTTGTAGACCACCAATTCACTTATCGAATCATTTATTTGTTTGTTTATTTGTCTGTTTATGTCCTTATGCTTTTGTTTCTTTCTTTCTTTATTTATCTGTGTATTGATTTATTCATGACTTTTTTAATTGATCTATTCATATCTCTCATTTGTTTGTTTCTTTCTTTTGTCATTATATTTATTCACTTATCAATTCATCTATTTATTCATCATTTACTTGCTGCCGTTTGTTTTTAAATGCCAATCTCTTTCTTTGGATTGTAGCTTCCTTTTTTTTTTTTTTTTTATTCTTGTCTACTGTTAGCTGTGGGTAGGTAAGTGTGTGGAGAGGATTCAATCATCTCCACAGTTTGCACTGAATTCTCTCGACATTTATTTATTTATTTATTTATTTATTTATTTATTTATTTATTTATTTATTTATTTATTTATTTATTTATTTATTTATTTATTTATTTATTTGTTTGTTTGTTTATCTATTTCATTTATTCAGTTATTTTTTCACTTCGAAGATAATGGAATAAGCACTCATGTGCCTTTTCTTTCTTTCTCTCTCTCTCTCTCTCTCTCTCTCTCTCTCTCTCTCTCTCTCTCTCTCTCTCTCTCTCTCTCTCTCTCTCTCTCTCTCTCTCTCTCTCTCTCTCTTTACATCTTCTCCATGTGTGTATGCAGTTTTGTAAATTTTGTCTTACGTTCCCACTCGCACACAATGGCCTACTCTTCCGAAAAGTGGAACAGGTTTTAAGGTGTGCGCAAGATGTTCTGCATGCGTTCGCACACGAGACCTCAGCAGTTGTGGTGAAACCTCCACTTATATTTTGTGGTGAGTCTGTCTGCCCCAGGAGCAGGTGTTAGAGAGAATGGATCACTCTTGGGTGAGACGAAAAACTGAGGTCTCGTAGGTGGGCAACACACATTCAGCGCACGCTAAAGAACCCACAGCAACAAGGGAGTTATCCAATGCAATGTAATGCTATGCAATAAAATATTATGCAGTACAATACAAAAGAATATAATACAATACCATACTGTGCAATACAATTCAACACAGCGCAGTACAGTATTTACCTATGTATTATTTATTGAGTTAGTTGTGTTTTTTCCCTCTTATTCTTTTATTTCGAAAATAATGGAATAAGCACTCTGCTTTGGTTATTTTACA
>CM060320.1:18937368-18989868 GCA_030674155.1 Stramonita haemastoma
TCAATATCTTTGTCTTCTGCAATAAAAAGAATTATGTGTATTGTTAAGGAGAATGTTTTACGCACAGGCATAAAGGTGTGACCAGTGCACACGCACGTTCACACACACACACACATACATACACGCATGCGCACACACACAAACACACCCACCCACGCGCGCGTGCCACACACACAACACACACACACACACACACACACACACACACACACACACACACACACACACACACACACACACACACACACAACACAACATTACACAAACTCAAACTCACCATCATCAGCGATGTTGTGCTTGTACCCAAAACTGAGGTCATCTCCATGACGACCGGAGAACCTGGGAGCCGCAGGGGTCATGCCCTGAGCCACGTGGGGTTGAGACGTCAAGGGGTCAAACCTCCAAGGGCAGAAAGGGGCGCCGGTAGATGCTCCAGAAGCCAGGGTGCCCTGCTCCCCTCTGAGGAAAGACGGGGTCTGGCCAGAGTCTGCCCTCTGACCTGCCCCCATGGAGGCAGCGGCTTGCAGACCTGGCAAGTGGTACATAGACGACAAGGTGCCGGGCATCACGTGCCCGCCAGACTCCAGCAGGTCCGGGCTGGGCACGCTCTGTCGACAGGAGGCCAAGCCCAGCAGCTCCTGGATGGCGAAGGACGACCTCTGCTGGCTGTACACCTGCCCCAACCCCCCGGCCCCTGTGCCCGACCCGCTGTACTGGTGTGTGCCCGGAAAGGTCGCCATGCTGCCCGCGGCAGTGCTCAGCAGTCCGTTCATCATCCTGACCTCACTGCCAAGGGAAGGGCGCAAGTCCTTTTTTCAAAAAAAAAGAAAAAGGAAAGAAAAAAAGTCCTGATGCTGTGTTCCCTGGTCTATCTGTCTGTCTGTTTGCAGAGATCAGTGATGGTCAGTGATGGTCAGTGTACTGGCCACGGAAGAATACAGGACTGTAGATCAGTGATGGTCAGTGAAGGTCGGTGAACTGGCCACGGAAGATGACTCGACAAGACCAGAGGTAATGATGATCTGTCCACAATGCTGGTGGAGTGTCCTCTCTGACTCGTGGACCAGGACAAGGCTGCCTACACGACACAGAGGCAGCAAGGAGCCCTGGAAGTGACGTTGAAGACACAAAGGCTTCAGCAGTCCTGAAGGTGACTTGAAGACACAAAGGCTCCAGGAGTCCTGAAGGTGACCTTGAAGACACAGAAGCCTCAGAAGTCCTGGAAGTGACGTTGAAGACACAAAGGCTTCAGGAGTCCTGGAGGTGACGTTGAAGACACAAAGGCTTCAGGAGTCCTGGAGGTGACCTTGAAGACACAGATTCTGGAGTCCTGGAGGCGACGTTGAAGACACAGAGGCTACAGGAGTCCTGGAGGTGACGTTGAAGACACAGATTCTGGAGTCCTGGAGGTGACGTTGAAGACACAAAGGCTTCAGGAGTCCTGGAGGTGACGTTGAAGACAGATTCTGGAGTCCTGGAGGTGACATTGAAGACACAGAGGCTACAGGAGTCCTGGAGGTGACATTAAAGACAGGTCAGATCTGCAGGTAGAATCGTTGACAGCTGTGGCACGATGCTGCAATGAGCGTGGACCAAAGCTAGAATCCTCAGACAGTCCTCCCACGGGTGCTGGTAGAGCTCAATGAGGTCTTCTTTGGCATCATCACACAAGGTCTTCTCTGGCATCCTCAGACAGGTGCTGCTTACAGCTCAACCAGGTCTTCCGCTACACCTGTGCAACAGAACTGGCATGACAAGCCGATGACTTTACTGTGTGTGAAAACACGGTCTCACCTAGCTCTACAACTTTTGTCTGTCAGCACAATAGTAGATAATGACAATCAGCTTACTTCTGATAATGGCCTACCTTCCATCTTTGTCAGTGTAAATTTTAGGAATTAACGGCAAACAATCAGCTTACTTCAGAAGGGGGATAGAACACGTGCACAACTTTGTCAGTGTATTAATTAATGAAATGACGGTAGATAATCAGAAGTAAGGGGACAGAACACCTCCACAACTTCGTCAGTATGATTATTAGTGAAATAACGGCAGGTGAACAGAAAAGTAAGGGGAAAGAACACCTCCACAACTTTATCAGTACAATTATTAGTGAAATAACGGCAGACAATCAGCTTACTTATTTCAACAGTACAGGGCCCCATACCACCTCCTCCGCCACTCTGTCTCTCTCTCTCTCTCAATGTGCCCATCGATTCCTCCGCAGCCAGCGCTGTCAGCTATAAATCAGTCACGTGACCCTGTAGTGACAGTGCCAGCAATGGGAGTCCTGGCAGTGATTGTCTTGGTGTCACGGGACCCTGCCCCCCTCCCCTCCCCCCCTCCTTATCCCTGACTGCCACGACGTGGCGTTGTCACCAACACTGCCAGTTATTTATTTCCCCCTCCTCCCTCCCTCCCATTACCAGCCCTCTGCACCTACACCACGTCGTCAATGTGGCGCTGATCGTTGGCGATGATGGCGGAGGGAGCGGAGAGGTGATCGTTGAGGAGTGAAGGGAGAGGGGAGATTTACGAGTGCAGCTGCCTGCAGGTCATTGATTGTCAGTGTTCAGCGCCTGATGTGCTGCACTGTGCTGCACTGTGCTGCTGCTGCTCCACCTACCTACCTACCTACCTACCTCTGACAGCACAGCACAGCTCCTTAGGTATCGGCCTGATTAGCTCTTGTGCTAATTGCTCTCTTCCCTCCCTCTTCTTCCTCCCCCCACTATTCCTTACTCTGGCACCCAGAAGTCAGGCCCTAATGACCTGCCACTTTGCTCTGCTGTGCTCTGCTGTGCTCTGCTCTCTGTCTGCTGTCTCTGCTCTCTGTCTCGTCTGTCTTCTGTCTGTCTGTCTGTCTGTCTGTCTGTCTGTCTGTCTGTCTGTCTGTCTCTTCTGTCTGTCTCTCTTCTCTCTCTCTCTCTCTCTCTCTCTCTCTCTCTCTCTCTCTCTCTCTCTCTCTCTCTCTCTCTCTCTCTGCCTGTCCCATCCCCAGTCAGCAGACCCTGTCAAGTCACTGCCTGCACTGCAGTCTTCAAGCTCACAGTCTTCAGTACATCCTCTCTGATGACTCTTTCAGACAGGAGAGAATGGCTTCGGTGGCAATACAGAAGCTTTTTTCATACACTTAAAAGGTCAGGGCATCCGCTTTACGTGTGTGGGGGGCTGCAAAGTGAACAACTCAGTAATGCCTGGACGGAGCAACCCACTGTCTGTAGCTGAATCAGAACCTGACTTGATTTATTGACTCAGTTATATAGACGTATTGACACAACGAAATAAACTCATGATTCAATACAACACGATATTATTAATCACTGATAAACGTCCCTGAAATGATGTGCTCGAAAGCATTATGTTTTATTCTATCTCATCTTAATTGCTCTCCTTTTTTGTGTTCAAAACAGGTAAAAACAGAATTGATTGTTTCAGCCAGGTGATTATCTGTGGCCTCCTATTGCTTAATGACAGCTATCTGCTAGGCGCTACACTACACTAAGCTGGGCTGCAGCGAACAATGTGTCTGTCATGCTTTGACTGATTTCTCATTTTTGACTGACCAAGGGCATCAGTTCAACTATCAATGCCCCTGTCTATTTTGCAGCAGTTTAGTTTGTTTTCCTCACAGTCCAGACCTGACAGATTTTCTCCTTTGAAAGGGGTGTTTTCAGGGAGGCTGTCTGTGCAGTCTTTTTCCTACAGGCATTTTCTCCCATTGTGTGCCAGCGTGTGCAGCTGCCGATCAACAGTGCAAACACATAATCAACACATCATGTGCAAGGTTAAAGACTAAAGGTAAAGGTGTCCCATAACCTATATGGTCGTGCGAGAGCGGAGCATCAAAGACCTCAGCTTCTCTAGGGGCCAGCATAGTGAGGGTGGCGCCCATGTCTTGTCCCTCGCTGCTTTACTTTCCCTGGCCCTAAGGAGGGCAGGTACCCATTTACAGCTGGGTGAACTGGGGGACTGTCCTGAAGCCAAGGCGCACAAACGGTCACCAATCTAACTGGTAGCCACGCTCGATGCTGCTTAACATTAGCTGGGGAAAGCCGAATGCTCTGACCACTGAACTATCCCGTCCCCGAACTGTGCAGCCCCTGATAAACAGGGACATACGCATATCAACACACATCCAGTTGTTGGTAAACAGGGAAATATACATCAACACATCAGATCCAGATGTTGATGAAGAGGGGAAATACACATCGTCACATCATACCAACAACTGCTATAGACTCTGGCTACTTATGAAGAAAAGGCTTCAGATTTCCATTTTTATCAGCTAGATCTAGTAGATCTATATTGTCCCAGCTAGACAATATCTGGCACACACGTTAAATCCTGTTCCGATTTTCGAAGAGTAGGCCATTGTGTGCCGGTGGAAACAGATGAAAAGATTTACATCGTTTTCCGCTTTTCGTAAGAGTAGGCCATTGTGTGCCGGTGGGAACAGATGACAAGATTTACAAAACTGCATACACCGGGGACTGGGTATAAAAAGGCACATGAGTGCTTATTCCATTATCCTTGATATAAAAGAATAAATAAATGAATAAATAAATAAATGATATATTTCAGGTTATAGTTATCTGGTAAAGGTAAAGGTGTCCCATAATGTGGTCGTAGGGAATCGAGGCATCAGAGACCTCAGCTTCTCTAGGGGCCAGCATATTGAGACGGCGCCCATCTCCCTCACTCGCTGCTTTACCTTCCCTGACCCTGAAGAGGTAAGGTACCCATTTACAGCTGGGTGAAATGGGGGACTATACTGAAGCCAAGGCGCGCAAACGGTAACCCATACAATTGGTAACCACGTTTGATACCGCTTATTCTTAGCTTGAAAAAAAGCGAGTGCTCTGACCACTGAGCTAGGCCTATCCCGGCCCCATATTTATCTGGCAAGTTGTTAATATCAATTGAATAACTAGCGTATTTTAGGTTAATATATGATAAGTTGTTGATATAGATTGAACACCTAATATACTTCTGGTTAATATCTATCAACTTGACATGAATTTAATATTTTTATATGTTTTAGGTTTATATCTGATGCTGTTGATATAAATTAAATAATGGTATATATATATATGTTTAACATTTGATGTTGTTGACATCAGTTGAATAACTGGTGTGCTTTAGGTTAATATCTAATAAGTTGATACGAAGTGAATAACTGTGTACTTTCTGGTTAATTAATATCTGATAACTTGTTATGAATTGAATACCTGGTATATTTCAGATTACTGTCTGATGATTGTTAATGAATGTTAATTCGATGGCTGAAGCTGACATGACAGCTGACACTGAAGTGTGACTTGGCATGACATGGGCAGCGTGCTGCATGTCACCCACTGAGCAGTCTGATGATGCAGGGATGAGGGGGGGTGGGGCGTGATGCCCAGTCAGTATCTGTGATCAGTGCTGTCCCCTGTCTCACTCCCCTCAGTGCTGATTTTGTATTAAATACAAAAAATTTGTATTTTGTACCACTTTATGTCACAGCAGATTTCTCTGCGTGAAATTTGGGCTGCTCTCCCCGGGGAGAGCGTGTCGCCACAAGTGCAGCGCCTACCCATTATTTTTTTCTTTTTCCTGCATGCAACTGTATTTGTTTCCCTATCATAGTGGGCTTTTTTCTACAGAATGATGTTGTCCCTGTCACTGACCAGCGCTAGAATAGGTCCACATGCTGCTGCTGATGCTAAGATGTTCCTCTTCTGTTTCATCTCTTGAGTGTCCCTGCCTGCCTTCAACAGCTCAAATCCCATCACTCTGCCAAAGTGTGTAACCTCTGTGTGTGTGTGTGTGTGTGTGTGTGTGTGTGTGTGTGTGTGTGTGTGTGTGTGTGTGTGTGTGTGTGTATGTGCATTTGGATTTTTGGGACTACTGATTGCTATTAGTATTAGTTATATGACAGTGCAAGCCTTTTGGTTTGTCCTTGCAAGATATAGCGCTATATAAAATCCATCTTTTGATGATGATGATGATGATGATGATGATGATGATGATGATGATGATGATGATATCATCATCATCATCATCATCATCATCATTATCATTATAATTATAATTATAATTATTATTATTATTTATTATTATTCATTATTATTGAGCAAGCTGAAGGCTGTGAACTAAAGCAATAATTATGCTACAGTGTATAGATCTGACTGTTGTAACTGAAGCACACTACAATGTAGATCTAAATGGAAGCACACTACAGTGTGAATGGAAGCACACTATAATGTGCATGGAAGCACACACTGCCATTTATTTGGAAGCACACACTGCAATGTGAATGGAAGCACACACTACAATGTGAATGGAAGCACACACCACAATGTGAATGGAAGCACACACCACAATGTGAATGGAAGCACACACTACAATGTGAATGGAAGCACACACTGCTATGTGAATGGAAGCACACTGCACTGTGAATGGAAGCACACTGCAGTGTGAATGGAAGCACACTACAGTGTGAACGGAAGCACACACTACAATGTGAATGGAAGCACACACTACAATGGGAATAAAAGCTCACCTACAATGTGAATAGAAGCACATTACAATGTGAATGGAAGCACACTATACAGTGGTGAATGGAAGCACACTACAGTGTGAATGGAAGCACACACTACAATGTGAATGGAAGCACACTACAATGTGAATGAAAGCACACACTACAATGGGAATGAAAGCACACACTACAATGGGAATGAAAGCACACACTACAATGGGAATGGAAGCACACCTACAATGGGAATGGAAGCACACACTACAATGGGAATGAAAGCATACTACAATGGGAATGGAAGCACACTATACAATGTGAATGGAAGCACACACTACAATGTGGATGGAAGCACACTACAATGTGAATGGAAGCACACTATACAATGTGAATGGAAGCACACACTACAATGTGGATGGAAGCACACTACAATGTGAATGGAAGCACACACTACAATGTGAATGGAAGCACACACTACAATGTGAATGAAGCACACCTACAATGTGAATGGAAGCACACTGCTACAATGTGAATGAAAGCACACCACAGTGTGAATAGAAGCACACTTCAATATGAATGGAAGCACACACTATACAATGTGAATGGAAGCAAACACTACAATGTGAATAGAAGCACACTACAAAGTGAATGGAAGCACACACTACAATGTGAATGGAAGCACACTACAAAGTGAATGGACGCACACACTACACTGTGGATGGAAGCACACACTACAATGTGTCAGCGTCTGGGGAAGGTAAAGGTAAAGGTGTCCCACAAACTATGTGCCTGGCTCAGGGACCTCATCTTGGGGGCCAGCATATTGAGGGTGGGGCCCATCTCTCTCCCTGGCTGCTTTACCTTCCCTGACCCTAAAGAGGGCAGGTACCCATTTACAGCTGGGTGAACTGGGAGGCTGTATACCAAAGCCAAGGAGTGCAAATGGTCACCTATCCACTTGGTAACCACCTGGCTGCTGTTTAACTTTGGCTTGGGAAATCCCAGCACTGAGACCACTGAGCTTTCCAGTCCCATCTGTCTGACAGGTCTGAATTCCTGACCACAGTAGGCCTAAGTGTGTTCTGAAGAAAGAAGTGCTTAGTTCAAACATGGCTACTTTCTTCCCTTTCCTTAAAGTTTTTTGACCCAGTATCCAAGGTGGGAATGAGGTCAGTAAAGGTCAGTCGACTATGACCTTGACATTCTGTGACCTCTGTTGCCAGGTTACCCCTCCATGAGGTAACACAGACAACTCATGTTGTTGTGAACAGTGCATCAGACAACATGGTTGTGTGTGTGTGTGTGGGGTGGGGGGGGGGGGGGTTGGTGTGGGGTGTGTGTGTGTGTGGGTGTGTGGGTAGGTGGGTGTGGATGTGGGTGGGTGTGTGTAATGCCGGTTCCTCCCCCTTCCTCCACTCAGGCTTAATCCCACCCACCCACCCCCCCACTCCTCCCCCACTCCCCACCCCACCCCCCACTTGCCCCTTCCCTCTTCGGCACACTACAACATGCTCACCTGTGGGTCACCAGGGTCTTTGGGGTCAAGGTCAATGAGATGAAGGTCACCAAGTTGAGGGTCACTAAGGTGGAGGTCACCACAGAGGTTGATGGTGGCACACAGGACTTGGAGAGAATCCACACACACGGACAGAAAGAGATGGCTGGCTGGCTGTCCCTAGTGATGTGTAGGCTGCACAAACACTTCACTCTGCCGCTACTGTCACTGCACACTGCTCTGGCACAGTCAGTCAGTCAGTCAGTCAGTCATCCAGCAGTACAATACATTACAGCACAGTACAGTAGTGCTGCACGGCAGTTGGATAGCACATGACTGTAACAGGGTAAAATCATGGACACTACACAACACTGTGATCACCGCATACCACAACACCACTCTTCCCTCAACTCTTTCTCCCTGTGGGTGGGAGGATCAGCCAACTGACAAGTCAGTCAGTTACAATAGAGATCTATGACAAGGTGATGTGTGTGGGTAGACACTGCCAGGGAACGGTAATAGTAGACCAACTAACTCCTCAACTCCACACAGGCACAGACAGGCAGTCGACCCCACATTGTCAGACCCACAGACTAACGGACACACAGAGGGCCCCAAAGTGTGGTCAGTGTCAGAGCAGTATCATCCACTGCCATCAATGAAGGGGGCTGGCTGGTTGGCTAAGCCAGGGCAGAGGGGTCAGCGTTGAGTGATGACAGCCCTAATCTGACACTGCCCTTATCTGCTGCATACCATCTTCAGTTATCAATGATTGCCCTTCTGACGTAACAGCCCTCCCCTTCCCCACCCTCCCCACCCCGTCCTGACCACGCCCCTTCTTCCTCCTTTGGGGGGACCACGCCCCTCCTCTCCTGCCTTTCTTGTTGGCAGTCCTTGGCACGTTAGGTGTCAATCATCCTGTCATAAGCTCCGCCCCCCCTGCCTGGTGGCGTCTGTAGGAACAGGCGTGGGGTGGGGAGTACATTGTCACAGCGTGACACCTTGAAGCTTTCGAGATGGTGAGTGTGTGTGTGTGTGTGTGTGTGTGTGTGGTGGTGTGTGTGTGTTGTGTGGGTGTGTTGTTGTGGTGGGTGTGTGTGTTGTGTGTGTGTGTGTGTTTGTGTGGTGTGTGTGTGTGTGTGTGTTGTGGTGTGTGTGTGTGTGTGTGTGTGTGTGTGTGTGTGTGTGTGTGTGGTGTGTGTGTGTGTGTGTGTGTTTGTGTGATGTGTGTGTGTGTGTTGTGGTGATGTGTGTGTGTGTGTGGTGATGTGTGTGTGTGTGTGGGTATGTGTGTGGGGTTGTTGTGTGTGGGGTATGTGTGTGTGTGTGATGTGTGTGTTGTGGTATGTGTGTGTGGTGTGTGTGTGTGTGTGGTGTGTGTTGTGGTAGTAGTGTGTGTGTGTGTGTGTGTGTTGTGTGTGTGTGTGTGTGTGTGTGTGTGTGTGTGTGTGAGAGAGGAGTAGAGAGAGAGAGAGAGAGAGAGAGAGAGAGAGAGAGGAGAGAGAGAGAGAGAGAGACAGACAGACAGACGAAGACAGATAGATAGAGACAGTACAAATATTACGAAATTTTGTCTGTGTGATTGTGTTCAAACTATCTTATTTGCAAACAAGTACTCTCTCTCTCTCTCTCTCTCTCTCTCTCTCTCTCTCTCTTCTCTCTCTCTTCTCTCTCTCTCTCTCTCTCTCTCTCTCTCTCTCTTAATGAGGGCCAATTAAAAGTCAAAGTGCAGAGAAGTGAATCAGTGGAAGTCCTAAGTTACTGTTAGTAACTTCTTTCCTCTGCTATTAGGCCGAGGATGACAGATACACGCGACCACTGGGAAGGGGATGGTGGTTATGGTGGTGAGGGTGGGGGGGGGGTGGGGGGGGGGGGGGGGGGGGGGGGGGAGGGGGGTGGAGGCTGGAATCCTGAAGAAAGGCAAGAGAGGAGTGGCCCATGGAGGAGAGTTGGGGGGTTGGTGACTAGTTTTTTAAGATGTAGAAATCTAGGTCATGTCCCGGAATGAAATGTGAGTAATTGATGAACCATCAGCAATATCAACAGACTATACGACCAAAAGTGATTTCCTGGGATGGTAGATCTAGATGTATTCGTAGATCGCTCAGGATCCTGTGGTTCTTGTTGTCTTCTTGTCTGTCTGTCTGGTTTTGTTGTTGTTGTTGTTGTTATCCTATGGCTTGGGGCGACCAACAATTCCATTTGCACGGGAGCAAAACAGTGCTTTAAAAACAGACAGGAATAATAAAATTAGTTTTGTGTAAGTATCGGCGTCAACACTGACAGCAAGAAAATTGAGACTGTTCATAACTTTAAATATCTGAGAGCTATAGATCTAGTATTGGATGAAGGGTCAAAACTTGAAATGTTCTCCAGGATAGAGCCCAGACCACAGAAGCAATGACCGAACTGAAAGTCCTCTGGAATGGTAAGAACATCGCCATCAGCTTCAAGATCAGACTGATGCGTTCCCTGCTCGTGTCCATAGTTTGGTACGTATGTGAAACGTGGACAATAACGGCAGGCATTTAAAGAAGACTACAAGCAATGGAGATTAGATTCTTTCGCAAACTCCTTGGTATCTCATGCAGAGATAGGTACATGTCTAACGAGATAAATTTAGTGAAAACCAGAATTATTTAAAAAATGCCAACGGACCAATGAAGAGCTCCTGACTTCAGTTAAAAACACGCAAGTGGTAGGAACACATCACCCAAAAACGATGGGAAAACAACACCAGAGAGTGGACTGGAGTGAAAAGACTTGTTACGGAAAGCTGAAAACCGCGAGGAGTGGAGGAAGCTGGAGGCAAATTCTTCAGTGGTTCCCGAACGGTCTACTACACTACGGGATAGGTTAGGTGAGGTGATAGAACAATTTTCAAAAATCAGATAGGTATAATGATAATAGTACAGGGTAAGTATTGTGCTGAAATCCTGCATAACCATTTGCAATGAGAGTATAACGGTATTTTTTTCAAAAATCAGATAGGTATAATAATGATATAAATTAAAATAACAAAAACAACAACAGCAATAATAATAATAATAATAATAATAATAATAATAATAATAATAATAATAATAATAATAGTAGTAGTAGTAGTACAGGGTGAGTATCATGCTGAAAATTCTTCATGGCTGCATGTGCTGTGGCGTTGTTGGGCTTCCCTACCAGGCAGAATAAAGAACTCTTCCTTTTCGGTTTTGTCCAACGCTCAGACAGCAACTATTGTTGTCTGCCATATGACTGAATATGCGTTGCACTGCCGTTAAACGCTTGACAAATCAGGCCCAGCGGATGTGACTTCGGTGTGGAAGAGAATTATCTTTTTACATCTTTCTGGAAAAAAGGCAGGAGAATGATTTAAAGAAAGCAGAGAATAGATGGGAAGGGTGTGGCAGGAATAAAGGAACCAGACAGGAACAAATAAGGGATAGAAAAGAGAGAATTCCTGGGCACAAAATTTTCACATGGGATGTTATTTCTACTGACAGGCCCCGGCATCCCCACGGGCAATGCATAAAATTATATGCTCTCTCTCTGTCTCTGTCTCTCTGTCTCTCTCCTTTTTGTGCATGGCTCTGATGTCAGAGTATTATGTTAAAGCACATGTACATATATCTTGTGTAGAAAGATCGTATAGTCTGGTAATGTCTGGAGTTTCGAATAATGTTACTTTTAGAAGTGTATAAAAGTTTCTTTAGTGTTACTTTTTTTCTCTATAATATTTTTTTTGTAGATTATTAACTAGACTCTATAACAATGTTGTTAGTATGTTGATGATATTGTACAGCAATTTGATGCTTAGTATTCCCCCTTAGATATTTTGTGCATCAACTGCAAGACCTTGTGTGAAAAGGACTGAAACTTATGTCTTGGAGAAAAAGAACATATTGTGATAACTACATGGACTGCACAGGGGCAAGTCATTATCAGTAACAGTAGTGACTAAAACAACCTGCTATAGCCTATAAGGACTCAATTCATTTTACAGATAAATGGCAACTTTAAATCTCATAGGGGTGTTTTGTTTTGTTTTTTCTAGATGACTGAATTCGATTTGTTTTCTCTCAGAATGCTGACATTCGGGCTGACAGAAGACTCAGTTTATGGAGTGAAATAATACCTAGTGCATACTTTTCTCTAACAACAATCTGTATCAAAACACGTTTTACACAATGATGCCTTTATTCTTTTGTTTGTTTTGGTTTGTTGTTATTGTTGCTGTTGTTGTTGTTTTTTGATTCTGTTCCTTACCGCAATGAGAAATGTTAAAAAAAGAAAGAAGAAGAAAGTAAAAGAAATTGCTTTGTTTATGAGTTGTTTCATATGTGCGAAGTGTCGAGAGTGCCAATACAGGCCTACTGATTATGAAATCATGGAATACGAAATTAGTGATAACGTTATCGCATACATACTTCGGCATTAATACTTGACGGATCAAGCCCAGTTTGTTCAAGTAAAGAAGCGTGGATATATATGCCCTTTGCTTTGACAACTCAAATCTATTTGAATTTCTTTTTTTTCTTTTTTCTTTTTTTTTTTTTTTGGGGGGGGGGGGGTCGGGTCTTTTTTATTTCATAGATTTGCCTTATGGTGTTTTTCAATCAAAGTTTAAGAACCCTTTTCAAACCTGCAGTTAAAAAAAAAAAAAACACAACACAAAACAAAACCAAATCTTTAAAGATCGCAGAAAAAAATCATGTGTGGCGCTACACTTGTAGCGACGCGCTCTCACCGGGGAGAGCAGCCTCAATTTCAGCAGAGAAATCTGCTGTGACATAAAGTGGTATAGATTCAAGATAGATTTAAAAAAAAAAAAAAAGAAAACCTGCCCCAAGTGATAGACATTGCTAACCTGTGTTTCAAATCAGCTTTAGGTGTAAATGTAAAGGTGTCCCATAACCGATGTGGTCGTAGGGGAGCGAGGCATCAGAAACCTCAGCTTCTTTAGGGGCCAGCATATTGAGGGTGGCGCCAAACAACATAAAATTAAAACCAAACAAACAAACAAAATCAAGCCATGCTTATTAGCTGTGAACACTGCCACTGAAATCTTAAATAGCAGGTGTGTGTGTGGGGGGGGGGGGGGGGGTCTTTTTGTATCTGTTTGCTTGTTTGTTTGTTGGTCGGTTGGTTGGTTTGTTCGTCTGCTTCTTTTTTGGCTTGTTTGTGTGTTTGTTTTTGCTTTTATTGCTTTTTTATTTGTCGTTGGTTGGTGGGCTGGTTGACTGGTTGGTTGGTTGGTTTTAGCAAGTTTCGTTAGTGCAGAGCGTTAATTGTTTACTGATTCTTCCAGTTCCTGTTACTAATATCGTGCATGCATGCGCGTACGCGTTGGTATTTGCGTACTCGTGTGTGTGTGTGTGTGTGTGTGTGTGTGTGGAGAGAGAGAGAGAGAGAGAGTTGCTTCTTTAAATAATTCATTGAACGTGTCTTCATTACAGGTGGTATGGGGAAAGCCTCACCCAAACCCTTCAGTGGATCGGTGGGCCGAAGGTAACACAATAAGAAATGACCAACTTCAACCGTTCCCTATTTCCAAACTTTGATGGATTTAAATATCTTATGTTCAAGTTCAGTAGAATATTCCACTTTTCTTTCCTTTATTTTTGATGCTACATAGTTCCAGAATTGTCTATGATGAGTCCAGTCTTGGGAATTGTCAGTTTGTTTTGCTATTTACAATTTCATGAATTTTACTACGTTCATATGCTTATCAAACAGCATATTTCGTCAGTCAACCACGATTCGTCACTTGGATGTACAGTAATAGTGTGTGTTTTTTTTACTTCTTTCTGTTGGCATACACATTTTGGTACATTGAAGTTGTGTTAAAAAAAATTGTTTCGCACTTCGTGTGTGTGTGTGTGTGTGTGTGTGTGTGTGTGTGTGTGTGTGTGGTGTGCGTGCGTGCGTGCGTGCGTGCGTGCGTGCGTGCGTATGTGTGTGTGTGTGTGAAAAATGGATTTTATTTACTCTGTTCTTTGGATTGCAAAAAAGAAAAAAATACTCCGAAGACGGAGGGGAGGGGGGGGGGGGGGTCTTTAATTTTGTGGGGCATGTGCATGTTTTAACTGAATGCTTTTACCTATGTATGCTTGACTATCTCTTGAATTATTCAACTTCTGGAGGTTTGATCAAATCTATTTTAGGCCGATGATGGAGTGGGGGGGGGGGGGGGGGGGGGTGGGTAGGGATCTGTGGGACTACACTATGACGATTGTGTCACCACCACTGTCTGTTCTACCACAACGAGCCAAATGAAAATGACGTCACGGCCATGATCAAATAATTGAGGGAAAAAAGGTTAGAATAATTTATTGGCATGCAATTTTATTTACCATCTATGTTTGTGTATGTGTGGTGTGTGTGTGTGTGTGTGTGTGTGTGTGTGTGTGTGTGTGTGTGCGTGCGTGCGTGCGTGCTTGCGTGCTGTGTGTGTGTGTGTGTGTGTATGAAAACTAACTCCTAGATGCACAGAGATGGGGATTGATCTCTGTGACAATCAGTCAATCTACGGATTGCCGGCGTGCCATCCAGCGCTCATGTCAGACGTGGCCGTCAATACACAGGATGATCGATCTCTTGTCTGTATCGATCGGGAGAAAGGTCACAGAGATAGTGTTTGTATTCAGCAGCAGCAGACGGCAATGCTTTGCCAGGGGGTAAGCTAGGTTCTCAGAGGAGAGGGTAGGACACTGAAGAGTGAAGAAGGAATTCCATCACTTTGAAAGGTGCAAAATCCTTACAATCCCTAAACACCAATCAAAGGTTAAAAAATCCTGACAATCCCTGAATACCAGTCCAGAGCAAAATTCTTACAATCTCTAAACAACAATCAAAGGCAAAAATCTGGATATCCTTAAATCCCAGTTAAAGGCAAAATCCTTACAATCCTTAAACAACAGTTAAAAGCAAAACTCTGGCAATCCTTAAACACCAGTCAAAGGCAAGATCGTTACAATCCCTAAACACCAATCATAGGCGGTCCTGCAAATCCATAAACAACGGTCCAAAGCAAATCATGAAAACTTAAATACCAGTCAAAAGGCAAAATCCTGACAATCCTTTAACAACAGTCCAAGCCAAAATCAATCCTTAAACACCAAAGGCAAAATCCTGACAATCCTTAAACACCAGTCCAAGTGTCTGCAAGACTGGAGACCTCAGATCACTGCAACAGTGTAGAATTGGGACACTTTGTCAGCCGAATCATACATTACAATATAATTGTAAAGGAAGGTGGCAGAAGTTACGATGTTGACTTGCCTAACAAGTATATCATGAGGTTATGGGCTCGGTTCCAAGCCTTGACCTTTTTACCCAATTCGACGAGAAAATCGACCTGATTGTCAAAGTCCTTCGGATGAAACTATTAAACCGAGGCCCCGTGCGTAAATGTGCGCAGAACATCATGCACATGATTTAAACGCGTTCCGCCTTTTTAAATAACCAGGCCATTTGTTCCGGTAGAACGGATGGAACATTAAATTTTAAAAAACGCATGGACATAGGTGTTGTTTTGACACTATCCTCAAAGTCGGTATGCAGCTACCTAAATGTTTTTTTGTTTGTTTGTTGTATTGTTTGTTTGTTTTTTTGTTTGTTTGTTTTGCTTTTTGGGGGAGAGGGGGCGGTCGTGTACACAAAAATCTCACCATTGGTGAACCTCGGAGCTCTAGCCGAGAAATGAAAAAAAGCAATAAATGGATGACCTACATCATTTCAAGGCACAATTTGAAACGGTCGTTTATTTTCTCTACCGTTGCAAGCATCTAAAGGTTCTTAAGAACACTGGGAGGGAAGGGGGGGAATATTTTGTTTCGTTGTGTTTTGTTTGTCGTAGTCGTTTTTCTTTTGTTTGAAGGTATAGGGCATTTTTTTCCTTTTATTTTCAATTCAGTTCAGTTTCTGAACGTTACGGATTTATGGACTGAAAGGACGTGGATGTAAGTATTCATTGTCATAACAATCCAAAATTTTAAGTATAACGGTTTCATAAAACAGGTATTTTTCCTATGTTATAATCATTGAGTAACTCTAAGACCTGCAGAAAGAAACCCATCTGTCCCCTAGAATGGCGCCAAAGGTTCCAGAATAAGCTGTAAATGGGGGGAGGGGGGGGGGGTCAGAGAACATTCAAAAGATGTGAGGGCTGGGGGATAAAGAATCAAGCTGTAGGGGAGTTAAAGACGAAACATTAGAGAAACGCTGATGGGGGGGGGGGGGGAATTCAGAGAACATTCGAAGCTGATACGTGATGAATTCAGGAACATTCGGAAAGCTGTTTGTTTATTTACACTTCTGTGGATAAACTGACTCTACCAGTTTTTCACTGGGCAAGGGAAAGCATATGTCATACAACAAAGACTTCTGCGCTTTTCCTGATATTTTCTGGAATACGCGAACTTCCTCTATAGATCTATAGATCTAGTCTGACCCAGTTCTTAGCCACCCACAGTCCCCTCACCCCTTGTTCAGCACTGTCTGTAAAGCAGGCCAGCCTCCTGACCTTCAGACAGACAGTGTGTCAATATAATATGTGTACATGTACACCACCCTGGTGAACCATAGACGTACTGCAGAACACCATAAAGAAAGATGACATTGTGGCGACTTCTGATCCTTACTGCGGTACTTTGTCTGCATATACTATTTTGCTACATAAAATGACAGTCACTGTTGCAGAAACCCCCAGAAAAGATGACATTGTGGTTAGCTTCTTATCCTTACTGCGCTACCTTGTCTGCAGTACTCTTTTGCTTTATAAAATGGCAGTCACTGTTGCAGATAAAAACATAACAAAGATGACATTGTGGTTAGCTTCTTATCTTTACTGTGTGGTACATCGTCTGCAATGCTTTACTTTTACATTTTTACTCTTCTGCATCTCTAATTATGATGTCGGTCATTGTTTCTAGGCCGCTGCTTCGTGCGTGCTGTTATACCCTGTTGATATGTATGCCATGCTTATCTCTCTCTCTCTCTCTCTCTCTCTCTCTCTCTCTCTCTCTCTCTCTCTCTCTCTCTCTCTCTCTCTCTCTCTCTCTCTCTCTCTCTCTCTCTCTCTCTCTCTCTCTCTCTCTTTGTCATGTCAGGTCATCAGGTCTGTCGGCTCGTTGGAACACCTTACATGTTCATATCAGGGGGTGTAGTGGTGTAGTAGAATATCTATCTATCTATCTATCTATCTATCTATCTATCTATCTATCTATCTATCTATCTATCTATCTATCTATCTATTATCTATCTATCTATCTTCTGTCTGTCTGTCTGTCTGTCTGTCTGTCTGTCTGTCTGTCTGTCTTTATCTATCTATCTATCTGTCTGTCTGTCTGTCTGTCTGTCTGTCTGTCTGTCTATCTCTCTCTCTCTCTATCTCTCTGTCTGTCTGTCTGTCTGTCTGTCTATCTATCTATCTATCTATCTATCTATCTATCTATCTATCTATCTATCTATCTATCTATCTATCTATCTATCTATCTCTCTGTCTGTCTGTCTGTCTGTCTGTCTGTCTATCTCTCTGTCTGTCTGTCTGTCTGTCTGTCTGTCTGTCTGTCTGTCTGTCTGTCTGTCTGTCTATCTATCTATCTATCTATCTATCTATCTATCTATCTATCTATCTATCTATCTATCTATCTATTCATCTCTGTGTGTGGTTTTCAGATTCTTGATTGCGGAAAGCAAAGATGAAGTGTCGTTTGTGTTTAACACTCAAAACTGTTTTCAGTTTCCTGTTATGGCTCCAAATATGATGTATGGAATCATGTCAGCAAGTTCAGCATCGAACACAATATTCATTTTGGTTCAGGGAAGACTGGTAACTCCTTCAAAAAGGGAATCACATTTTGCAGTGTCTACCACTGTAAGTCTCTCTCTCTCTCTCTCTCTCTCTCTCTCTCTCTCTCTCTCTCTCTCTCTCTCTCTCTCTCTCTCTCTCTCTCTCTCTCTCTCTCTCTCTCTCTCTCTCCCCCCTCCTCTCTCCCTCCTCCTCCCCTCCTATCTCTCTCGCGGGGGCTGGCACTAATACTTCAATAGCGATGGTCTGTAAGGGTGAGGGTGGAAGGTGGGGGGGGGGGGGGGGGAGTTGTTAATCCCGGTTATTAGTGGAGTGTGGCCCAGGACAGGTCCTACAGAGCAAAGTGCCATCCGGCAGTATGCAGGAAGAAATGCACACCTCTCTGAATGAGCTGCCTCTCTCTGAGTGGCTTAGCTGTCATGGTGATTCCCCGTACCCTCAAACCTTATCCCTCATTGTTAATGTTCTGTACTTCCAACCGCAGGCCTCTTTGTTTGTCTGTCTGTCTGTTTGTCTGTCTGTCTGTGCCTGTCTCTGTCTGGATGTGTGTCTGTCTATCTGTGTCTGTCTGTCTGTCAGTCTGGCTGGCTGGCTGGCTGGCTGGCTGGCTGTCTCTGGACGCCTTCCTCTCCCCTGCTGGCGGTACAATCGACTTTAACTTTGTCATGTCATGTCATCAAGCCTGTCGGCTCATGGGAACGGCTTCTTTCTTTCTTTCTGTCATCAGCTGTGGCATGTCAGGTCACCAGGCCTGTCAGCTCACTGGAACACCTTATTTCTCCATATGAGTGGGTGCAGTGGTGTAGTAAAACTGTGTCTTCTGTTGAATCCCAATGCCAGCACATTCCCTCCCCCATCACTGCAACCAACACCACCACCACCACCAGCCATATATCTACCATCATTCTTCTCTTCACACACCTCTCCCCCCCCCCCTCATCGTGTTTTCTCTCTCCCTCCCCCTCTCCCCTCCTCTCCGCAGTCGTCAATTAGGCTAAAGGGAGATCATCAGAAGAACAAGCAAGGATAACTCCGACAGCAACACGTGAAAGACACGCGCAGTGCCCTCCCCTTGCTCTCCAGTCAGGGAGGGACGAAGGGTGGGTTGGTATCGACCGTCGGCCGAAGGAGGGGAGGTAACGAGGCTAATTTGCCGCCACCCTCCCTCCCCTTCCCACCCCCGCCGCTCTCTCCAAATGGGATGCAGTTTTAATTGTGGGAGCTGGCTCCACAGCGGGCTACTTGTCTTTCCAGTTAGTTTCTAATGACCGCCGTTTTTGTCCCGCCCCCTTTCTTCCTTCCTTCCTTCCCTCTCTCTCTCACAAACCCCACTTTTTCTTTCTGTCTTTCTTGTCCCTCCTTCCACCCCCCCCCCCTACCGCCTCTCTCTTTCTTCCCTGTTTGGTGGTGGTGGGTTTTTCGTGTGTATTTTTTAGAGAAGAGGCAGGTTATCATAAAGCCCAGAACCAAAGAAGTTGTTTTATTTTAGAAAAGAATGGCAGGTTATGATGAAATTCAGCATCAAAACATTTTTCAGGATGAGGTATACAGACACGCCAGAACAAAATGTTTTGTTTTTTTTCAAGACAAGGCAGACAGAACCCAAACCAAAGATTTTTTCTGGCAAGAGGTAGATCTAGAGATAATTCAGAACAAAAAAATTTTTTTTTCAAGAAAGAGTAGACACAGCCAAAACAAAAATGTTTTTCAGGAAGAGGTAGACAGACACAGACAGAACAAAGATTGTTGTTGTTTTTCAGGAAGAGGCAGACAGACACAGCCAGAACAAAGATATTTTTTTTCAGGAAGAGAGCAGACCAAGACAACAACCATAACAAAGAATTGATTTTTAGAAAAAGGCAGACTGACACCGCCAGAACAAAGATTGTTTTTTAGGAAGAGGGCAGACAGACACAGCCGGAACAAAGATTTTTTTTCAGGAAGAGGCAGACAGACAGCCAGAACAAAGATTTTTTCAGGAAGAGGCAGAAAGACAGCCAGAACAAAGATTTTTTTTCAGGAGGAGGCAGACACAGAGAACAAAGACTTTTCAGGAAAAGACAGACACAGACAGAACAAAGACTTTTTTTCAATAAGAGACAGACAGACAGAACAAAGACTTTTTTCAGGAAGAGGCAGACAGACACAGCCAGAACAAAGAATTTTTCAGGAGGAGGCAGGCAGAACTCATAACAAAAAAAATTTTCAGAAGGCAGACACAGCCAAAGCAGACTTTTTTTCACAGCGAGAGGCAGACACAGCAGAACAAAAAATTTTCAGGAAGAGACAGACAGACAGAAACCCAGAACAAAGAGTGTTTTCTGTCAGGAAGAGACAGAGACAGCACAGAATCAAAGAATCAGCGAAGTTTAAACCTCTCTGAAAAGCAAGAAACGTCAGTCTGAGAACACTAACTCAATGAAAACACTGTGTACCCTTGGTTTTGTTGATGATGTTGTTGTTGTTCTTTTTTTTTTAATCCTCCTGTATAGGTGGAAGGAAATCTTGGACCTTTAACAGCAGACCTGCAGAGAAAACTTCAAGAAGTTTAATTGCAATGCTACAGAAAAATGCCTCGGCCTGCAGCAGTGCAGGGCCCCTCTGGCTGGTGGCCCCATGGCGGCCTGATATTGATGAACTCCCTGTGGACTTCCGACTCTGGGGATGAGACAAAACGAATCTGGGTATGACTGTGGCGCTGAGATTGAAATGAGCGACGTGTGGAACAGCAGGACAAGAAAGTCACAAAAGATGAGGCAGGAAACAAAACAGGAAAGGAAAGAAAAGAAAATGCTTGGCTTCTTCTCCCTTGGGCCGTGTGAGGAATAATCAGGTGTGCAGCAGCAGCAGCAGAAGCAACAGCAGCAGCAGCAACAGCAGCAGCAGCAACAGCAGCAGCAGCAGCAATAGCAGCAGCAGCAGCAATAGCAGCAGCAGCAGCAGCAATAGCAGCAGCAATAGCAGCAATAGCAGCAGCAATAACAGCAGCAGCAATAGCAGCAGCAATAGCAGCAATAGCAGCAGCAATAGCAGCAGCAGCAGCAATAGCAGCAGCAATAGCAGCAGCAATAGCAGCAATAGCAGCAGCAATAGCCAGCAGCAACAGCAGCAGCAACAGCAGCAGCGGCACCACCACCAGCAGTAGCAGCAACAGCAGCAGCATCAGACTTCACCCTACATGCCACACAGCGCTATGAAGACCGTCACCATTATCAGGATGAGAACACTGAAGTGGCATGATGGTGTCACAAGATGGAGAGGAAACCTTTCACCGATCCTCTGGAAGGCACAGCCCATGAGGAAGTAGACCAGGCAGTCGCAGAAAGAGATTGGTGGACAACAGCACTGAGTGGACCCAGGAAAGGTTTGCCAAGATCCAGGTATTGGCATGGGACCGCCATGAACAGAGAGCGCTCAAGTTTTTGTTACGGTTGTGCCCTCATCCCCACCCTCGGATAAGGGGCCAGTGGTTGGTAGGGTAGGGTAGGGATGGATAGGGTAGGGTAGGGTAGGGTAGGGTAGGGTAGGGTAGGGTAGGGTAGGGTAGGGTAGGGTAGGGTATGGTAGGGTAGGGTAGGGTAGGGTAGGGTAGGGTTAGGGTAGTGGTAGGGTATGATAGGGTAGGGTAGAGTATAGGGTAGGGTAGAGTGTAGAGGATAGGGTAGGCTAGTGTAGGGTAGGGTAGGGTAAGTTAGGTAGGGTATGGTAGGGTAGGATAGAGTAGGGTAGGGTAGGGTAGGGTAGGGTAGTGGCTAGTGTAGGGTAGGGTAGGGTAGTTAGGTAGGGTATGGTAGGTAGGTAGGTGGTAGGTAGGTAGGTAGGGTAGTGGCAGTGTAGGGTAGGTAGGTAGTTAGGTAGGTATGTAGGAGGTGAGTGGGTAGGGTGGGTAGGTAGGTAGGATAGAGTAGGTAGTGGTAGGTGTGTGTGTAGTGTAGTGTGGTAGTGTAGTGTAGTGTAGTGTAGTGTAGTGTAGTGTAGGTGTGAGTGTGTAGTGTAGTGTAGTGTAGTGTAGTGGCGTGGGTGGTGGGTGGCGTGGCGTGCGTAGTGTAGTGTAGGTGTAGTGTAGTGTAGTGTAGTGTAGTGTAGTGTAGTGTAGTGTAGTGTAGTGATGTGGTGTGTAGTGTCGGTGTGTTTTTGTGTGGTGCTGCTAATTATTGTTTTGCTCAAAAAGTTGTGGTGCATTAGCTCGAAATACATGCTTAGTTGTGAGAGATGCATCGTCAGTTGTATCAATAGTTAGTAGTTTTACCAAATTTGACAGTCCAAACACACTCTGTTGCGAAAGATACAACCTTAAAAACTATTCTCTGTATAAGTACAAACTAGCTAAAGACACAATCTGAAAACAACTTTTAAAAACTCGTTATGGCGTATCAAGATTAGCTAAGCACAACAAAAGGACAACTTAAGAATTCACCATGGAATACAGGGACTAAAAAATGGACAAACTCGTCATAGCACATAAGACAAACTATCAAGGGCAACCCAAGGAATTTTTTTTCTTAAAAGTCTTCTTGTGCATAAGGACAAATAAAGGACAACCTACAGGACAACTGAAAAAAGTATTTTATGGCGAGTAAGGATAGAATTTCAGATAGGCACACAATTCACACAATTCACAATAGTTTATTCCCATTAACTCTTTTGAGCTATAGAGAAAAAAATAAAGCACACATATCAATAAAAAGAAATGACGGGTATTAAAGAGGAAGAGCAAAACAAAGTACACAAGGGACAATAACAATGAAAATGAATTAGACATGGTTATACACTACTGTTATGGCTGATGCGCCCTCTATAGATTGGCGAATTACTCAGTACTATTCCGGTTAGTTAAAGTTAAAAGTAGCTGTCCCGAGCCATAAGGCACTTCCACTGCAGGACCGAGTGCTATATTCCCGTTTCCTCGTGGCGTTAAGCGACTGAGAGTCACAGACTCCCCCCCTGGATAGGACGCCAGTCTATCGCAGGGTTAACCCCCAACACAAGGTTGGTACCCCCTTTTACACCTGGGTGGGGTGAGAAAATAGCCGTAAAGTGCCTTTTCCAAGGGCACAACGCCATAGCGGAATAGCTGGGATCGAACCCGCAACCTTTAGATTACGAGTACAACGCCTTCCGGTTAAGTGCAAACTAAAGACAAGGGAAGGAACTCGTCATGGCGTGTGAGGATAAAGTAAGGACAAGTCTGTGCCCACAGCAGTGACCGAAGGGAGATAACCGTGCTGCACGTCTAGTAGCGCATGGTGTCCGTCACTCTGTGTCTGGCCTCCCACTTCCTTGGTCATTCACACTAACACATCCCTTCCCGCCTCCACCCCTCCCCTCTCCTCTCGCCTCTGACCCTCTCTCCCTCTCCTCTCCCCATCTCCCCATCTCCTGTCGCCGCCTGTCTCTCTGTCCTCTGATGCTGTTTGGCTTCTCTCTCCTGCCTGCTTCATTCTGTCTGTCTGTCTGTCTGTCTGTCCTGTCTGTCTTCTGTCTTCTTCTGTCTTCTCTCTCTCTCTCTCTCTCTCTCTCTCTCTCTCTCTCTCTCTCTCTCTCTCTCTCTCTCTCTCTCCTCTCCCTCTCTCTCTCTCTCTCTCTCTCTCTCTCTCTCTCTCTCTCTCCTCTCTCTCTCTCTCTCTCTCTCTCTCTCTCTCTCTCTCGTTCTCTTCTCTGGAAGAATAAGAGAAGAAGCGAAAAAAGAGAAGAAGAAGAAGAAGAAGAAGAAGAAGAAGAAGAAGAAGAAGAAAAAACAACAACAACAACAACAACAACAACACCCAAAAACAACAACGCCGCAAGAACAAGAACAAGAACTAGAAAAATAATGCAAAGAAGAAGGCACAGGGGAGAGAGAGAGAGAGAGAGAGAGAGAGAGAGAGAGAGAGAGAGAGAGAGAGAGAGAGAGAGAGAGAGAGAGAGAGAGAGAGAGAGAGAGATGGGGGGAGGGTGGTGTCAGTTATTACCGCTGAACCGCTGATATGACTACTGGCACACAGACATGGCGAGGGAGTGTAGTAGGGAGGGGTAGGAGGGGCAGGGAGAGGGTGGGGGAAGGCAATGATTCCCCAGCTAATGACATAGCACTGCAGGTGTCCCCTGTACTCGGCCTGTCTCCCTGTATGTAATATTACCTGCCTGCTTTTCTCCTTTCTGTCTAAAGGAAGGCTATTCCTTTTTTTTTGCACTGTTTAATGGAAGACTGTTTATTAAAGCAATATCAAATCGAATACTGTTTATTATAATAAAATTATTACTTTATGGAAGACTGTTCATTGGAAACCTTGTTTTAAATGAAGACTGTTTATTGAAAGCCTTGTTTAATGGAAGACTGATGTTTCATCGAAGCCTTGTTTAATGGAACCATTGTTTAATGGAAGACTGTTCATTGAAGCCTTTGGTTATTATTGAAGAAAACTGTTAATTGAGAAGCCTTGTTTAATGGAAGACTGTTCATCGAAGCCTTGTTTAATGGAAGACTGTCATTGAAGCCTTGTTTAATGGAAGACTGTATCATACTGAAGCCTTGTTTAATGGAAGACTGATCATTGAGCCTTGTTTATATTTGAAGCCTTGTTTAATGGAAGACTGTATACATATGTAGCCTTGTTTATTTGGAAGACTGTCCATTTAAGCCTTTTAATGGATGACTGTTCATGAACTTTGTTTAATGGAAGACTGTTCATTGGATCCTTGTTTAATGGAAGACTGTTCATTGAAGCCTTTTTTATGCAAGACTGTTCATTGAAGCCTTGTTTACTGGAAGACTATTCAATTGATCCCTATTCAATGGAATAACATTCATTGACGCGATATTAATTAATGGAAGATGTTCATTGCGAACCTTACTCATCGAGCCCTGTTCTTTAATTAAAACATAAGTTATCAATCGCAGCATTATTCACCGTAGCACGGTTCATCAGAGTCCTGCATTGAAGCACCGTTTCATCGGAGCACACGTTCATCGTTCATCGTAGCACCGTTCCTCAGAGCCACTGTTCATCGGAGCACCGTTATTATTTGGAGCACTGGTATCCGCTTTCAATAAATGGAGGGGCTTTCCTGCCAAGGGCCGTAACTGGCCCCCTAATTAACTTCTCGTCAGGCGCCGCCCGCCCCGCTTACCTGCCCTTGCCTCATTACCGCCCCTTGTCGGCTATGATGAGGCGAATTGTTTCCCTTGTTTTTTCCTCCTTGCTGGCAGAGCCCAGTGTGACAGAACTGCTTTTCCTTTTCCCTTCACAACGCATCATCACCCAGCGGTGAGAAGAAGGGAGGGGGGTGGTGGGGGGTTGGGGTGGGGGGTGGTGGTGGGGGTGGTGATGGTGGTGGTGGTGGGAGGGTGATGATCAATAATTTTCTGTCTCTCTCTCTTTCCCCCTGTCCTATGTTTAGCAAGGCAGACAGGCAGGCGGACATGTAGACAGACATGCAGGCAGACAAACAGACATGCAGATGGACAGACAGCTCGGCAAGGGAACAGGAAAGAGGAAGCTGAAAAATATCTTGAGGAAATCTCTCACTCTCTTTCTCTCTCTCCCTCTCTGTCTGTCGTCTGTCCTTCTTCTGTCTGTCTGTCTGTCTGTCTGTCTATATGTCTGTCTCTTTGCCCTCTCTCTCTCTCTTTCTGTCTGTCAGTCTGTCTGTCTGTCTGTCTGTCTGTCTGTCAGTCAGTGTCCTGTCTGTCTGTCTGTCTGTCTGTCTGCCTGCCTGCTGTCTGTCTGTCTGTCTCTGTCTCTCTCTCTCACTCTCTCTCTCTCGCACACACACACATACACAAATATACACACACAAAAGCATAAGCATAAGCACACACAATACACACACAAAAACACATACAACACACACACACACACACACACACACACACACACACACACACACACACACACACACACACACACACACACACACACACACACACACACACACACACACACACACACAGCAGTTACATGTGTACACGTGTGTTCTCATGCTCTCAAGAAAATGTTCATTAATTCAAGACGGGACCTGTCTTCCAATAATATTCAATTCATATTATACCATAATACCAATGGTCTTCTTCCATCACGTGGATTACACCTATGCTGTACAGCCAGTCACCTATGCTGTTGATAATCTTCTAACCGCGTATTCTTTTATTATATCAGTGGAGAAAGTAAGACAATGTTATTTTCATGTTGTCATTCTGCGTGCCATTCATAATGCTGCACACAGAGAATTGAAATGCCGTTTATTTGTGACTGAGTCGGCCGTTGCCTTGTGTCTGTGTCAGTGTCGGGTGTCAACAGCTGATTGTGTCACCCAAGGTGTGAAGTGTCTCTCATGCTCTGTGTCACATTAGCCGTCATCCCAAATCATGATGTGATGTGTGTGTGTGTTTGATTGTTTGTTTGTATGTGTGTGTATGTTTGTATGTTGTGTGTGTGTGTGTGTGTGTGTGTGTGTGTGTGGTGTGTGTGTGTGTGTGTGTGTGTGTGTGTGTGTGTGTGTGTGTGTGTGTGTGTGTGTGTGTGTGTGTGTGTGTAAGCCTACATAGATAGCATTCATGCCCAGTACTATGACTCCTTACCATGGAGACCTATGTTCATAGTGTCGCCACTAGTTTGTATTGCTGGCCAGTGATAGCCTTGCACTACCACCACCACCACCACCACCACCACCACCACCACCACCACCACCACCACCACCACCACCACCACCACCACTCCGCCTCTCCTCCTTCAGTCCCGCCTTTTTCGTCATTCATTTCATGTATTTGAAACTGTCGCCATGGACCAGTATTGGCACAATGAAGGGTACCCTATGTTTAAAGATGTAAACTGTGGGACTAGGGGCCATAGGTTAGAAACAACTGAATAACAAATTTCCATTATTTTTACACCCCACCCCCCCCCCCTCCACACTTCATCCCACATCCCCCTACGACAACGACTTGGTTGGGGAAGAGTCATCTCTGGTAGAGCCTATGACGCGAGCTGGTGAAAGCCTTCGGGAAGCCAGTGCGCCGACAACTCTTCTGACAACCAAGTCAACAACCAGGATAGGAACCTGGAACATCAGAACCCTATATGAAACTGGACAAAACAGTGCAGGTATGTAAAGAAATGCGTAGGTACAACCTGAAGATCCTTGGCCTGTGCGAGACTAGATGGAATGGAACCGGACCTACGAGACTTGCGAGTGGAGATACCATCATCTACTCTGGACAGGAGGAAGGCCAGCCCCCCCCCCCCCCCCCCCCCCCCCACCACAACACACACACACACAGATTTGCGCTTCTGATGAAACCTGAGGCAACACGAGTGCTACTATCCAGAGAACCAGTGTCACCACTGATCCTCACTGCCCGATTCAACTCAAGAGGCAGGAAAGTTGACTGGATAGTGCGACAGGACACAGCAGGCAGGAGAACTGGCATACAGTGGACCTTCATGAGGCAGCTGGAAGACCTGAACTTTGCAGACGACATGAGCCTTCTCTCCCACAGGCAGCAGGACGCACAAGAGAAGTTATGTCATGTTGCGGAAGAAGCCGAAAAGATAGGCCTCCAAATCAACATCGAAGGGGGAGGTCATAAAGTTGAAAAGCAAGAAACAAGACCCAATGCCACTACACCAAGAAAACATCAAGGAAATCGACAAGTTTACCTACCTGGGCAGCTGTCGTTGATCAGTAAAGATGGGGGGACCTACGAAGACATTAAGTGCCGAATCAATGAACCCCGTACTTTCAACACCCTTCGCCCAATTTGGAGATTAACAGCCCTCTCACTCCACAACAAGATCCGGATCTTCAACACCAACGTCAAGTCGGTCCTACTTTGCAGTTCAGAAACCTGGCTGGTAACACAGATCAACACCCACAAACTCCAGACATTATGTTTCAGGAACATCCTTGGTATCAGGTGGCCAGAAGTCATCTGCAGCGAACAACTGTGGGACAGGACAAGACACGCCTTCATCGAGTCTGAGATCAAGAAAAGGAAATAGGGATAGATCGGCCTCACGCTCATTCATTCATTCATTCATTCATTCATTCATTCATTCTTCATTCATTCATTCATTCATTCATTCATTCACCATCTATTCATCCATTCATACATTTACTCCTCTATCACTCCACCAATATAATCTCTTCCTTCTTTCCTCATTCATTTACCCTCCCCAAATCTTTCTTTATTTGTCATGGCCTTAAGTCTCCACCCCCATCCCACCCCACCCATCCACTCTCCATCCCACCCCTCCCCTCTCCACCCCACACCCACTCACCTCACCTCACCCCACCCCACCCTACCAGGATAATCGGTGCTGCCATGGCGTTGGGATCAATATGGGGGAAAGGTTGTGTGCTGATTAGTGAGTGTAACTGTGTGTGTGTGTGTGAACAAAGTGACTCTTAACCTTTGTGTCTACCACGCCATTGCTAATTAACTTCACAGCACTCTCTCTTTCTCTTTCCTCTCACTGCAGCATTAGCAACTGTTTCCTTCTCTGTTTCCTCTGTCTTCTTCCTTTGGCCACTGTTTCCTTCTGTTTTTTCTCTGTCTTCTTCTTCTCTATCAGCAACTGTTTCCTGCTCTTTTTTTCTGTCTTCTTCTATCAGCAACTGTTTCCTTCTCCGTTTTCTGTGTCTTCTTCTTTCTTTAGCCACTGTTTCCCTCTCTGTTTTCTGTCTTCTTCCCATCTTGTCTTCCTTCTGTGTCATATTCATGTTATGTTTGAATGAGTTTTCAATGTGGTGTCAGGTTTTAAAGAGGCTTCGATTGTACAAAATGCCTTGCATACAGTTCATCTGATAAACCATAAAACAATGGAAATATAGGTAAAAAAAAACAAAAAAAATAGTACGATGCACCACAGTAAAGTACAGGTAATCCGCCACATGCACACACACAAGAAAACGCACATACAAACACGAGCCCGCGCACGCGAACGCGCGTGCATACACATCCCCTTCCCTAAGAATATGGCGCCTTTTTCGAAAAAATGCGACAAAACTGACCGGTTTGAGTCCCATTTCTGTCCCGCTTTTTGCACAGTAAAAGAGCCCAAGGCACCAAAAGTGTTGTATGCATACATACTTTACCAGCATCTTTGATGTGCGTAACGCCGGACTTGTGGCGACGCCACACCTCCGAAGAGGCCCAGCCCGGCCTGGATCTAGCAAATTTGTCGGAAGTAAAGATGCAATAAAACACCCACCTTGAAGGTAGCCGCATTCCGACTTTGGATGTATGCTGGATATGTTCGTGTATCCGTAACTCACCGAGCACTGACATGAATTCCTGGATCTTTAACGTGCATAATTGGGATCTTCTGCATATGTAGATACACGAATTGGAGTAAGGCACTGGCAGGTCTGGACTTGAAGTTGATCTGAGAGATTGTTAAAAAAAAATCCCCTCCTTAATTGGCCAGACACCACCGAGATTTGAACCCGGAATTCATGGACCCAGGTCTACTTCAATTTCGCGGCTTGTAATCCAGGGGAAACTACTGGGAAACTTAGATGTAGTATTCTTGTAAAAGTTACCTCCTTTTATGTGAAAGTCGTCTTGAATGTTTTTCTTTTCGGTCTTGTGTGTGTGTGTGTGTGTGTGTGTGTGTGTGTGTGTGTGTGTGTTGTGTGTGTGTGTGTGTGTGTGTGTGTGTGTGTGTTGCGTTGTTGTGTGGTGTGTGCGCTGCCTGGCCTGCCTGCCTGCATTAGTGCGTGCGCGCGCGTGTGTGTGTGTCAAGTAAAATTTTTATTTCCAATGGTACATTGAATAAGCATTGATTTGCTTTCTTTTATCAAGCCATCTATCTAGGGAAAAAAAGAGAAAAATAAACATTTCACCAATATATTTAAATAACGTGGTGTGTGTGTGTGTGTGTGTGTGTGTCTGTGTTGTGACCTACCCTATGGTAACCTAAATCGACCCGTGTTCTGTGACGTTTTATTTATTCCTTTACTTGATGTGTAGACAAACATTTTGTTTCCAAGTGCTTCGGTGGTCTAGAGGTTATGCACATGCTTAGAAAGCGGAAAGTACAGGTTCAAAATGTGCAGTGGTTTTGATCCCTGTTTGGTCATGAAAGTTTCCCCCATCCACTAGACAATGATTGGTGGTCTGGGTGCTAGTCTTTTGGATGAGACAAACCAAGGTCCTTATGCTAGACCATTTATGGTACATGAAAAAATTTACGGCAACAAGGAAGTTGTTCCTGGCAACATTCTGTAGGAAAAAAACCCACTCTGATAGGGAGCATACACATGCAGATTTGAAAGAAAACAAAAATGGGTGGTTCTGCTCATGTGGCGACGTGCTCTCCCGAAGGGAGATCAGCCCGAAATTCACTCAAAGAAATCTGCCGTGACTTTAAAGTAAGTAGAAGTAGGCCCCCATCAGTCTCGGAAGTCTAAGGAGTTGCGCTCTAGACTAAAGTGCAGAGCCTGGTTAAGTTAGTATGGAGCAAGCTGTTACCCATGCAGCAGACCCCTCTCCACGCCACTGGAATGGTCCATGGAAGGTTGTCGTCGATAGAATGGTTTCAGTACCGTCGCAGGGCCGCCAGAACGTTGCCACATAGCCTACAGCCCAAGCCCCCCTGGGATCCCAACTCACCGATTTTTTTTCTCAGGAATGGTGTCTAATCACGACACCTGTGTGCATGCTGGGTTTAATGTTTAATATAATTTTGTCATCAGCTCCTACTGGCACACAATGGCTTGCTTGGCCTGCTTTTTCAAAAGGCGGAACGGGGTTTTAACGTGTGCTCAAGATGTTCTGAGTGCATTTGGCAAGTTATGTAGATTCACACATGGGCCTTGGTTTATAATATCATCCCAATGATTTTCAAAGTAATACATAAAAACAATGTATGGAATGCGACTTTGCTGTAAAATCGAGTCATTTGACCTTGTGCAATAACCAGTGGGTATATTTTGTCTTGTATGGTATGCAAATTATACTTACTTTTATTGTGTACTTATTATTGAGAGAAAAAAGTAGTGGAGAATAAACAAGTGCAGGTACCAACTTCAAAATCATTTTGTACATGATTTATTAAAGATTCAATAAATAATTTATTTGAAACGTACTTAAATTCTAGGAAGTAATGTCTTTCAGTGGTAGCATTGTAGGTGTTTTTGTGTAAAAACGATGCCTTTGTCTGACCTGACTCGAATTTCGGCTCCTGGATGAGCCCTTATCAGAAGTTTCGTTTGGTTGTTGAAACGCCTGCTGTGGTACCTTACAGCAAGACACTTTCCAGAATTTAAAAGTGTCAATTGCATTCAAAGGAATATTTGATATTCCTGTGGCCTTTTGAAGCTGCCCTTAAAAGACTTTGATAAGAAGACAAAGAAAATATGCTTAGAATATATGTTGGAAAAATTGAATAAGAGAAAATAAGCACCTAGTGAATCAATGTGCCTTAAGTTTGGGGATCCTAGTAAAGGATGCAAGGGAGGTCATAAAGTTTGTGTCCAGCCAAGTGGTCAGTCTTAGCAAGATAATAACTCAAAACATTGCAATACACTTTAAGGCATGCACAGGCAAGAGAAGTTGGGACAAAAAATAAATGGCCTACACTTGGATTTTCCATATTGGACTTTCCATATAAATAGCATCCCCATTTTCTGGAAATTCTGTGCTAGAGATTTCCTCTTTTCTATCACTCCCTTTCTTTCTGTCTTTCTCTTCACCTCTCTATCATCTTCCTTTCATGCCTACTTTTGCCTACCCAGCCTATTCTCCTGCCTTTCTTCCTGCAATCAGAGGGTTTTCCTGGTTTATAGGAAAGTGAGAGTTGTTATGTTAAGAGCTTGTCATCACTGAAGACAATCTCAACATAATATCTTACAACACAACGTTTTAATGTAGGCCTCCACACTTTGCTTACAACAATAACTGACAAAGCTTTTGGCCTGGGCCAAGTAGAATTTAGAGAAGGGTATTGGTATGTATGTACCCCACAGTCAGACTGAGTGGGTGAGTGATGGATTGATTGATCGATCGATTAATAGAGTAATTAGTTAATTGATTGATTAATAGATAGTTTAGTTGATCAGCTGACTGGTTGATTGGCTGATCGATTGATTGATAATCTTTTTTTCAAGGGTGACACATAAGTATTAACATGTATGTTTCTCTTCCAGCCTTTACACAGAGAGAGAGAGAGAGAGAGAGAGAGAGAGAGAGAGAGAGAGAGAGAGAGAGAGAGAGAGAGGAGAGAGAGAGAGAGTAGAGAGAGAGAGAGGAGAGAGAAGAGAGGAGAGAGAGGAGAGAGAGAGAGAGAGAGAGAGAGAGAGAGAGAGAGAGGGGAGAGAGAGAGAGAGAGAGAGAGAGAGAAATGACAGTTTTTATACTGAGAGAGAGACTGATTGATTTATTAATGATTGAATGATGACATAATAATCTACACACACATTTACACACACACACACACACACACACACGCGCGCGCGCGCCGCGCCGCACGCACACACACACGCACGCACGCACGTACACACGCACGCACACACACACATTCGACTGTTATACGGTAACATAAAATCGCTGTCAATGCTGCCACTGATTCGTGAAGCACGTGACTGTGTTCACCCTAGAGGGGGGTGATGGGAACTGAGTTTCCCTGTAGCTTAAGCCCTCTCACTTTCACCATCATTCGACAAACTGAGGGCGACCACTGCACAAGAATCTGTTTGTGCATTGTCGCTCCGCCATTTTGACCTGAACCTACAGGTTAGTATTTTTTTGGTTGTACTATTTATGGTGCTGGATTTATTTTTCGCGGGTTTTGCTTCAGTGAAGCATAAGCAAGTTTTGAAGCATAGGCAGCTTTGCAGAATCCGAATCTTTCAGAGGAGACTGATAAACACACACCCCCGTGCGAGCATACCCAGAAAATTTTGCTCACTGTTCTGCTTTTCGGAATAGTAGGCTGTTTATCTGCCGGCAGGAAAGGATGGCAAAATTGTACAAAGCTGCAAATATACAGAGACTGGATGTTTAGAAAAGCGCACAACTGCTTATTCCATTATCCTGGAAAAAAATCAGAACCAAACAAAGTGGTAGAATGATGGTCATAATGGTTTCCGTATGTTCCCCCTCTTGTGATCATCATTAGATCATTAGTGTTAGGATGCAGACTTACTTGACTATAGTCTTCTGTTCCTCAGCTAGAGCTCTGAGGTTCACCAGTTGTGAGATATTTTGCGTATGCCACTGTCTTTTGTCCACCATGAAGGTAGTCACATTCCGACTTTGAAGATGGATGACTAATCACACCAGTTTGTGTACTTTTTGTTGTATTTTTATGTGGGTATTGCTTTTTCTAGTAAGTTATTGCTTTTTCTGTTATCTTTTTCCAATCCTTTCTTCTCTGTTTTGTTTTTACTGTCTGCCTTTTCTTTCTTTATTCTTTTCTTAAAAAAAATCTTTTTGATCCTAATTTATTTTGGCCTCTTTCCTTGCTTGCTTTTTACTCGTTCTTATGTGTTTTCCCCCTTCTGTTATGCATGTGTTTTTTCTTTTTCTTTTCCCCCTTCTTGTTCTTGCATATTTGTGTCTCTGTCTGTGTGTCTCTAGATATCTATCTCATTCTCATTGTCTCATTCTCATTGTCTCATTCTCTCTCTCTCCTCTCTCTCTCTCTCTCTCTCTTCTCTCTCTCTCTCTCTCTCTCTCTCTCTCTCTCTCTCTCTCTCTCTCTCTCTCTCTCGTCCTTATTCTTTCGTTTCTCTTTTCTTCCTTTCTATTCTCCTCATTAATTCCATTTTTCTTTCACTGTAACACAGAGCCAACGTCAACCAGCAAGCAACTACACCTGTATGCAGGCCGTCAAAGCAAAATGTCGAGAAACGCTAAACAGAAAAGTGAAACAAGCCAGCCAGTTAGCCAACCAGTTAGCCAGCCAGTGAGGAACAAAGAAAAGAAGAAAAGAAAGAAGAGAGAAAACCAAGTGATGACCCTCAAACCTGAGACCTATGATATCAACACATGGAAACGAACTCTGCTCAACCACAGAGGGTTTCAGAACTCTTGCCAAGCCGACATTTCATTTTTGAATGGCAACGACTGAGACAAGATCATGTGTAGACATGCAGGCAGAAAATCCACACCATGCATCGTCACTGTGACAAGATCATTGTGTAGATAGGTATGCAGAAATCACACCATACATCGTGGCAAATATCATGTGTAGACAGACATGCAGAAAATCCACACTATACATCGTGACATGAGACAAGATCATTGTGTAGATATGCACGCAGAAAATCTACACCATGCATCGTTGCTACACTACACGGCGCCATTTTCTGCCTGAAGTTACAGGTATGTTTTATTTTTGTGTCGTTGTGTCCATTTGTTTGTTGTTCGTGATAAATGCTCGAAAGATTACATAGTAAAATGCAAAATCGTTTCGATCTTGCATTATTCTGCCGTAGGCCATATTGTCTTGATGTCTCTTTTTCTGGGCTAGAGCTTCGACTTTGTCCTAGAGTAAGATTTGTTATGCGACCGTTTTTGTTCTCCAATGAAGGTAGCCACATTTTGGCTTTGGAAATAGTAACTTAACATATCGCCAGTGGTAGGCCTACACGCACAAGCGCATGCATGCACGTGTATGAAGACACAAACATGCATGCACACGCGCGCACACACACACGTGCGCAAACACACACACACACACAATGCGCTCGCACATTGTCTGTCTGTCTGTCTCTCTCTCTCTGTGTCTGTCTCTGTCTCTGTCTGTCTCTGTATCTTTCTCTCTCTCTTCCCTCTCTCTTTCTCTGTCTTTCTCTCTTTCTCTCTGTATCTCGCTGTCTGTCTGTCTGTCTGGATCTCTGCCTGTCTGTCTCTGTATCTCTCTCTTCTCTCTCCTCTCTCTCTCTCTCTCTCTCTCTCTCTCTTCTCTCTGTCTCTGTATCTCTCTCTCTCTCTCTCTCCTCTCTCTCTCTCTCTCTCTCTCTCTCTCTCTCTCTCTCTCTTCTCTCTCTCTCTCTCTCTGCACACTGCTTATCACTCACATTTGTCTTTTCAGAAACTTTGCAGCATCTTGAACCTCCAAACACCACGATGCCGGACTTACTACGATTCACAATGATCTTGCCTTGTTAGGCCCATGTTTGGTAGTGGAGGGTAGGGAATGGATGACAAGAAAATTTTGACAAAACCTTTAAAGGATTTTGCTTTTTGGGGTCTGGTACATAAGTCAGTCCTTCATCTTAAGAATTTGAATAGTACGTTATTGCCGATCCCTCCGTTTTTCTTTGTGGACTCACGTTTGCAGCAGTTTAGTTAAGCGTTTTTATTTTGGTTATCAGGAACCAAAGCTTGCCAGTCAGTGAGTTGCTTCCTTGCTCAGCTGATTTACAGAGTTTACTTGTGTAATATTCTCCCTTTGCTCTGGTCAGATTTTTACCCCTTGTCTGGCTTTGGGTCAGTCTTTTTTGTCCTGCTTGGCTTTTAGTCTGTGTGTCCTGCTTTGTCTTTGTGTCCGGTTTGGTTTGTCTTTGAGTCTTGGTGTGTTTCTTTGTGTTCAGGCTTCAGTCCTTGGGTCTAGGTTTTGTCTTTGTCCTAGTTTCAGTCTAGGTGTATTTCCAGTTTGTGTCCCACATTTCCACCTTGGTCTTTTTGTGTTCAGCTTCCAGTCTTTATGTCATGTTCCAGTCTTTGTGTCTGGGTTTTGGTTACAGTCTTTGTGTTCAGGATTTTAGTCTTTGTGTCCAGCTGTTTGCTCTTCAGTTCCTTTGTGTCCAGTTTTGGTTCAGTCTTTGTTGGAGCTTCCCTGTCAGCTGTCTTCAATTGATCACTGGACTCCTGGTTGCAATCAATATTTCTTGCACAATAAAAATTATGAACTAAAATTAGTCTCAACAAAATAAAGTGAGATAAAATAGTCATTAACCTAAAATAAAATCTAGCAAAAATAAAATGATATAAACATTGAGATAAAACAAGTAGGGATTGTCTAAACTAGAAATAAAATGAAATAAAACAAAATAACATGAATTAAAAGTAAAGCTAGAATCTCGACTATGATAAACCAAAATAAAATAAAACACAAAAAAATAAAACAAAATAAAAATAAAACAATAAAAATAAGATAACCCCCAAAATAAATTGAAATAAAAAAGGGGGAAAAAGTGCAAGAAATCTGAGAGCAATCTGGGTGACAGTGATCTATCTTCTCATCTGAAAACACCACCACCTCCTACAATAGCTTGGAGACTAGGGTCATGAGGTATTGTCTCTTGGTCATTTCTGTGTCTGATGGGTTTCCTTGGTCTGAAAATTCCAGCATCTACAACCGCTTTGAGATGGCTTTCATGAGGTATAGTGACTCGGTCATTTCCTTCAATTTTGATGATTTTTCCTTATGTCTGAAAATACCAGCGGCTTTGAGACGGTTTTCATGAGGTATTGTGACTCGGTCAGTCCCTTCCATTTCTGATAGTTGTCTGTCTGAAAATTCCAGCACCAACAGTTTTCATGAGGTATTGTGAACGGATCATTCCTTCCATTCCTATGGCGTTTCCTTGTCATTCCCCGCCTTTATTTAACATGGGTCCTAACCTGGTGGTGAGTCATTATGTGGATCATCCTGAAGACTCAACAGTGGGGCCAGGTTCTGCTGATCATCACCTTGGAGTCATCTGCTGCATGAAATCCTGGCATCTATCTGTAAGTACTTTACCGCTAGAGTTGAGAGATTTTGTTTCTATCACACAGGATTCTACTATCGTCGTTTTCTGATTTTGTGGAAAAAAAATTAACTTCTGATTTTTTTTTCTGATCTAATTTTTTGTATAATTTTCTTACAATTATTTTTTTTTGTTCGGAGTGTTATGTTTAAAAGACTCAAGTTCACATTCTTTTGGAAAACGAGTTATAAGATTTGTAGGTATAAAGATCTTGTAGTGTTTCCTGTAGACATGGCAGCTTCTAACTCTGAAAAGGAGAGTATCATAATTGTGTGGACAGTAAAGCCTCCTTGTTTGAAAATAGGTTGTAAAATGTATTGTAAAGTGTGTTTGATTAGAATAACTTGTCAGACAGTAGTTTTGGAATATTTTTCATAAACTAGCTGGACTCAAACTTAACTATTAAATGGTGAAGAGGCATGGTGAAATGTCAGATGAAATTAAATCCTTCTGATATTGGAGCCAATAAAACTAGAATTTCACTCTACTGATGATAACTTACTGCTTTCAGGGGCTCAGGGTCTGGAGTCGAGTGCCAGTGACCTGAGGTGTGTGAGGGCAGCCATCATGAACTGACTTTTCTGAAAGCTAGACAAGGTATTTAGATCTATATTTGCTTCTATATTTTCTGAATTTTCTGATCTGATACTTTTGTCTGTCAAATTTGTTGTTGTTGCTCTCTTCTATTGTTTCTGCCTGTTTTTCTTGTCCCTCCAATGGTTCTCCAATTGTGAATTTTTTTTTCGTATGCGACCAACTTTTTGCCGCTATTTAGCTTAGGTGTTGGTGCAGTGTTAGTGTAGTTTAAACATTTCTCAGTGTTGCATCAGTAAAGTGGTTCATGCTCTAGTTTGTGGTCCAAGTCTTCCCATTAAGCTTGTAGGTTTTTCTCTAGGTACGAGCAGAATGTGTTTTACAAAAGCGAATAAACCACATGCTTTTCATGAGAATTTGAACTCGTAAACTACCAAGTTCAGTGTGTTAGCCACTGCACCATCGCAGCTGGTCAACATTATTCTTTATCAATAGACAAATCATGTGCTGCGAGTGTTAGAACTTTCTCTTATTTCAACATTTGTGATTTTTATCTATTCAACCAGGTACCGTATGAGCAAACTGTTCCAGTGCAATACAAAGTAGAGGGAACTGCTAAACCAGGCCATCAACTCACCATCCAATGTTGTCTGCTACAACTCTACCAGAGGTTACCATGCACGGGTTGGACTTGTGAGCAGCTCCAGACATAGCCCCCAGCACGACTGAAGCAGAAGACACAGCCATTGTCCTCCGAGACAGGAGGAGCCTGCTGAATGGGGACAAGCATTACTACTGCTATACTGCAAACGTCCATGTATGTACCTGCGTCAAATGGCATGCTTTGGAAGAGTGGTATAGTTGAAGGCGGGAATGAAAGTGTTATGTTTCAGCTGATAAAGCAAAAGATAGAATTTAGCAATGTTGTAAATTTGTATTGAATCAAAGTGAGCAGGTCCAAATATTTTGAATTTTTAGATAAGGACAATTTGTAATGCTGCTTTCACACAAAGTGTTTAGGAATTTAGATTGTTACCAAATGTTGACATCAAATTGTTTGAATGTTTTAGCTAATTAAGCAAAAGATAAAATGTAATAGTCTAGTGTCTTTACAGAATTGTGAATTTATTTTCTTGCTACACGGCATCAAATCATTTTGATAATTATTTTGGCTAATCAAAGCAAAAGAGGAAATGGGATAAAGCTTTCAAACAATACTTGTGAAATTTTGCTACAAAAAGGGCACCAAATCATTTTTATAGTTTCGCTGATAAAGCAGAAGGTGAAACGTAATAATGTCTTGTAAAGAATAGGTGTGAACGTTTTCCTTTTCACATAGAATTTAATCATTTTTACCATTTGAAGTAAAAAGTCTTATAAGCATAATTTTGTATTCATTTTGAGTCAAGTGATCCAAGCATTTTTATATCGAAAGGTAACAAAGTAAAACTTTAAATGAATCATTTGTAAAATCATCGTAGTATATTATAAGCTAACATTTTTTGAACATTTTTCCTGTCACTGATGACTTATGGTGGCTTACAGGAACAACTGGACAGGAATCAAGTGCCGAAGGACAGACACGCCATCCAGCACCCCTTGTCGGTTACCAGCACATGATCAGATGATAGGTTTGTGTCCGAAACTTTTTCCCATCCACTAGACCATGCGTGATGATCTGAATGCTAGTATTTAGGAAGAGACGATCAACAGAGGTAGTGTGCAGCAGCACCGAGCGCATGCAATTAAAGAACCCACGGCAACAGGAGAGTTGCCACTTGCAAAATGATGTAAAAAAAAAGCGCACTCTGATAAGGAAATAACAATTCAATTCAACAATTCAAGGCCAGTCCACTCTCTGTTGTCTTCCCATTGTTTTCTCTGCCTCGAATTTGTCAAGTCAAAAATATTTTGATCATCCCTAGAAGGGCAATTATAACACAGACAAGTACATACTGACATGATATTATTCTTGAAAAAAGTTTCAAATTTTAGTCATTCTAATATAGCATCAAATATTTTTTTTTTTTAAATCGCACTCCCTCACTCCTGATGTAGGCACACAATGTAGTGAGGGCTAGAAAGGCAATCTCTCTCTCTCTCTCTCTCTCTCTCTCTCTCCTCCCCCTCTCTCTCCTCCTCTCTCTCTCTCTCTCTCTCTCTCTCTCCTCTCTCTCTCTCCCTCTCTTCTCTCTCTCTCTCCTCTCTTTTCCCCCTCGACTGATGAAAAAAAAGCACGAGTGCGTATTTCATTATTCTCGATATAAAAGAATAAAATAAAATGATAAAACTGTCTCTATCTTTGCTCTCTCTCTCTTTCTATCTCTGTCTTCTGTCCTCTCACACACACATACACACTCATACTCACTCACTCACTCACTCACTCACTCACTCACTCACTCACTCACTCACTCACTCACTCACTCACTCACTCACTCACTCTCTCACACACATACTCACTCTCACACACTCACACTCCTCACACACATCTCTACTCACTCTCACTCACAGACACACTCACACTCACACACTCTCACACTTACACACACACACACTCACTCACACTCACACACTCTGACTCACACACACACACACACACACACTCACACTCACACTCAAACACTCTCACACTCTCACACTCACACACACACCTAAAATTTCCATGGCCTCGCCAGAATGAATAAAAGTTCCCATTTCTATCTCTCCTTAAAATATTGTCCATGAACTGTCCACTCTCCTTTTATTTTTTATCAATTTTCTACCTTTCCTGTCTATCCTTGTTGTCCCAAAGCAAGTCTGACAACTTGTTCTTAGGTTTTTTTTCAGATGTGATGACACTTTGAGGACATCTCTCTCAGGACATCACTACAGTCAAGAAAAAGGACTTTCCAGCAACTTAAAAAGAAAACTGTCACCGGACTGGTTTACGCCAAGCGCCTCTCCAAGGAACATGTTGTGACTGTCCTGGGTTGACCCTTATGGTTGACCAGGGTGTTGGTACAAGGAACGTCAGAAGGGTTGATTTTTAACCTTAAGTTTAATCTGTATTGAGCTGCACAGTGTTGAATTGAATCTAATAATTTGACATGTGTTAGCCCCCTCCCCTCAATATGGTCTCTGTGGTCAGGGTCGTTTTAAACCAGATTGGATTGGATTAGATTTGATGATTTGCTGTTTTTGCCTTCATTGTAATCGGTTAAAAAGCCCCCCTCCCCCCCCCCCCCCCCCCCCAAATTTCCTCAGCTAGAACTCTGAGGTTGACCAATAGATTTCTGAATATGTGACCGTTCTTGCCCACCATTAAGATAGTGGCAATCCGAAGCTGGAAGACCTGGACTTCGCAGATAACACCAGCCTTCTCTCCCACAGGCACCAAGATGCACAAGAGAACTATGTCATGTTGCAGAAGAAGCAGAAAAGATAGGCCTCCAAATCAACATCAGAAGACGGAGGTCATGAGGGTGAACAACAACAAAGACCCAGTGCGACTACACCAAGAAAACATCAAGGAAGTCGACAAATTTACCTACCTGGGCAGTGTCGTCAGTAAAGATTGGGGGACGGATGAAGACATCAACTGCTGAATAAATAAGCCCGGCATGCCTTCAACCCCCATCGGCCAATCTGGAAATCAACAGCCCTCTCACTCCACAACAAGATCCGGATATTCAACATCAACGTCAAGTCGGTCCTACTGTACGGCTCAGAAACCTGGCGGGTAACAATTACCAACACCCACAAACTCGAGACATTCACCAACAGATGCCTTAGGAACATCCTCGGTATCAGGTGGCCAGAAGTCGTCTCAAACGAAGAACTGTGGGACAGGACCAGACACGCTCCAATTGAGACGGAGATCAAGAATAGGAAATGGGATGGATTGGCCATACGCTCCGCAAGCCTGCTTCAGATGTCACCAGGCAGGCCCTCGACTGGAACCCACAAGGAAAGCGGAAAGTAGGTCGACCAAAACAGACCTAGCGCAGAAGCATTGAAACAGAGACGAAAGCAGCCAGAATAACGTGGGTCGAGCTGAAGAGGATCTCCCAGAACCGAGTCCGTTGGAGGAGTGTTGTTGCGGCCCTTTGTTCTCAAAGGAATTCACAGGCATAAGTCCAGTCCAATCCAAATTCAGGGTAGATGTCTGAATTTCATCAATGTTTATTTCACAACATATTAGTGCTGGATAATTTTTAGGGAGATGTGTGTTGTGATGTGTTGTGCCGTGTTGTGCTGTTGTGTTGTGTTGTGCTGTGTTGTGTTGTGTTGTGGTGGTGGGTGGTGAGTGTGTGAGTGTGAGTGAGTGAGTGTGTGTATGTATGTATGTGTATGTGTGTGTGTCACTGTGTGTGGGTGTGTGCGTGTGTCACTGTGTGTGTGTGTCACTCTGTGTGTGTGTGTCACTGTGTGTGTGCGTGCGTGCGTGTGTGTGTGTGTGTGTGTGTGTGTGTGTGTGTGGTGTGTGTGTGTGTGTGTGTCACTCTATGTGTGTGTGTGTCACTCTATGTGTGTGTGTGTGTCACTCTATGTGTGTGTGTGTGTCACTCTGTGTGTGTGTGTGACGCGCGCGTGTGTGTGTGTGGAGGGGATAGTTGTGGGGAGGAGACATCAGGTTGGAAGGAAAGTGAGGGGAGGGAAAAGGGGTATTTAGGAGGGCTGTGGATGCATATTTAGAGTAGTGGGGATAGAAAAGAGGGCTGGCTAATAGAATTTTTCTTGGGGTTATTTATTTTAGTTCCCCGGCTAGAGCTCCGAGGTTAACCAGTAGTCGTTGGTGCATACACAACCGTTTTTGGCCAACCATTATGGTAGCTGCATTACGATTTCCAGGATCCTGCATTAATTTTGGGTTGTTTCCTTTTAAGTGGATGCAACTTGTTCAAAGTATTTTAGACCGTAACTTTTTTCAATGATAGCTAAACAGCAATTTTTCGCGGACATCGAAGTCCAATGCATAGCCTCAGCTTTTTGATAGAACTGACTCTGGTTTTAAAGCTTCATATCATTGCAAAATACATATAACCGTTGTGGTCGGTAGAATAATAAACATGAAATAAATACCATTGTGTCTATAGCTACATACCATTATTCTATGTGCTGTTGTGTCCACATGGTTCTAACATTCAGACCGAACATCTGACAGACAACCCTTCCCTGTTGTTAACTAACACTAATTCTAACACTAACCTCAACTCTTAACCCTGGCCCCACATGTGGACACAAAAGGCATTAGACAACATGGTATATGCTGACACTCTGGCTGAAAACTTTTTTCTTTTGGTTTAAAAGGAATGGATTTGAATTGTTTATTTAGAGTAAATGCAAAAGCACAGAACTCCTTTGCAGCATGCTTTCAAAAACGAAATATAAAGCATACGCAAACAATGATAAAGTTTTAAGACACCAAAAGGATTTTAAAATGTTCAAAACCAAATACCAATATTTATTTTTTGAAATGGTTTCTTAGCAAGAGCTGTAGGGTTCCTATATTGTCATTTTTTTCGTATGCAACCATTTTTGTCGACCATGAAGGTAACCGTATCCCGACTGAAGGGATAGAAGAATACATCATAGATACTACTGCTAGGGTTGGTAGGGGTGCTAGATTTTTTGGGAAGAGAATTCTAGGAAGAGGTGGAGGGATTGGAGGGGGGTGTTGAATGTGCAGGTATAATATAACATAGAGATGGGGAAAGGGGTGTAATGGCTGAAGATGGGGATCAGTTTCTCATGTTTTTGAGACAATATTCATTTTTTGAGATAAGATATTCAAATTCAGTTTTCTAAAGTGTTCATACTCGGTTGTTTGGTGGATTTTTTTTTATAGATACTAACAGTATTCATTTTATTCTACGGGGATAGGGGGAGGCACTCAGCACTTTGGAAAGCAAATGGAACACAAACAATGGAGGTAGCTTGTTTTAGATAACACGTTTGGATAGATTCAAGGGAGATCATTTTAGAAAGTTTGTTCAAAGCCATAATTAGGAGTGCTAGTTTTTAAATGAGTGTGTGTGTGTGTGTGTCTGTGTGTCTGTGTGTCTGTGTGTCTGTGTCTGTCTGTCTGTGTGTGTGTTTGTCTGTCTGTCTGTGTCTGTGTTTGTCTGTCTGTCTGTGTCTGTCTGTCTGTCTGTGTCTGTCTGTGTCTGTCTGTGTGTCTGTCTGTCTGTGTGTCTGTCTATGTCTGTCTGTGTGTGTATGTGTGTGTGTGTGGTTGCTATTGATAAAAACCAGAGGTAGAATGTTCAAGTCCGTGGGGGCGAGAGAGAGAGAGAGAGAGAGAGAGAGAGAGAGAGAGAGAGAGAGAGAGAGAGAGAGAGAGAGAGAGAGAGAGAGGATCGCTAGTTTTGCATTTAAAGTGTTTGGCTTTTCCATTTTTCTTTTTCGGTGGGTCATACCTGTTTTGTGTTAATCGTTATTTCTGTATAGCTATCTTGGATTTTATGACCAAAAGGCGATGTTCCTTTTATGTTTGCATTTTTATGTATTCAGTTTGAAGTACTGAATGCAGAGAGGAGCAGTTTATTACTGATTTTTTTGTTTGATTCTTTTTTCAAACTTAGCATTGCCCATGAATGAATTACATGATGCATTTAAAATTACATATCCTGTAATTTTTTTTATGGCATTTGATCTTTCAATATTCCTCTTGGAGGCTTGAAATGTCTCCACTTTATCAAGATAATCGTGTGACTGGTTTACTTGCATGTAACCATTCCAAACAATGTCCGCATTTTTCACCTTCAAATGAAGGATAGTATATGTGTGTAGCTTGTTGCCTGTATTAGTTTTTCCTGAAGGACATGGCTGAAAGCATATCCGTAACCTATCAATTTTATGTGAAATTATTATACAGTGGTTTTGTGGTATTTGGTAGACTTGAGCTAGGCAGTTAATTCCCTTCACTTTGTGTGCTGTCCCCTCCCCACCCTATTTCCTATAACTCCATAGTCAAAATTGTGTGTACATTATTTTAAAATATATTAGTGTTGAAGCTGCTTTTCAATTTTAATGTCCATAAAAGGATGAAGTAGAACCCCCTTTGCCAGCAGCATGTTAAATTGTTTGCTTTGATGTTAAAATGTCCTTTTCGCATCAAATTAAGAGAAGCTCGTTCTTGAATCCCAACTTGAAACTGGTGTGGATAAACGGTTTACAACCCAATTCAATGACCTGTATAATTATGTGAAAATTCCAAGTTTATCTGCCAGAATGAGGGAGGAAAATGCAACATGTTCTTTTTTAGAGGACCAACAAAAGATTTCTTGTAACCCGTATTGCTTCGATTTTGCTAGTATTTCATAAGTTATTGCTTTTATTTCTAATGCATTATATGTATAACATAATTGTACAATTACAAAAAATTCATTTTACGCCTTTAAAGTAGTGGTGAGCACACACCAAAGGCACTTGACTACCCAACTGATTTTGTCCTGACAAAAATACCAGGCTTTGTACATCTCCCTGTAAGACTGACTGACAGTGGATTGGTGGTCCAGAGGTAACGCGCCTGCCTAGAAAGCGAAAAGTCAAAAGTCTGGATCGGAAGTGTGAGGTGATTCGATCTCCGTTTGGGCCCCAATTTTCTCCAGAATCCGCTAGATCGGTGGTCTGGGTGCTAGTCTTTCGGATGAGACGATGAACCATGGTCCCGTGTGTGACACATAATTTAGCTCAAGTAGAAGAACCCACATCAACAAGAGTTGTCCCTGGCAAAATTCTGTACAAAAAGCCACTCTGATAGGAAAACAAAAAATTAATACAGTTGCATTCCTGAAAAAGAAAAATAATGGCCGCACTGCTCTTGTGGCGACGCGCTCTCTCCGAAGAGAGCAGCCCGAATTTCATGCAGAGAAACCTGCCGTAACTTACAGTACATCTTTTTTTCTTTTTTTAAAGCTGTTTTGCACTCGATTATTCAAGGCGTTTGTATTTTCTGTCTGTAAAGATAACATGGCTGGAATTAAGCTTTTTGTCATTTCAGTGTTTTGAAAGCATGTTGGAATGAACACGTCGTTGTGGTCCGAGATGTTTTCAAATGCTGGTGTGATAATTCAAAATCGGACAAAAGTCATTGGTGGGTCATTGTCGTGTCACTGCTGGTCAGAGCATTGGGAAAAGCCTACCTCCCCCTTCAGCCCCTAAAGAAAAGCTGGAGTTAGGGTTGGGTAGCCGGCTCGCAGCTGAAAGAAAACAAAATAAGGAAACTTAGTTATCTTAAACACAGTGTCAACACCTAATGAAACGTGGTGCGAAAGACCTACGAAAATAAAAACTGAAACTTGACCAGGTCTTTGTTCAGAGTTAAATTCATGAATGTGTTTACAAACGTGGAGTATGAATGAATACAAGATCTGATGCATCTCTCTCTCTCTCTCTCTCTCTCTCTCTCTCTCTCTCTCTCTCTCTTCTCTCTCTCTGTTACTGCTATCATGATAGGTAAATTCAGGTATGTACTGATTAAATTTTGTCTCGGCATTGGTAATGTAAACGTAAAAAGCAGATATAATGATAAATGTTAAAAATGCCCTTTTGTGACAAAATTGAAAATGAAATCTTTTCTATTGGAATGTGCAAGTTTATAAACTTGAGAAATACCCATCAACCAATGCAAAGGAACAATGCCTTCAAACTATTTCAAATAGTTACGATGGTTGCCAATTGAAGCATTTGGGAATGTGCTATTCTATGCTTTAAAAATCCGAGAACTTTGTGGGCCACGCGCCACACGCACACACACCACACACACACACACACACACACACACACACACACACACACACACACACACACACACACACACACACACACACACACACAACACACAACACACAACACAACGGAAACACCACACCACAGAACACAAGTCGCGTGAATGCGAACGCAGTAGTACGTCCGTCTTCATGTTAAAGCCCCTCTGGATTTCAGAAGAGTAGGCCCTTGCATGCCGGTAGGAAGGGATGACCAAATAAAACAAAAAAGGAATAAAAGAAACCCCCAAACAAACCCAACAACAGCAACTACAACAAAAACCTGCATACGCAATGGTGTGTTTTGACAGCATCTTCGAAGTCGGAATGTAGCTATCTTGATGAATAGTAAAATCGGTGACCTGCATAAAATCTCACGATTATGAAACAACTCTCGTCCACAATAAAAAATAAAAATAATAAATAAACTGGCAACTGAAGTAAGTCTTCTCGTGGGCCAGGTACATTTATGTTAATGTTTGATTAATTTTGTAGTGGATTTATCATATAATGAAAATGTATTCATCATCTCGATGGTCTTTTCAGCGATTTAAACGATGACATTAATCGGCAAGGACGGCAGAATTGCATAGGGACTAGTAGTCGTCAGGCAAGTTTCTCAAATTAACTCCCCTGCCTTTATGAATTTTAGTAACCCCAAAGAAGGCAACAGCGTTCTTCAACCATGGGAGAGAATTTAGGAACTGTACGCATGCGCGTGAATTAACTCCCATGATAGAGCGAGCCTTTATGAATTTTAGTCACGCCAAAGAAGGCAACAGTGTTCTTTTATCAGGGGGAGACAATTAAAACGTGTCGTATGTTTCAGTGACGTGTGTCGTAGCGTGCGAAAAGCAAAAAAAGATCTAGTGCGAATGTTTTTTTCTCTTGATTTTGTCCTCATATTTTTGGTGTTATCGTTGCAAATAGTAGATCTTAACAGCGCAGCCATCAGATTATTGTTACGCACACTTTGAGAAAAGTGAGGCTAAAGTGAGGGGTAGTATACATATGTATGCCTTGCACACCTCCTACTGGGAAACCGAAAGATAATTTTTATATCAAAAGTTTTTCTTGATGTACTGTCCCGAAGAAAAAACACCCATTGTTTAAACGAATATTTTTCAGCATGGTTTCAGGTGAATGATAGGCTTATTGTTTACAAATGAGACGGCACCATCGCCAGTCTAGTCAAATCCAAATCCAATTAACCAATATTATTTTGACGTATGCATTTTTTGCTTCATTGAGGGTCAGCCTACCTGATAGCTAGATGCCGAAATCCGGATAACTCCGCTGGGAATGAACTCAACATACATTTTATGTTTTATTTACTTTGTTTCTTTCTCTGAATCAGAGAGAGAAAGAAAGGGAGAATCATCTACTTGCAGACAGGAAAAGAAAACAAAATGATGGGTGGCGCTGCTCCTCTGGCAACGCGCTGTCCCTAAGGAAGTATGTCGCCACAAGTCCGGCATCAAAGATGGTAGTAGAGGGTGTATGCATACAGTACAACACTGTCTTGTCGAAGGCTCTTTTACCGTGCACAAATGGGGATAGGACGGGGCTGAAAACGGCTCTTTCGGTCACATCTTTGCCAATAAACGCACCTTTTTTCTAGACGGGGTTGTGTATGCGTGCGCGTACGCGTGCGCACCCTAGTGTTTGTGTGTACGTTTGTTTGTGTGCGCGCATGTGGTAATCGTAGGGGAGCAAGGCGTCAGAGACCTCAGCTTCTCTATGGGCCAGCATATTGAGGGCAGCGTCCATTCTTCTCTGGGTGAACTGGAGGACTATACTGAAGCCAAGGGGCGCAAAGATCACCCATCCACTTAGTAACCACACTCGATGCTGCTTAACTTTAGCTTGGGCATGCGTGAGTGCTCTAACAAAAATGTTGCACAGTGAACGCTTAATCAATTTAAATTATTGATAAAGGCAGCGTCACTTAATTTGTGTTTAATGTGTATTCAAAGAAGAACACAGCAAGTGTTTGTATCTCCCGGGCCTGCAGAACAAGGTCAAGAAAAAGAGACGAAATTTTTAACACCACATGCACGCAGGGAATAGATGCGCACGAAGGGAAGTAAATAGTGTATAGTGCTGAAAAAGATCATCGAGGTTGTCTTTCTTCTTTCTTAAGCATCGTCCAGATTCTTTATTTTTGATGTTTTCTTTTTTTTTTTCGAGGATGATGGAATAAGCACTTGTGCGCTTGATATTTACATATAGTCTCCGTGTATATGCAATTCATAAATTTTGTCATCCGTTCCAACTGGCACACAATGGCCTTCTTTTCAAAAAAGCGGAACAGGTTTTAACGTTTCCACAGAACAAGAGAGACAACCTCGAAAATCTTGTTTAGCACTATGCACAATTTACTTCCCTTTGTGCATATCTGTGTGTGTGTGTGTGTGTGTGTGTGTGTGTGTGTGTGTGTGTGTGTGTGTGTGTGTGTGTGTGTGTGTGTGTGTTTATTTATTATTATTTATTTATTCTTTTATATCGAGGATAACAGAATAAGCAATCATGTGCTTTTTTACATCCAGTCCCCGTGTGTATGCAGTTTTGTAAATATTGTCATCTGTTCCCACCGGCACACGATGGCCTACTCTTACGAAAAGCGGAACAGGATTTAACGTGTGCGCAAGATGTTCTGCGTGCGTTCGCACACGGGGCCTCGGTTTAAAGTCTCATCCGAAGAACTTTTTTGGGGAGAGTGGAGTCAGCACTGATGTTAACTCCAGGAAAAAAATTTCCTCGACCGGACTCGAACCCGGGTCTCCAAATTACCAGCGCAATGTTCTGACCACTAGGCTATCCGCCTAGTGTGTACTTAAGTGTGTGGTGTGTGTGTGTGTGTGTGTGTGTGTGTGTGTGTGTGTGTGTGTGTGTGTGTGTGTGTGTGTGTGTGTGTGTGTGTGTGTGTGTGTGTGTGTGTGTGTGTGTGCGTGTGTGTGTGTGTGTGTGTGTGTGTGTGTGTGTGTGTGTGTGTGTGTGTGTGTCTGTCTATCTGTCTGTCTGTCTGTCTGTCTGTCTATCTATCGGGATATATATGTATACATTATTATGTAAACATACATACATACATACATACATACATACATACATACATACATACATACATACATACATACATACATACATACACACATACACACATACATACATACACACATACATACATACATACATACATACATACATACATACATACATACATACATACATACATACATACATACATACACACACACATACATACATACATACATACATACATACATACATACATACATACATACATACATACATACATACATACATACATACATACATACATACATACATACATACATCCATACATCCATACATCCATACATACATACATACATACATGCACACATACAAAACATACAAACGTACATTTCGTGTTGTTTACATCTCCACCGACCTCAAAGGCCATACGTATCAGAACTGTGACCAGGGATGTACGTCAGGATTGTATAGATCAGGTATAGAACACTGTAGGAACACTATCCACCCCCTCCATCCATCCACCACCCCCTTACTTCTTTCTCTCGGTGCCATACCAGGACGTTTTTCTCTGCAAGTTATAATTCAGATGCGCTGCTCCCTTCTCCATTCCTCAGTGGTGATTTAGGAGACAGGATCAGATAAGATATGTCTATTGGTGGTCTAGAGATACCGCGCCTGCCTAGAAAACGAAAAGTCAGGGCCTAGGGTCAGAAGTGTGTGGTGGTTTGAATCCTGTTTGGGCCCAAAACTTTCCCCCATCCATTAGACCATGAGTGGTGGTGTAAGTGCTAGTCTTTCGGATGACAAGATAAACCGAGCGAGGTCCCGTGTGTTACACAAAATCATTATACGGCAACAAGAGGGTTGTTCCTGGCAAAATCCTGTAGAAAGAAAGCCACTCTGATAGTGAAACAAAAATAGTTGCAGACAGGAAAAGAAAAAAAAAAGGTGGCGCTGTTCTTGTGGCGACGCACATACATACATACATACATACATACATACATACATACATACATACATACATACATACATACATACATACATACATACATACATACATACATACATACATACATGACTGCGCAGTGCAGTGTGGGTGTAGGTAGATGATTGATCAGAAGAAGGCCAAATGGCTGTGTTTGACATGGCCTCTGACAGAGGGTAGATAGAAGGAGGGTGGTCTGCCCATCATTTTACCACGCTGACTGATAGATACAGACATAGCATCTGCTTCTTCTCAACCACTCTGTGTGTGTCTGGTGGTGTGTGTGTGTGTGTGTGTGTGTGTGTGTGTGTGTGTGTGTGTGTGTGTGTGTGTGTGTGTGTGTATGTGTGTTGGTGTGAATGTGTGTGTATGTGTGTGTGTGTTTGTGTGTGTGTGTGTGTGTGTGTGTGGTGTGTGTGTGTGTGTGTTATGTGTGTGTGTATGTGTGTTGTGTGTGTGTGTGTGTGTGTGTGTGTGTGTGTGTGTGTGTGTCTGTCTGTCTGTCTGTCTGTCTGAATGTCTGAATGTCTGAATGTCTGTCTGCTTGTGTGTCTTCATAGCTATCTGAGTCTTATTGTTGTAAATGTTGTGTGTGTGTTGTGAGTGTGTGTGTGTGTGTGCGTGTGTGTGCATGTGTGCGTTGCGTGCGTACGTGTGTGTGTGTGCACATGCGTGCATGCGCGTGCATTCGCCTTTGTGTGTGCGCGCGTGTGTCATGCCTATGCGCTTGCGTGTGCGTGCACACACTTCTGTGTGTGTGTTTGTGTGTGTGTGTGTGTGTGCGCGCGCGCGCGCGTGCGCGCGTGAGTATGTGCATGCATACATGTGTAAGTGTTTGTGTGTGTGCTCACGCGTGTGCACGCACTATAGCGTGTGCACGCGCTAGCGTGTGCATGTGCGTGCGTGCGTGTGTGTGTGTGTGTTTGTGTGTGTGTGTGTGTGAGTGTGTGTGTGTGCACCTGTTTTATTTATTCATTTATTTTATTCTTTTATATCGAGGATAATGCGTGATGTGGGTGCTGTGTGCGCGCGCGCGCGTGTATTTGTGTGTCTATCTGTATGTCTGTCCGTCTGTCTCTCTGCTTGTCTCTCTTCATATTATTTTATCTGTGTCATAGTGTTGTTTATGTAATCGTAGCTGTTCTGTTGCCTCTTTGTTGCTTTCCCTTTCATCCCATTTCTTTCTTTCTTTCTTATTTTCTTATTTCGGTTGATTTTTTCATTTTTGTTTTGTTTTGTTTGTGTAGGGTTGGTTTGGTTCTTGTTCTTTACGTTTCGTTTTGATTCTTTCTTTCTTTCTCTTTGTTTTTTTTTATACTTTGTTTTGAACTCAACACACCCCTAGCTGTGAAGCAGTTGATGTTTACTTTGTGTCATGATGGCTTTGTGTATTGATTTTCCATCCTCTTTCAGTGTCTGTAGCATCAGGGAGTCTGCAGCCTCCTGCGATGCTGGGTGTGTCAGCTCAACCAGTCTGCCACCTGCAGGCCTGAGGATGATGAATCACGCTCTTAAAACAAACTGTCTTCTCTCACCTTCTATTCTTCTTTTACCCAGCAGGAAGGAGTCTTATACACGTTTAGCTCAGAAAAACCACCGTCAATCATTTCCCCCCATCCTGCCACCCCTATTTTCCCCCTCTAAGGTTTCTTCCAAAGTTCTCATCTAGTCATTCTACGACGGTTCCACTTTTTTCAGAGAGGGGGACCAGGTTGTTAACGATGGTGGCGTAAACAAAGAATGCGAGGGAAACCAAAACAGGACAGGCGGCGCGTGCTGTGTCTGCTCTGGCACTGAACAGCATGGACGTGTGCGCGTGCGGGAGAGATGAATGAGGGGGAGGGGAGAAGAGGGAAGGAGGGAGGGGGTAACCAGCTGTAACGTGAGGGGAGAAAGGGGGAGGTTCTAGGCCTAACGAGGTTTGTTTGCCTGTGCGCGTGTGTGCGCATCAGTCCCGGTCTCTGCTTGCAAGCAGTAGCCTAGCATGGCCTACTAGACCTACTAGGCCTAACTCCACACTGTAGGCTAAACCGTCACACCAGGAATCCGATTTTGCCGAAAGAAGTCCAGTGCCGGTTTTTTGCCTAACCGAGGTCAAAACTAGGTCAGACAAGCAAGGTGATGTAGGCTAGTTGCGTGACCAGTGAGGGGGCAGTGTCCTAGTCTCTGCTGTTGTGAGTGTGTAGTGTGGGAGTGTGCAGTAGTGTGTGAGGTGCGTTCCGGGAGAAATTACACGGTATGTGAATGCTGCATGCAGTGGTGAATGTATTCTTCTCTCACTGCCGGCATCGATGTTGAAGGATTTAGGCCTAGAGGAGAGGCAGTCACAGTGTTCCAGACCCCCCCCCCCCCCCCCTTACGTCTGCCTGTCTGTCCCCCTCCCCCCTCCGCCCCCCCACCCCCCTCCCTGTGGCTGCAGCAACACAACAACGGCAGGTTTGTCTGCCCCGTTGTCTCTGTTGCTGCATTGGTGGTCCGGTGACTGTTGGTGTGACATGTTCTGTGTTGAGGTGACTGGCTGTCTGTGTTGCATGGTGACTGTTTGTGTGACATGTTTCTGTGTTGAGGTGACTGTGTGTTGAGGTGACATGTTTCTGTGTTGTGTCTGTGTGACTGTTGTGTTGAGTGTGACATGTTTCTGTGTTGTGGTGACTGTGTGTGTGACATGTTTCTGTGTTGTAGGTGACATGC
>CM060320.1:18994868-18997368 GCA_030674155.1 Stramonita haemastoma
CTAGTGGTCAGAACATTGCACTGGCAATTTGACGACCAGGGTTTGAGTCCGGTCGAGGAGATTTTTCTCCTGGAGTTAACATCAGTGCTGACTCCACTATCCTCAGAAAGTCCTTGGATGAGACTCTAAACCCAGGCCCCGTGTGCGAACGCACGCAGAACATCTTGCGCACACGTTAAATCCTGTTCAGCTTTTCTTAAGAGTAGGCCATCGTGTGCCGGTGGGAACAGATGACATTTACAAAACTGCATACACACAGGGACTGGACATAAAAAAGCACAAGAGTGCTTATTCCATTATCCTCGATATAAAAGAATAAATCAAATCAAAATGCTAGCAGCAGCAGCAACAACACCACAAACAGCAGCAGAAACAACACCAACAACGGCAGCAGCAACGCACCAACAATACCAGGCAGCAGCAGCAGCAACAGTAACCTTAGCGCTGTCAGCAGTTGTCCTGATGGTTTTAATTACAGTGGGCTGGAAGCAATTAATCTGATGTGACATTACTATCTGTCTGTCTGTCTCTCTGTCTGTCTCTGTCTGCTTGTTTCTCTGTCTGTCTCTGTCTGCTTGTCTGTCTGTCTCTGTCTGTCTGTCTGTCTGTTTGTCTGTCTGTCTCTGCTTGTCTGCCTGCCTGCCTGCCTACCTCTCTCTTTCTCTCTGTTTTTGACGAGCGCGCGCGCGTGCGCGTTGGTTATGTGTGTGTATGTCTGTGTGTATGTATGTGTGTGTGCGTGCGTGCATGAGCGCGCGCTCGTGTATGTGTGTGTGAATGTTTGTGTGTGAATGTATGTGTGTGTATATGTGTGCATATGTGTGTGTATGTATGTGTACACGTGCGTGCGTGTGTGCGTGCGTGCGTGCGGTGTGTGTGTGTGTGTGTGTGATCCACACCATCTTGTCCGATTATCCATCAAATATAACTCAGTTGTAACAACACTGATAACTCAGATTTTTTTTTCTCTCCAGAATTATACCATCATTTAACGTGACTTTGTTTAAATGATATGAAAGAGATTACAAAACAATTTCGAACCCTAGAAATAATGGCTTTGTAACCATCTTTCTCACACATTGTAATAGCATTCAAGGTTACTTTGTCCAAAAAAAGTGGAACAGAATACAATATTAACGACAAAACACAAGACAAGCTTTACCACAGTTGTAATGTTGTTCTGTTCTGTTGCAGATTGGAATACACTGGGAGATTACATTACTAGAGAAGCAGACCTCTCCCTCCCTTCCTTCCTTCCTTACAAGACAGGTAGACCTGTGGAATCTGTAAGACACCTGACAGTGAGGACGTAAACAATGTGTCAGAAAGAAGATGACACATACACATACCGCTGAGGTGAAAGAATGTCCCATAGGGGGTTATGACACATCGCGACACAAAAAGGGAAGCAAGATGAAACGTCATCAATGACCTCTGGTGTATGTCAGTGACCTTCATTGTCCAGTCTGCAATCTTCTGAAAAACACTGTGTTAGCGCTGTTCATTCCTGGGAGTTGTGTGTCCTGTGTTCATTGTGTAGTGTGTAGAATCATCCCACCTGTTCTCATTCTTTTTTTGTCTTGACGTCATATCGGCGAGTGACGTATTAGAGTGACGTCACACTGAGTCCCAAGTTCTACAGGTCTCACTGGTGTGTGTTGATTGATGGTCGTTTGCTAGGTAACAAAACAGGAGCTAGATTATTTTGAAGGTGTGTACTTTTCTACAACGATGTGAGAATTTCTGATGGTTTAGTAGAGTGATTCGATAGAGGAAATAAATAGAAGTTGAAAAACTTTGTGTGGGAACACCAAACAAAAAACAAGCATTCCAGGTCCCCCGAGATCTTTATCAGCAATTTTCCAAGCTGACTCACGTGAACACTAGATTGAGAGGATTTAGACGCAGACATTGCCCACATCAACACACCACAACAAGAACATCAACACACCATAACCAGAACATCAACACACCATAACCAGGTCATCAACACACCATAACCAGAACATCAACACACCATAACCAGAACATCAACACACATAACCAGAACATCAACACGCCATAACCAGAACATCAACAAACCATACCAAGAACATCAACACACAATAACAAGAACATCAACACACCATATCAAAAAGTTATCTACAAGGAGAGTGAACAACAGGAGATCTTTACTTCACAGAAGAAGCCCCCTTCACTTTCTTATACCCCAGGGCCAGAACTGGAAACCTTACTGACATAAAAAAATAATGATCAGCTTGGAAAAGGTACCGCAATATTCGTCACTACGCTAAACCCATGAGCACACTGAGCCAAACTTGAGGTGTCGGCAAAACTGGATCGATCAAAGGTTGAGTAGCAGCCTTCAGTGCACTACACAAGCCAAGCTAGGACCAGCCAACACACAGGGGCACTACAAAACGAAGCATAGTGAGTGCAGCGCTAGTGTACAGTGCTATCGTCACAACGTACTGCTTCCAGCCCTGACTGCAGAACTGGC
>CM060320.1:19002368-19007368 GCA_030674155.1 Stramonita haemastoma
GTTTATTTGTTTGACAATCTTATACACAACCACCCCACCATTATCATCACCACTACCACCATCATTACCACTATTATCATCACCACTACCACAACCATCACCACCATTATCATCAGATCTGTGTATGGGACTGATCCACCCCCACTGCAATTATCATCACCACTACCACAATTATCTTCATCACCGCCACCACCTCCATCATTGCCATCAGCACCCACCACCACCATTATCATCACCACTACCATCATATCTCTTGCGGTTATATTTGGCAAATATTTATCATCAATAAATTTAACTATATCATCGATATACGCATTAAAATTAATAATGTAGGACTTAATGTATTTCCCTAATGTACCTCTTTTTACTGATTTAATCTGTGTGTGTGTGTGTGTGTGTGTGTGTGTGTTGAGTGTGTGTGTTTGTGTGTGTGTGTGTGTGTGTGTGTGTGTGTGTGTGTGTGTGTGTGTGTGTGTGTGTGTGTGTGTGTGTGTGTATGTGTGTGTGTGTGTGTGTGTGTGTGTGTGTGTGTGTGTGATAGCTCAGTAGGCAGGTAGGTAGAGAGATATGATGAGAGACAAAGGCAGACACGCAGTCACGAACAGAAATAGAGAGAATCAACTTGCATGCATACGTGTTTCAATGTGCACAGAAGCAAGAGTTCTACATTTGTTTTGTTTTGTTTTTAAGTTAGCATGATGAAGAAACCGATCCCTGATCTAATGGAATGAAAGAAACCTCTGTCAGTGTGTGTCTTTCTATCATCTTAATGGATGGAAACTGTGCCATAGTGTGTCTTTCCATCTTCTGAATGGATGGAAACTGTGCCACAGTGTGTCTTTCTATCATCTTAATGGATGGAAACTGTGCCACAGTGTGTATTTCTATCATCCTAATAGATGGAAACTGTGCCATAGTCTGTCTTTCCATCTTCTGATTGGATGGAAACTGTGCCACAGTGTGTCTTTCCATCTTCTGATTGGATGGAAACACTGCTACAGTGTGTCTTTCCATCTTCTGTTGCCACAGTGTGTCTTTCCATCTTCTGATTGGATGAAACTGTGTCACGGTGTGTCTTTCCATCTTCTGAATGGATGGAAACTGTGTCACAACCTCTCTTCACGTCTCTGAATGAATGGAAACTGTGTCACAGCGTGTCTTCATGCTTCTTGCAATCTCAATGCTGGGAAAGGAATTGAGAAAAGGGGAAGAGGGGGGGGGGGGGGGGGGTAAGGGAGGGAGGAAAAGGTATTTATTGTATTTTGTATAGGTTAGAAGAAAAAAAGCTCTGACGTCACTGTAACTGATGTGAGCAGTGCCAAGTAAAACAAAGTCTGGCACCTGTAGAAATTGGCATTTTTGTACGGGTGAGAACACGGGTTTTTGGAAGCTTGCAAAACACTGAGCTGATTCGTTTAAACACAACGTCCCTACCCATTCTTGTGGCCTCTAACTTTAAACATGTGTGGGAGTATGTTCTCTCTATGTGTGTGTTGTTTGTACAGATCGCGTAATGGGTTGATTTTTGTATGGTGCTGTGAAGCTTGTGATTACATACATGGGATTTATTCTTTTATCTTTAGATGTTTAGTCCTTTGCTCGTAACCTACCTGAATTTCTCAGTTTGAGATAATACAGTATTTCGATTGAATGGAGTGGAATTGAACTTTTTTTTTAAGTGTAGGTATTTGTTTTGTTTTTATTTTTTTATTGACGATAATGGAATAAACACTCATGTGCCTTTTTACATCCAGTCCCCGTGTGTATGCAGTTTTGTAAATCTTGTCATTTGTTCCCACCGGCACACAGTAGCCTACTCTTACGAAAAGCGGAACGGGATTTAAAGTGTGTGCAAGATGTTCTGCGTGCGTTCGCACACGGGGCCTTGGTTTATACTCTCATTCGAAGTGTTTGTGTGTACATGTGTGTGTGTATGTGTGCGTGCGTGCGTGCGTGCGTGCGTGCGTGCGTAGGTGTGTGTGTATGTAGTCGTACTTGAATAGTTTATTCTTTAGGAAAGAAAGGAAAGAAAGGGTATGGAAGAATTAAGAAGAAGAAGAAGAAGAAAGAAGAAGGAGGAGGAGGAGGAGGAGGAGGAGGAGGAGGAAGAGGAGGAAGAGGAAGAGGAGGAGGAGGAGAAGGAGGAGGAGAAGAAGAAGAAGAGGAAGAATAAGAACAAGAACACCAACAAGAACAAAAATAGAAAGAGGGGGAGGAGGAAAAAGGAGAGGAGAAGGAAAGGAAGAGAGAGAGAGAGAGAAAAAAAAGAAGAAACCGAATAAAGCAACCCTGCATATCAACAAGGGAAACCCCAAAAGAGTTAAGTGCCGACAAGAGAAAAGAAAAGCCCAGTGTGTACGCAGCAGAAAGCGTATGGCATGGCGACATTTGTGGGTTAAGATGGCGGACAGATGGTGCCGAGGAACGATAACAGCCTGCAGAGGGTAAGAGTCCACACACAGAAGAGCACTACAGGCAGACTGCAACAGAAGAGGGCAGTTAGTCCACATTGGTCTAGTATTCATTTTATTCTTTTATTATCGAGGATAATGGGATAAGCACTCTTGTGCTTTTTTTTCATCCAGTCCCCGTGTGTATGCAGTTGTGTAAATACTGTCATCTGTACCCACCGGCACACAATGGCCTACTCTTACGAAAAGCGGAACAGGACTTAACGTGTGCGCAAGATGTTCTGCGAGGGTTCGCACACGGGCCTCGGTTTACAGTCGCATCCGAAAGACTTTTGGGGAGAGTGGAGTCAGCACTGATGTTAACTCCAGGGGAAAAGTCCCCTCCAACGGGAATCGAACTCGGGTTGTCAAATTGCCAGCGCAATGTTGTGACCACTAGGCTATTCCGTCCCAGGCCTATTATAAGCAAAGCGTCTGTGGCCAGAACAGATCTCTATTAGTAGGGGTGTTCGCATGGTTACCAGTTGGATGCATGACCGTTTGCGCGCCTTGGCTTCAGTACAATCCCCCAGCTCACCCAACTGTAAATGGGTACCTATACCCTCTTTAGGGTCAGGGATGGTAAAGCAGCGAGGAAGAGGAGGTGGGAGCTGCCCTCAATATGCGGGTGTGTGTGTGTGTGTGTGTGTGTGTGTGTGTGTGTGTGTGTGTGTGTGTGTGTGTGTGTGTGTGTGTGTGTGTGTGTGTGTGTGTGTGTGTGTTGTTCTTCAGTTTAATGTCTGTTCACATAAGTGATATTGTGTGTGTGTGTGTGTGTGTGTGTGTGTGTGTGTGTGTGTGTGTGTGTGTGTGTGTGTGTGTGTGTGTGATATAGCTCTTCAGGTCTTCACTTTCTACAGGTTTTAAAGCATTTACCATAAATAATATGGCCTTTCGTGTTTGGTCCAAGTGCAGAGTATCCTGCATAACAGCAGCATTTTCAGTGAGAAAGAAAGAAAGTCAACACACACAAAAAAAAACATACACACATACACACACTCACACACACACACACACACACACACACACACACACCACACACACACACACACACACACACACACACACACACACACACACACACACACACACACAACCACGCAGAAACACCCCCCCCCCACACACACACACACACACACAAACATCCACACACACACACACACGTACACACACACATACACACACACACACACAAACACACACACACACATCTTGCCTATAGTTGACTATGCCTCATCTCTTTGGGACAACTGCAGTGAAACTAATTTGAAATTCATTCATCGATTATATAAAAGAGCACTAAAACTTGTCCTATTAAAAGCAAGCTCCCTAACCATCAATGATTATAAGCAAACAAATATTCTGACATTCCAAAACAGGCTTTACTTTAATAAAGCTCTATTTGTACAAAAAGTTGTCAATGGAAATGCCCCTCCCAAGATCATCAATAGATTCAAAATTAATGAACACAGGCATAACCATCTACTAACATTTCCCAGACCCAGAAACAATCTTTACAAAACAAGCTTCCAATATTCAGGTAGTGATTTATGGAACAAGCTCCCAAAACATTTAAAATGTATCATAAATAAAAATCAGTTCAAAAATCAGTTGAAAAATCACTTAATGCGCTTATGCAAAAATGTTTAAGAACTAAACATGAATCCAATCAACCATATTTAGAACAGACTAAAGATATTGGTACTCTCTGCTCACCCTGAAAAATCTTTCATGTGTGGTTTACTGTGACTCAAAAATCTACACCTTGCTTGCTATATATGTATGTGGAAGGGGAAAAGGAGGACTAAGATTTTTATTTATTTTTTAAAATAATTTATTTATGAACAGGATAGGGAATAAGAGATGTATGTAAACACATGTATATTTTGCAAATTCAAAAGGAGAAAATCAAACCACTGATTTGATGACTAGATGGAGCTTTTTTCCTTTTTTTTTCTTTTTTTTCCCAGTTTAAAAGTCTCAGTATAAATGTTTTAAAAAAAATTATTTTATTATTTTTATTAATGGGACTATTAGCACTATTATATTCATATTATTTTGATTAGTGGATAAGGCCTTACTTTTTTGTTCTGATTGTTGTTGTTGTTGTTGTTGCGTGTGCGTGTGTGTTTGTTATTGTTCATATATGTAGGGATTTTATCTATAATATAATAATAAAAAAAAATATCATAATTCTTCTGTTTGCTGCTTGTGTTTTCCTCCTTCCTCCTTGATACTCCCCTCCCCATCTGTTCCCACCCCCCTCCCAATTTTATAGGGTTTTTCGTGCTTTTTTGTTTTTTGCTTTTGTTTTGTTTTGGATTTTTGTTTCTCTTGTTTGTTTGGTTTTTCCTTGCTTTTGATTGCTTGTTATTTTTTGTTTGTTGGTATGTTTATTAGTGTATATGTTATTTCCTCTCAGTGGAGATGAGTATTATCATATGGTATTGTTGCGTTTTTGTTGTTGTTGTTCTTGTTGTTGTTTTGTTTTTTCTTTTTCTTCCTCTTAATATATAAATATGAATTGAAGAATGGAGGTATTGTAATTTG
>CM060320.1:19022368-19034868 GCA_030674155.1 Stramonita haemastoma
AATGTAGCTGTACAGTGCTATGACAGACAGCTGACTAAATGTAGCTGTACAGTGCTATGACAGACAGCTGACTAAATGTAGCTGTACAGTGCTATGACAGACAGCTGACTAAATGTAGCTGTACAGTGCTATGACAGACAGCTGACTAAATGTAGCTGTACAGTGCTATGACAGACAGCTGACTAAATGTAGCTGTACAGTGCTATGACAGACAGCTGACTAAATGTAGCTGTACAGTGCTATGACAGACAGCTGACTAAATGTAGCTTACAGTGCTATGACAGACAGCTGACTAAATGTAGCTGTGCAGTGCTATGATAGACAGCTGACTAAATGTAGCTGTACAGTGCTATGACAGACAGCTCCCTAAATGTAGCTGTGCAGTGCTGTAATAGACAGCTTACTAAATAGCTGTGCAGTGCTATGACAGACAGCTCCCTAAATGTAGCTGTGCAGTGCTGTAATAGACAGCTCACTAAATAGCTGTGCAGTGCTATGACAGACAGCTCCCTAAATGTAGCTGTGCAGTGCTGTAATAGACAGCTCACTAAATAGCTGTGCAGTGCTATGACAGACAGCTCCCTAAATGTAGCTGTGCAGTGCTGTAATAGACAGCTGACTAAATGTAGCTGTGCAGTGCTGTAATAGACAGCTGACTAAATGTAGCTGTACAGTGCTGTAATAGGACAGCTCACTAAATAGCTGTGCAATGCTAGGATAGACAGCTCAATAACTGCAGTTTTTAAGTAATGTTATAGGACAGTTGACTAAATGTAGATTCATTGCTCCTGTTTTCACTGACCCAGTGACACAATTTCCATTCTCTGGAAATCTGACATCAGTTTACACACTCACTGGCACTAGCATTTTGCATTGATGCCAGCACACCTGCCTTGCCACCATCCCCTACACACACACACACACACACACACACACACACACACACACACACACACACACACACACACACACACACACACACACACACACACACACACACACACACACACACACATTCTCTCTCTCTCTCTCTCTCTCTCTCTCCTCTCCTCATCTCTCTCTCTCTCATCTCTCTCTCTCTCTCTCTCCTCTCTCTCTCTCTCTCTCCTCTCTCTCTGCTATTGTTTATGACGTGTTTGCCTGATGTTAAAAAGAGTCGGTGTGTGCATCATTTACCAGCATTACTTCTGTAATAATTGGCTACAGAGACTGGATGTAAGAAAAAAAACAGCAATTATATATTCTTTCATCTATGCTCTCTCTCTCCTCTCTCTCTCTCTCTCTCTCTCTCTTCTCTCTCTCTCTCTCTCTCTCTCTCTCTCTCTCTCTCTCTCTCTCTCTCTCCTCTCTCTCTCTCTCTCTTCCTCTCTCTCTCTCTCTCTCTCTCTCTCGTACTCTCGCTCTGTCTTCTCTCTCTGGTTTTGTCTTCCGTCTCTGTCTGTCCTGTCTCTCTGTCTTGTCTCTCTCTGTCTCTCTGTCTCCCTGTCTCTCGTCTGTCCCTGTCTCTCTGTCTGTCTGTCTCTGTCTGTCTGTCTGTCTGTCTATCTGTCGTCTGTCTGTCTGTCTGTCGTCTCTCTCTCTCATCTCTCTCCTCTATCTCTCTCACTCTCTCTCTCTCTCTCTCTCTCTCTCTCTCTCTCTCTCTCCTCTCTCTCACTCTCTCTCTCTCTCTCTCTCTCTCTCTGTGCGTGTGTGTGTGTGTGTGTGTGTGTGTGTTGTGTGTGTGTGTGTGTGTGTGTGTGTGTGTGTGTGTATGTGTGTGTGTGTGTGTGTGTGTGTGTGTGGTTGTGTGTGTGTGTGTGTGTGTGTGTGTGCGTGCACGTGTACGTGTACGTGTGTGTGCGTGTGTGGGTGCATGCGTGTGTGTGTGTGTGTGTGTGTGTGTGTGTGTGTGTGTGTGTGTGTGTGTGTGTGTGTGTGTGTGTGTGTGCACGTATGCGTGCGAGCGTGTGTGTTTGTATTTGTGTATGTGAGTATGTGTGTGTGAGTGTGTGTGTGTGTGAGTGTGTGTGTGTTTGTGTATGCGTGTGCATGTGTGTGTATGTGTTTGTGTATGTGAGTGGTGTGTGTGTGTGTGTGTGTGTGTGTGTGTGTGTGTGTGTGTGTGTGTGTGTGTGTGTGTGTGCGCTTAACGCTTGTGTGCATTGTAGACCTATGTGGTGTCAGTCATTATGGCTCTTGTATGTGTCAGGAGAAACAATGCCTGCAGAGCTCATCAGGCATGCAGCCCTGTTCTACACTGTACTGTGCTGCTATTCCGTAGTTTATGGAGTACCGTTGTTTATCACAGCCGGGAGAGGGAAGTAGGCCATGCACGTGAGAAATGCCCGTGTGCTGAGGGCACAGGCATAAGAGTAAACACTGCCTTGTGCATGCTGTTTGTCAGACAACGTACAGCCAGCCACAAGAAGTTGAGTCATCATAAATCTGCAGCCTAGAAGATGTGCATACATGCATTCTGTGTGTAGTGAAAAACGGTGCATGATTGCGTACATGTATAGGGAATCAGACGCCTGAAGTGTTAGCCATGTCTTGTAGTCGTGATAAATACGAACCTGATTCCTTATTTTTTCCTGTCAGCCATTATCTCACATCTTTTGAAGATGATTATCTGTCTCAGTGTGTGTGGGTGAGTGGGGTTTTTTTTTTAGCAGACCAACGTGTGAGAGAGAGAGAGAGAGAGAGAGAGAGAGAGAGAAGAGAGAGAGAGAGAGAGAGAGAGAGAGAGAGAGAGAAGAGAGAGAGAGAAGACAGACAGACAGACAGACAGACATGACAGACAGACAGACAGACAGGCAAGACAGACAGACAGACAGACAGACAGACAGACAGACAGACAGACATATATAGAGAGTAAGCATGCATAGCCATGAGAACGGTGGTGGTGTTTGCAGGGGACTGGTAGAGAGATAGAGAAAGTCGCAGAGAAAACCGGGGTGGGGGGTGGGGGGGTGGGGGTTCAGATTGATGAAGATGAGGAGGCACTAGAAGAAGAAGAAGAATGCGAAGAAGAAGAATGCGAAGAAGAAGAAGAAGAAGAAGAAGAAAAAGAAGAAGAAAAGAATAAGAAGAGAAGAAGAAGAAGAAAGAAGAAAGAAGAAGAAAGAAGAAGAACAAGAATAGCGAATGAAGAAGAAATGCGAAGAGAGAAGAAGAAGAGAAGAAGAAAGAAGAAGAAGGGAAAGAACGAAGAAAAAACAGAAGAAGAAGAAGACAACACAACAACAACAACAACAACAACAAAAAAACATCAAAACAACAAGCAACAACAACAACAACATCAACAGCAAGAAGAAGAAGATCAACATCAACAACAACAACAACAACAAATAGAACAAGAACCAGAACAAGTACAAGAATAAGAAGAAATTAGACATTGACAGTGTCGAGGAAAAAATGGCAAATGAAAAGAGTGTCTTTCCTCCTCTCCCATCATTTTCCTATTAAAGCTCATGCATAAAACATGAGGGCAAGAGTTTGCCCATGAGAAAACGAAAGAGGATGAGAGTATGAAGTTTTTTTGTCAAGAGAGTGAGTCTTCTGTGTACTCACGAAGGTTTATTTTATATGCTCCCCCACAATCTGTCTCTCTCTCTCGTCTCCTCTCCTCTCTCTCACTCCTGCCTCTCAACTCTCTCTCTCCCTCTCTCACTCTCCTCGTCAACTCTCACTCTCACTCTCTCCCTCTCTCTCCTCCTCACTCTCTCTCTCTCTCTCTCTCTCCCTCGCTCCGCTCGCTCGGCTCCTCGCGCTCGCCTCCCTTTCACCTCGTCGCCCCCCGCCCCCCTCGCTCGCCCCGTCGTCTGCTTTTTGAACGGATGCAATTTTATTCTCACTGTTGATGCATATTCCCGGTTGTGCATTCATTCTCTCTCCCTCCCTCTCCTCTCTGTCTGTCTGCTATCTGTCTTCTGTCTCTCCTCTGTCTCTCTGTCTCTCCCTCTTCTCATCACTCAACAACTCTCCCCTCACCTTCTCTCCTCTCTCACTCTCTCTCTCTCCCTCTCTCTCTGCTCTCTCTCTCTCTCTCTCTCTCTCTCGTGTTGTCCTGCAGTTTCCAGGATAGAAAGGTGTTACAATCATTAGCTGGCTAGCTGGGAATGCACATCTTTACACTGCTGCAGAACACACTGAGGGCTTGCATCAAGAAAGAGGGGAAAAGAATGAAACCAACTAACTGCAGAAACACTAAGGGCATGCAGTCATGGGAGTGGAAAACCAGAATGGAACAAACTGACTGCAGAACACTAGGGCTGGCAGTCATGGGAGAGGAAAAAGAATGGAACCCTAACTCAACCTGCACGAACACTAGGGCTTGCATCACGGAAGAGGGAAAAAAAGAATGGAACCAACTAACTGACAGAAAACACTAGGCTTGCAGTCACGGAAGAGGGAAAAAGAATGGAACCAACTGACTGCAGAACACTAAAGGCTGCAGTCATGGGAAGGAAAAAGGAATGGAGCAAAAACTGCTTACGGAAACATGGAATCTCCCTGGCTCTCTGGATGACTATGGGCACACACACCAATGTATTCCTCTGTGTCTGTACAGCAACTTTCTCTGTTTCTGTAAACCGCATCCTTCTCTGTTTGTTTACAACATCCATCCTCTCCATCCGTTTGTTTACAGCATCCTTCTGTGTTTATTTACAGTATCCTTCTGTGTTTGTTTACAGCATCCTTCTGTGTTTTGTTTACAAGCATCCTTCTGTGTTTGTTTACAGCACTCCTTCTGTGTTTGTTCACAAGCATCCTTCTGTGTTTGTTTACAGCATCTTGCTATGTTTGTTTGTTTACAGCATCCTTCTGTTTTGTTTACAGCATCCATCTCTGTTTGTTTACAGCATCCATCTCTGTTTGTTTACAGCATCCTTCTGTGTTATTGTTTACAGCATCCTTCCTGTGTTTTGTTTACAGCATCCTTCAGTGTGTTTGTTTACCAGCATCCATCTCTTTTTTTGTTTACAGCATCCCTTCTGTGTTTGTTTTACAGCATCCTTCTAGTGTTTGTTTACAGCATCCATCTCTGTTTGTTTTCAGCATCCTTATCTGTTTCTGTACGACATCCTTCTCCGCTTATGTACAACATCTATTCTCTGTTTTTGTACAACACCCCTTCCCTCTGTATTCTGTGCAACACCCTTCTCTGTTTCTGTGCAACCACCCTTCTCTGTATCTGTGTGCAACACCCTTCTCTGTTTCTGTGCAACACCCATTCTCTGTATCTGTGCAACACCCCTCTTCTCTGTTTCTGTGCAACACCCTTCTCTGATCTGTGCAACACCCTTCTCTGTTTCTGTGCAACACCCTCTCTGTATCTGTGCAACACCCTTCTCTGTTTTTTCTGTGCAACACCCTTCTCTGTATCTTGTGCAACACCCTTCTCTGTTTCTGTGCAACACCCCTTCTCTGTATACTGTGCAACACCCTTCATCTGTTTCTGTGCAACACCCTTCTCTGTTTCTGTGCACACCCTTCTCTGTTCTGCAACACCCTTCTCTGTCCTTACACACAAGAGATCACTATCTTTAGATGATCTGCATGTCAGAATTCATGAGAGATCTATCTGACGTTGTCCCATTGCCAGCCCCAAAGGTTGCAGCCGTGTTTAGTCGCAGGCCAAACAGATTTGTCAACTAGACATCATATACCATGCTATAAGACCAGAAATCCTGTGTACGAAGACAATGGAACAGGAAAGAACTTTGTCTGAATATCCTTTCTGGTCGCAGTAAAACACAAGGTAAAGTGTCACAATAACCTGTGTCGAAGGAGAGAACAGAACTCTTTTTTTCACTTCTTTGAGGGGTCAGCATATTGATGGCCACACTCATCTCCTCTCCCCTCCCTGCTTAACCTTCCCTAACCCTAAAGAGGGGCAGGTACCCATTTACACTGGGTGACGTAAGGGGGAACTGTTCTGAAGCACAAGCACGCAAAACATCACCCATCTACTTGGTAACTATGTTCGATTTGCTTGGCTTAGGAAAGCGAATGCTGCCTGACTGCAGTTATCCCATGCCCCAAACAAAATACTATAACTTCTTACCAGCTGGCCATAAGGGTTTGCACTTGTTTTTTTTGCAAAAAATATATCTCATGATGACATATAAGATTTAACTTACAAGAGTTTTGCCCTTATTTTCAAAGATCTCTCTGAACACGCATTTTAATGACAAGAGCTTAAAACAGAGTTTACAGAGGCTCACTCAAACACATCTTCAACAGAAACCAAGGGGGGGAGATGAGGGGGGATGGGTGAGGGGAGGGGAGGAGAGGTGTAAACCTCAGAAAAGGCGGGGGTCAGCATAAACCGGCCTTAATGAATGAATGGGAAAGGGTTAAACCCCCAAAAATAACATGCTTTAAAATAAACCATCCTACATCAAACTCAACACAACCCCCCAAGGAAATGAATCTCAACAAGCTTTAATAAAAATAAACCATGCTGCCTCTTCCCCCTCCTCTCCTCACTCGCCTTATCACAAATCGAATCTTTCATCCACTTCAAGGTCATATCAAGGTTAACGATCAATCAACATGCCACAGCGGCACTTCCTCTTTGAATGAAACAGCCGTATGGCAAAGCTAGAACGATGGCCACACTAAGACCTGGGGTTGTAAGTGATCAGCGACAGCCCAGAAAAAATCCTGCATCAAAGGAAGGGAAGGAAGGTAAGAAAGAAAGGAGCCAAGCTCGCCTGCTGGGAAGTCTGTCAATACTGGCTCTGAAGGGATTGTCCAACAACTTATAAAAGGATAAAAGACGTGCAGATTCTCTGCGTGAAATTCTTTTCTGATTAACTCACCCAGGAAAGTAAAATGCAATGCCACAAGATCACGCCACCAACCCATTTTCCATTTCCTATTCCTGTCTGCAGCTGAAATTTTTTTTTTTTCCCCCTCTCATAAATGTTTTTTTCCACAAATTTGCCCCAGGAACACTCTCTGTTTAAGTGGGTTTTTACAATGCCCAATTTTAAAAATTTTATGTATGCCAATTTTTTTGTTTCGTTTTTTCCTATTCCACCCACACCAAACCACACTCATGGTCTAGTACATTCGGGGAAATTTGGGGCACCCCAAATTTCCACTTTTTAATTTTCTTCTTTTCCCCTTCCCCTCAATTTTTTATTCAATCATTTTTATATGTTTTTCCTTTTCTTTCATTTTATTTTTATTTTTTTCTATTTTTTCCCCTTTTCTCTTTTACCTTTTTCCGTTTTTTTTCTGCGTGATTTTTTGTTTTTTCTCCCGATAATTTCCTTTTTTATTTTTCTATTTTTTTTTTTTTCTTTTTTTTCTTTTTTTTTTTTTCTCCCAAAATTTTGCCAGGAACAACCCCTTTTTTTAACGTGGGTTCTTATACAATGCCTTAAAAAAATATATGTATGCACAGGACTCGGTGTACGTCTTACCCCAAAAGCCACACCCAAACCCCCAACTCATGGGCCCTATTTACAGCAGGGAAAAAACTTTGGGGAAACAGACGGGATCAAAAAAACCCGACAAACCAAACATTTCGAACCCGGGGACTTTTCGTTTCTAAGGGGAGGTGCGTTCCCTCAAGACCTCGGGATCCTTGACTTGTAGGCCTATAGAAACCCTGAAAAGACCGGATTGGGGGTGCCAAAATTTCGCCGTGTCTTTTCCTCCCCCCCCCCCTTTTTCTTTTTTTTTTTGCTGATAATGTGTGCTCAAATTTCCCAATGAAGCTCAAGAATAGGGTTAGCTTTTGGGGTGCGTGGCTTGAGTGTGTGTGTGCGTGTGTGGGTGGGGCGTGCCGTGGGGTTTTTTGCTTTGGTCTGTGCGTGCTGGGGGCGGTCTGTGCGTGGGGGGTTGTGTGTGTGTTGTGTGTGTGGGGTGTGTGGGTGGGGGGGGTGGGTGTGGTGGGGGTGTGTGCTTTTTGGGTGTGTTTTGTTTTGTTTTTTCCTGTGTGTTTTGTGCGCGCGTGCCCCCGGCAGGTCCGTGCGTTATTGTCAGGATACCGGGCCCCCAAAGGGATAAGAAGAAAGAGAGAAAAGGAGAGACAAAAGACAGAAAGATGTTAAAAAAAAAAATTAAGTTAAAACAAAAGAGGAGAAGTTCTGTGATTTGAACAGCCTTGCATAAAAACCATCCCAATGATATAACAAAGGTATGACCAAAAAATAACTACATTCGGGAAAATGACTTTTTTTTCGGGTCGGGGAGAGGGGGGGGTCTCATAAGGAAGAACATTCCGGGGGGCCCCTAGCCAACCCGATGGGGTGAGAAAAAAATAATTCTGAGAAAAGTGGGCCCAAATCTGACTTTAAAAATACCCTTTCGAACCGATTTTCCCCGTACATTTGGGGGCCTTACAACCTCCCTCCTCTTTTAAATCAACGCCCCGTCAGCTGTCGCCTTCCTGGGTTTGGGTCCCCGTTAATACCGTTTTGTGTTGTTGTGTGGTGTGTCTGTTTGTCTGTCTTCGGCTCTGTCTTCTGGCTTCTCCTTTGTCTCTCGCTATAAATTTTCCCTCTTTTTATCTCTCTTCCCCTGTCTCTCCTCCTAACTATACCTCCCCTCTCCTCTACCCTCTCTCCCGTTCTATCGTCGTCTCACCCTTGACTCTTCCTCTCAACCTCGCTCGCCTCTTCCTCTGTCCCGTCTCTTTCCTTGGGTCTCTTCTGGAGACCTCTGTGTCACTCTCCTCTCTGCGGAGAGTGGGGTGGGTCTCCTTGTCCACTGTCTGGTCTGGGGCGGGGGGGTCTACTGGTCCCCTCTATTGGCTCTTCCTTCTATCTGGGGTCTCTGAATCTTGGGGTCATCCTGTCTTCTCTCGTCTCTCCTCCTCCCAACGCCTCATCCTCCTCTCCTTCATCCTCTCCCTCTCCTCGACGAACTCTCCGTCTCTTTACTCTCCTTCCGCATCCCCCTCCCCCCCACCTCCCCCCCTAGTCTTCTCCTCCACCTCCTTCTCCCTCATCTCTCGTCTCCTCTTTCTTTCCTCTCTCACTCTCGTCTCACTCTCTCTCACTCTCGATCTCCTCTTCTCTCTTCTCTCTCTCTCTCCTGATCTCTCTCCCCTCTAATCCTCTCCCCTCACCTCACCTCTCTTCACTACATAGCTTCTTCTCTCTCGTCTATGCACTCTATCTCCCTCTCTCTCTTTCTCGTATCTTTCTTACTCACTCGTACTCACCTTCCTTTCTCTCTCCCTATACTCTAATATAAATCATTCTCATCCCGATCCTTTCTCCTCTTTCCTCTCTATCTCTCACTGCCTCAGTCTGCCACCGTCCCTCGTACCTCCTACCCCTCTCCCCCCGCCTCCCTCCAGCACCCCTCCCCCCCCCACGTTCCCCTCCCCGCCCCCCGTCACCCCCCCCCTGCTGTGGGTGGTCCTTCAGTTTCAACACAACCCAAGTGACCTTCTTTTCCCCCTCTTTTGGTCTCTCAGGTCCACGGGCACTGGTCAGTCTCCTCCTCCCCCCGTATTTGTCTCTACCTCTATCCACGCTCTCCCCTCACCCTCGTCTCCTCCCTCCCACCCCTCCCCGTGCCCCCCCCATGCACCGCCTCCCCCCCCTCCGTCCCCCCACCGTCGCCCCCCTCCCCGCCCCTGATCCTCAGCCCACTCCAATCACACACTCTGATTCAGCCTCCCCCCCCACCCGCATTCCACCTCCCCCCATGCCCCCGCCCCGCTCCGCCTCCCCATCCCCGCCTCTCCCCGTCTCGGCCTTGGAGGGTCCCTTCACTCTCCCTCCCATCCCAGACCCCCCCCCTCCCTAAGTCTCGTCCTCTCCCCTCTCCCACTTCTCAGTTCTTCACTCTCACCCTCTCAAGGAAACTCTCCTCTGGGGGGGTCCACTCAATGTCCCACTTTTTTTTACACACCAGTCTCTATTATCCTCCCTCTTTATTTTATCTCGTCAACTCTCTCTGGCTACTCTCCTCTCTCTCTCTGTGTCCTCTGCTCTGGTCTCTGGGTCACTTGGCGTCTCTCTCCCTCCCTCCTGTCTCTCCTATCTCACTCTCCCTCGCTCTTCGCCACGCAGGACACCGCACACAGACTCGGCACGGCCTCTCCACCTTCATATCACTTGGAGCCGGTAAACTCACGCCCCATTCCCAATTCCCCACAGTCAGGCCCGCCTCATCTCGCGTACCCTCATACACAGCTCATCCTCACTCACCTCATCCCTCGCCACATCACCGCCGTTTCCTTCTCGCACTCAAGAGGAACCAAAACTCCCTCTCTCTCTTATTCAATTTTTTTTTTTAAAAAAATAAAAGTTTATTCTTTTATTTGGAGGATAATAGAATAAGCTACATGTACATTATTAACATCCTGTTCTACAGAGCCTCGATAAATATGAGCATTTATAATTGTAAAATTAATGTTACTCCCGATCTATTAATTCCGCTCCCCGGCGTAGCACCAAAACTTGCAACACAACTGCCTCTTCTTCCCGAAAAGCGGACGGGGTATTAACACTTTGTGCAAGATTTTCTATTCATAATTCTGCTTGGGTTTCTTTTACTTGTCAGTTCCTGCCGTGTGTTTGGCCCACACCCCAGGACTACGGTATATAGTCCTCATCATCTTACGCAATCCCGAAAGGAACAAAAATGTTGGAGTGGAGTCGGTACCTGAATGTTAAAACAAAGCAACCAAGTTAGAATAAAAATCCGACGTCGTTGAAAACAGATTCGAAACAGACACAACCAACACCCCCAACGTCAACAGAAAAAAAAAAACAAAAAAAAGAAACACATAAAAATCAAAAAAAAAAAACCCCACAACAAAAAAAAACAAAACACAAAAAAAAAGAAAATAAAAAAAACCAAAAAAACAAAACCTCATACCCAACAACCCGCGCACCCAGCATATCACACGCAAAACAACACGCAAAAATAGCGCCAGTAAAAAATCAAACAAACTACTATAAACTAACACAAACCACCAGTCCTATCCCGTTACCGGAAATTCCACCCCCACATCACGCTTGAAAAATAATACAGTAACCTACATTCAATCTTCACAATTCTTCATCCGTCCGCACCTCCCATTCATTCCCCATTCATTCATATCTTTCCAATGTCTCAGTATTTACACAGAGACGACCCGCCCTACATACTGACAGAAAAAGCAGCCCGACACAACCAACACCACACCACATCAAGTAGGAACCTTCTCCACACTCGACAAACGAACACGTACTCAACACGCGCGCCGGCTATACCTCATAAATGCTGGTCACACACCACAGACACACTCCCAACGTCCGCCTCACACTATCTAGAGAAACCGCGCGCACGACACGCATTCACACGCAAGGCACAATCTCACACATACACTCCCCCACGACACAAATAGAGGGGAGATGTTTTTAACAAAAAAGCAATGCACTTGGCGCGCACGACGGGTGGGGGTAGCGGGGGTGGGGGACGTTGGCCGGTGTGGTCGGGCTACCGGGTGTGGCGGGCGGGGCTTGTTCTGTAACGTTTGGGTAAGCGCGTCGTGGACATGATGAGTGGTTGTGTGTGTGGCTGTGGGGTTGGGCGTTGGGGGGGGGGGGGGTGGGGTGGGGGGGGTGGGGGAGTGGGGGGGGGGGGGGTGGGGGGGGGGGGGGGGTGGGGGTGGGGGGGGGGGGTTAGTGGTGTGTATGCTGGTGTGAAATGCGGTGCGCAAGGCGCGTTCACGCTTAACGTGTGACTATATGTAAGTGTCCCCTATGCGCGGGTAAGTGTGTAAGCGCATGTGATATCATGTAGGGTGAGCATCTTAGTGATATATTGTGAATGTGTCTAAGCTAGCGCAAACTTGAAGCACGTGAATACATTACATACCGCAGACGCCTGGAAGTAGAAGAAAACTTTGCAGACTTAGTTTAGAAGAGAGGCTAACAAGAAAAACACAAGGGCAAACAGTCACAGATAAGACAACAGCAAAAAGTTGCCACCGAGAGAGAGAAGAGGAAGAGATGAGAGAGGAAGAGCAGAAAAGAGAGAGAGAGAGAGAGATGTGCTAGAGCGAGAGAGAGTAGAGAGACGAGAGAGGAGCAGAGAAGTATGAGGAGAGAAGTGAGAGAAAGCACACTTTGATGAAACACTTATTTGAAACACTTTTAATAATAAAAATAAATATCATAAATAATTTTAAGGGATAAAAGAATAAAAGCTCTACTTTTTGTTGGGAGGGGGGTTGTGGGTCTCTCTCTGTTTGTCAGTCTGTCTGTCTCTGTATCTGTCTGTCCGTCTGTCTGTCTGTCTTTGTTTCCGTCTGTCTCTGTTTCTGTCTCTGTCTCTGTCTGTCTGTCTGTCTGTCTGTGAATCTGTCTGTCTGTCTGTCTGTGTCTCTCTCTCTCTCTCTCTCTCTCTCTCTCTCTCTCTCTCTCTCTCTCTCTCTCTCTCTCTCTCTCCTCTCTCTCTCTCTCTCTCTCTCTCTCTCTCTCTCTCTCTCTCTCTCTCTCTCTCTCTCTATATATATATATATATATATATATATCTTTCTATCTCTCTGTGGATTT
>CM060320.1:19042368-19052368 GCA_030674155.1 Stramonita haemastoma
ATATCACTGCTGTGTGCAGGTGCCCTATCTACTATATCACTGCTGTGTGCAGGTGCCCTATCTACTATATCGCTGCTGTGTGCAGGTGCCCTACCTACTATATCACTGCTGTGTGCAGGTGCCCTATCTGCTATATCGCTGCTGTGTGCAGGTGCCCTACCTACTATATCACTGCTGTGTGCAGGTGCCCTATCTACTATATCACTGCTGTGTGCAGGTGCCCTATCTACTATATCACTGCTGTGTGCAGGTGCCCTATCTACTATATCACTGCTGTGTGCAGGTGCCCTATCTACTATATCACTGCTGTGTGCAGGTGCCCTATCTACTATATCGCTGCTGTGTGCAGGTGCCCTATCTGCTATATCACTGCTGTGTGCAGGTGCCCTATCTACTATATCACTGCTGTGTGCAAGCGCCCTACCTACTATATCACTGCTGTGTGCAGGTGCCCTATCTACTATATCACTGCTGTGTGCAAGCGCCCTACCTACTATATCACTGCTGTGTGCAGGTGCCCTATCTACGGCGGCTGTGGGACAGCGTGCATAAGAAGCAAACCACCACACACCGGGTGGAGGAGGGCATCCAGATGGTCAGGAACTCTCCTGACTCCGCTCCCTTCGCCTTCGTCATGGAGTCCGCCATGGTCAGTAAGTCCTTCAGCATGAGTCAGTAAGTCCTTCAGCGTGAGTCAGTAAGTCCTTCAGCGTGAGTCAGTAAGTCCTTCAGCGTGAGTCAGTAAGTCCTTCTCAGCATGAGTCAGTAAGTCCTTCTCAGCATGAGTCAGTAAGTCCTTCAGCATGAGTCATGAGAAGGAGGCGGAGGTTTTGGTGGAGTACAATGGATGTAGGTGTAGGGAGGAAGGAGGTTTAGGGGTAGGAGTACAGTGGGGGTTGGTGTAGAGAGAGAAGAGGTTGGGGGGGGGGGGTAGCATGGTAGGGGTAGGTGTAGGGAAGGAGGAGGTTTAGAGGGGAGTGTGATCGGGGTAGGTGTAGGGAGGGAGAAGGTTTAGGGGGTATTATGGGGGGAGAGGTTTAGGGTGGGGAATATGGTTGATGTAGGTGTAGGGATGGGGTAGGTGAAGGGGAAGAGGAGCTTTCGGGGGACAAAAGGTAGGTGTAGGGAAGGGGAAGGGGGTTTCGGGAGGGAGTATGATGGGGGTAGGTGTAGGGAAGGAGGTTTATGGAGGGAGTATGATGGGGGTAGGTAAAGGGATGGAGGTGGCTGTTTATGGGGAGGAGTATAAAAGGGGTAGGTGTAGTGACGGAGGAGGTTCAGGGGGGATGAGTATGGTGGGGGTTGGTGTAGGGAGAGAAGAGGTTTAGGTGGGGTATTGTGGGGGTAGGTGTAGGGAAGGAGGAGGAGGTTTAAGTCCATTAAGTCATTAAGTCCTCCTTATTCAGTAAGTCCACCATAGTCTAAATCCACCATAGTAATTAAGTCCACCATAGTCTAAGTCCACCATAGTCTAAGTCGACCGGTCTAAGTCCACCATGGTCATTACGTCCACTATAGTCATTAAGTCCACCATAGCCATTAAATCCACCATAGTCTGAATCCACCATAGTCAGTTAGTCCTTCAGCATGTCAATCCGCCATGGTTAGTAAGTCCTTCAGCCTTAGTAAGTCCGCCATAGTCTTTGAGTCTGACATGGGCATGAATCCTTCATGGTCACTGAGTCTGCCATTGTCATTGCCATTGAGTCCACCATGGGTCATTATTATTCAGTCCAACAGGGTCTCCTGGTCCACTATAAGCAAAATGTAGCTTTATTTGATGAAGAAATCCTATAGTGATGCCTTGTTTTTTTGTCTTCTTTTCCCAGTCTTTCCAATTTCAGATGATTTCAGTGATATAACACGTAGACATGTCTTACCTCAGTGCTTCCAGTTCTGTACTAGCCCTCAGTGATTGATTAGCGCTCTAAAAAACAACAACAAAATAACAGAAATGAAAATGTTCAAAACAGCAACAGTCGTGTGTGTGCGTGCGTGTGTGTGTGTGCGTGCATGTGTGCGCGCGTGTGTGTGTATGTGTGTGTGCATGAGTGCGTGTGTGTTTGTGTGTGTGTGTGCGTGTTTGTATGTGTGTATGTGTGCATGTGTGTGTATGTATATATGTCTTTGTGTATGTGTGTATGTGTATGTGTATTTTGTGTGTCATGCAGGCACAGTACATGTTGCGGCAGAGGCCGTGTAACCTGTACATGGTGGGTGACCTGAGCATCACGGGCACCTACGCCCTGGCCTACCTGCCTGGCTGGAGCCTGGCCCAGGAAGTGGACCGTGCCCTGCTGCTGCTGAGGGAGAACGGCATCATCAAGGTGCTGGAGGACAAGTGGTTTGCCGGCCACTGCCACAACAACATCCTCGACCCCCACTCCAAGTACAAAATTCAGGTATGGGAATGATTTGTGTAATTATATAGAGAGTAGTGGTCCTTCGCTGTTAAGTACAAAATCCTGGTACAGGAATGATTTGTGTAGTTATATATAGACTAGTAGTCCTTGGCTCTTAAGTACAACATTCAGGTACAGGAATGATTTGTGTAATTATTTAATTATAGACTAGTTGTCCTTCGCTCTTAAGTCCAAAATCCAGGTACAGGAATGATGATTACATATAGACTAGTAGTCCTCGCTCTTAAGTACAAAATCCAGGTACAGGAATGATTTGTGTAATTAAATATAGACTAGTAGTCCTTCGCTCTTAAGTACAAAATCCAGGTACAGGAATGATAATTATATATAGACTAGTAGTCCTTCGCTCCTAAGTACAAAATCCTGGTACAGGAATATTATTAATTAATAATATAGACTAGTAATCCTTCGCTCTTAAGTACAAAATCAAGGTACAGGAATAATAATTAATTATATAGAATAGTAATCCTTCGCTCTTAAGTGCAATATCCAGGTACGGGAATAATAATTATATAGACTTGTAATCCTTCACTCCAAGTACAAGATCCAGGTACAGGAATAACAAACATATAGACTAGTAAACCTTCACTCCAGGTGCAAGATCCAGGTATCTCAATCAGTTTGTTTTTGCCAACAATATATGTTCATCGGGTTAGATTTACCTGTACTGGTTGTCCACAGGACTGCGTCCTCTCACCACTTTTGTACAGTGTATACAGAGATGATTGCAGAAGCAGCTATGAAAATTCCTGTCTGATAAAATTTGCGGATGACAGTGCTCTGTTGTCTCTCTTATCTGGATCAGTCCAAGACCATGATCCACCCCTCACCGAGTTCGTACATTGGTGGGATGAGGCCTATCTGGAAATAAATATTTCTAAAACTAAAGACCCTCCTATTGATTTCAGAAGATCGAAGCACACTTCTGAGAACATTAGTATCCAGAATCATGAAGTTGAAAACGTCTCGAACTACAGTTATCTGGGAACTGTTTTTGACCACAAGTTAAATTGGGATGCTAACACTGACACCACTGTCCAAAAGGGGCAACAACGTGTGTATTTTCTAGGAAGCTTAACTCCCTTTTTGTTGACAAAAAGATTCTTTTTTGTTTACAAGTCTTACATAGAGAGTGTTATAAGTTTTGGAATACCATTAGTATTAAGAGCAAGAATGGTCTTCAGAAAATTGTGAGAATCTGCTAAAAAAAAATTGGAGAAGAACAAAGAGATCTCAAGTCGTTTTGTAATCAGCAGCTTGTATGCAAAGCAATTGCAATTTTGGTTGATTGCCCCCACGCTTTGTTTTCAGAATTTCAGTGGTTGCCTTCAGGACATCGTTTTCAGTGTCACAACAGCAAAACAAACAGAAAAAGAAATTATTTTGTGCCTCTAGCCATCCAAATTCTAAATTGATATACAATAATACTGCCTACTCAGTTTTTAACACTTCTCTGAATTACTTGGCTGATTGTTATGAGTGTAGTCAATATAATACATGTGTGTGTGTGTGTGTGTGTGTGTGTGTGTGTGTGTGTGTGTGTGTGTGTGTGTGTGTGTGTGTGTGTGTGTGTATGATAAGATGTAAGCATGCAGATGCATGCGCATGTGAGTGTATGTGTGGGTAAGTGGATGGGTGTGGGTATGGGTTCGTGTTTCTGCCATCATGATGTAAAGGGAAAACACATGTGTTTGCATTATTTCCCCCCTTCAGCCTCATTATGCATATATCGGCTTGAAGAAACTTCCTCTGTGTGTGTGTGTGTGTGTGTGTGTGTGTGTGTGTGTGTGTGTGTGTGTGTGTGTGTGTGTGTGTGTGTGTGTGTGTGTGTGTGTGTGTTTGCGCGCGCGCGGGCACGCACGCACGGCAAGAAAAATGATGGTATGGGCTAGTAATGCAACAGACAATAACAAGGGGAAAAGGCTACAGTGACATCTGATGTTATTCTACCTACCACCAACACTGTTCATCGTCCTGGCAGACAGTCAGATAGAGAACTTGGCACAATGTTCAGCATACTAGTGGTAGCCTACTTCTAGGTGTGTGGGGGTGGGGGGCGGGGGTGGGTGGGTAAGGTTTCTTGTGTGTGCGTGTGCGTGTGCGTGTGTGTGTGTGTGTGTGTGTGTGTGTGTGTGTGTGTGTGTGTGTGTGTGTGTGTGTGTGTGTGAGTGAGTGAGTGAGTGTAGTGTTGTAAGTATGTATTTGTGTTTGTTTGTGTTGTGTGTGTGTGTGTGTGTGTGTGTGTGTGTGTGTGTGTGTGTGTGTGTGTGTGTGTGTGTGTGTGTCCATCTGTCTGTCTGTCTGTTACTGTGTGTTGAGGTGCTTTTTTGTTATTGTTGGTTTTGTTTTTGGTCTGTTTCTTTGTTGTTGGTTTTGCCAGGTGAAGGGAAGCAATCACTATAACAACAAGGATAATGAATATTATTTCCCTTTTATGGCGATTATGTCGCATAACTAAGATCACATGAATCTTGCCCTCCTGTTCCCTTTTCATCTTATAAAGTTACTTCCCTTTATGTAAGGGTGGGGGAGTAAATTTTGGTTTTGTGTTTTGCTTGTAGACAATGTGCAATGGGATGATTTCAGACACATTTGTTATCTTGCTAAAGTGTGTGTGTATGCGTGCACGAGCGTGCGTGTGTGCGCGTGCGTGCGTATGTGTGTGTGTGTTTGTGTGTGTGTGCGCGTGTATGTGTGTGTGTGATTGTGTGTGATTGTGTGTGTGCGTGCGTGTGTGTTTGTGTGTGTGTGTAGTGTGTGTGTTTGTTGTGTGTGTGTGTGTGTGTGTGTGTGTGTGTGTGTGTGTGTGTGTGTGTGTGTGTGTGTGGTGATTGTGTGTGATGTGTGTGTGTGTATGTGTGTAGTGTGTGTGTTGTGTGTGTGTGTGTGTGTGTGTGTGTGTGTGTGTGTGTGTGCAGGTGGGTCCAGTGTACACAGTAACTCTGGGGTCATTTTCCGGAGTACTGGTCATTCTGCTGGCCGGAGTGTGTGGCGGAGCCCTGGTCACTGTCATTGAGGTCATCATCTTCAGGAAAGCCGAGATGGTCAGTTCCTGTGTGTGTGTGTGTGTGTGTGGTGTGTGTGTGTGTGTGTTGTGTGTGTGTGTGTGTGTGTGTGTTTGTACGTGTGTGTGTGTGTGTGTGTGTGTGTGTTGTGTGTGTGTGTGTGTGTATTTGTGTGTGTATTTTGTGTGTTGTGTTGGTGTGCGTGCGTGCGCGCGTGCGTGTGTGTGTGTGTGTGTGTAGGGGGATAATTTTTATAGGTGAGGGATGTCGTGTTGGTTTAATAAAATTACGTTTCCTGACTGTCGGAAAACTTACCATGGAGTTGATGACAACATTAACCAACAGCCATGTTTTATTGATGACAACATTAACAACAAACAGCCATGTTTTATTGATGACAACATTAACCAACAGCCATGTTTTATTGATGACAATATTAACCAACAAACAGCCATGTTTTTGTTGATGACAACATTAACCAACAGCCATGTTTTATTGATGACAACATTAACCAACAAACAGCCATGTTTTTTTGATGACAACATTAACCAACAGCCATGTTTTATTGATTGGACAACATTAACCAACGAACAGCCATGTTAAAATGCGATGACAAGAATAAACCCCAACAGCCATGATTTATTGAGACAACATTAACCAACATCCATGTTTTATTGATACACATTAACCACAAACAGCCTGTTTTATTGATGACATCTTAACCAACAAACAGCCTTTTTATTGATGACACATTACCAACTACCATGTTTTATTGATAAGACAAATATTAACAAAAGCCATGTTTTTCTAGTGACAACATTAACCAACATCACCTTGTTTTGATGACAATATTACCAACAGTCCATGTTTCATGTTGACAACATCAACCATTAGCCATGTTGTTTTTGTTGTTTTTTTGGTGCAGATTCATTCTGAAGACGACGCTGCCCAGCCCATGAAGGGGAGAGAAGGCAGAGATCTCAACAAGGGAGATAAAATCACTTCTGCAAAAGAAGATGCTGAAAATGTAACCGACGTATAGAATCTCTCTCTCTCTCTCTCTCTCTCTCTCTCTCTCTCTCTCTCTCTCTCTCTCTCTCTCTCTCTCTCTCTCTCTCTCTCTCTCTCTCTCTCTCTCTCTCTCTCTCTCTCTCTCTCTCTGTTTTTCATCATAAAAAGCATCAAAATAATTAAAATATATTATGACTTTTTGCGTATGCTCAGCAACTGATAGAAGAATATTTTCCGGTTTTTTTTTCCTGCTCAACGTTGACTTAGGCAGATGATGTCTATGAACTTTCAGCTGTGAATGGGTGTTCTATTGAACTGTTAGTGGATGCTCTTAGCTTTAAAATCAAAGCGCACATATTATTTCTGGAATGTTTAATCAAAGTACAAGATTAAAACAATCAAAGGTTGTAACTGGTATTTTCTGATGAATTTTGCGTGTGCATCCTAAATGCAAGTCTTCGTCAGTGTAAAAAAAAAATGTTTTGGATTTTCTTTTTCATCAGAGAAATAGTCTTCATTTTCAACTGAAACAAGAAGCGGGAGGAGGGGGGGGAGGTTGTCCACTTATCACTGTACTCTGATGTACGTGCGTTTTATCTTATTGTTAATGTGCATGTTTTGTATTGTATTGTATTGTATTGGAATTGTATTGTATCATGTTCATTACGATTGTACAACACTGCATTGTGTGCAGTATTCTATTGTATTGTATTCATAACAGGTTATCTCATGAATCTCAGATGTGCACCTTAGAAGAATCTATTTCATATCAAGGGGCCATCTATTATATATATAAATACTATATATATATATATATAATTATTATAATATTAAATGATAATAAATTAACATTCTATATATATAAATTTATTATATTTATATATTAATTAATATATATATCTTAATTATATATAATTATATATATATATCTATAATAGGCAATGATTGCTTTACTATGACAGTAAAGTTTTCTCTGACGAATTTGCCACGGAATTTTTCTCAGACAAATTTGGTCGTCCTAGTTTTTTTATGTGAGCTAAGTCATTGATGCAGTGGAGACCTGAAAAAATAATTGTTCTCATCCTAAAAGCTAGCACCCAGCCAGAGCACCCATCCTTCATACCTGGAGGAAAGGGGCATAACCTTTGACTTCAGACGGGATTCTTACCCTAAAACATTCACGTCCTAACAATGAAGCTGCTTGGGCCGTGTATGGTACGAAGAATCTCTGCACCTTCACTCACACTTGTTTCTGCATTGATGATCTCTGTGTTGTAGACGACCTCAAAGTGACCCTATTGCTTGTTTGCTGATGATCTCATTACGCACAAGTCATGATATCAACATCCATCGATCTTTTACGCAGAAAAGAGAGGTGATTTCAGAAGGATGCCAAATAGTAGGACTAGTGGGAGTGTGAATTAACCCTCTGCCAATCGAGAAATGGCAACGATACTAACCTACACTTACACAATGGTGGTTAGCACCTCCACTCACGTGAAGATCTTCTCTTTTCGCTGTACTGGGAACAGCCTAGCCTGGTCTTGTAGTTGGAGTGTAGAACACATGACTTCCCCCCCCCCCCCAAGAGTTACCCTTGCCTCTAAACCCACCCTATGCATGTAGGTATGCCACAGTCTGGTGTGGAGATGTGGAAGATAAGCACATATAGTGCTGGTGTGGAAGATGTGGAAATAAGCACACTATAGTCTTGGTGTGGAAGGTAGCGAAGATAGCACACTATAGTTTAATGTGGAAGGTGTTCGTAGTAAGTTCCAAACACTATAGTCTTGTGTGGAAGGTGTGGAAGATAAGCACACTAGTCTGGTGTGAAAGATGTAGAAGATAAGCACACTGTACTCTGGTGTGGAAGGTAAACACATTATAGTCTGATATGGAAGATAAGCACACTGTCGTCTTGATGGAAGACAAGCATACTGTCGTCTGGAGTGGAAGATCTGGAAGACCAGCACACTATAGTCTGGTGCGGAGGATGTGGAAGATAAGTACACTATAGTCTGGTGTGGAAGATGTGGACGATAAGCATATTATAGTCAGGTGTGGAAGATGTGGAAAATGAGCACACTCTAGTATGGTGTGGAAGATAAGCACACTGTGCCGTGCTATTGCCTGGTGTAGCAGGATGTTCTTGCTCTAAAGTTCCTGGAGTTTCTATCTCATGGGTGTGTTTAGTCTTGACAGACACTGTCCATATATAGCCGTCAGCTGAGCTTTCTGCCAAAGAAAAGAAGAATAAAAGCAATAAGTTTGGAGAAGGGAGGACAGCATTGGGAGAGTGGACAGCCACAAGTCATATCTTCAGAGAAGATGCCCCCTTCTGGCCAATGTTTCACCCTTGCTTCCATACACTGAAAGGGCTGTGCCACATCCACATCCTGACTTCTGACACTGTAATGGGGGGGGGGGACAGGCCATATCCACATCATGATTTCTTACATTGTAGGGAGCTGGGTCCACCAACATCATGACTTCTGATACTGTAGGGGGATGGGTCATATCCACATCATGACTTTTGCATCCACATCATGACTTCTGGATGTTCTTCTGCTGCTGATATGTTTACCCTGCCTACACTCAGGTTCTGTCTTGTGTCCTCAATGTTCAGATGTTTCTTTAGCCACACACAGGACATAGTGCTGGAACTCTGGAACCAAATCCTAGCTCTGGCTGGTCAAACTGACCGCTTCCTCTGAAGGGTTTTGGCCACCTTTTGCCGGGGACACCAGTCTGGTCATGTGGAGGGGAAGTGAGGAGGGGGGGGGGGGTGTTAAGAGGGAAGGTGGGGAGGGATCTTTGAACACCTCGAATGTTATGGCAATTGTTTGCTGTGGTCATGTGCCAAATTCATGGTCATCACATTATGCGGATGAAGCAGCTGACAAACTGACTTTTCTGTTTCGGCATCATCGTCTTGGCGAGTGTGACGTTGACACACCTTTATTTTGTACCTGTGCTTGTCATCCCTAGAAACAGAATGACGGTGTTGTTAAGTGACTAATCTGACTACATTCTGAGAATTATCTCTGTGTTCTTTAGTCGTCTTCAGTATTATCTGTGTTACATCAAGTTTTTATTCCTTCATATGTGTTAATTTGTATGTCGATATGGGTTTTATTTTCCTGCAGATTTCCCAGCCATGTCTCTTCCATTTTGATATTGTGAACAAAAGCTGATTTGTGTGACTGTTATTGCTGTTGATTCCTTCATGCCATTTTTTTTTCTATAATATGTTTGTAGACATGCATTTTATATATTTAATTTCTTTGTTGTTGTTGTTGTTATTGTTGTTGGTGGTGGTGTTTTCCTATTTACCATCAAACCATGTGTTGAAATACCTGGAATGTTTGGAGCATCAGTAATTCATTCATGAACTATACACTCTACATTAGACATACTTTTCACTATTCTTTATGATCTTTTATAAAGAAAGGTTTGGTTGTTTTTTTTGTAATCTCCCATTCACTGTCAGCATACATATGAGCAGTTTATGTCATACTCATCCATGAGTTCAAAGAAATGCGTGTGGCCATTTCCCTGGGC
>CM060320.1:19057368-19094868 GCA_030674155.1 Stramonita haemastoma
GTGTGTGTTGTGTGCGTCGTGCGTGGTGTGAGTGGTGCGTGTGTGTGTGTTGTTGGTTGTGTGTGTGTGTGTGTGGTTGTGTGGTGTGTGTGTGTGTGTGTGTGTGTGTGTGTGTGTATGGTGTGTGTGTGTGTGTGTGTGTGTGTGTGTGATATTTTTTTATTCGAAGTTATCTTAGACTTTTTGAACCAATATGAAATGTAGCTAGCTTGTGTCTTTTGAGATTAGGATTCGCATCAAAGTGTCTGTCAGTATTGCAATTGTCCTTCATGGGATGATTAAAGTGCTTTTGACTCGACTTGACTTTGACTTGACTTAAAAAGGAAAGCGAAAAAAACCTACACTGCGCAATGGACAGTCACTTGTACACACCCAAGCTCGGGCACATAGCTGACAGAGAATAGAGGAATCTGGTAGGTAGTTCTTGAGGGTGGTACTCCATTCACCCACTTCTGAGCTGAGAAAGAAGGTAAAGAACAAGACCCTATAATTATAGTTCTAGCAGCAAGAGTGTTGTCCCGGCAACGTTGTGTACACACAACATCCAGCCCTTGGTAAACAAAGTAAGTACTTCAGAATGGGGAAAGAAGCCTGGGAAGGGAGGGGATGGAGTTGCTGCAATTCTACCCAAGGAAAAAATAACCTTTAAGAGAATGACAAACAGAAGAAAAAAATAATGAGTATCATGTTTTTTTAATGTGAGCATAATGATGAATGATATAACAGTAATCATGATCAGTTTCAGTTTGTTGTGGAACACCACAAGATTCAGTACTGTCTTGCCAGCAGCATTCAAATATAAATTCTTTTTTTTTTATTATTATCTTAAAATAGAGAAATTCACATAGAATGTGAGCAAATGATTAAACATTAAAGGATAAAAGAATAAACAGCAAATATGTCATCACGAAAATACTCTGGTTTTTTTAATTTACAGCACACTGCCTGCTATTAGACAGATTTTTACGTGTCTTTTATATCGTTACAATAGTTTAATCAGTAATTCTATGAAAAACCGTCACGATCACATCTTCAACCCTATTTTTCAGTAAAGTCTTTTTGTCAAAATAGTAAGCCATTTTGTAAACTAGTTATCTGCTGTTTAAAAAAAAAATGAGGCAAGTACCATGCCATTATAACAAGGTTAAAGAAATGAATAAACTAATCACGTTTGATGTGGGGTCGCTCATAAAAAGAAATAAACACACTTTTAAAAAACGAAAGAAACAAACAAACAAACAGACATAAATTCTAAACTTCGTGATTCTTTTTTTCAGGAACCATAGATAAGGACTACCCAAAGAGGAAGGGAGGCTACTACTTTGAGCTGTGTGACAGTGGTGCCCTCTCGGTGTTACGCAAAGTGCTCCCCTCCTTCTCCTTCCGCCTGGTGACGCCATGTTTGCAGGACAGCCAGGATCTGACCATGAGCACAGGTATTGAGATCTGTAGCTTTGGTATCTGACTTTGTCAATCAATCAAGTTTTGTTGGCATATGTTTCTACTGCCAGTGTCACTGTCTGGCTTCGCTGTTATTGAATAGAAGCGAGATGATCATAAACAGTCACTTAGGGATGTATGTGTGGGTGGGTGGGTGTGTTAGAGAGGGAGAGAGAGCTTTGAGCTCTGAAGGAATATATTCATAAAAGGCCCTTAGCCCATACATAAAGGGGGTTGCTGAACACTACACTGAATAATGATAGGAATACACGGTGAAGTACACCTGTGGCAAACAAATGCAAACAAATCCACAGGGGGGGGGGGGAATCTTACGATCTTATGACAACAAAATATCTCTTATTTTAAAGGTTCACATAATTATTAAGCAAACAAATCAATGGAATTGTTATTTAAAAACCGTAACTTTGTAAATACACATAACAATTTTTTTCTGCTTGCAAGATCTTTACATGCAGGGCTGAAGCTAATCGTAGTGGAAAAACAGGTTCCTAAATATCAATATATATGTTAACCACAGGCATAGCATCTCCATTGTACATCCACTTTTCATCAGCAGCAAGGAAACCTCCCTTTCTAAAGACAATGATATTTGTTTTGTTCAAATTAACTTAAATACCAAGTGAAACTGCAGCACCTGAACAAATGAGATAGATAGATAGATACATAGATAGAGAGAGAGAGAGAAGAGAGAGAGAGAGAGAGAGAGAGAGAGAGAGAGAGAGAGAGAGAGAGAGAGAGAGACTGACTTCCCTAATGTCTGGAAAAACCAGACTGGTTCTTCCCTGTTCCTTCATCTCTCTCCCTTCCGCCATCCCCCCCTCCCCCCCAACTCACACACCCTTGCTCTGTTTTTCTTTGTGTGTCTGTCAAATGTTCCATACAAATACACTGACAGGAGAAGAGAGCCTTTTTTGTCTGACGGCCTACTTTACGCAGTTTATATAAAAAGGAGGAGGGTGGTGGTGTGTGCTTTTACATCAATGAGGGATTGTGCCCAGATGTTAAAATTAGAACAACGCTATATGTGGGGGACATTGAGCTGCTGTCTATTTCGCTCCAACCCTTTTATCTACCGCGGAAATTCCCACAAATAGTTTTTTTACCTTGGTTTTTAATTATCCACCCCAAAGCAAAAGTGGCTAGAGCAACCGAACATATCTTCGATCATCTCCAAGTGTTAGATTCTGTATCCCCTGATGCCCCAAAGTTTATCCTAGGTGTTTTTAATAGTTGTTCTTATTCATACAATATTGTTGTAATATATTAATATATTGTTCATATATAATTAATATACCATTATATATATATAAGAGTAGAGAGGTTGTGTGTTGAGTTGTTTTGTTTGTGTGTGTGTGAGTGTGTGTGTGTGTGTGTGTGTGTGTGTGTGTGTGTGTGTGTGTGTGTGTGTGATGCTTCTTTCTTCAATAACTGTACGTTTTCTCTTCTTTGTTTCATTGTCTTTCAAGCTGTTTTTTTTTCAATCCTCAGCTACAGCTCCGAGGTTCACCAATAGTAGATTCTGAGTATGCAACCATTTACCCACCATTGAGGTGGCTGCTTCTGCTTTGGGTGAAAATTGTAAGTGTTTAAACCAATTAATTTACTCCAATTGTTGCCCTGTGTTTCCAACAGGATATGTAAAGACATGTCAGGACATATCAGAAGGCACATTCTGATCACTGACAGCTCTGTCCTGTGTTTCAGACAGCAGATAGTGAAGGCATGTCAGGAAGCGCCAGAACGGTACATTCTGATCACTCCGCACTGACACCATCTCCACACGGCTGCCTTCATCGCTGCCCACCTCCACCCTCCCTTACCTCTCCCCTTCACCCTCCTCCCTCCCTGCCCCACCATCCCCAACCCCTCCGACCCATCACCTGCGACCACCCATTTCAACAACCAATCCGAAACACCAAACCAACCCAGGATCCATCACGAGCCATTGCTAATCCCAACAACCAGTCAGCAACAACTACCCATTCTGGCAGCCAATCAGAAACGGCAGTGCCTGGTCACGTGGACCAATCATCAGCCAGCTCCTTGGCCAGGAGAGAGTATGGGGTGGGTGGAGGGGGCTGCAGCAAGGCGATCGTGCTGACGGGGGCGTTTCTCCCAGAACGCTTCAAGGACACGGATGCAGACTTTAACGTCGGGGTGGCAGTGGGTGCCATGCAAGGGAGGCTATCTCCTGGGGTGTATGTGGCGCTGGGAGGGAGGGTGAGGCGGTGGGACCACGTGACCAGATCAGAGAATGGTCAGTTTGTTAGCGCCTCACGAAGTTGATGATGTTTGGTTTCAATGTGTTGAGGTTTGCTTGTGGAGGTATTGTTTGTGTCAGTCAGAATGATCATCGATGAGGGAATATACCTGACCACAGAGTTTAATGTGAATGTCATGTTGGAAATTCTTTGTTGTATTATTCTTTGCCATGCTTCTTTTATACTATATGTACCTGATAGATGAGATAGCTGACAGTGATATTATCTAGAAAGTGATAGATTCTAATTGGGTGCTTGAGCTGTATTGCCAGTTTTGGTTGTGGAGATAAGCATGGTGGTTTTTCCTCATATCAATTGGTAATAAACTGTTTATTTATACACAGTATGAGTCTGGCTCCTTTTATTTGTTCTATTTGTGTTTGTCACTCGCATCCTCTACGCTACATTTAAGTAGCATCGAGCGTGGTTACAAAGTGGATGGGTGATCGTTTGCACACCTTGGCTTCAGTACAGTCCCCCAGTTCACCCACCTGTAAATGGGCGCCTGCCCTCTTTTAGGATCAGGGAAAGTAAAGCAGGGAGGAAGAGGAGATGGGCGCCGCTCTCAATATGCTGGCTCCTAAAGAAGCTAAGGTCTCTTGATGCCTTGCTCCCCTACGTCCACATAAGTTATGGGACATATTTACCTTTCCTCTTTTTTTTTAACCGTTTTACTTGTATTTGTACACACTATGGGTTTGGCTCCTTTGTTCTAATCTACTCTGGTGTGCTGTATCTACTTGCAAGCAGACACAAGTATTTACATGCTAGAGCCCACACATTCACCTAGATGCCTACATATGATCATGCATAAATTATGCGCCCTCAGAAACATACCACCACTTAAAATGTAAGCTTGTTCCATTTTTTTACATGCCCTGTGCACATACACGAAATATTTTTGTTGCGTGCTTGAAACACACACACACACACACACACACACGCACCCACGCACGCACGCACGCACGCACTCACTCACACCCCGGTTGTTACTGTAAGAGCCTCACTGTTGGACCAGCCTCAACACTTGGCACACAGTAAGTAATGCAGAGAGAACACAGAGCGGCTGACAGACAAGGCAACACAGTGAACACAGAGCACAACACAGAGAAGAACACAGTGCAGCTGACAGACAAAGCCTCACACAGTGAACACAGAGCACAACACAGAGCACGACACAGAGCAGCTGAGAGACAAGGCAGCACACAGTGAACATAGAGCACAACACAGAGCACAACACAGAGCACAACACAGAGCAGCTGACAGACAAGGCAACACACAGTGAACACAGAGCAAAACACAGAGCAAAACACAGAGCAGCTGAGAGATAAGGCATCATACAGTGAACACAGAGCACAACACAGAGCACAACACAGAGCACAACACAAAGCAGCTGAGAGACAAGGCATCACACAGTGAACACAGAGCACAACACAGAGCACAACACAGAGCACAACACAGAGCACAACACAGAGCACAACACAGAGCACAACACAAAGCAGCTGAGAGACAAGGCATCCACAGTGAACACAGAGCACAACACAGAGCACAACACAGAGCACAACACAGAGCAAACACAGAGCACAACACAAAGCAGCTGAGAGACAAGGCATCACACAGTGAACACAGAGCACAACACAGAGCACAACACAGAGCACAACACAAAGCAGCTGAGAGACAAGGCATCACACAGTGAACACAGAGCACAACACAGAGCACAACACAGAGTACAACACACAGCACAACACAAAGCACCTGAGAGACAAAGCAACAGCAGCACACTCTCTGCAGGCAGCATTGATCACGTACTGAGTGTGCCCCTAGGGCCTGGGAAACTGACAACACTGTCAATTATTGATGGACAGGAGAGTGGACGATAAAAAAAAATCAGAGATACGGTTCTTTCATGCTGGGCAAACTAGATGTTGTTGTGAGATATTTTCCTCTGTTACTACTTCTTCTTCTGTAATTTCTTCTTCTGTTTACTACTACTATTTCTTCTTCGTCGTCTTCGTCTTCGTCTTCTTCATCATCATTTTCTTCTTCTTTGAATTCTTTCTTTTTTTTTTAATTCTTTGAATTCTTGAAAATCTTGAAATTCTTTTTTATCTTCTTTACATTCTTCATTTATTGTTAGGATTTTGGGGGGTCGGGTTTTGTTGTTTTTGGTTTGGTTTGGTATGGGTGTTTTGTTTCTTTCTTTTCTTTCTTTTTTTTTTTTTTGGGGGGGGGGGGGGCTTGTCTCTTTACCCTTTGGTCTCTCTCTTTCATTAGCAGTTCCCGGAGAAGCGTTTAATTAAGACCAGTGGACGTAGGCTGTCCAGAAAAGTTGCGTTCCCTTGTTTCTGTTGGTGTTAACTTAAGAAAGGGGGTACTAAAAGTACTTATTGAGAGAACCTTTCATGAGGTGTTAGTTAAGACTGCAGTACATCTAGACAAGCATGAACTACAGAGAAAATTGTCTGGTCATTTCAAGAAAAGGTCCATGACATATATGTTCTCTGCGTTTTGGGGGTTTAGCAAAGGGTTTCTGCCAGAACTGAACCCCTGTCAAAAAGATGACAATGATTACGATCTGCGATCAATAAACAGGCTGATTTGGGAGGAGGTTTGGATGAGCTTGATAGAAGGAGAATTACCCGATTAAGAGAAGAATAAGTGATGGAGAGCTAAGAAGGAGAAATTCCAATAAACAGACTGATTTGAGAGGAGAGGGAAGAAGGAGAAATTCCAATAAACAGACTGATTTGAGAGGAGAGCTAAGAAGGAGAAATTCCAATAAACAAAAACTGATATGTGGGAGGGAAGGAGAAATTCAATAACACGATTGGGAGGAAGAGAATATCAATGATGGAGGAAGGAGAAACCAATAACAAATGATTTGTAGGAAGGGAAAGGAGAAACACCAATAAACAAACTGATTTGGGAGGAGGGAAACACATAACAATGATTTGGGAGGGAAGGAAAACACCAATAAACAAACTGATTTGGGAGGGAAGGAGAAACACCTATAAAACAAACTGATTTGGGAGGGAAGGAGAAACACCAATAAACAAACTGATTTGGAAAAGAGGGAAGAAGGAGGAAAATGCTAATAAATGACTAATATTAGAGGGAAGGAGAAATACTAATCCACGGACTGATTTGGAAGAAGGTTGGCGAAGACAGTGCCAGACCATTGTGGATGCCTGACACTGTTCCTGCAGTCCATGAGATCAGGGAAGGAAGATAATGTGAGATCATGGATAATTCATGATCTGCCTAAGACACAATTCTAATTAACACCCCTCCGCACACGCACACAGGGTATGCCCTAGTCACGCACAAGGGAGAGGTGGTTGAGTATGAGCATCAGGTATTGGCCGCAGGCATAGGCGTGTTCACATGTACAGGTGTTTCTACGCACGCACGCATGTGCCACACACGCAGTCGGGGAAACAAACACACAGGCACGCAGGCACACACACACACACACACACACACACACACACACACACACACACAAACACACACACACACACAAACACACACCACGCACGCACGCACACATGCACACATACACACGGTGTGAACAGATGACAAAATTTACAAAACTGCATACACACGGGGACTGGATGTAAAAAAAGAACATGAGTGCCTATTCCATTGTCCTCGATATAAAACAATAGATGAATAAATGAATGAACACACGCATACAGACCACTACCACCAGCACCACCATTACTTTTCAGCATACCACGACACAATCAAACACAACGACACAGCACCACAGAGCACAATGAAAGTCAGAAAATCAGCACGGTACAACACAACACAAAAGCAATACCAAAAACAAATCGCACAATACAACAAAGGATAACACAGGCACACCCTTTCCCATAGGCCCCTTTCTCCTGATGCCCAACTGCACGCTGTGTATCACTCCTCACATCATGTATTATAGATCAGTCTTTAGTTTGGGCCGTTGTGTATTGTTCAACAGACAGTTTTCATTGAGGTGATAATGATGGTGGTGGTGGTAGTGGTGTGTTGTGTGCAGTCATAGAGACCATCAATCCTCTGTACTGTCAATGAAACTTGTCGATACATCAATACGCTGTACCGATCATTCATTCCACCTTTAGTGGTCAGAGCGCTCGCTTTCCCCAAGCTTATGTTGAGCAGCAGCATCGAGCGTGGTTACCAAGTGGATGGATGATCGTTTGCGCGCCTTGGCTTCAGTGCTATACAGTCCCCCAGTTCGCCCAGCTGTAAATGGGTACCTACCCTCTTTAGGGTCAGGGAAGGTAAAGCATCGAGGGAGAGGAGAAGGGCACCCCCCTCAATATGCTGGCCCCTAGAGAAGCTGAAGTCTTTGACGCCTCACTTGCTTACGACCACATAGGTTAGGGGACACCTTTACCTTTTTATTTTACTTTTGTAGTATGTATGTATGTATGTATGTATGTATGTATGTATGTATGTAGTATGTATGTATGTATGTATGTATGTAGGTAGGTAGGTAGGTAGGTAGGTAGGTAGGTAGGTAGGTAGGTAGGTAGTCTCTGTCAGTCTCGGTGTATAACTGCTTCTCTCTGTCTGACTGTGTCTTTCTCTGTCTGACTATGTCTCTATCTCTGTCTTTTGTCTTGCTCTTTTTCTCAAAGAAAAAAAGAGACAGAGACACGCATACATTTAAAGCTTCTTTCACAAACAGCTGATCATGAAACTCCCACAGAGAGAGACAGAGAAAGAGAGAGAAAGACAGACAGACAGACAGACAGACAGGCAGACAGACAGGTTGATATAGAAAAGAGGGGTATGGTTATTCTAGGGTGAGATGGGATTTGGAAAGGCAAGTGATCAATAATTTCATCTCTCTCTCTAACTCTCTCTCTCTCTCTACTCTTCTCCTTCTCTCTCTTCCTTCCTTTCTTCTCTTTCTCTCTCTCACTCATCTCTCTCTCTCTCTCTCTCACTCTCTTCTTCTCCCTCTCTCCCACCACTCTACCTCTTTCTATCTCTCTCTCTTCTCTCTCTCTCTCTCTCTCTCTCTTCTCTCTCTCTCTCTCTCTCTCTCTTCTCTCTCTCTCTCTCTCTCTATTTTCTCTCTCTCTCTCTCTTCTCTGGTGCTTGTACGAGAAACTTTCATTTCGAAACTGAACAAAAGAATTTTCACAGCAAGAACACATAAACTGGAACATGACGAGACCCCAAGGCAGGTTTATATTTCTAATAAACTATTTTGAGATAAATGGCAAATAAGATGAGGGGAGGGGGGCAGAGTTGAGAGAAAGCAAGAATTCATGTTAACAAGCTGTTCCAAATAAACTGTAGCTAAGCTGCCTCGCAAGCTAATAAGACGCCAAAAAAGTTTCACCATTCGCAAAATATTTTCCCACAAGATTTTCAAATCATTCTCGCTGCTTTTAATCTTTATTTGAGTCTTTTAGCCCTCCTTCACTAAGGCACTGAAACAAATAAAAAAAAACCAACCTAGCTGCAGTTTTATTTTCAAGCTTGATTTGTGTAAGAACAGACTATACAATTATTTTATTTTGATCTCTCTTTAGCTTTTGTAGGGTCTTCCATTAGTGTCAAGAGTTCTGTCCTTTTCTTTTCACCGCCAGTTGAAAGAAATCTTATTTTTCATTATAGGTGAAAGAAATGTTTCGACAGAAATCTGAAAGACATTTGTACAGCATTGAATAGGAGTGTACTTGGCGGTCTTCTGTCCATACAACAGTGCCTAAGCAAGAACATGGGAAGTGAATGCGTTTTATTATCACCGTTATTAAAGCCAAGCAGATACAAACCTTTGCAAGCAGTCGCTTTTTATGAAGACATACATTTTGGACGATTTGAATCCACGATAGAGGGAATTTGAGGTAGTGGGGGTGTTCTATGTGTGTGTGTGTGTGTGTGTGTGTGTGTGTGTGTGTGTGTGTGTGTGTGTGTGTGTGTGTGTGTGTCTGTCTGTCTGTCTGTCTGTCTGTCTGTCTTCTTCTTCTCTCTTCTTCTCTCTCTCTCTCTCTCTCTCTCTCTCTCTCTCTCTCTCTCTCTCTCTCTCTCTCTCTCTCTCTCTCTCTCTCTCTCTCTCTCTTCGGGACTGGATTAAAAATTAAAAAAAGCACATGGGTGCTTATTCATTATCCTCAAAATGAAAGAATTTGATCTGATTTGATTTGATTTGATTTAATTTGATTTGAATTTATTCTCTCTATCTCTCTCTCTCTCTCTCTCTCTCTCTCTCTCTCTCTCTCTCTCTCTCTCTCTCTCTCTCTCTCTCTCTCTCTCTCTCTCTCTCTCTCTCTCTCTCTCTCTCTCATCCTCCCTATACTACTCTATAATCAGTTGATCAGGAATTCCCGACCTGCCCCCTCCCCTTCCCCCTCCCCCTCCCCCTCCTTCTCCCTTCCCTCTATCTTGTCACCCTCTATCTTGTTTCATAGTTCCGTTTCTACCCCGGGTAGAAATGTCTGCACCAGCGGGTGTTAATCTGTGTCTTTAAGGTGAGTGTACCCCTCCCCTAGGATAATCTGTCACTTCACAGCTCTTCGGGCTCAGGGAGTGTGTCAACATCGTTTGTCAGTATAATGCGGAGAGAAGACATGGGGGACAGAGATTAGGCAGGTACAGACGTGTATGCATGCTCCTGTTTTACCAGTTTCTGTGTTGATCTATCTCTCTTAGAAGACAGTGTGAGGATGTTTCGTTAAAATATGTCAATCTTTCAACAATTATTTCTATAATTATTTAGTATATGTGCATATAATGTTTTGTACACTGCTAGTCGTTTTGTAAGTGTGTACACATTTGAAAATAATGTAGGTATCAACCCTTCAGCTGATGTTACTTGTGTTAAGATTTGAAAGAAAATGAAACAGATTTGTGACATTACAACTTACATCTTTCTGTCTGAAACTTCTTCAGAATGAAATAGGTTGGTGAGAAGTTGGGGAGGGCGGAGCTGGGGGGTTGTGGTGAATATTTGTAAAAAAAAACTTTCTTTTTAACTGAATGGGTATATAGGCTGTTTTGATGCTGTGTTCCATACAGTTGTGGATGTCATGAGAACAAGACGAAGGTTATTTCCTTCCTCACCATAAAAATCCACGTTGACTACAAAGTTCTTGTTTTCCTTTGCTTTGTTTATTCCTCCTCCTCTCTCTCCTCTCTCTCTCTCTTCTCTCTCTCTCTTCTCTCTCTGTGTTTGACGGGGCTTTTCATGGAAGGGAATTGTCTAAGTGTGTTTCTGTGTGTGTGTGTGTGTGTGTGTGTGTGTGTGTGTGTGTGTGTGTGTGTGTGTGTGTGTGTGTGTGAGGTGTGTGGGTGTGTAGGTATGTAGTGTGTGTAAACTGAGTGTATATTCTCCGTAAATCATTCAACCAAAATAGGAAGCAAACTTTGTGCCACAAACCTTTGTACCTGTAAGTCTTAAATAAGACCAGTATTCTCCTGCATGCTCTGTATCTATGCACACAATTCTTTACCACAGACCAGGTGTGTATGCTTTGCCACAATGGAGGGTGTGTGCAGCTGCCTAAATATTATATAATGTATACAGCTGAAGTGGTGTTGTATGCCTTTCTTTAGATCAAACCAGGCGTTTTCTTTTCTTTTATTCCCCCTTTTTTTCTCCTCAGGGTTAACTGTCTGTGCATTTGCATTGACACTGACAACCATGAAAAAAGTTGTTGTTACTTCCCCTGCCGAACAACATGCCAACAAATCGATCAATAGTATTTCATGTTGTGTGTGTGTGTGTGTGTGTGTGTGTGTGTGTGTGTGTGTGATGTGTGTGTGTGTGGCGCAGTCTTTAGCATTCACCCAAAAAAGCAAGCCCTGGCAATCATTTGCCTTCCAAAAACCCGTCCCTTTATGAAGAATTCTTTCTCCTCCAACTGCCCTTGCCTTGGTGTGGTTAAAGTTGGTGTCCTTTGTCTCCGTCCTAGTGCTTGGAATGTTTCGTTAACATTGTCGCTATGTTAGCTGCTATCAGCCCTGCTGTGAACCGTTCTGCTAGCTATACCATCAACGATGACAAATTTAACACGCTGCATACATACGGGGACTGGAGTAAAAAAAAAAAGAGCACATGAGTGCTTATTGCATGATCCTCGAATAACAGAATAAGAAGAAAAAGTGAAACAAACAAAACACGCCAAAAAAATATACACACTATGTCATTCATATCATATTGTCATTGTTGCTTCTATAGTCATTGATATATACATAAAACAGGATAGCCTGAACACGAGTGTCGTGTGAAGCGCTGACTGCTGGGTTTTCTCCGTCAGTATAACGGCAGTATATGTACAATGTGCTGACTTCAAAGTCTTCGTTGGATCTGTCACAGCACAATGCCCTCTTTCACCAGCTGACGGAAAAAACCATGATGAATGTTCTGGTAATGGCCTGCTTTTTAAAGGTCCTCCTTTCTCATTGGTGAGGGAACGGGACAGCTCAGGGGTCAGAGCATTCACTGTCCCCAAGCTAAGGTGAAGGAGCATTGAGCGTGGTTACCAAGTGATGGGTGATCGTTTGGGCGCCTTGGTTTCAGTTCAGTCCCCCAGTTCATCCAGCTGTAAATGGGTACCTGTCCTCTTTAGGGTCAGAGAAGATAAAGCAACGAGGGAGAGGAGATGGGTGCTGCCCTCAAAATGCTTGCCCCTGGAGAAGCTGATATCTCTGACGCCTCACTCCCCTAGGACCACATAGATTATGGGACACTTTAACCTTTTGTCTCAATATTGAATACAGTCATGTTGGACATGACTTCTGACCTTAGCCAGCCCCGAATGAGCTTGCCTGTGTTGTGTTGGTGACTGCTTTCATAAACTTATGAATGAGCTTGCCTGTGTTGTGTTGGTGACTGCTTTCATTAACTTGTGAATGAGCTTGCCTGTGTTGTGTTGGTGACTACTTTCATAACTTGTGAATGAGCTTGCCTGTGTTGTGTTGTGACTGCTTTCATTAACTTGTGAATGAGCTTGCCTGTGTTGTGTTGGTGACTGCTTTCATTAACTTGTGAATGAGCTTGCCTGTGTTGTGTTGGTGACTGCTTTCATTAACTTGTGAATGAGCTTGCCTGTGTTGTGTTGGTGACTGCTTTCATAAACTTTGAATGAGCTTGCCTGTGTTGTGTTGGTGACTGCTTTCATTAACTTGTGAATGAGCTTGCCTGTGTTGTGTTGGTGACTGCTTTCATTAACTTGTGAATGAGCTTGCCTGTGTTGTGTTGGTGACTGCTTTCATTAACTTGTGAATGAGCTTGCCTGTGTTGTGTTGGTGACTGCTTTCATTAACTTGTGAATGAGCTTGCCTGTGTTGTGTTGGTGACTGCTTTCATTAACTTGTGAATGAGCTTGCCTGTGTTGTGTTGGTGACTGCTTTCATTAACTTGTGAATGAGCTTGCCTGTGTTGTGTTGGTGACTGCTTTCATTAACTTGTGAATGAGCTTGCCTGTGTTGTGTTGGTGACTGCTTTCATTAACTTGTGAATGAGCTTGCCTGTGTTGTGTTGGTGACTGTTTCATAACTGTGATGAGCTTGCCTGTGTTGTGTGTTGGTGACTACTTTCATTAACTTGTGAATGAGCTTGCCTGTGTTGTGTTGGTGACTGCTTTCATAATGGATGAGCTGCCTGTGTGTGGTTGGTGACTGCTTTCATTAACTTGTGAATGAGCTTGCCTGTTGTGTTGGTGATGATGAATGAGTTACCTCTGTATTGTGTTGTGTTGGTGACTGCTTTAATTAACTGATGAACGCGCTTGCCTCTGTGTTGTGTTAGTGACTGCTTTAATTAACTCATGAATATGTTTGTCTTCGTGTTGTGTTGTAGTAGTGACTGCTCCCAGTGCTAAACACTGTCTCGGGGAGACAATATGAAGTCAGGCGCTCATGCCGGCATGATCACTCCATGTCATCTTTGTCATTACTTTTCACGCGTATGACCACGTAAGCTTTCCTCCCTGGTCCTGTTACATCACGTCATACCTGGATGGTTATGACGTGACAAGACCACGCCAGCTTCCTCCACTTTACAACAGCCTGAAGGGATCGGTTTCCTGTGGCCCAGCTTTGTCATGATCACCCCTTGCCACACTGACTCCTTGGTTCTGTGGTCCTGCCAGGAAATGTGTAGGGGCTTTCTGAATCATCTCGTTTCTCAGGCAGGAATAGTAAAAGGAGGAAGACGAAGAGGCAGACAGAGGAAACGATAGGAAGACAAAGGGTGGAGGACCATGGGGAGCGGAGGAAGCTGGTTGCAAAATCTTCAGTGGTGCCCCCACGGACCGCAGGACTACGGGACAGGTGAAGGTGAATGTGAAGAAGTAAAGGTCCAGCTTTCACATGTGTACAGCAGTCTGGAAATGCCTAGTAACTTCAGCTTTGTTTGGAAGCTGATTACTTTGTTTTTTTTCAAATCCTGTTCAACTTTACACAATCACACGATCCGTGCATACCCCCTGCTTCAAAGCCCCTTTCTGTCCAATCATAACACGTTCCGTCTGATCAGGACACATTCCCAGATCAGACCATCAGAAATCATTGACGCCTCGCGGCGCCAGGGGCAAAACTGTCACTATACATGTAGCAGTGTAGCGCTGTTGGGAGGGGCGGGGAGGGAGGGAGGGGTGTGCGGAGGGTGTGTTTGAGGACGGAGGGGGGAGGGGGTGTATGGAGTAACACTGCACTCGGGGTGGATTGTACACAAGACTGCAGAAGCCAGGGAGCGAGTGTGCTAGGTACCCGGATACATGTCGGTGGGTGTGTGCGGTGCTGAGAGGCAGTGTGCTAGTGTTTCATCTATGGGTGGAATAATTTTGTGGGCGTTTTCCTGACAGAAAAAAGAGAGAAAATGTAATGAGTTGTTGTAAGAGTGATTGCAGTGTTTTCTTGCTGGTAAGGGTTCGATTTGTTTGGATTTTCATGGTAGTGTTATATTAGATTGTTGTGTTGTAGATCTATGTAATCACTATGAAGAAAGTGTCTTGTTAACATATCAACTTCTTACTTATGCACACTTTTCAAATTGTCGTTGGATTTTTTTTTTACCTTCTTGCTTTCTTATGTCTGTCTCTCTGCGTGTGTCATTGTTGCTGTTGCTGTGTTGGTTTATTGTTGTTTTCTATTTTTCATTACTCTGTTGCTGTTGCTGATGTGTTGTTTTATTGTTGCTATGCTGTTTTTATCGCTGTTTTGATGTTGCTGTGTTATTGCTGCTGTGTTGTTGTTGCTGTGGTGTTTATTGTCATGTTGTAGTTTTTATTGCTGTGTTGTTGTTGTTTTGTTGTTTCCTTGTTGTTATGTTTTGTGGGTTTTGTTTGCTGTGTTGTCGTTGCTGTGCTGTTTTTTGTTTGCTGCTGAGTTGTTTTATTGGTGTTGTGTTGTTGTTTTTAGTGCTATGTTTTTGTTGTTGCTGTTGTTTAGTGCTATGTTTTTGTTGTTGCTGTTGTTATAATTATGTTTGTTTTATGTTGTTGTTGCTGCTATGCTATAATTATTTGTTGTTATGTTGTTGTTGTTGTTGTAATTATTGATGACTATTCTCAGCTCAGTCTCTGTGTGGTCATACCCCGTTCTCCTCTTCATCCTCCACCCCGCCACCCCGGGGGGTGGGGGGGAGAGAGTGATCTTGTTAGTCCGTGCATGTTTCCGTTAGTACACTGTGGGTGAGAGGTGTGCCTGTATGACCTGTTTCAAGTACTGCTTCTTATAAGCAGCCATACTCCGTCTATGGAATACATTTTGGCCTTTAATGTAGACTACAGGTTGTTAGGATAGGAGTTTGTCATGGCTGGAGAGAGAGAGAGAGAGAGAGAGAGAGAGAGAGAGAGAGAGAGAGAGAGAGAGAGAGAGAGAGAAGAGGTATGTATACATGGTTAGAAAACTAAACAGTCAGAAGAGGAAGGGGGAGGGTGGTAAATACATGAAAGAGAGATAGAAGCAGATAGACATACAGATAGAAACAGACACAGACACACAGACACACAGACACACAGATACACAGATAGATACAGATAGATAGATAGATAGAAGATAGATAGATAGATAGACAGACAGACAGACAGACAGACAGACAGACAGACAGTAGTAGATAGGTAGGATAGTAGGTAGAGTAAGGTAGGTAGGTAGGTAGATAGATAGATAGATAGATAGATAGATAGATAGTAGATAGATAGGATAGATAGATAGATAGATAGATTTCAAGCTCAGGCATTCTAGATAGAGAGACAGAAAGATGGATAGACATAGAAACAGGATGAACAGACAGACAAGCAGGCAGGCTGGACAGACAGACAGGAGAAGATGATTATACAGACACAGACAAAAAGGGCGGGAGAGACCAAAAAAAAGTCAAGGGGAGATAAAAGCCGCCGCTGTCGATACGAGGACTACCCTCCAACAAATGACCTCCCTTTCACAAAGCTGAACTGAGGGACAGAGAGCGAGCATGGCACAATTTAATGGAAGACTGTTACGTGTCGCGGCCCGGCGTTTGCACAGAGGATCCATTGGCCGTAGTTTTGTGCACACTGAGCCGCTACCGCCCTGTTCTCTGTCATGTACTTTAATTTATGCCTGTCACAGTGCGCCCTGCATGCCTGCCTGCCTCCTGCATACTGCCTGTCTGTCTGTCCAAAAGAGCCCCCTTAAATAGCCGGCTCTTTGTGTTCACACTGTAACAGACACTTCTATTCCGCATGCCCTCAATGACTACTGAACTATGACACCCTAGCAGAACGCTTTGCCTCTTTTTCTTTTTTTTGTGTGTGAAGACAGGGAGATTTTGAATCCCCCAAAAGCCCTTCAAACTGTTAATTTTAAAATGCGGAGAGATTTTTTTTGCAGGGTTCATTACTCCCATTAATTTTTTTCTTCTCAAGACATTGTGAAGAGTTGACAGATGTTTCGTGAGAAAGCCTTCCCAATGAGTGTGTGTGTGTGGGGGGGGTGAGAGGGGGGTGGGGGTGGGTGTGAGAGAGAGAGAGAGAGAGAGTTATTTTTATAGTGTTCATGATCTTTCTTTCACTTTTTCTTAAACTGGGGATGATAAATTAAGCGGGAATGGCTTGCGTCCTCAGCACGACCCGGGTTTATTGGCCATACAGAATAAAACGATTACGGTCCTCTGTCAGTTAATGTGATAAATGGAATGAGTACGGGACTTTATCCTGTAATGTGCAGGAATGGAATAATGACGATTCTTTATCATTTAATGTGATCATTTTCTTCATGTTGATGGTGTTTGATAAGTAGCTGAAGGGATTGAAGAGGTGTTGATTGTGACCTTGAAGTGAAGTGAATGTTGTGGAAGTTATGAAAACCAAACGAGGTGACAGCCCTGATGATTGATTCTTCGTGGTTGGTGGGGCTATAAAGCAGTAATATGAAATAACATAAAATGTGCTAGAGACAGAGACAGAGACTTAGAAATAAACCAGCTATGTCGAAACTGCATTTTTTTAAATCTGTTTTATAAGGGAAGTAATTGGCCGTGCGCTATGTAGGGGGACATGTGCATAGTGTCGCTTGTCGCTCCATCTTCACGATCTTCCAGGTCAGCCTGTGTGCAGACCCGCCCATGCCTCCAGCTCCTTCCACTGCCCGCAGTCAAAAGATCAAACATGCGCATCAAATACCATACTTCAATTCATGGTCAGATCTATTTAAGAAAAAGAGCATGCATCATCGATTGTGCCAAGCACACTTGAGTTACTAAGCTAGTCAACCATTTGCAAAGCATCGATGTCTTGGTAGATGTATCGTATTTCACTAAGGAACATCCACATGCAGTGATCCTGTCTTGGGGAAAAGCTGACACGACCTTTGGTTTGAGTTTACCGTGCCCAACTGCCAAAATGTTAGATAGAAAGAGTGCTTATCCCATTATCCTCGATATAAAAGAACAAAATTTTAATAAATAAATAAATAAATTGATCATCACGGACTGCAAAAGCTACTCTGAGGTTTTAAATATTCAATTTTTTTATCATTTGTTACAAGGATTTTAACAGGAGAAGGACGGAAAACAAAGGCGAAGACTGTATTTTTGAATCTTCTGAAGTGTCCTTTAAAACCCATGAGATGCTTGTTGGAACTTTGGGTTTAGTTTTTAGTGTTTGTAGTAACTTGATTGATGAAGTGAGTGAGTGAGTGAATGAACAAGTGAGTGAGTGAGTGAGTGAGTGAGTCACTGACTAATTGACTAACTTATTGGTTGGTTGTTTGGTTGGGTCATTGATTGATTGGTTGATTGATAAATTGAGTGATTGAGTGAATGATTGGTTCATTGATTGATTGACTCATTGATTGATTGATTGGTTGGTTGGTTGCATAAAAACAAGTTCACCTGACTGTTCTTTGTCTTCCCCAGATCAGCACATCACGACAAAAGCCCTGGACCTGTGACGTCGCCGTGATGTCATCCATATGACCTGGCAGGGGAGACCACCTCATGTCACCGTCTTTTTAAAGGCAGTTACAAAGTTCGTCTATGATGTTAGCCACTAACGCAAGAAATAAATAATAACTGACACTCGAAATGTGTTCAAAGGGAACTCTCTTAGTACAGTGAGAGAGAGAGAGGGGGGTTGCTAACTCTTCAAGTCAGATGCTGACGAATTTCAAAGAACTCTCTGGGCTGAATTCATGACAACCACACCTAAATACAGGTCAGAAGGGAACTCCTTACCTTCCTAAAGACAACACGAGATACTACTGTAAGGGACGTACCTGTTAGGAAGAAGGGCAAGGAACGTATGACAACATTTACAATACTGCATACACACAGGGACTGGCTGTGAAAAAAAAGCACATAACTGCTTATTCTTTTATCCTCAAAATAAAAGAATATAACAAAAAAAGGGCGCAGACCTATGTATAAAGGAGCAGACTTCATAACCAGAAAGCGACACTGCTGTAAGAGCAGATGACGCTCAGTGCAGGTAATCAAACAGTTCATCTGCAGACACAGTAAGGAAGGACGGAAGAAAGGAAGGAAGGAGATAAACGAAGGAAGGAGGGAGAAGAAGGAAGGACGGAAGAAAGGAAGGAGGGAAAGAAACATAGAAAGGAAGGAGGGAGGAAGGAAGGAAGGAAGGACGGAAGAAAGGAAGGAGGGAAAGAAAGAAGAAAGGAAGGAGGGAGGGAAGGAAAAGAGGAAGGAGGGAAGAACGAAGGAAGGAGGGAGGGAGGCCAGGCAGGAAGAAAAGGTAGCAGCGAGGATCGTGATGGGTTTCAGCTCAGGCCGGTTCCTGCATCCCCCGACCCCAACCTGCTGTGTGCGGTGTGTGGGGGAGTGTTGCACCAGGCCGTCACCACGCCCTGCGGACACTCTTTCTGCTCCCCGTGCCTGCACACCTGGCTCGCCACCTGCCACACCTGCCCCGAGTGCCGCGCCCAGGTGACCCCGGCCCTGGTGAAGCCCGTGCACGCCCTGAGGAACCTGGTTCGCGGGCTGAGGGTGCGCTGCGAACACAGCGAGCATGGCTGTCAGGAAGAGCTCACTCTGGAGCAGCTGCCTCACCACCTCCCCACCTGCCCTCACCACCCCGTGGCCTGTGCCCGCTGTGGGCTGCAGGTGCCCAAGCTGGGGATGCCCGGCCATGACCTGACCTGCCCTGCCGGCGTAGATCCTGTGGGGGAGGGCAAGGGGAAAGACGTTGAGGGGAAAGAGGGGGAAGGAGAAGGGGAGGGGGAGGGGTCGTGGTTATCCCTGAGGCGGAAGATCCACGGCACCAAGCCCCTGACCCCTAACGACGTCAGCCTCATGCTCGGCCGCATCCGGGCACTAGAGACAAGGGCGGACCACCTCTTCCAGGAGCTGAAGTGTGCCCGCTCCAAGACGCTGGCTCTGGAGAGAGAGCTGGGCACCCTCACCGGGCACGTGCCCCACAAACTTCAGCGCCCCCTCAGCCACCACTACCACCACCACCCCCGCGACGTCCGGCCCAATGTCCGCGGCGCGCGCACACCGGAAACCATCGGGGAGTTGTCGCTCCTGATCGCGCGCCATCTGCTGCAGAAGCCGCGAGAGGTGGAGGCGGAGAGAGTGTTCCGCGCCATTGCCCGTTGCTATGACGACTGTCACCGCAGTGGCCCTGAAGGTCGGCACGACGTGCACATGCTTCTGGCCACAGCTTCGCCAGCAACTGGTTCTGTGCCGCCCACAGAAGCACCCTGCACCGCTGGCTGAAGACTCTGCACTGACCTCCTCACAGGCGCTAGGCCCCTCCCTGCCTGCCCCCCGCATTCATTTTCCCTTCCGTCCTATACCACCCTGCAACACGATCGCTCTGTAACGCCTGATCTGTGGGGGGGGGGGGGGGGGGGGGGGGGGGGGGGTCTGTGTATGTGTGTGAGTGTGTGTGTGTGTGCGTGCTTTTGTGTGTGTGTGTGTTTAAGTGTGTGTGTGTGATCACTTCCTTCTTTGCACTGTGATACACTGGACATACAGCACGTGAGGCTCAGAACAAGAAGATGGTGACCCAGTGATGCCTAGCCTGTCTTGAGCAAGGCAGGGAGGGGGAAAGGACTTACCTTACCTTACCCCCAGATGTGACAGAACAGAGCATGACAATGTGGCACAACAGGACTGCAGTCAGCACTCACATCAACCACAATATGATTTATGCAACTCTTCCACTGCAACTGCCATTAAAACAACCTTGAATGCGTGATATTTATTAATTTTATATGTTGCTTTTGTTTATACCATTTTAGGTCACAGCTTATTGCCCTATAGTGAAATTTGGGCTGCTCTCCACGGGGATGAGCGCGTCGTCGCCACAAGAGCAGCGCCACCCTTTATTCCTTTGTTTCCTGTGTGCAACTGTAGTTGTTTCCCTGTTAAATGGCTTTTTTCTAAAGAATCTTGCCAGGGACAACTCCCTTGTTACCATGGGTTCTTTTACGTGCGCTAAATAATTATGTGTAAACACCGGAACCTCGGATTATCATGGTCTAATGGATGGGGGAAAGGTTTCGGACCCAAACGGGATCCACCACCGCACACTTCCGACTCGGACTTTTCGCTTTCTAGGCAGGTGCATTACCCCTGGACCACTGATAATATAGGGGGCCTATATGTTTTGTTCTTCGGCTAAAGTTGCGAGGTTCACAGATAGTAGATTTGGGCATGTTACAGTTTTTGTCCACCATGATGGTAGCCGTATTCCACTTCAGGTACGATTTCACTATAATTCATTCATTCATTCATTCATTCATTCACTTATTCGCTTATATATTCATTCATCTGTTTAGGTTTGTTGTGTGTGTGTGTGTGTTGTGTGTGTGTTTGTGTGTTGTGTTGTGGTTTCTGCATTCAGTTCAGTCTGCCAGTCGTCATCGTACACCCGTGTATTTATTCATCTGTGATCATAGCCGTCAAGTACAAATGATGTCCAAAATTTATATTAAAAAAGTAATACTAATGTAGATAAACAAATCTGAACTTTGCCTTGTGCGTGCAATGTGTGTTGTGTGTGTGTGTGTGTGTGTGTGTGTGTGTGTGTGTGTGTGTGTGTGTGTGTGTGTGTGTGTGTGTGTGTAGCGTAGCGTAGTGTAGTGTGCGTAGTCGTAGCGTGTGTCGTGTCGTGTAGTGAGGCGCGCGCGCACGTGTGTGTGTGTGTGTGTGTGTGTGTGTGTGTGTGTGTGTGTGTGTGTGTGTGTGTGTGTGTGTGTGTGATATTAGTGTAGTGTAATTTGTGTAGTATATTATGTAGTGTAGTGTAGTGTAGTGTGGTTTGTCGCGTCTTGCCGTGCTGTGTTGTGTTGCGTCGTGACGTATCCTGACATGTGCAGTGTAGTGAGTGTGTATATGCGCGCGCACGCGTGTGTATGTATGTGTGTGTGGAGGGGGGGGGGGGTATCTACGTAAGGGCCTTGTCATTGCTTGGTCAGTTGACATTGTGTGAGTATCTGTCTCTGTGAGTGAGGCCTTGATTGATGCTGTTTTCCGTTGAGTTGATGCTGTTCTCCGTTGAGTTGATGCTGTTCTCTGTTGAGTTGATGCTGTTCTCGTTGAGTTGATGCTGTTCCGTGAGTTGATGCTGTTCTCTGTTGAGTTGATGCTGTTCTCTCGTTGAGTTGATGCTGTTCTCTGTTGAGTTGATGCTGTTCTCGTTGAGTTGATGCTGTTCTCTGTTGAGTTGATGCTGTTCTCGTTGAGTTGATGCTGTTCTCTGTTGAGTTGATGCTGTTCTCATCTCCGTTGAGTTGATGCTGTTCTCCGTTGAGTTGATGCTGTTCTCCGTTGAGTTGATGTGTCTCGTTGAGTTGATGCTGTTCTCCGTTGAGTTGATGCTGTTGTTGTTATGCTGTTGTGAGTTGATGTTGTTCTCTGTTGAGTTGATGCTGTTCTCTATTGGGTTGATGTTGTTCTCTGTTGATGCTGAAGATGTCGGCTAGCCATCTCTTGTACAATGGCAGAGTCAGTGCTGACTCCACTCTCCCAAAAAGTCCTTGGATGATAATATAAACCAAGGCCCCGTGTGTGAATAAACGCAGAACATCTTGCGCACACCTTAAATTCTGTTCCGCTTTTCGTATGAGTAGGTCATCATGTGCCGGTTGGAACAGATGACATTTACAAAAACCTGCATACACACGGGGACTGATGTAAAAAAGCACAAGAGTGCTATTCCATTGTCCTCGATATAAAGAATAAAGTATAAAAGAATTGAAAAAAATCAAATCAAATTAAAATAACAAGCAGTGTCAGTCTTCAAATTGACCTTTTGTACCTTTAAAAAGTTTAATATATTTTTGTGGTATTTTTTCACCTTTGCAGGGAATAATAATCATCACAGATGTCACGAATATTCTGATATGACGGGGCTTAATTAGATTACCTCCCATGCCATCAGAGTCCTGATCGCAGCATCGTGTTTTTCTAAACAGGAGACCATGTGAATCATGCGAGGCTCTGCTTCCTTGGTGGTGGCGGTTTTTTTTCGTTATTTCTTTCGAGAATAGTGAAATAATCACTCGTGTGTTTTTAACATCTAGTCTCTGTGTGTATGCAGTTTTGTAAATTTTGTGATCCGTTCCCATGGCACACAATGACCTACTCCTACGAAAAGAGGAATGGGTTTTAACGTGTGCACAAAATGATACTGGTGCTTTGCACACGGGCCTTCGGTTTATTTCTTATCCGAAGGAATTTTGAGGGGGTGGAGTTGGCACTGATGTTAACTCCAAAGGGTCTCTTGAGCGAGCTTCAAACCCAACTAAGTAGATCACGAACGGAATACGCAACACTTTACCACCAGGCCACCCTGTCACCTCTTTGGTTTGCATACACTCTACGCTCTATGGTAAAAATGTAGAATTTATGCATGCAGCCTCTAAAACCACATCCTCCCTGTCTGGTCCTGCCATGTATGGTGCAGAGATGGGAGATAAAAAAAATCTCCACTCTGATTTAAATTAGGTGTCACCGACCAAAATCTCACACTGTGAGTAGCCCGTAATGAACACAACGGTGCATGTAACAAAATAACTCGGGGCTACTGGCTTTGACATGAATAACTTGCTGGTCCTTGAGTCTGCAACCGTATTTCATTCAGGACGCGGTACTTTTAGAGCAGCAGTGGATACGATGGGGCCGTAATTAAATTACCTCCCATGTTAAACAGAGTCCTGTTGCAGCGTCATGTTTCTAAATCGGGACATGCAAATTGTGTGACAGTCTGTTTCGTTGCGTGCTAGTTTACACTTATTTTTGCATTTCAAAACCCTCTCAGTATAATGTAATTTTTACACAACCACAGTTTGTAAGCCTCGTCTCACTGTTACCCCAAGCCTTGTACCCGGGGATGTTGTGCATGGATGAGAGATTGTTACCGTGAATATTGAGGAAAATAATAAAAGTTGGTCACACTTGCCGTGTCTCTGTCTAAAGGTCTGTCAAGTTTCCCTATGTCAGAAGCTCTCTCTCTCTCTCTCCTCTCTCTCTCTCTCTCTCTCTCTCTCTCTCTCTCTCTCTCTACTCTCTCCAAGTTCTGTGTTTTATTTTATTCATACTTTATACATGTTTGCATTAGCTGAATTGTCGTTATAACATTGAATGTGTCATTATCAAATTTCTCTCTCTCTCTCATCCCTCCAATTCTCTCTCTCTCTCTTCTCTCTCTCTTTCTCTTTCTTCTTATGCTGTCTTTGTAACTTTGTTTTTGCTTTTTTTGTGAATGGGGAAAAGATGTAGGGTACACCGCATACAAAACAAATGTAAGCAGTTAAAAAAACTACACACACATGCACAGAAAAAGTATTAGCTAGGTAAACAAAAAGCAGACCCCGCCCTTACCCCTCCCCTTCCTCTGCCACCTTGACTCCCTTACCAACCAGCCAACAACAAACAAAACATATCTCAGCCACAGATTCCAGCCACATGCATGCACAGTTGGGGGTGTTTTTGTCTGCTGTTTGTTTAGCCAATTATGCTGTTCTACTCACAGACAGATTCAACACACACACACACACACACACACACACACACACACACACACACACACACACACACACCCACACATGAAGAAAAGCAAATCGATGCTTATTCAATGTACCATCTGGAAATAAAAATTTGATTTGATTTGCATTTGATTTGATTTGATTTCACACACACACAACAAACACACACCACACACACACACACACACACACACACACACACACACACACACACACACACACACACCCACGCACGCACGCACGCACGCACACACCCTCACTAAGCAGAAATAAAGATGTTAACCCCCCACAACCCAGACCCACACCCTGACACTGTCAAAAGTTTAGTCAGGTCAATTTCATGTCAGTGTTAAAGAAAAAAAAACTGCTAGCGTTTTCTCATTTCATTCTAAAGGGTCGATTTTCATGTCAGTGTTAAAGAAACGGCAAGCGTTTGCTCATTTTCATTCTAAAGGTTTCAGAAAATGAAGTTATGCTTTTCAGGGTGGCGTCCACGCTCTCTTGCACTCTGTCAATGTCCACAGAAAATAAGAATCCTGTGTGTGTTTTTTCCCCTTCTTGTTCTTGTTCTTTCTTCATTTTCATTTGTTCTGGGCCTGCAAACCCTGACGATGCACTGGGCGTTGTCTGGCCTTGGTTCATTGGGCACTTGCACTGTTACAGAGCTCTGTTTAGAATAATACGTACGTCTTGTGTCGTGTGTGAGTGTGTTTGTGTGTGTGTGTGTGCCGTGCGTGTGTGCCGTGTGTATGTGTTGTTGTTTTCTGTTGATCCTGTCTGTCTGTCTCTGTCTCTCTCTTTCTGCCGTTTCTCTGTCTCTGTCTGTCGTCTGTCTTCTTCTGTCTCTGTCTTCTCTCTCTCTCTCTCTCTCTCTCTCTCTCTCCTCTCTCCTCTCTCTCTCTCTCCTCTCTCAAGCATTGCATTCTTTATTCACACCGTGTAGGGCCTTCTTTTCTTCTGCACAAAACGTGTCTGATCCATTCTGTCGCGCTTTTCTCTGGCAACAGCAGGGGAAGAATGGCATGGCAAGGACAATGGCAGCAGTGAATGCAGTTGAGGAATGGCATGATAGTGACAATGGCAAAAGTGATAGCAGTTGAGGACTGGCATGGCAACGACAATGGCAGCGGTTACAGCAGTGCCACCGGACCAAAAAGAAGGAGGGGGAACGAAGAAGAACAACAACAACAACAGCAGCAGCAATAACAAGAACAACAAGAGGAAGAACAACAACAAGAAGAAGAACAACAAGAAGAACAAGAACAAGAGGATGGGAAAAAAACGAGAACACGAATATGATTTTTTGTCAAGTATTTGCCTTCCTCTTTCTGTTTCTGTTAATGCTTATAAGTTCCTGCTACATGAAAGAAACCTGAAGCATTTTCTTTCAACTACAAAACACAATACAAGAATAACAGGGGGGGGGGGGGGTTACACATTTTTTTTCATAAATAAAACTACCTGGAAATAGAATTACTGGCATTACTCACATGAAAATAACTATTAACCATGGTATAACTTTATCAACATTTGCAAAATCTCTTCAGGAATTTTGTCTCCTCCTATAAACAAGCATTCTCCACAACAATGAATGATGCAGAAACATTGACTGAAACAAAGCACTCACTTCAGTATGATTTCAAACCTTTTGCTGATGTTGTCAAAGCTTTTGATTGAGTTCACAACTGATAATAGTTTATGGTATTCTACAAAATATAGAAATTCATAAAGATTTTTTTAAAGCTATATCGTTTGGTAATTAGTGTGTACAAGGCTGTCTTTAGGGTTTGAATCTGTATCACAATTTTGATAAATGGCTGGTGTAAGGAATGGTTGTGTTCTAGACCCCCTGTTGTTTGTTAACTTCCTGTCTGAAAATAGACCAGTCAGCAAGCAGTGACACAAGTCTCTCTCTCTCTCTCTCTCTCTTCTCTCTCTCCTCTCTCTCTCTCTCTCTCTCTCTCTCTCTCTCTCTCTCTCTCTCTCCCCGCCTCCTCCACCTACCTCACTTCCTTGAGTGTAGGTGCGGATGGGTGAGAGAGTGCGTACGTGCAACTGCGTGCATGTTCATGTAAAACCACATTGTCTGCATATTGAAACACCCCGGGCATTGAAGTGTCACCTCGACAGGAATTCACAGGACTTTCTCTTTCACACAGGCATTGGTGAATGGGTCCGGCAGTTCCTTTAGAACAAGGGCAACATACAACAAACTGATGTCATTCAGGGCGCCAAAGGCTAGATCTGACATGCAGGCGTTATGGGGACGCAGAAAGACACGTTGTGCCGGCACCACTGTCCCCAATGTTGCTTCTCTCTTTGACACGATTCCCTGGCATCTTGCCGCTCCTCCTGGGGGTAATGCATAAAGATTTAGGTCTGTTCGAGTGCAGCGTGACCTAGTGGCAGGGTAAGGGGGCCCTGTCAGGCTCATTGAAGTAAATGAAAGAATAGGGGTCAGGAGTTCTGACTGGTTCATTGAACTAAATGAAAGAAAAACCATAGCATGCCGTGAGGGTGTTTTTGGTTCCACCTGACACGGTCTATTCATTTATGTTTCCACTTTGGAAAATGTGTTTGCCTGTTTGTTACCTTTTCTATTCATTCAGTTAGTCAGTCAGTTACTTATTCATTGATATGTGACGGGGCGGTAATAACATTCCCTCCCATGTGAACAGAGTACAAGCTTGACGCCATGTTTCTAAACTGAACTTTATCAGGGCATTGTCCGAGACTATATTTCGTTAGGTGGTAGTTTTGATTGATCTGTGCATGCATATATCCTACACGATAAACTGAAGAATACAGGCAGCTTCTTTTTAGAAGCCTCGTCACCCTTGTTCTGAACGTGCCTTGGAGATTGGCACAGTGCTGTTAGCTAAAATAATTATCTGCATTTTATTATACAATATTATATTCAAACATTCACGTTTCTCTATTCTTTGAGTGTACATTCAGTTACACGCCGAAGTCGAATGTGGTTGTCCTGACTTGTCAAGTGCTAAACGGCAGCACAACACATTTTCGTCCTAATTCAGACAGACAACAATAATTCATGTCCGTGCATTCAACAAAGAAGGAAGAGGAGGAGACAAGCTTACAGTCCCATCGAAAAGCTGTGCAGGGGAATGGAGTCAGAGTCTGATCATTCCAGGGTGATAACTCCTTCCAGTAGACTCTCAGTGGAGACTGGAGCCTGCGTCCTCAGAGGACCCCACATCACAGCTTTGACAGTCTTACAACGTGGCTAATGCCCCGTACTTCTCACAAAGGTAAGAGTAAAGGTAAAGTGTCCTTAACCTAAGTGGTCATAGGGGAGCGAGGCATCAGAGGCCTCAGCTTCTCTAGGGGCCAGCATATTGAGGACGGCGCCCATCACCTCTCCCTCGCTGCTTTACCTTCCCTTGTACTCAAGAGGTTGGTACCTATTTACAGCTGGGTGAACGGGGCACTGTACTGAAACCAAGGCGCGCAAACGGTCACCCATTCACTTGGTAACCACGCGCGATGCTGCTTAACCTTAGCTTGGGAAAGCCAGTGCTCTGACCACTGAGCTATCCTGTCCCCCTTCTGACAAACCGTCATTAATCTTAACCTGACACTCCGACCACACAACTATTCCGCCCCTTACTTCTGACGAACAGGTTTATCTTCACTCTGTCAGAAAAATGTATTGATTTTTGAGACAGACATCTCTCTTCATTTCTTTTTCGGAATATAAAAAAAACGTCAGGAAACCAAAAGGCACAGAGAGAGAGAGAGAGAGAGAGAGAGAGAGAGAGAGGAGAGAGAGAGAGAGAGAGAGAGAGAGAGAGAGAGAGAGAGAGAGAGAGAGAGAGAGAGAGACGAGACAGACAGACAGACAGACAGACAGACAGACAGACAGACAGACAGACAGACAGACACACACACACACACACACACACACACACACACACACACACACACACACACACACACACACACAGACCAACCGTCAGACAGACAGTTGAGGGGGGGGGGGGACACTTATTGTCCCCTTCCTTCCAAGCTTCAATTGATGAGTTGATGAAAACAAGGCACCATGAAGGATATCTGCTTCCCTGTTAGCATTTGTATCATTTGACATGATAATGACTGTTTTTTCATAAACTAGTACTTGCACACTCTCTTAACAGTTTGATAACTATAGAGCAAAACAGATACACAGAGACAGATTCCAGGAAAAAGTGGCATACAATCAGAGAAAAGCAAGTAACAATAATAATGTGCACATAATTTTTCCACCGGAGTTATCATTAGTACTCCCCTCCCCCCCAAAAAAAAAGTCCTTCGGGTGAGACTATAAACCGAATTCTCGTGTGCGAACGCACGCAGAACATCTTGCGCACACGTTGAAACCTGTTCTGCATTTCGGAAGAGTAGGCCATTGAGTGCCGGTGGGAACGGATGACAAATTTACAAAATTGCATACACGCGGGGACTGGATGTAAAAAAAAACACATGAGTGTTCATCCCATTATCCCCTAAATAGCCTAAAAGATTACTTTTTAAAATAGTAAAAAATATAAACAGTGGGCAAAAGAGACAAACGGGTAGGAAGGGAGAGAAGCATGTAAATCTTATATGAAGTGATGCTCTCCCCTGTGTCAGCCTAAAAACCGAGTCAGCCAAACAACATGAGAAAAGGCCATATACATCTGGATTTTCAATGGTAGACTTTTCATACAATCACTAGATAAATATTAACAAAGTACAATAAAATAAAATAACTAAGTAATTTCGACGTACTTAGAGTATATGGGATTATTCATAAAACAATATACTTTTGAACAATTCACTCACTCACTCACTCAGTCCCATGTCCCAAAGGACGTAGGGGGACATGAGAGAAGACGCAACGGAGATCTTTTTCCATGCTTCACGATCCTGTGTGGCTAGTAGGAGCGTTGCAGGGGTTGGGCAGTCCAGTCTTTGAACAATTACAGGTTGTCTAAAACATTTTACATTTTACAGGGGTGGTTTTTTTCGAGATGAATGGCTGATTGGAGTTATTATCGCTATTTACAAAAACAAAGGAGACAAAAGTGACACAAACAATGGCAGAGTGATCTCTTTGCTATAATCTAGGGCTAAATTCATAACTGCTGTACTTCATCAAAGCTGAACTCTGAGACTTTTTAATATTCTCTCAGAAAACCAGGTTGGGTTTAGACCTAATTTTTCACCTATTGACCATACATTGCTTTTTGTAGTGAAATGCTTTGTTAACTGCATAAAGAAAAAGAGCTTATATCGATTTATCTCTTGACATGATTTGCCTCCCTAAGTATGCAAAAGCTATTTTCGTAACTGGGACTGCGGAAGTGTCCTAGAAAATGATTACTTTGAGTTTGTGATCTGTTTGACTCTTTGTCTGTCTGTCTGTCTGTCTTTCTATCTATCTATCTATCTATCTATCTATCTATCTATCTATCTATCTATCTATCTATCTATCTATCTATCTATCTATCTATCTATCTATCTATCTATCTATCTAGTTGCTTATTTGTTTGTTGGTTGGTTGGTTGGTTGGTTGTTCTAAGGCGTAACTTTGGAGAGAAGTGGTGAAAAGAACGGAAGAGAACACGGCATTCCTTCATCTTTGTCTTCACCGATCCCGTAGTCTATCAGACCGTTGGGGCATCACTGAAGCTGTTGTAACCAGCTTCCTCCACTGCTCGTTGTCCTCAGCTTTCTGACGCAAGTCGTTCCACTCAAGGCCAGTCCACTCTCGGATGTTGCGGATGTTGTCTTCCCATCGTTTCCTCTGTCTACCTCTTCGTCTCCCTCCTTGTACTGTTCCCTTGTAGGTTAGTTTTGGCCAGTCCAGATGTTAGTGTGATGTGCCCGTGCCACTTCATTTTTCGTTTTGTTTTGTTTTTTTCACTGGAGTCAGGAACTCTCCATATGGTCTGATGGCGTTTTCAACTCTTGTTTATACTTCCTCATCAGTGATGTGATCTCTGTATGAGACACCAAGAAGTTTGAGAAAGCATCTCATCTCCATTGCCTGTATCCTTCTTCCAATGTCTGCTGCTATGGTCCACGTTTCAACTGCATACAAAAGTATGGACAGGCCTATTACGAGGGAACACATCAGTCTGGTCTTGAAAGTAGCACCCTGAAATTAATCTCCCAACAAACCAAGCCTCTCAAAATCCTCCTGATTCCCACCACTGACTGCTCTAGTGGAATCTGGGTTTGGTGTTCGTAAAAAGAAAATTATTGTATTGTATTGTGGGGACGGGATAGCTCAGTGGTCAGAGCACTCGCTTTTCCCAGCCAATGTTAAGTAGCATCGAGCGTGGTTTCCAATTGGATAGATGACCGTTTGTGCGCCTTGGCGCCTTAGTTCACCCAGCTGCAAATGGGTACCTGCCCTCTTTAGGGTCAGGGAAGGTAAAGCAGCAAGGGATAAGAGATGAGCGCCGCCCTCAATATGCTGGCCCCTAGAGAAGCTGAGGTCTTTGACACCTTGGCCCCTATGACCACATAGGTTACGGGACACCTTTACCTTTTGCTTATTGTACTGCATTGAATTGTGTTGTTTGTGTTGTATTGTATTGTATTGTATTGTATTGTATTGTATTGTATTGTATTGTATTGTATTGTATTGTATTGTATTGTATTGTATTGTATTGTATTGTATTGACCACTAAGTCATGTGATTTATCTGCGAAAAATTTTGGTCTGCTGCACCCGGGGAGAGCACATTGCCACAAGAACAGTGCCACCGATTTTTTTTCTGGCTGTACTATGTATTTAGTTTCCAATCTATGTCTTGGATTTGTTTGTTCTTCTATCTGATTGTTTGTTCTTTTGTTTGATTGTTTTCTGTTCCTTGGTCTAGAGCTCCGACGTTCACTAATGCTTAGATTTTGCATAATCGACTGTTTGACTACTATGAAGGCAGCAGCATTCAGACATGGGTGATGATGTGTAGGCACGGCACCGGTGTATATACAGCCTTTGTGATGGAGATAAGTGTTCAGAAAGCATGGTGGGTGGGATAAAGGCTTAGGTCACCTTCAGAAAGTAATGCTTTTTCCTTTTCCCTGAGCAGCATCATCATTATCACCATCACCGTCATCACCTTGGTGACTGTCAATATCAGTAGCTTTTCACAGAACACTATCACCGTCACCATACTTCACCATCACCACCATGGTGACTGTCAGCATCAGTAGCTTTTCTCTAAATTGTATCACCATCACTATTGTGACTGTCAGTCGCAGTTAAGCTTGTCAGTGCTTTTCTCTGAACACTCTATCATCTATCACCATCATCATCACCATGGTGACTGTCAGTATCAGTAATGTCGCTGTTGTCGTGAAAAGCTTTGATTTCATCACTAGCATCAGTCTTATCACTACTGATCATCACCGTCATCAGGTTTGAACATTATCAACCAAATTCCCATCATATTCTCTATCCCACATTCAAAATCACCTCTACAAACGCCTCTCACTCTCGTCTCTGTCTGTCTGTCTGTCTCTGTCTCTGACACAGAGAAAGACAGAGATGATGATGACCACAATGGTGATCTTTATTCCGAAGGGTCACACAAGAGATAGTTAAGAAAGTAGACCGACAAACAGACAGAAAGACACAGACAGTGACAGACAGACAAACAGGCAGAAAGACAGACAGACAGGAAGGGCATCAGGGGGAAAAAAACGAAAGAGAGAGAGAGAGAAGGGGATGATGAAGAAGAAAAATGGCCAGGACAATATCGAGAGCAAAAACTGCCATCATAAAGCGCTCCCCTCACTAGTAAGGGACTTAACTCTAGAGGCACGTGATAGGATTAGGGGTGTTCTCCCTTTCGTGTCCTATCGGATGAGTCACGGAGCGGAAAACAAGATCTGGGTTACAGCACACAGAGAGAGACAGAGACAGAAACAGAGGGAGGGCGGAGATGGGGTGGGGTGGGGGTGGGGGCTATATGTTTTGTGGAAAGGTGTAGAGGCACATACAGGCGATAATGATTTTTTTTTTGTCTGTTGTGAGAATACATGGGTGTGGCCCCATGTACACGCTGCTAGAACTTAAGTCTCCTTGTCAGTACAGCAGGGGGGGGGGGGATTGAGGGGGGGAGTGAAACAGTGCGAACAGTGCAGTGACACACACACACATACACACACACGCGCGCGCATACACACACACACACGCATACACACACACTCGCATACACACACACACACACACGCACGCACGCATGCACACACACCAGTCATCATATCATCATCATCATCATCATCATCATCATCATCATCATCATCATCATCATCATCATCATCACCCACCACCACCACCACATCATCATCATCATCATCATCATCATCACGACCATCATCATCAACTTTCGCAAAACACAGTACCGTTCTTTTCTCCCAGTCTCTTGTTGAGCAGACACCACTGATTTAAGGGAGATATGTTTGCCATTTGGACAAAAAATCGATAAAACCAAGGGTTGTCAAGTTTGTCTGGTAAGTGGTCACACCTCTTATCGCTGTCGCTTAAAATACCAGCTGATTTTTGCAGACAGATATGACAAAGATATGGATAAATCGGGTGGGGAAAAGATATACGGAAAAAAACAGGTCTGAGAAGTCGAAAGCTTTAAAATACAGTTTGTTCGCAATCTCTGTATGTAGGCTGTGTAGGCTTATACAGCAACAATTGCAAAGAATGATGCAAATATCTTTTTTTTTACATTTACCTTTTACACCACTTTAAGTCACGGCAGATTTTCCTGCGTGAAATTCGGGCTGCTTTCCCCGTGGAGAGCGCGTCGCCACAAGAGCAGCGCCATGCATCTTTTCTTTTCCTGTCTGCAACTGTATTTGTTTCCCTATCAGGATGGCTTTTTTCTACAGAATTTTGCCATGGACAACTCTCTTGTTCCCGTGGGTTCTTTTACATGCACTAAATAATCATATGTAATATACGGGACCTCGATTCATCGTCTCATCCGAAAGACTAGCGCCCAGACCACCACTCATGGTCTAATGGATATCAATCAGCAGTGATGTTCTTTATGATTGAACGTAAGTAAGTTAAAAAAGGAAAGGCAAAAAAAAAAAAGAATGGCAAAGATGATAAAGCAATAGAAGCTTGAGCTGTGTCCATTTAGCTAGGACAGCTTTTGCTTTTTGTGTTAAAAAAGAAGAGAAAAACGGCCGTACTGTATCCTCCACAATGTTATGATTTGCAATATATATCGCACACTTTATCATCATTCTGTGTGTGTGTGTGTGTGTGTGTGTGTGTGTGTGTGTGTGTGTGTGTGTGTGTGTGTGTGTGTGTGTGTGTCTGTGTGTGTGTGTGTGTATGTGTGTGTATGTGTGTGTAAGTGTGTGTGTGTGTGTGAAGAGGAAAATTCAAAGTCTGTTGGGTTTTTGTTCTAGATGGTATATCGATACAACGGGTATGCAGCGCATTTCCTTTTTCGTGAAGCCATCCCTCTCATAAGAAATAAAGGCAAAGAAACAAAACAAAACGAAACAAAATATTCTCCCCAAAAAGAAAAAACTGTTTTACAAAATAACAAAAATCCAACTGGTTGAATTTTTAAATATCACTTACACACACACACACACACACACACACACACACACACACACACACACACACACACACACACACACACACACACACACACACACACACACACACACACACACACACACACACACACACACACACACACACACACACAGCAAAGGCAAAAGCAAAAGCAGAAGCAAAACAAACAAAACCCACCTAAAAAAACACTAATAAAATTGATCGCAAGTAAGAAGTAAACAGGTATCAGGCTACATCATCCGGTGATTACACCATCCATCCCCTTTCTTCTCTTCGTCAGTTTTTCCACAAACACGCCACAAAATTGATACCCTGAAAGACTAGGCAACTCCTTACCGTTAGTATGAGACACCATGTCAAAGATGACACCACCATCCCTCCATCCGCCTACGCATTAATTGTACTTTTCTATTTATTGTTGTTGTTTTGTTGTTTTGTGCGTGCGGCGTTTATCTGTGTGTGTGTGTGTGTGTGTGTGTGTGTGTGTGTGTGTGTGTGTGTGTGTGTGTGTGTGTGTGTGTGTGTGTGTGTGTGTGTGTGTGTGTGTGTGTGTGTGTGTGTGTGCAGACAGATGTAGATCTTTAGAGTGCAGGGTTCCTTAAAACAAAACTGAAATGTATCAGAAGTCTTTCTTTCCTTCTGCCACTACTCTATGGAACCTTCTTACAGATGATGGTTAAAAATAAAAGAGTGGTTCTTTAAGTGCTGTTTAACATTACTTGTCAGCTGAAGATCATATTCTGCTTCCATATAGCTAAGTGGTCGGAGCGCTCGCTTTCCCCATGTCAAAGTTTAACAGCATCGAGCGTGGCTACCAGTTGGATGGGTGACCGTTTGCGCGTCTTGGCTTCAATATAGCAAGTTCACCCAGCTGTAAATGGGTTCCTGCCCTCTTTAGGGTCAGAGAAGGTAAAGCAGCGAGGGAGAGGAGATTGGCGCCACCATCAATATGCTGGCCGCTAGAGAAGCTGAGGTGTCTAATGCCTCGCCCCCCTACCGCCGCATAAGTTACGGGACACCTTTACCTTATATATATATTTATTTGGAGAAGATATGAACAAACTATTCATACCAGACTCCATCTTGAAGTAAGTGACATAAACGACAACTTGTCTAATCGCCATCTTGTTGACGACACACGCTGTGCTTGTGGTAGCGAGAGAGAGAAACAGCAGAACACTATTTGTTATCATGCCCTTTCTTCAATGTAACCGTCCTAAAAGTGTTTTGTAGCTGTCCCAATATTGTACACAAGTCCAATTTCTTTTGAATGGAAGCAAGCAGTCCTAGACAGTCGGTAATGTACTGGTACTTCAACAAGTTCAGAAATTTATATGAAAATCACGTCAGGTTTAATTGATATTGACTTTTAATGCTGATGTTTCTTGTGTCATCTTATCATTAATTTGTAATGACTTGAATGTAAACTGTAGAAGTATTTGACATTAACAGTCTAGACCTAATGTGAATTGATCGACTTATTCATGATCTGCTGCCTTATTTCTATTTAAACATAGATGAAATCGAGCTAGCGTTTTCTCCCTTGGTTTCAAAATTATTACTGTTTTGATTTTGGTTGTTTTGTATTCGTTGGTTTTTTGTTGAGGGTGGGTGTTGTTTCGTTAAATTCCATTCTGTACTCTTGTTACTTTTCGTTGCCTACCTTTTCATGTATTTCATATTCTTGTTTTACATATAGTTCTTACATTCCCATTACAAAACGTGTAAGTGCAGCAACTTTTGAGAGGATAATTTAAACTATCATTTCTTGACAAATGTATTTCGAAATATATTTACTTTTACAGTTTGAACATACTGATAGCTACCAGCTGGGAATGTAAATACTGAACTTTTCATCTCTGTTGAGCATGCTGTAAGGTTTTAGCTTGTTGTTTCTCTATTGTTAGTGCATATGCATGAATTTGTGAGTAGAGTTTGTTTTAAACCCAATGCAATTTGGATTTATTAAACATATTGTTCTTAACAGTTAAGATCATTAGTTTTGTGATTGAAATGTCACATGATAAATATAACTTTCTTTGATACGTTTTTTTAAAGTGCATGTCTTCATCAGCTGTTAATTCTTTTATGAATTGCTGGCTTTATATATATATATATATATATATATATATATATATATATACATATATATATATATATATATATATATATATACCTCTCTATATATATATATATATATATATATATATATATATATATATAGTAGGCACTCATCAGTCTCGGAAGACTATGGAGTTGCGCTCTAGTGTTTAGAGCGCAAAGCCTGGGCAAGTATGTATGGAGGGCAAGCTGTTACCCATGCAGCAGACCCCCCCTCTCCACGGCACTGGAATGATCCATTGGAAGGGCATTGACCGATACGAATGGTTCCAGTACCGTCGCAGGAGCCACCAGAACGTTGCCATATACCTACAGCCCCGAGCCGCTCTGGGACTCCAACTCCCCGATTTTTCCTCAGGGATGGTGTCTAAACACGACACCTGTGTGCATGCTGGTTTGTTATAATTTTGTCATCCGCTCCTACCAGCACACGATGGCCTACTCTTCCGAAAGGTGGAATATATATATATCAGACAATGTCTTGATAGCTTTTCAAACCTGGAGAGTGTGGGTGGTTGTAACTAACAACTGTTGAAAGTATTTAGTGAATTTACTTTATTTCGTTGTATCTTAGATTGCTCATTTGCACCGTGAGTTTTCAGACAGACAGAAGAAAACAAAAGGACATCAATAAAATAAAAAAGAACTATTCAATTGAAAAAAGAAAGATGAACAGAAGCAATTTTATTCCATGCCCGGCCTCAATACCTTAATGCAGTGCAGTCATCCCACGCAAGGCCTCTCAATACCTCAATGCTTTTCGTAAGAGTAGGTCATCGTGTGCTTGTGGGAACAGATGACAATATTTACAAAACTGCATACACACGGGGACCGGATGAAAAAAAGCACATGATTGCTTATTCTGTTATCCTCGATATAAAAGAATAAATAATAAAATAATAAAATAAAATGCACTGCAGTTATCCCATACATGGCCTCAATACCTCAATGCAGTACAGTTATTCCATGCAGGGCCTCAATACCTCAATGCAGAGCAGTCATTTTATGCAGGGCCTCAACACCTCAATGCAGTGCAGTCATCCCATACATGGCCTCAATGCAGTAGAATCATTCCATGCAGGGCCTCAATACATCAATGCAGTGCAGTCATCCCATGCAGAGCCTCAAAATCTCAATGCAGTGCAATCATCCCATATATGGCCTCAATGCCTCAGTGCAGTGCAGTCATCCCATACAGGGCCTCAAGACCTCAATGCAGTGCAGTAATCCCATGCAGGGCATCAATACCTCAATGCAGTGCAGTCATCCCATGAAGGGCCTCAATACATCAATGCAGTGCAGTCATCCCATGCAGGGCCTCAATACCTCAGTGCAGTGCAATCATCCCATGCAGGGCCTCAATACCTCAATGCAGCGCAGTCATTCCATGCAGGGCATCAATACCTCAATGCAGTGCAGTCATCCCATACATGGCCTCAATGCAGTGCATTCATTCCATGCAGCTAGGGCCTCAATACCTCAATGCCACTTAAATGCAGTCAAATCAGCTTAGCTGGCCGTCTCTCCTCCTCCTCTCTCTCTCTCTCTCTCTCTCTCTCTCTCTCTCTCTCTCTCTCTCTCTCTCCTC
>CM060320.1:19102368-19142368 GCA_030674155.1 Stramonita haemastoma
GACCAAAGCATGTACGTTATCACTTGATGTTCATCTGACCAAAGCATTACATTAACAGTTGATGTTCATCTGACCAAAGCATGTACGTTATCACTTGATGTTCATCTGACCAAAGCATTACATTAACAGTTGATGTTCATCTGACCAAAGCATGTACGTTATCACTTGATGTTCATCTGACCAAAACATTACATTAACAGTTGATGTTCATCTAACCAAAGCATTACATTAACAGTTGATGTTCATCTGACCAAAACATTACATTAACAGTTGATGTTCATCTGACCAAAGCATTACATTAACAGTTGATGTTCATCTGACCAAAACATTACATTAACAGTTGATGTTCATCTGACCAAAGCATTACATTAACAGTTGATGTTCATCTGACCAAAGCATGTGAACCGTTGATGTTCATCTGACCAAAGCATGTTAACCGTTGATGTTAATCTGACCAAAGCATGTTAACCGTTGATGTTCATCTGACCAAATGACATCAACAGTTGAAGTTCCAAATGACGTCAACAGTTGCTGTTGATATGGCCAGAGCACGTCATTAACTGATCACAGAACAGTTGAGACCTACGTCAAACAGTTTATACTCACATCAAAGAGATATTCAGACCTACGTCAAACAGTTTATACTCACATCAAAGAGATATTCAGACCTACGTCAAACAGTTTATACTCACATCAAAGAGATATTCAGACCTACGTCAAACAGTTATTCATACTCACATCAAAGAGATATTCAGACCTACGTCAAGCAGTTATTCATACTTACATCAAAGAGGTATTCAGACCAACATCAAACAGTTATTCAGACCAACATCAAACCGTTATTCAGACCTACGTCAAACAGTCATTCAGGCCAACGTCAAACAGTCATTCAGACCTAGGTCAAACAGTTATTCAGACCGACTGCGTCAAACAGTCATTCAGGCCTACGTCAAACAGTCATTCAGGCCTACGTCAAACAGTTATTCAGACCGACTGCGTCAAACAGTTATTCAGACCTACGTCAACAGAGCTTGACGCTTTGGGAAACAAGTGTGAGTGGTAGCCATTAAGACAGAATGTGTTTTTTTCTCTGTGAAAGCTGACCTTTTTTTTTCGAAATAGTTTTGTCAGAGATCAAACAACCCTCTCGCTGCCGTCGGTTCTTTTTCGTGCGCTACATAGTCGCAGCATACGGTATCTCACTGTTTTGCCTCATTCGAAAAACTAGCACGCAGACTACCATTCATGATTTGATGTAAGGGAGGAAAAGTCAGGGATTTAGACTGCGATTTGAAAACAGATTGAGTATCATACCCCATCCTTTACAGGCTGAAAGCTGTTCCAAATTCAAATTTAAATTCAAAATACTTTATTATCTCTAAAACAGAGAAATTCCGGTGGGTTACAAGCCATACATATAAACAATAATTACACAAAGATAACATCAATATAGCTTAACACAGGTTCTGAATATGGGCATATACCCATTACAGCTCGAAGAGCACCCACAAGTCGGCAACACCTCAGCCAGCCACAACCTCACCCAAGTAAAATCACAAACATTCGTATGGGAACCAGTATGCCCACGCATCCACACATACACACTCACACATGGCTCACGTACACACACACACACACACACACACACACACACACACACACACACACACACACACACACACACACACACACACACACACACACCGCGCGCGCGCGCGCACGCACACACACACACACACACACACAAATATTTTTAAAGAAACTTTCACACACATGCGCACGCATTTTAAGACAAACCAAATTGTTATAGCATATTTATGATAAGACAGATATCAATTAAATGTGCACACTATTCTATTAAGATATTGAACGAAGTTTAAAATGTTAAAAAAGGCGAAATGATGGAAACAACGGGTAAGCATGCAGGCAGGCAGGCAGGCAGGCAGGCAGAGGGAGGGAGGCAGGCAGGCAGAGGGAGGCAGGCAGGCAGAGGGAGGCAGGCAGGCAGGCAGAGGGAGGCAGGCAGGCAGGCAGAGGGAGGCAGGCAGGCAGGCAGAGGGAGGCAGGCAGGCAGAGACAGGCAGGCAGGCAGGTAGGCAGGCAGAGGGAGGCAGGCAGGCAGGTAAGGGCAGCAGAAACAGGTGTCTGTGGTGGACACCGCTGTGGTGGCAAAGGGCTGGTCATCTGTGTCTCCCTTATAATCCCGGCTCCTCAACCTGTTTCTGCCTCCCGGATAAAATCCTGAAAGAAGCGATGTATGCCGGAAAGGCAGAGGCTTTGCAAGTGTAGCCAACAGTGTCATTTATTTTGTAAGAGACATGAAGGTGGAGAAGGGAGGGGTGGGGTCCTTCCTCTATGGACTCAGCTGAGGTCCTGCTAAACACTTGACTTAAACTGACTGCTCCATAAGTGTTTGAGGACGTGTTGGAGCACGGAACTGAATTTTTTCCAAAAGCATGTCGTGGGCAGCTTCAAGCTGGCGGAGTCCATCCCTCCCCAGGTGGAAGTGTGCATGCTGGGCATCATCCGGTCAGCCATCACTGGTCGAAGCCAGGCCTACGACCCAAGCTGCACAGCAGGGTCTCTACCGGTGGGTGGCCTCAAGACGGATGAGTAGTGCTAGTTTTGCTGGTTTGAACAGTGCAGTGTCTGAGGAGGGCGGGTAGAGTGGCATGGGGGTATTATCACTGGAGCCACACCACACCACACCGCTGAATCAGTCAGAAACAGAATAGAGGAAACCAAAATAAGCAATACAGTTGTTGGTAAAGACAGGAAGCGTACTGTGTTTGTTGAGAGTGGGGAGAGATTGGGCAAGGGGGAGGGGGGGAGGGGTTGCCCAGTTGGCTGAAAAATGCCTGCGGGTTTAACAGCAGTGAACTGGCCAGTGACCTCCACGTGGTAAAATAAAATACCTCCTTTCTTTGTTAGGAGTCTTTTGAACACGGCACTGAAGCGCTATTCGCCAAATTCCTCTATTTAGACAATTATTACTTTTGACGTCAAAGTCTGGGTCTCTGCAAGTGTTTCCCCTGTCCATTCAGCCTTACTGTCTGCCTGCCAGGTTTTTGTGTTTTGTTTTGCTTTGTTTAATTCATAACCTTTTTATATCGTTCCTTTGGCTACCGCTTCGAGGTTCACCAATGTCACATTTTGATTATGCGGCCGTTTTTTGCTTCCATCGTGAAGGCACGTGCATTTTATTTTTGCCTAAAACTTCGTCTTCCTCCCAGGACATTTACCTGGAGAAAAATCCACATGGATCTCCACATGAATGTCCATATGGATGTTCACATGGATGTTCATATGGATGTTCACATGGATGATCACATGGATGTTCATATGGATGTTCACATAGATGTTTTCATATATATTTTATATGGATGTCCTTTAAGATGTTCATATGGATGTCCACATACATGTTTACATATACGTTCACATTGGATGTTCACATGGTTGTTCAAATGGATGCTCACATGGATGATTATATGGATGTTTACATACCTGTCCACATAGATGTTCACACAGCTGTCCACATGGGTGTCCACGTAGACGTTTTCATATATGTTCATATGGATGTTCTTTTAGATGTCCATATGGATGTCCACATACATGTTTATATATACGTTAATATTGGATGTTCACATATATGCCCACATAGATGTCCACATAGATGTACACAGAGATGTTCACGTAGGTGTTCACATTGATGTTCATATGGTTGTTGATATGGATGTCAACATGATGTTAATACGGATGTTGATATGGGTGTTTATATGGATGTTTATGTGGATGTTAATATGGATGTCAACATGGATGTTCATATGGATGCTTACGTGGGTGTTCATATAGATGTTCACATGGGTGTTCGTAATTATGGATGTTGACATGGACCTACACATTAATTAATAATTAATTAATACATGGAATTTGTATAGCGCTATCTCTTTGTAAAGACAAATCAAAGCGCTTGCATTTGACCTACAGAGCCACAGATCATGCTGCCACCAGGCGCAAAGATCCCCAACTCCAACTCCCCGATTTTTCTTCAGGGATGGTGTCTAAACACGACACCTGTGTGCATGCTGGTTTGTTATAATTTTGTCATCTGCTCCTACCGGCACACGATGGCCTACTCTTCCGAAAGGTGGAGCGGGGTTTTAACGTGTGCGCAAGATGTTCTGCGTGCATTCGCACACTTGATAGTTCGCACATTGCTGATAGTTCGACGCTCTTGTGGTGTGTGATGTGATGTGGTTAGTATGTGTGGCGTTAATATCTTATGATGTGGATAATATCTGACGTTTACTATCTTGTGATGTTGGTAGTGTATGTGGTGTTTAGTATTTTGTGATGTGGGTTGTGTATGCGGCGTTAATATCTTGCGATGTGGATAGTGTATGTGGCATTCAATGTCTTGTGGTGTGGATAGTGCCTGTGGCGTTAAGTATCCCGTGATGTGGATAGAGTAAGTGGCACTTGGTATCTTGTAATGTGGACAGTGTATATATGTGACGTTGATATCTTGCGATACACTTCCCTTTCATATCCTGGATTCTTCTTTTTGGCTCCGCTGCTCTTTGAACTCTTGGCAAAAAATGCCCATGGGTCAAACTGGACAGGGTAAGTTCTGACTCCTGCACCGTCACCGGCAGGTGCAAAGGGTGAGAATGAGCCAGAAAGACAAGACAGCGGGAGAGAGAGAGAGAGAGAGAGAGAGAGAGAGAGGCTGGACTTTCTTGATTACTTCTGCATCTTGCCTGCTTGATTTACCGCTGTCGCTTTCCCCTTCCGTCACGATTTTGCCGCTGTGATGTGGATGTGGATGTGGAGTGGGGGAGATGAGTGAGAATGGTAGCAGACGTAAGCATCAGGAAACATGTGACGCTGAGAAATAGAGAGCTGAGCTTGGCTTTCCCTTGGACACAGACAGGTCTGAAGACAGCAGGTACAGTTACTGTTACTGCCACACCTTCTGGTTTTGGCTACACACCGGTATTAATTTTGACTACTTTTCCTTCTGTTTTCATATATCACTCTAGCATTCGCACTGGCTACAGTACAGTTTCCAGCTGTAAATTGGCACCTGCCCTCTTTAGGGTCAGGGAAGGTAAACCAGCGAGGGAGAGGAGATGGGCGCCGCCCTCAATATGCTGGCCCCTAGAGAAGCTGAGGTCTCTGACGCCTCGCTCCCCTACGATCACTCAGGTTATGGAACACCTTTACCTTTAACTTTACTTTCACTCACGGCAGATTTCTTTGCGTGAAATTCGGGCTGCCCTCCCCGAGGAGAGCACGTCGCCACAAGAGTAGTGCCACCCATTAGTTGTTTTTTTTCTATTCCTGTCTGCAGTTGTATTTGTTTCCTTATCCGAGTGGCTTTTTTCTACAGAATTTTGCCAGGAACAACCCTCTTCTTACCGTAGGTTCTTTTACGTGTGCTAAAAATTTTGTGTAACACATGGGACCTCGGTTTATCGTCTCATCCGAAAGACTAGCACTCAGACCACCGCTCATAATCTAAATGATGGGGGAAAGTTTCGGGTCCATGCGGGATTCAAACCTCCGCCCCACTTCCGACCTGGACTTTTCGCTTTCTATGCAGGCGCGTTACCTCTAGACCACCGACCCACTGTTGTTATTGTTATTGTTGTTGTTGTTGTTGTTTGTTGTAGTAGTAGTATAGTAGAGTAGTAGTAGTAAGTAGTAGTTCGTAGTCGTAGTAGTATAGTAGTAGTAGTAGTTGTAGTAGAAGTAGTATAGTAGTAGTAGTAGTAGTAGTAGTAGTAGTAGTAGTAGTAGTAGTAGTAGTAGTAGTATCATCATTATTATTATTATTGTTCCTGTTGTTGTTGCTATCATCATCATCATCATCATCATCATCATCATCATCATCATCATCATCATCATCATCATCATCATCACCATCATCATCATCATCTTCATCGTCGTCGTCGTCGTCTTCGTCGTCTCGTCTCGTCATTATCCTCATCATCATGCGGTGCGGTGTAGTGTAGTGTAGTGTAGTGTAGTGTAGTGTAGTGTAGTGTAGTGTAGTGTAGTGTAGTGTAGTGTAGTGCAGTGCAGTGCAGTGCAGTGCAGTGCAGTGCAGTGCAGTGCTGTGCAGTGTAGTGTAGTGCAGTGCAGTGCAGTGCAGTGCTGTGCTGTGCTGTACTGTGCTGTAGTGTAGTGTAGTGTAGTGTAGTGTAGTGTAGTGTAGTGTAGTGTAGTGTAATGTAGTGTAATGTAGTGTAATGTAGTGTAATGTAGTGTAATGTAGTGCGTAGCGGTGTGGTGCGGTGCGGTGCAGTACTGTGTGTGTGTGGTGTGGTGTGGTGTGGTGAAGTGTAGTGTAGTGTAGTCTGATGTTATGTAGTGCAGTGCAGTGTAGTGTAGTGCAGTGTAGTGTAGTGTAGTGTAGTGTAGTGTAGTGTAGTGTAGTGTAGTGTAGTGTAGTGTAGTGTAGTGTAGTTCAGTGTAGTGCAGTGCGGTGCAGTGTAGTGCAGTGTAGTTCAATGTAGTGCAGTGCAGTGCAGTGCAATACAGTGTAGTGCAGTGTAGTTCAATGTGGTGCAGTGCAGTGCAGTGCGATGTAGGTCAGCAATGCAGTGCAGAGTAGTGCAGTCCAAAGCAGTGTAGATCAGCAATGTAGTGCAGTGCAAGTATTGTAGGGGGATATTCATATTGATCAGTACAGTGTGCCTCTTCAAAAGCTACTAAAAAAAAAAACCCAGTAACATTTGACCCCCAAAATCTGTTTAATGAAACTTCCAGCAGAGCAATGTCTCACCTGTTCTGTCATGAACAATGTCATTTGTATGTATTCTCCTTTATGAACAAGGACAGATGAATAAGAATAAAATTCTACCTTAAAAACTTGGTAGCCAAACAACACAACATGTACTGCAATCCATCTCGCTAATCGAGGCACTCTGAAAGAAATCTGGCCTGACCTCCCACCTCAGTGGCCAAGAAACTCTACAACTTAGAGATTCTTTGGCATATTGCTGCCTTCCTTAAACACAACTGTACATCTGACGAACTCCACAAAAACAGATAAATCTAATTCTCAATTTTCTCTCTTTTTCAGGGCAAAGACACCAGAACGAAGCAAAGCACAGAGAGAGAGAGAGAGAGAGAGAGAGAGAGAGAGAGAGAGAGAGAGAGAGAGAGAGAGAGAGAGAGAGAGAGAGAGAGAGAGAGAGAAGACAGACAGACAGACAGACAGACAGACAGACAGACAGACAGACAGACAGACAGACAGAGACAGAGAGACAGAGAGACAGATAGATAGATAGATAGATAGATAGATAGATAGATAGATAGATGGATAGATAGATAGATAGACAGACAGACAGACATAGAGAGGGGGAGAGGGAGATGGGGAGAGAGAGAGAAAGAGAGACAGACAGACAGACAGAAGACAGATAGATAGATAGATAGATAGATAGATAGATAGATAGATAGATAGATAGACAGACAGACAGACAGACAGACAGACAGACAGACAGACAGACAGACAGACAGACAGACAGAAGGGGGAGAGGGAGATGGGGAGAGAGAGAGAAAGAGAGACAGAGAAGAGAAGAAGAGAGAGAGAGAGAGAGAGAGAGAGAGAGAGAGAGAGAGAGAGAGAGAGAGAGAGAGAGAGAGAGAGAGAGAGAGAGAGAGAGAGCAAAGAGGAGACGAAAGAGGAATTCAGAGGCGAGGAAGATAGGAGAGGAGGAGGAGGAGGAAGAGGAAGGCAATAGCCAAAATCAAGAGTTTGGCTAAGCAGTGAAGGCAGGATGGCCTGTTTAGCAATCCTCTTGGTGTGTGCTTTGCTACACTACCCCATCACCGCCATCCTCGTCTGAGTACCAACACCACACAACACCACACACACACACACAACACACACACACACACACACACACAACCACACACACACACACACACACACACACACACACACACACAACACACACACACACACACAACACACACACACACACACCACACACAACACACATACACAGACACCACACACACCACACACACACACCCACACACAAACACAAACACACACACACACACACACACACACACACACACACACACACACACACACACACAACACACACACACACACACACACACACACACACACACACAACACACACACATTATAATTATAGGAGAAGTTCGCATTCAGCTGAGTTGAAGGTGGTTGTTGATTGTGAGATCGAGCGTGATTGGCAACCAGCTTCAAGTTGCTGTGTGTGGCCGCCATCTTGATGCCGCCAGGATGCTCTAGGTGTAGACGACGTGGCTACGAAAATCACCTCTGGCCTGTGACCGTCATCCACCCACCTACCCATTCACCTTTCCTTTCTCCCTGTAGCCTACCAGTGTGGATGGAGGATGAGACTGCACACTGTCTGGTGTTGAAGGAAGCAGCTGAGATTGTGAGGTCAGTGTTTCTGATGTTAAGGATACAGCTGAGATTGTCAGGTCAGTGTTTTGTATGTTAAAGGAAGCAGCTGAGTGTCAGGTCAGTGTTTTGTAATGTTAAGAAGAAGCTGAATTGTCAGTCATGTTTTGTAATGTTAAAGGATACAGCTGAGATTGTCAGGTCAGTGTTTCTGATGTTAAGGAAGCAACTGAGATTGTCATCAGCGTTTCTGATGTTAAAGGAAACAGCTGAGATTGTCAGGTCAGTGTTTTGTAATGTTAAAGGAAACAATTGTGAGTCAGTGTTTGTAATGTTAAGAAACAGCTGAGATGTGAGGTCAGTGTTTGTAATGTTAAAGGAACAATTGTGGTCGTGTTTGTATGTTAAAGGAAACAGTCAGATTGTGACGTCAGTGTTTGTAATGTTAAAGGAAACAGCTGAGATTGTCAGGTCAGTGTTTTGTAATGTTAAAGGATACAGCTGAGATTGTCAGATCATGTTTTCTGATGTTAAAGGAAGCAACTGAGATTGTCAGGTCAGCGTTTTCTGATGTTAAAGGAAACAGCTGAGATTGTCAGGTCAGTGTTTTGTAATGTTAAAGGAAACAATTGTGAGGTCAGTGTTTTGTAATGTTAAAGGAAACAGCTGAGATTGTGAGGTCAGTGTTTTGTAATGTTAAAGGAAACAATTGTGAGGTCAGTGTTTTGTAATGTTAAAGGAAACAGCTGAGATTGTCAGGTCAGTGTTTTGTAATGTTAAAGGAAACAGCTGAGATTGTGAGGTCAGTGTTTTGTAATGTTAAAGGAAAAAATTTTGAGGTCAGTGTTTTGTAATGTTAAAGGAAACAGCTGAGATTGTCAGGTCAGTGTTTTGTAATGTTAAAGGAAACAGCTGAGATTGTCAGGTCAGTGTTTTGTAATGTTAAAGGAAACAGCTGAGATTGTCAGTCAGTGTTTTGTAATGTTAAAGGAAACAGCTGAGATTGTAGGTCAGTGTTTTGTAATGTTAAAGGAAACAGCTGAGATTGTCAGGTCAGTGTTTTTGTAATGTTAAAGGATAACAGCTGAGGTTGTCAGGTCAGTGTTTTCTGGTGTTAAAGAAGCAGCTGAGATTGGAAGGTCAGTATTTTCTGATGGTAAAGAACAGCTTAGATTGTGATGTAAATATTCTAAAGGAAACAGCCTAAATTGTGATGTAAATGTTCTACAGGAAACAGCTTAGATTGTAAGGTCTGTTGTCTGCCAACATGACGGTTGGATAGGTTTGCCTGGCTGGTTGATGGGTTGGCTTGATTGGGTGGTTGATTGATTGATTTATTGATTGATTCATTGATTGATTGATTGATTGATTGATTGGATGATTGATTGGTTTGTTGGTTGCTGTCCCACCCCCTGTTGATTATACTGTGTCCTAAAGCACAAAGAGAAGCAGATGTACACACTTCCGTGTCTTAATGCACAGGTCTGTGTGAGAGATCATTTCAGACCTCTGTCTTTGATGCTTTCTGGAGAGGGGGAACTTTGCAAGCTTCAGGTCACTGCTCGGATAAGGTAAACGTGTCCCATAACCTATGTGGTCGTAGCGAAGCGAGGCATCAGAGACCTCAGCTTCTCTAAGGCAAAGCCCATCTCCTCTCCCTCGCTGCTTTACCTTCCCTGACCCTAAAGAGGGCAGGTACCCATTTACAGCTGGGTGAACTGGGGGACTGTGCTGAAACCAAGGCACACAAACAGTCACCCATCCACATGGTAACCATGCTCGATGCTCCTTTAGCTTAACCTCAGCTTGGGGAAAGCGAGTGTTCAGACCACTGAACTATTCCGTTTCTAGTGCCCCGGATACTTTGCCTGAAAAGATAGTGCAATGCTCCCGTCAATTTCAATTAATGCAAAATAATCTGAGATCATTGATGGACTTCCCCCCCCCCCCCCCCCCCCAAGTATATAACTCTGAAAAAGATTGTTTCTCAAAATTTTTGCATTAAGAAACCCATCTTAATGTACAAGAAAATATGTAATTTGGAAAAACTTTTTAAGATACATGATTCATGTGTGGACTGTTCTCAGTTTGCTTTAGAGCACAACATTAATGTCAATGTTAGATCATTTCCAAAAAATGGTAATACAAACCATTTCCCTTAAGTTCCAATCCAGACCCTGACCATGCCGAGGCCGTGTCTTTCTACACACAGGGTCGACCTTCAAATTGCCTGTTGCCGTGAAGGCTGTGTCTGACGATAGAAGGAAGGAAAGAGGGACTGTACTGCTGCAGAACCATTGCAGCAGACGAGCCATGGAGCAGCAGCTTCAGGGGATGATGCACTAGGGCAGCCAGCCTTCCTTCACTTCCCTGCACAGAGCCATGCCCTATTCATCGGGAAATTCACTTGGGAAAGACACAGTCGCCTTAGACATGTGATATATATATATATATATATATATATATATATATATATATATATATATATATATATGGATATGGATGGATGGATGGATGGATGATAGATAGATAGGATAGATGATAGATAGATAGATAGATAGATAGATAGATTGATTGATTGATTGATTGATTGATTGATTGATTGATTGATTGATTGATGGTAGACTGTTCGTTGTATTGTAATGTGATGTGGTGTAGTGCCGACTCCACTCCCCTCAAAAGTCCTTGGATGTGACTATAAAGCGAGGTCCCGTGTGCAAACACGCGCAGAACATCTTGCGCACACGTTAAAACCCGTTCCGCTTTTCAGAAGAGTAGGCCATTGTGTGCCGGTGGGAATGGATGACAAAATTGACAAAACTGCATACACATGGGGTCTAGATGTACAAAAAAGCATGAGTGCTTATTCCATTATCTTCGAAATAAAATAATAGATAGTGTAGTGTAGTGTAGTGTAGTGTAGTGTAGTGTAGTGTAGTGTAGTGTAGTGTAGTGGGAGTGTAGTTGGGGTGTAGTGGGGTGTAGTGGGTGTAGTGGGGTGTGGTGGGGTGTGGTGTGGTGTAGTGTCACCTCAGGCTTATAGTGGTCAGACTGTTTCCCAATAACAGATGATTACATAAAAAAAAGTGGCAATGGGGGATTACTCCTATCCTAACAGGGCAGAAGAGCAGACAGGTTTCAGCGCAGGATGGAGCACAACCGAATAAATTTTCAACCTTTGAATACTCTATGAGAAATACTTGCAACACCAATAATATTATCTTTACGTCTTTGTAGGTGTTCGACAGAGTCTGGCATGCAGCTTTTTGGGCAACCACGAGGCTGTATAACATCAATGCCATCCTGATCAGAGCCATAGTGCCTGTATAACATGGCAATCAACGCGGTCTACTATGACAGCAACATAGAAAATTGGTTCCGAACCACAACTGGAGTGCGCAAAGGATATCTGCTCTCTCCCACCCTCTTACACATCTTAGAGAGAATAATGGCTGATGCATTGAAAATCATGAAGGAACAGTCAGCATTGAAGGCAGGACAATCACAAACTTACACTTTGCCGATGACATTGACCGCAGGGGCCAAGATGGGGAAGAGAAAGAGCTAGTCAGCCTGGTAAATCACCTTGATGAAGCCTCTTCGGTATATGGTATGCAGATCCGTGCAGAGAAAACCAGCTGAAGACAAATAGTGCCAATGCCATCAGCAATGTCATACACAGATGGTAAGAAAATCGAGACCGTCTATAGCTTCAAATATCTGGGAGCTATACTATCGGATGAAGGATCAAAACCTGAAATTCTCTCCACGATAGCCCAGACCACAGCTACAATGACCAAACTGAAAGTCCTCTGAAACAACTAGAACATCACCATCAGCTTCAAGATCAGATTTGTGCACATGTGAAACATGACCATAACAGCAGACATTGAAAGAAGGCATTGGAGATGAGATGCTTTCGCAAACTCCTTGGTATCTCCTTCAGCGCTCACATCACTAATGAGGAAGTGAAAACCAGAATTAAAAACACCATCGGACCATATAAAGAACTCCTGACTTCGGTGAAAAAAGGAAACTAAAGTGGTATGGGCACGTCACACAAACATCTGGACTGGCCAAGACTGTCTTACAGGGAACAGTAAAAGAAAGGAAACAAAGAGGCAGACAGAGAAAATGATGGGAAGACAACATGAGAGATTGGACTGGCCTTGGGTGGTACGACTTGCTATGGAGGACGGAGGATCGTGAGGAGTGGAGGAAGCTGGTTGCAAAATAAGGGGAACGGGATAGCCTAGTGGTTAGAACATTGTGCTCGCAATCTGATTACTCAGGTTTAAATCACGTACAAGGGGATTTTACCCCTGGAGTTAACATCAGTGCAGACTTCACCCTCCCCACAAATCCTTCGGATGAGACTATAAACTGAGGCCCCGTGTGCGAACGCACGTAGAACATCTTGGGAACACGTTTTCACCCGTTCCGGTATTCGGATAAGTAGACCATTGTGTGCCGGTGGGAACATATGACAAAATTTACAAACACACGGGGACTGGATGTACAAAAGCACATGCGTGCTTATCATCGATATAAGAGAATAAATAAATACATAAATAAAACCTTCATTGGTGCCCCCACAGTTCACAGCACAATGGGACAGGTGAAGGTGAAGGTGAAAAACAATTTATGAAGAAGGGTAAGTCTTCTCTTCTGTCTTTTATCAGACTACCATTATTTTTGTGTGTGCAATTCTTCTAAGGACCCCCATTCATTCATCCACTCACATACTTAGCATACCACAAACAGAAGTCTCCTTGTTGAAAAATATCACTTTTGTTTATTTTGAACATGTTTTAACACATTGTTATTGCCATATTTTCTCAAGGTGGATTTTGATCCAATTAAGATAAAACAATCCTAAATGCATAGTGACCTATCAAACACAAACTCGCTCAGATTACACATAAATGTATTCAGTGACTTAGATGCATTGGAGTTCATTCACAATGTTGACAATGAAGATGCTTGTCCACCTTTTAGAACACTTTCAGTATCTGTAAGTAAATATACAATGTATGCATACATATATACGCACATGCAAAATTATTATATACATTATATATAACACACACACACACACACACACACACACACACACACACACACACACACACACACACACACGCACACACACACACACGAACATCTGGACTGAACATCTGGACTGGTCAAGACTGTCCTGCAGGGAACAGTAAAAGGAGGGAGATGAAGAAGCAGACAGAGAAAACAATGGGAGGACAACAGGATAGCCTGGTGGTTAGAGTGATGCACTCATAATCTGCTGACCCGGGTTCGAATCTCGTTCAAGAGGATTTTTTCCACTGGAGTTAACATCAGTTAACATCAGATTGACTCCAAGAGTCCTTCAGCTGAGACTATAAACCAAGGTCCCATGTGCAAACGCATGCAAAACATCTTACGCTCATGTTACAACCCATTCCACTTTTTGGAAGAGTAGGCCATTGTGTGCCGGTAGGGATGTATGACAAAATTTACAAAACTGCGTACACACAGGGACTGGATATAACAAAGAACATGAGGGCTCAGTCCATTATCCTCAAAACAAATGAATAGACAGATAAATAATAAATACACAAATAAATGAATTAATAATAAACATGCCACCACAACTTGTCTGTAAACCTAAAGTTGAGTTTGTGCATGTGTCCTTGCGTAAATAGTAAGTTTGTATGTATAGGTTGATGTCTTTTTTTAGTCAATGGTATTAATAACAGTGAATTCCTACATTGGTGTGTGTGTGTGTGTGTGTGTGTGTGTGTGTGTGTGTGTGTGTGTGTGTGTGTGTGTGTGTGTGTGTGTGATGTTTTTATTTGAAGTCATCTTGGAATGTTTAAACCAATATGAAATGGTTCTTGTGTTTTATATCAAGATTATGATTTGTATCAATATGCCTGTCATTATTGTAACTGCACTTCATGGAATGAGTAAAGTGTTTTTTTTGACTTGACTTAATACTGATGAGAAGTTGCTTTCTGCAAGAAGATTGTCTTGTGGTCGGATGCAGTGACTAGATTATCAGGAAAAAAGGCTTCAATAAATCTGAACACTTTGTACCCCAAGGGTGCAGCTGCACTGCAGTCTCTGTGGACCAGCCCTGCAGCAGCTGAGAGCTGTGTCACTGGGTCATCATAGTAAAATCATCACATCTTTTTTTGTTTGAAGCCCATTTCTTATGAAACTATGGTATTTTGTGGTAAATGACTGCTTATTGTGAGTACATGCTTTAAAGTCTATATTGCATTAAAAATGATGCGTTAATCATGGTGTCAAATTACATAATTGCTCTGATTTTAAGTGGTAATACCCCTGATGCACTTTGATTCTTACACAATGCATGCAACAAATATAACACAATAACAAAAAAACTATACAAGAACCACAAATAAAGAGACAAACATAGGTACTAATACTATACAAGTTTTCTTCCAACATAGCATCTAATGTAATATGATCTAAGGGAACCACTGAGCTGTACACATAACACTGTCATAGTTATGGTCATGGAATAAGCAGATATTTCTTCCCATATCTGAGCAAGTTCCTGGACTTTTCCACACTACTTTATACATGTATATGAACAGAATATTGGCACTTCACCAAGTCGCTAGTGGTTCATTTTCATGTCAACAGTTGGTGTTTACGGTAGTGGTACTCACAGTACCAAGTTCACGTCCTCCCCAGTCACACCCCCACCCTCCATCCCTTTCAGCTGGCCTATCTGGCTCCTCAAGTGGCACACAGAAAGTATCGCAAGGCTCAAAGCTCTCACCATCGCTTTCCAAAACACCATCTTTGTTGGCAAAGTCATAACTCGTTAAAAAGTCTGTTACTTCGTCAGCAGTGAAAGTCTGATGTACCAAAGCCATACCAAGCATATGACATGTAAAACAACAATAAACACAATAAAAACATGCTTAATTTTTATGCAAATTGGCTGTGAACGATGTGCAACCAACATGGCAGCTAAAGCCAACAAGCTACAATGACAAAGTGAGAATAGAACAGAATGGGAGGACAAAAGTGAAAGTAACTGCTGTGGTACGGATAAATCCGTACCTGATCCACAGGGGATGACTGTGTGGTACGGATAAATTCGTACCCTGGGTAGGAAGTGTTAAGGCAAGGCAGATGCTGGAGGTCCAATAATCACATTACACAAACTTATCACACACAGAAATCTGTCATGATACAGTCAAACAATTCATGTACACACTTGCAACATCTAACAGAATTTTTACTGAGCATAATCAATTATACAGTAAGTAGACTTATTACTGAAACAATGAAAACTGCACAGACGTATCTTATTTTTAAAACATGACAATCAGAACAGATACACTGCACAGATTTATGACTTAAAAATTCTTGCTCAGTTTAGCTGAGCCTTTTCGACTGTTAAAACAGCCCAACAATAACCATGAAGACAAATATCACCACAACAGTCATGTAAGATCAGAAAAGCATTTGATCTGCCACAACTTGCATAAGGTTTGTGGAAAAAAATAGATGAGTAGGCATGTGTTTGAAGACACGGATTAAGGCAACACAATGTTAGTGATAATTGTCATTGCATTAGAAGTGTTTAGTTTCTCTGAATAGTGTAGCCATCACAAACAAAATGGTACCCAATACATGATAAATCATAACAATGGTCAGAAATATATTTTCCGTTCCCCACATACCTTGGGGGGCGGGATAGCTGAGTGGTCAGAGCACTTGCTTTCCCCTTGTCAAAGTATCGAGAATGGTTACCAGTTGGATGGGTGACCGTTTGCGTGCCTTGGTTTCAGTACAACCTCCCCAGTTCACCCAGCTGTAAATGGGTACCTGCCCTCTTTAGGGTCAGGGAAGGTAAAGTAGTGAGGAAGAGATGGGCGCCGTCCTCAATATGCTAGCCCCTCAAGAAGCTGAGGTCTCTGATGCTTCGCTACCTAAGACCACATAGGTAAAGCAGCAAGGGAGAGATGGGCGCAGAAGCTGAGGTCTCTGATGCTTCACTCTCCTAAGGGTTCGAGTCCGGTCGAGGAAATTTTCTTCTGGAGTTAACATCAGTGCTGACTCCACTCTCCCCAAAAGTCCTTCGGATGAGACTTTAAACGAGGCCCCGTGTGCGAACGCACGCAGAACATCTTGCGCACATGTTAAATCCTGTTCCGCTTTTCGTAAGAGTAGCCATCGTGTGCAGTGGGAACAGATGACAATATTTACAAAAACTGCATACACCGGACCGGATGAAAAAGCACATGATTGCTTATTCTGTTATCCTCGATATAAAAGAATAAATAAATAAATAAATAAATAAGACCACATAGGTTATGGACACCTTTACCTTTACCATTCCTTGGCTAGAGCTCTGAGGTTCAATACTTATTCCTTGGCTAGAGCTCTGAGGTTCACAACTTATCAGATTTTGCTTAAGCAACTGCCTTTACCCATCAATAAGGCAGCTGCAGTCTGACTTTGGGGATTTGAGACATAGATGATAACAGACAATGTGGAAAAAAGGTATTACTTTAAATCATGAAGCCCAAAATTATTGGGCTGCACTCATACCTGTTACTCCAGCACATGAACAATTACTGTGACTATTTCTGTTCACAATAGATTCACACTTGATACAATTGATTCACAATTGATGCAATAGATTCACAACCAATGCAACAGATTCACAGCCGAAGCAACAGATTCACAGTCAAAGCAACAGATTCACAATCAATACAACAGATTCACAATCGATGCAATAAATTCACAATGGATGATGACACAAGTGAAAGACTGTAGTATACATACTTTGAAGGTAAAGTTCTTCAGACCTGAGTGTAGATACTGGGACCTTTTTTGCAGATTCCTCAAAAGTGGAAGATCCTTTTGATTTTATTTCTCTTTCTTTCTCTTTTTGGGTAGAATGGTTTGTGATAGGGTTTGGCACAGTGTGGCCCAGACTCAATATGATGATTCAGAATTAGTATAATATAATCCACAACTGGAATGATGTGATTCAAAACTGGCACAATGTGGTCCAGACTTGAAATGGTGATGCAGATTGAGTATGATGTAATGCACAACTGGTATGAAGTTATCCAAAATTGGCATCATATGGTCCAGGCTCAGCATAATGTCAACCAGACTTGACAAAATGTGATCCTGACCTGGTACAAGGTGATCAAGAGTTGGTATACTGTGATATGAACATGAAGACTTCAAACTATTACAAAAGACAACACTCAGTTCATGCATTGCTGACCAGTCTTAATCCTCCTGGCGCATATTTCAGCCGTTGGATTCTTAGTGTAAGAAGTCTGGGGTCAGGATATATCTGTTCAAATATGACATTATCCCTCATAATGATGGCCAGGACTGGACATAAAAGCATACAAGTGCTTATTCATGATCCTGGAAATAAAAGAGTGTCCTTTTTCTCCAAAGACCCTCTGCTGTCAGCTCTGCCTGAGATCTGTTCTTTTCTACCATCCCATGGCTTCATTCACAGCACACCTCCTCGCCACTCTTCCAAGAGACCTGTTCTTTCCTATCATCCCATGCCTTCACAGGCAGTCTGTGGTTCAGGCAAACCCCTGACCACTTTCATCCACAGGGCCTAAACCAGCAAAGCCAGCATTCCTTGTAACAGTCTGGGACAGGTCTGTACATCCTGGGACAGGTCTGTACATCCTGGGACATGTCTATTTAACTTTATCCTGGGACAGGCTTGTATATCCTGGGACATGTCTGTATATCCTGGAACATGTTTGTACATCCTGGGACATGTCTGTATATCCTGGAACATGTTTGTACATCCTGGGACAGGCCTGTATATCATGGGACAGGCCTGTATATCCTGGACATGTCTGTACATCTTGGGACAGGCCTGTATATCCTGGAACATGTCTGTACATCCTGGGACAGGCCTGTACATCCTGGACATGTCTGTATATCCTGGACATGCTGTATATCCTGGAACATGTCTGTACATCCTGGAACAGGCCTGTATATCCTGGGACAGGCCTGTATATCCTGGGACATGTCTGTATATCCTGGGACATGCCTGTATATCCTGGGACATGTCTGTATATCCTGGGACAGGCCTGTAAATCCTGGGACATGCATGTCTTGACAATCTGAAATGTCTGTGGGCCGAGTTGTCTGTTGTCAGTGTTTAGATGTACTCTGTGGCAGATTTCTCCCTGTCACCTGCTTGTAGATCCTGGTCAGAGCCTCTGGCAGTAGTACCCTCAGCAAATAGTCCACCTCCTGCACACACACACACACACACACACACACACACACACACACACACACACAACACACACACACACACATACACACACACACACACACACACACCACACATGCATCAGTTAACATCAATGCTGACTCCACTCTTCCCAAAAGTTCTTCGGATGAGACTATAAACGAGGCCCCATGTGCAAATGCACGCAAAACATCTTGCCCACACATTTAATCCTGTTCTACTTTTTGTATGAGTAGGCCATCGTGTGCCGGTGGGAACAGATGACACAATTTATAAAAACTGCATACACAAGGAGACTGGATGTAAAAAAGCACATGAGTGCTTATTCCATTATCCCCGATATAAAAGAATTAAAAAAAAAAATAAAAAATAAAGATAAAATAAATCATCATATCATTTCTGATACCACATCACCCCATTATCCTGACTGCCACACAACAGTTGTCACATAAAGCACATTACATGAAAAGAGTAATACAAAGAGAGGAAGGGCTACATGACAAATATTCCACAAGATAAAAAGAATACAGACAATAGTTTTCCTCTCCTCCCCCTCCAAGAGTACACAAACCACGCACACACACACACACACACACACACACACACACGCACACGCACACACACACACACACGCACACATGCACACTGGGGGACGGGATCGCCTAGTGGTCAGAACACAATGCTCGCAATTTGTCGACCCGAGTTTGATTCCCGTTCAAGGGGATTTTTCCCCTGGAGTTAACATCAGTGCTGACTCCACTCTCCCCAAAAGTCTTTCAGATGAGACTGTAAACCGAGGCCCTGTGTGCAAACACACTGTTAAATCCTGTTCCGCTTTTCGTAAGAGTAGGCCATTGTGTGCTGGTGGGAACAGATGACAATATTTATAAAACTGCATACACACTGGAACTGGATGAAAAAAAGCACATGAGTGCTTATTCCATTATCCTCAATATAATAGAATGAAATAAAATAAATAAATAAATAACACACACTGTCAGACACAGAGAGACACAGAGAGACACAGACACACACACACTTGGTCTTTTCTTAATATAGGTACTCCCCACTGGGTTTTGGAAATTCTGTGCTAGAAATGTCCTATTTTTTATCATTCTCTTTTGTCTCTATTTTCTTTCTATATGTCTTCTTTCTTGCTTCGTTTCTACTTAATCAGTGCTTGTTCCTTAATTTTGTTTTTAAAAAAGTCTTTATATATATGTATCTGACAATAAAGCCCTTTTATTGAAACATGATTCTGAATCTGGGATGTACAGGTTATATCTATAATGTGTGTGTGTGTGTGTGTGTGTGTGTGTGTGTGTGTGTGTGTGTGTGTAAGTGTGTGTGTGTGTGTGTGCGTAAGTGTTGTGTGTGTGCGCGTGCATGTGTGTGAATGCCCTACCCAGTAGAGGAACACAGAGAAATAAAAACATTAACAATAAATGGAATTTGCATAGCGCTATATCTTGTAAAAACAAATCAAAGCGCTTGAGAAGAGAAGACAATACAGTAATCTTTGTTACATATTAATCTGGATTCTGAAATCTTGGAGGGGATTTTTTTTTTCATCCTTGATATTTTCTTTGAAGCAATATCAGTCTCTATACAGCTGGCATAATGCCTATGATATGCATGTATACATGATATATGACTAAAAGTGATGAGAGAAAAACATACTGTTACCTGTAAAAGGAGACTGCGGGCAAAGGTGGTCATCAGAATGTCCATCACTGCATCCTCCTGGCCACTGGCAAAGTACTGCAGATTGGAGGTGTAGTCCAGTTGTCCTGAACACACACACACACACACAGATGAACACACACACACACACACACACACACACACACACACACACACACACACAGATGAAACACACACACACACACACAACAGATGAACACACACACACACACAGATGAACACACACACACACGCACACACACACACACACACAGATGAACACACACACACAGATGAAAACACACACACAGATGAACACACACACACACACACACACACAGATGAACACACACACAGATGAACACACACACACACACACACACACACACACACACACACACACACAACACACACACACACACACATACACCATTTCGTCAAGTCTACTTCACACTGGTTACTCATATTGCGCATTCCCTGGCTTAATTAACTTGCTTGTCTGCATATATTTTATGTAAGTAGTTGCTTCCCTTCTTTTCCATGCTCCAAAAAAAGCTTGATTGTCCTTCATTCTCGAGTTTCCAAAACAATCTTTTCCTGAAAATACTGTATGTGGCTCATTATGAAATGTCACTGAAATCTCACATGATGAACTCCAATTATCATGCAGTGTGTGATTATATATGTGAATGAAGTTTTTTTGTTGTTGTTGTTTTCGTAGTTTGGACATAGTTTTTACAGTGTTAGTGACATGCATGTGTTAAAACATGCAATTACAAACAATTGTATCAACAAAATACACACTTGCATGCCTATATATATACAAACTGTTCATGAAAATGTCATGAAACATGCCTGTACTCTCTTGGCAAAGTTCACATGATGTATTTCGACACATACCCTGCAGGGTATCAGTGTCCAACACAGACACTTTGTGTTAAGGACTTCTCCACTGTCCTCAAGTGCTATGAAGCCACTTACATCTTACTGACATTCCCTTGCTCTCCAGGGGCCTAGGAGCCTTTCTCTTCACAAACAATGACCAGTCCATTGTTAAACAACATCACAAAGGATCAGGGTCTCAGATACAGCAGTGGTCAGGATGTCAGGGGATATGTGTACTGTTTATGCTGACCAACTGTATCCCGAATTTCAAGCTCAAGGGAAGGGAAATAATCGGCCCAGACCAGTTTTTCGGCTTCTGGGAATCAAGGATTACTGTAGAGAAACTGGTACACCAGGCACTAGTCACAAAAGGGTCAACAGCCTGGGCACCAGAAACCCAGACAACAACGCACTCTGTCTGAATCACCATGTGAACCTGGCAATCTCCACCAGAATGTAAGTACACACACACACACCGATGAGAAGTTCACACACATGTATGGCAGCCTGTTTGTGATCTACATTGCCACACAGGCAGCCACACTCTAACTTCAGAGGAATAGTGATGACTGAGTCTGACCATAATGCAAATTTTCAATTTTTTTTTCCTGAGTTTTAAAAAAAAAAGAGAGAACAACTAATTCTATTTCCAAATTTTAGACAGCTGCTTTAGTTTGAATAATTAAGCCGATATTTAACACCCCTTCCCCTACTTCCTCCCAAAAGCCAGTAAAAATAAAGAGAAAAAAAACAACTAAACAAACAACTTGGTGTGAAGCAGTACTGTTCATTTAGCCACACATCTCTCCACTCTACGAATCCTGTTATCTGGACACTCTCTGCCACCCCCTCTTTGAAATAGCCAAACACGACATGCTTTCAACAACTGCTCTAGAGGCTTGACTTCCTGTAAGAAAGCTACAATCTACGCCATACACCTGAAGGTACAGGACACCGGACTGATGGTGATATTTGTGAAGATACACTGTGTAAAGTGTAAAGTGTGTGTGTGTGTGTGTGTGTCAAGTCAAGTCAAGTCAAGTCAAAAACACTTTAATCATCCCTGAAGGGCAATTACAATACTGACAGGCATATTGATACAAATCATAATCAAACACACGAAGGAGCTACATTTCTTATTTGTTCAAACATTATATAACTACAAATAAAATGTCACAAACACTCACACTCTACGCGCGCGCGCTTGCACACACGCAAACACACGCATACACACACCAATGTTTAGATACAAACAAGTTGTTCAGTGTGTGTGTGTGTGTGTGTGTGTGTGTGTGTGTGTGGTGTGTGTGTGTGTGTGTATGTGTTGCGTGCTGCGTTGTGGTGTGTGTGTTGTGTGTGTGTGTTGTGTGGTGTGTGTGTGTGTGTGTGGTGTGTGTGGATGTGTAGGTGTGGTGTGTGTAGGTATGTGTGTGTGTGTGTGTTGTGTGTGGTGTGGGTGTGTGGTGGTTGTTGTGTGTTGTGTGTGTGTGTGGTGTGTGTGTGTGTGTGTGTAGGAGTGTAGGGGGGTGTGTGTGTGTGTATGTGTGTGTGTGTGTGTGTGTGTGTGTGTGTGTGTGTGTGTGTGTGTGTGTGTGTGTGTGTGTGTGTGTGTGTGTGTGTGCATGTATGCTTGTGTGCATGTGTGCATGTGTGTGTGTGCGTGCATGCGTGTGTGTGTGCGTGTGGTGAACACTTACGTCTGGCAAGTCCCCCCTTGATGTAGAGCTGGTGACGGTGACTGTACAAGGTTCCCTGGGAAATGGCCGTCAGGTCATCTTTGAATTCGTTTATCAGCTGCTGCAGCCTCTCGTCTGACACCCAGCCCAGACACCTGCACACATCACCACAGGGATCCTCGTTACATCTACATTACCACTACCACCTGCACACATCACCACAGGCATCCTCATTACATCTACATTACCACTACCACCTGCACACATCACCACAGGCATCCTCATTACATCTACATTACCACTACCACCTGCACACATCACCACAGGCATCCTCATAACATCTACATTACCACTACCACCTGCACACATCACCACAGGCATCCTCATTACATCTACATTACCACTACCACCTGCACACATCACCACAGGCATCCTCATTACATCTACATTACCACTACCACCTGCACACATCACCACAGGCATCCTCATAACATCTACATTACCACTACCACCTGCACACATCACCACAGGGATCCTCATTACATCTACATTACCACTACCACCTGCACACATCACCGCAGGGATCCTCATTACATCTACATTACCACTACCACCTGCACACATCACCGCAGGGATCCTCATTACATCTACATTACCACTACCACCTGCACACATCACCGCAGGGATCCTCATTACATCTACATTACCACTCCATCATCACTCTGAACAATGACTGCACTATATGTGACGCTCCGCCACGAAATGAGTCGCTTAGCACATTACCCAATTTTGCTCTAGGAGCCATTAAAGGCAGGTAGGGGTCAAGTTGTCAATTTTGAGATTTTGATTAATTATTAAACTATATCCGTTTATCTACCTTATAATGAAATATCAAGGCATAATTTTTATCCCTTTTGCTTTTAAATGTGTTTTGAAAATACCCAAGCCCTCATTCTGACAACGTGTTAGGAAAATAAACTTGTCCGTTTCTCATTTTGCCACTTTCTGTAGTCTATCACTTCAACTTGTAATAACTTTGCACAGAATTGTCCAATTTTCAATCTGTTTTTTGTATTTGATAGCCACTTTATTGTACATTAATAACATGTCAATAACTAAAAATTGACCTCATGTGCACTCCGTCTCATTATGTGGTGGAGCGTCACATATTGTTACCTTCACTGAAACCATGATTTTACTGTCACGTCAACGTACCGCTATCATAGTTTATACTGTTGTTACTTCATCGTCAATACATCGACACATCACAACATCATTATCATTCATTATCACACTCACATGATTTATCATCACCATCTAAGTGTCACATCAATATATCATTATATTGGTATTAATATGTCTAGCTATAATCATCATCTCATTGTTAAATCACTAAATTATAAAATTATAATATTTCAAATAAAACATTATCAAGTTGACATGGTGCTACTTTATCAACTGCATTTTAAAGAATACAATCACACTGAAAAACCACTTTTTTGTAAATAACACTTTCAATGACATTATCTACAATGAAAAATTACTATCATATAATGAAACAGACAACTGTCACATAGATTGATATCGCATTGAGTGATACTAGTACTATATCAAAATTGATATTGCACTGAGCTAGTACTATATCACAAATATTAACTAATATATTATCATTTATACCTTTTCGATTAACAGAAACCTGTTATCATTCAATGCACCCCTTTAGAAAAGAAAAGAAAAACTGAATCGTTCTAAACTATAAGATATCAATATTTTATTTTACAGGTGGGAGGAAGAATGGTTAAGACATTTGCCTGCCAACAAGTAAACCATGAAGTTCTGGCTTCAATTCCCATCCTCACCCTTTCTTCTCAGTTTGACAAAAAAATCGAACTGAATGTCAAAGTCATTTGGATGAGACTATAAACTGAGACCCCATGTGCGAACGCACGCAGAACATCTCACATACAAGTTAAAAACCTGTTCCACCTTTCAGAAGAGAAGGCTATTGTGTGCTGGTAGGAGCAGATGATAACATTTTTTTTTTTAAAAAACCAGCACAGTGACACATATATTCCCAGCACATCTCCCCCAAACACTCACCTGACAGATGTATCAGCGTCCACATCCTCAGACTGGTGGCTTTCGGCAAAACTGCTCTGTGGAGATCTCTTCCCTAAAACTTTTCTGCACCTTTTTTTAAGAACAGGATCCCCGTTGTTCTCTGGAGACGATGGCAGATGTCGTTTGACCCTTTTCCTGCTGCAGTTTTTGACCGATGGCTGCTCAGGTGTGGGTGAAAGATTGTGTGATGAACGGTACACATCCACAACGCCCCTCCCTGACTTGCTCTGCGTCCTGGCTAAGTTCTCATCACACAGCGTCTTGCTGCTGCTAGCACAGGACGGCAAGGATTCACTACACCATGCTTCATCCAGATTGGGCAGCCAGTCCTCTGACTGGCTCTCCACCCATCCACTGCAGGCTGCCTCTGGAATCTGCGATGAGTGCTGGTGACTGTGTTTTCTGGTGGCTGTGCTCTCTGGGCTGTTGGGCCATGTCTGTGGGGTTCCCGATGCCTTGGGCGTGTTGGGGCTGCCTGGCTGGATGTCTGCCATCCTGGGGGAAGTGGGAGTTCCAGGCAGAGTCCTGGATGACTTTGGAGTGCTGGCACTCCTCAATATGCTGACTGAGGCCTGTGGACTGCCATACACCCTGCCGGACGTCTTGCCAACACAGGCCATGGCTGTTTTTGACGAGAGTCTTGGGCTGTTCTTCAGTTTGGACAGGGTGGAGGGAGGACGCCTGGCATGCTTGCTGGCTGAAGACCCAGGGGAAGGCCCTGAACTGCTGTCAGTCACACTGGAAGTGTCTGAATCAGACCTGCCCTCTGTCTGTGGAGAAACTACCGCTTTCCCACACGCCAAGGGAGACAAGGATGGTAGCCAGTCTTCACAGTGACCTTTCCTCTGTTTTGAGGTCGCTGTATGTTTAAAATCCTTTCTCTTGGGTAAAGTGGCAGAGGTGGAGGTTGGGAACAAAGATCGCTGCAGTGACAGAGTGTCTGGTCTGCTAACTGCACCTTTCTGTAATCCTAATTTCCTGGACTTTTTAAAGTTAGGTGGTGCACCAGCCACTTTTGTACTGACACTGCCAGTAGGAGTCTTCACATCACAAGACAATGAAGAACTCCGTTTTTCAGTCTTTCTGTCACACTGGATTTCGCCTTTTTCATTTCGCTTTTCTTGTGACCCGATTCTATCATCAAGACAGGGTTTTTTGTGCGTTTGCTTGAAACTCTCCTCACTTTTGGGTGTCTTTGCCTGATGAGAGCGAACACCCCCACTGGGAGAAGAGAAACACTTCTTCTTTGAGGGCACTTCAGGGGAGGAGAAACCAAAATCAATGTCCACCAACTGAAAGGAGCGTTTCTGTGGTGCTTTAGAATGGGGATCACTCTTATGTTTGGGTGGTTTGGAATGGTCAGGTTTCTTACACGCTGATTCTCTGGAATCATCAGACTTGTCAGATCCGGATCCAGAAGAGGTTCTGAACTGATTCCCTTTGCTTCTCTGATCATCAGGTGACTTCGCTTTCTTGTCGCCCATCCCAGTTCTGCCCAAGTTCTTCCCAGCTCCATGTGTTGAAGAGGAGGTGGTGGTGGTCTTCACACTGCAGCTGGGTGACCTGTTCGCTCTGGACAGCGACAGTTTGTGACCTTGAGCCACAGAGTGAGGCATGACCTTGGGGCGAGGTTCAGTGATGTCGGGAAGCTCCCACTCACCCAGACAGCTGTCATCGGAGCTGAGGTCCCCATGTGACTTTGACCCCTTTTTTGTGGCTGGGGTCATGGGCTGTTCCCTGTTACACACCTCTGCCCTCTTGTCCTGTGAATCTGACACCAGTGTCTGGTGTCTGTCTGTTGGTGGTGGTGGCCTCTGTCCCTCTGGTGTGGCTGGTGGTGTGTGTGTGTGTGGTGGGGAGTGTCTGTTGATGGGGTACTGTTCTCTTTCACCTGATGCTTCTCCCTTCCATGGCTTTGAGTTTGACGAGTTTGACCTCCCCTGTCTGTCAGATTTCTCTCTTGCGCTGGAGCACCCACCATCTTTTCCAAGTCTCTCCCTCCCTTCTTTCTCGGCTGTTCTTTTCTCCTCCCTCTTTTCTTTCTCTGCTGTTCTTTTCTCCTCCCTCTTTTCTTTATCTGCTGTTCTTTTCTCCTCCCTCTTTTCTTTATCTGCTGTTCCTTTCTCCTCCCTCTTTTCTTTCTCTGCTGTTCCTTTTTCCTCCCTCTTTTCTTTCTCTGCTTTTCTTTTCTCCTCCCTCTTTTCTTTTTCTGCTGTTCTTTTCTCCTCCCTCTCTCCTATTTTTGCTGTTCCATTCTCCTTTCTGTTCTCTTTCTCTACTGTTCCATTCTCCTCCTTCTCTTCTTTCACTACTGTTCTTTTCTCCTCCCTCTTTTCTTTCTCTCTTTTTCTATTTTTCTCCCTCCTTTCTTTTTCGGCTTTTCTGATCTTTTCCTTTCTTTCTTTCTCAGCTGTTGTGACCTTATGCCTCCACTCCTTCTCCGCTGGTCTGTTCTCCTCCATCCTTTCTTTCTTGGCTGTTCTGTGTTTCTCCCTCCTTTCACTTTCTCTGAAGCAACCTGCCTTTCTGTGTGCTGCCTTGCTTTCACCACTGCTGTTGACTGTTCTGTGTTCCTCCCTCTTTTCTGTGGGGGGCTGTTGGCGTCTGTTCTGCGTTCCTCTCTCTTTTCTGTGGAGCTGCTGGCTGTTCTGTGTTCCTCCCTCTTTCTGGGGGCTGTAGCTGTTCTGTGTTCCTCCCTCATTTCTGAGGGGCTGTCAGCTGTTCTGTGTTCCTCCCTCTTTTCTGTGGGGCTGTCGGCAGTTCTGTGTTCCTCCCTCATTTCTGAGGGGCTGTTGGTGTTTGTGTTCCTTCCTCATTTCTGGGGGCTGTCTGCAGTTCTGTGTTCCTCCCTCTTTTCTATGGGGCTGTCAGCTGTTCTGTGTTCCTCCCTCTTTTCTGTGGGGCTGTCAGCTGTTCTGTGCCCCTCCCTCTCTTCTGTGGGGCTGTCGGCTGTTCTATGTTCCTCCCTCTCTTCTGTGGGGCTGTCGGCTGTTCTATGTTCCTCCTTCTTTTCTGTGGAGCTGCCTGCTGTTCTGTGATCCTTCTTCTGTTCTCTGGCACTGTCTACTGTTCTGGGCCTCTCCTCCTTGTCTCTGAACACTTTGATGATGTCTGTTCTTCCTGTCTGACTCTGCAGCTATCAGATGTTCCAAGTTCCTCCCTCCCATCTCCAGATTTGTCGTCTGCTTGGTCTTTCTCCTCTCCTTCTCTGTCAGTCTGTCTTTTCAGCTTTGACAATGCCGGTTGTTTGTTATTCTTTTTCCGTCCTGTGAAACAAAGAGTACAAGTTTGAATTAAAATAAAGTTCTTAATAAATTATTTCCTTGAATACCAATACACTTGGTACATTTCTCTGTTGTGTGTGTGTGGTGTGTGTGTGTGTGTGTGTGCGTGCGTGCGTGTGTGTGTGGTGTGTGTGCATGCGCATGTGTGTGTGTGTGTTGTGTATGTGTATGTGTGTGTGAGTGTGTGCAAACTGGATGAGCTCTTGTTGCTGAATTACTGTGTGCTTACCATTTTCCCCTAACCCTTTTGTAGTCACCTACCCCCTTTCTAATACATCAATTAAAAACACTGGAGCTGAACCAGTTTAATTGTCTGAGCCACAATAAGACAAACACACTATGAATAATGACCTTCATCTTACCACATCCAGAAAAGTCACAGAAAATGTCTCAGCCACAATAACTAAATAAGACAGACATGCTATGATTTCCATTTTACCAAAACACAAAAAACACAAAACAGCAGACACATTTTTCATGACACAGGTGTGCACCTCAGGCTTTAAAATCCATCAACCGAGTGAACTGATCACACTGCCAATAAAACACTTTCTAGCAGAACCTTGATGTCACTCTTACCAACAGCCAGTCTGGAGATGAACTCCACCACACAACATCTTCAAAATGTTTTACTTATCATACATGTTTGTATGTTGTATCATATCAATGAGATCTTTGCGATAAGACAAAAACCACACATATTTCTGACCAAAATGTGTCTACGAAAATACTCACTGGTGATGAACAGCAAAGCGTGCACCACAGGTAGTGTGCACAACCTCTACACAGGATCTAGAAGATGTTACTGTGGTGGTGGTGGTTGATGTGGTGGTGAAGGTGGAGGTGGTGGTGGAGGTGGGGGCAGTGTGGAGGGTGGAGTGGGTGGAGGGCTGAGGCTGGAAATAACTGCTGATGTCTGTGTGCTCCATGTCCTCTCTCTTCTGAAGAAGCTGAGGGCAAAAACATAATGATGATAAATAATAACATTATTTCTTTAGCGGTTTTCATTCAGATCAACAACGCTCAAAGCACACTCCATAGCTACAATTGTAAAAGCAACAACAACCAAAATTGCTTTTACATTCATCGCCTTGCAATACCCCTTCCATCGCGCAACATTCACGTACACCAAGCAGCAAAAGGCATAAACACTAAAATGACAATCAGATTTCGTCATCTATCACTCACTAAAAACTGGCATCCCCCCAACCCCCTGTTACCTGCCATGACCACTCACACATGGCCAGTTCACCCTTGTCCAGATGTACAACACACTGGAGAAATCATGAACATGAACTACAGAAGTGAGTCAATCAAATGGGTACATGTAAAATGAAGTTCTACAAAACTGAGAAGGTCAGACAGACCTGCACATGTTTTTCTGGATGAACATGACATTCACCAAACTTTCCCCATCCCAAATCACAAAATGCTGCATCAGTAATCCTGAACTCTTTATCTTTTTTTTTTAACCTCCTAATCCTGATGCAATCCTCCTTGATCCCCTACATGCTAAGTGATAGGCAACTTCGATGAACAGTTTAAAAACTGAATGAACAGCAATGAATCTGCCTGTCATTTACTTTATACAGAGACAGAAATCCACACACACACAACACACACACACACACACACACACACACACACACACACACACACACACACACACACACACACACACACACACAGAATACAAAGAAACAAAACAGGCCAGGACAGAGGGGGAGGGTACCTTTCCAAAAGCAGTGGAGACAGACTGTGTCAAGCCCTGTAGTCGTGGACACACATAGCCAACCAGTTTGATGCTCTGGATGCTCCAGCTCCTGTAGTCTGCCAACCAAATTTCACAATGATAAAATTACTATAATGATAATCAAAATATCCCCAAGGTCGGAATACAGTTACCTTGAGGGTAGACAAACGGTCAAATACACAAAATCTCCCCATTGGTAAACCTCAGAGTTCTAGCCAAGGAATGAAAAAGGAAGGGACATTATGGTCATTAAGACACCTGAAAAAAACCCCAAAGAATGCGTCTTGGACAAGATGAAAAGGTTTGCAAAGCTTATTCTTTAACAAGTCAAGCCTAGCAGCCAGAAAACTGCGTTCGCAATTTCACCCGGGTTAGATTCCTGTTCGAGGGGATTTTTCCCCTGGAGTTAACATCAGTGCTGACACCACACTCCCCAAAAGTCCTACGGATGAGACTATAAACCGAGCCCCTGTGTGCGAAAGCACGCAGAATATCTTGCACACACGTTAAATCGTGTTCTGCTTTTTGTAAGAGTAGGCCATTGTGTGCCAGTGGGAAGAGATGACAAGGTTGACAAAACTACATACACACAGGAACTGGATATAAAAAAAAGCACACGAGTGCTTACTCCATTATCCTCGCTATAAAAGAATAAACAGATAAACAAATAGATAAATCTATCTATCCTGACACTAACCTGTGCTGCAGGAAGACTTGCTCAGCAGGCTCTGGTGCTCTGTCTTTTGCTTGAGGGTTACTCCCAACCGTACTGTTGGTCCTGAAAACATCAGTTATGTCAGCACATGCAGTACTATACAAGATTTAAATTGATTATCTTTACTTTTGTTGGAAATTCACCGTTAATATCCAATTCAAACTGTACTTGTGTGTGTGGTAGAAAGTGTGGTGTAGTGTGCTGTAGTGGGGTTTGGTGAGGTATGGAGCGTTGTAGTGCTGATACTGTGTTCAGTCATGTGTGGTGTCATGTCATGGTGCGCATATATATATATATATATATATATATATGTGCGTGAATGCAGGCATGCATGTGTGCGAGTGTATGTGTGTGTGTGAGAGAGAGGGAGAGAGAGAGAAACTGAAAGTCAGTGTCTTTTTTTTCCTTTCTAGATTAGTAGATGATTCACTGTATACACTTTTTTATATTAAGCCATCCATCTACAGAATTTTTATTCATATTCAAAATGATCAAACAGAAAGTCCAAGATCTATGCAAAATAGCTGAAAGTGTTTACTCTTAATTATGTACATAACATAAAATGTCCATCCTGGCCATGTAATATGCTGTGTATTGTATGTGCATGCATTTTTTCCTTATTTTTTGTGCTAGTCAAATTTTTCACATTCATATGTAACCTATTTAAATTGATTTGATTGTACAGCGCGGTGAGCCCATGTTTTTGGGAATTCGCGCTATGTAAGCATCCATTTTATTATTATTTATTATTATTACTATTATCCTATGCACACTTAAACACACACACACGCACACACACACACACACACACACACACACACACACACACACACACACACACACACAGTAACACACACAGTAACACACACAGAGTGACACACACACACACACACACACAGAGTGACACACAGAGTGAGACACACACACACACACACACACACACACACACACACACACACACACACACACACACACACACACACACACACACACCACCTCACCAAAAAAACAAAACAAACAACCCAACAAGACAAATGCCCTCATTTATTTTAAATCATCATGACTGGAATGATCCACCTGAGAAGTTCTCACTTGTGGACAGGTGTTTCACCCCCTGACCTCAACCACTGGATCTCTCAGGGCCAATGTTTTCTTATTCTTTTTTTTTCTTTTTTTTTATATCGAGGATAATGGGATAAGCACTCATGTGCTCTATTTCATCCAGTCCCCGTGTGTATGCAGTTTTGTAAATATTGTCATCTGTTCCCACTGGCGCACAATGGCCTACTCTTACAAAAAGCGGAACAGGATTTAATGTGTGCGCAAGATGTTGTGCGTGCGTTCGCACACGGGGCCTCAGTTTACAGTCTCATCCGAAAGACTTTTGGGGAGAGTGGAGTCAGCACTGATGTTAACTGTTTCCGTTAAGAAATATCAGACAATGAAGAACTGAAATCCATACATGTATGTTTACATGTACACCAGAGAGAATAAGGAAGAGACTTAGAGAGGAAGGCAAAGAAGAGTATTTCTCCACTGTTGAGGTCACCAGGAAGTCACCCAAAACTTTTCATAACACTTAAATAAAACATGTTTGAATCATGTATCCTCACTCAATAATTCTATATAATATCAAGAAAACAGTGCAAGCAGCTACAAGACCCAAAACAGAAAATTATGTTTACGAGAGATAAATTTCAGGCAAAAATGGTATAAAAATGGCAACAAAAAACTGGATTGCTTATCCCTGATCGCTTCTAAAGTTCACTACTGTAAAGATCGTAACACCTAGTTGAAAATTCATTTTAAAAAATAAAGATTAAGGATGCATTGAAATAAAAAACTGATGTTTTAAATAGTTAAGTTTTCTCAACACACAACAATCGTCAATTTAATGTTACAGATGGTGCTACTTTTATAAATTACAGACACTATGGTGTCACAGTAAAATGCTGTCACATTTTTGGAACATGTTAACTTCATTCGCATGATATTTTGAAATTTTTTTTTTATGAACCACTAGCTGCTGTTTGGTCATGTCTGCAAAACCTTAATTAATCATTTGACTTTTTCCAAATTAACCAAATAACTTAAGCTTTTATCACAACATTTAGAAATCGTGCCATTTTCCTGTTTCTAGTGGCAACAGTGGATAAATACTCAGAAGGAAAGACAAGCAATTGTTTCCCTTCAGACAGGAGATGTGTGACAAGTGAAAAACTGAAATCCAGAAACGAGACTGAAGACAGGAAAGAGGAATCTCGACAGGAGGAACTTTAAACAAAGATGGTTAAGTTTAAAATGAATCACTGAAAGACTAACCCAGGAGGCAGGTCTGTGTCAGCTTCTTCACCTCCTTGTCTTTCAACAGGCTACTGCCCCATGTCTGACAGCTGGCTATTACTGTCTGTAAGATCCCTTCCACCTCCTGCCATAGGATACCACAACACATTGATCTAGATAGTAGATGATCAATGACAATTTAATTTCATGGTGGTGGTGGTGGTGGTGATGGTTTGATTTGATTTGATTTATTCTCATATATCGAGGATTTGATTTATTCTTTTATATCAAGGATAATGGAATAAGCACTCTTGTGCTTTTTTTCATCCTGTCCCCGTGTGTATGCAGTTTTTGAAAATGTCATCTGTTCCCACCGGCACACGATGGCCTACTCTTACAAAAAGCGGAACAGGATTTAACGTGTGCACAAGGTGTTCTGCGTGCGTTCGCACACAGGGCCTCGGTTTAAAGTCTCAACCAAAGGACTTTAGGGAGATTGGAGTCAGCACTGATGTTAACTCCAGGAGAAAAATCTCCTCCACTGGACTCAAACCCGGGCCGTCAAATTGCCAGCGCAATGTTCTGACCACTGGGCTATCCGTCCCCACATGGTGGTGGTGGTGGGTGGTGGTGGTGGTGGTGGTGGTGGTGGTGGTGGTGGTGGTGGTAGTGGTGTGATGATGATGATGATGATATGATGATATGATGATGATAATAGTAATAATAAATAAAGGTAACGGTTAAGCCATAACCTATGTGGTCGCAGAGTCCTGAGCAAGATGTCAGAGACCTCAGCTTCTCTAGGGACCAGCATACTGAGGGTGGCGCCCGTCTCCTCTCCCTCGCTGCTTTACCTTCCCTCACTCTAAAGAGGGCGGGTATCCATTTACAGCTGGGTGAACTGGGGGGACTATACTGAAACCAGTGTGTGCAGTCACCCATCCACTTGGTACCCACGCTCAATCCTGCTTAACCTTAGCTTGGGGAAAGTGAGCGGTCTGACCACTGAGCTATTCAATCCCAATAATAATAATAATCGTCATCATAATAATAATCATAATATTAATAATGATCATAATCATATGATGAATGATGATGATGATGATGATGATGATGATGATGATGACCATAATAACAACAATGATAATAGTAAATAAGTAATTATATCAATGATGAACAGAAAGAAACAAGGCTCTATGTCCAAGTTCTTCAGTTGACTGTTCGGTATTCCATTCATGAATGACAACACCAGCTGTAATTCAGTTCTTCTAACTTCTGCACTCACTCAGTCTCACTCACACATGTACACACATAGTCATACACACACACACAAACACGCAAACACGCACACACACAAACACACACGCGCACGCCACACACACAACACACACACACACACACACACACACACACACACACACACACACAACACACACACACACACACACACACACGAACACACACACGACACATACACACACACGCTTAAAATCTCTCTCTCTCTCTCTCTCTCTCTCTCTCTCTCTCTCTCTCTCCTCTCTCTCTACTCTCTCTCTCTCTCTCTCTCTCTCTCTCTCTCTATCCACTCCCGTTTTTTAGGATTGTCTGCATCACTTTAGTGAAAGACATTAAATTAGACTTACTTCACACGACACATATGATACTGCGCTACAACGTTGAACAATATTCTTTCACATGGATACATGTAACATTCAATATAAAAATTATTGCTAGTAACTTTAACACTTTTTGTGCTAGTGGTCATGGTTGATTAGGATTAAACTATCTCCTTACTCTCCTCTTTTCTCTCTCTTGTTCTCTATCTCCCTCTCTCTCTCTCTCTCTCTCTCTCTCTCTCCACCTCTCTCTCCCTCCCTCCAAAACATCAGCGCACGCACGCACACACACACAGAACACCAAAAAACATATGTCACCGCGCACACACACACAGAGTGACACACACACACAACACACACACACACACACACACACACACACACACACACACACACACACAGTGACACACACACTCTTCAAGACTTCATGTTTTATCTTGACAACTAATACTTTTTACTTTAGTATTTGTTCTAGTTGGGGTTTACTTCTTCTGCTCTCCCTCCTATTACAAAAGACCTGTAGCTTTGTTCTTTGATTTCTCCTGGCTTATTGCCAATAACTTCTTCCTCAGATTTTTAGTTTTTGGTTTCAAGATAAGTTGGGGTTTTTTGTTTGTTTGTTTATTTGATCACTGAATCATCTTGAATAGATCTAGGATGCTTCAAACCAAGAAAAGTAGATTGCTAATAACTTTTACTAGTTTTTGATAAATTCAATAAATAAACTTACAATTTGCATTCATGATATTGATACAAACATTTCCGAACCATGCAAAGTTAAATATAAATGTATACAATATGTGGTTACCTACACTTTTTTTCCTTCACTACTGTTTGAGTGTTTCCTTAATAAATTATACAATACATGAAATAGATAAACTTACATTCAATCATTTCTCTGAAATTTATATCTGACACTAAAGGTAACTGAATGGTTTCATCAATTAATACTTTTCACAATTTTTTCTCTCTCTTTTTTAAAGATTGTTTTTTGTTTGTTTTTTTAACCATCACAAGTAAAATACACTTGTAGCACTTGCAGCTTTGAACAAAGCTGTGACACTGACACTGTGACCTGTAGTCAATGATGAAGAGACTGCCAAGACAAAACAAGGCAAGGCAAGGCAAGGCAAGGCAAGGCAAGGCAAGGCAGGCAAGACAAGAGACAAGACAACAAGACAAGACAAGACAAGACAAGACAAGACAGACAACTTGTAAGACAAGAGGAAGACACTGAAGTGAGTGACTCTGAGTCTGACTAACCTTCATGTGCTGGTCCAGGAACCAGTGACGGTCAAATCTGCCTACATGGGCTGCTGTCAGGAAAGGGTGAAGCTCCAGCTGAACCACGTTATACACAGACACCTGCAACGTTACAACATTAGGGTCTATATATGACCCATCGGTGAGGTACTCATGAGTATAAGTTGGAAGTGTGTGAGTGGTTTGATCTTCATTGTGACTTCAAATGGTCCATACAACACCACTAACAACAAATACAACAGTCTCTCACTCTTTCAGTCTCAGAGTCTGAAAAATGTATTATATTGTACTATTTTTATAATTTGTAATGAATTTGTATGTAAAACAAAAAGAAAGTATGATATTGCATTATATTAATTATCATTTTCATTCCTCGGCTAGAGCTCCAAGGTTCACCAAAGATGACATTTTAGCAAAACAGCAGTCCCCCCACCCCTCATTTACTAGACCTAAGCAACATTCTGACTTTGGAGTTCTTTCATTTTTTCAAAATTTGTCTGGTGTGATTTTCAGATTGTATGACAAAAACCAACAATGAAAGGTTATAAGCTATCTAGATCTATTATAAATGAATATATAATGTTCTCATTTGATTTCAAGTGTGAAACTGCAGGATGGTATTAATTAATCTTCATTCAATACTTTATTTGTAACCGATTTTTATGCAATTATCATCTGCTGACTTAGAACTAAAACTAGAAAAAGCAAAAAAAATTGGTCGTGATCGGTGACCCCGCCCACAGCAGCCGTAATGCAAAATTGACAATCATTGTTTGTCCAGAAAACTATTCTAAAACATCAGTTTTCCATGTGAGCACTTCAATGCATCATTAATCTTTTGTTCTATAAAAGAATTTTTACTTGGGGAACCACCTTACGATCTTTGCAGTAGTGAACTTAGGAAGTTCTAATAGTAATAGTAACAAGTCTAAGCAAGCTGGGGTAAGCATTCTGGTTTTTGGTTGCCATTTTTGCTAGAAATTTCTCTCTCGTAAACACAATTTTCTGTTCTAGGTCTTGAGGCTGCTTGCACTGTTTTCTGTACTAGATATAATATTAAATGAGGACACATAATTCAAACGTATTTTGTTTCAGTGTAATGAAAAGTTTTAGAGGGTGACCTCAACAGTGGAAAAATTTATACTCAAATGGTCTTGTGGACAGAAAATTTGACATTAAAACGCCAATACACACTGAGTTTTGAACACTAGCAAAACAGAATGCCATTATGATTATTCAAGAATCACTTAACTGCTGAGTTACTGGAAAAATATAAATAGATAAAAAACTCTCTACGTTACTGGAAACATACAACTTCTAAGACAAACAATTGAACCACATGTTATATAGTACTGACAGTATACAGTGTAAAAAAAAATTATACATGAAGATTGTTCAAATGGAAATTTTAGACAAAAATTCAAAACAACGTTGTAATAATACTGTGTAATAATACATTACACATGTATACGAGCAATGTCCAAACTAAAATTTTGAACAAAACTATGTAATAACACTGTACAATGAAGATTGCTCAACTAAAAATAAGTAAAATGTTGAACAGAAAAGTAAACAAAACCACTTGTGTCTAATCAGTAATGTCATCGCGTTATGGTGGACTGTAGCTCTATTTAAGATTAGTCCAAAAGTGGCCAAAATCATGGGGGGTTTTAGAATTAAAAATTGCTGGATGTATTTATGGAGAAGAGATAGATCTTCCTGTGTGATTTTAAAGATTTCAGGTTGTAAAATAGGTCTGTAGAAACAGGCTACTTCTACTTGTTCTATATAAAAGGTTTAGGAGTTTGAAACATTTAGTTTTGATGACCATATTGGATTGTTTCCAAGGCAAAAGTCCAGAACAATGAGAACATTTTCTTTGAGTTTTAGGCTTTACAAGTGATACCCTTTCAATATATGGCATAACTTTTAAGATGGGCTTGTAAACAAAATTTCATCAGTTTCGACCCCCATGTCTCACATTAAGCTAGGCTACACATGAGGATAGGCCTTGTCTCAAGTACTCGACTGAAATTTTCCTTCTCTCAATGGTGGTAATAGAACACGAAAGAACGTTTTAAATCGATGTACAATATGTAATAGAACACAAAGAACGTTTCAAATCGATGTACAATCTGTAATAGAACACGAAAGAACGTTTTAAATCGATGTACAATCTGTAACACAGACGGGTTGCTCCGGCTGTTAATCCCCAAAGCTACACAAAATTTAACGGGGGTAAAATCCAAACCACAACAAACCCGGCAATGTTATTGAACTTATTCGATCGATTGAGCCTTGTAAGAGGAAGCTTGTGCTGATGTTTACTGATTTCGGACAATTAAAGCAATTTTGTATAGTATGAACATCACAAAACTCATTAATAAAAAAACCCCACACAGAACTGACCCGAATGAACTTGAGATGTTTCTTTCCCATTGATAATCCAGTGGGTCCCATGTCAAAAACACCGACAGCTGGTTCTATCAAGGCGGACAGTTTGCGAGTTCCTAGTCGGATAGGCCTACATAACCGAGCGCTAGGCTAATGGGGTTTCCGTCAGCATGATTTCCCTTGAAGTGAATAACCGGGATAAGGAGGAAGAGCTTACTACCAGAATTCATTGGAAAAACCCTTTGCAGTTGCATTTTTCTTAATCATCCTATGATATAATACAGCATAATCACACATACAGTTAGATATACGCTTTAAGAAGAATCTATTATTGATATTAAATTATTCTGATATTTCAAGGGGGGTATAGAAATTGAAGTAAGCCTATGCCTAGTCCCATTCGTCTTGTGTTTTGGAGGGAAGAGAGCCTTGCACAACCAATCCCTGAAGCGGAAATGTCCGCTGTGACGTAATCACAGCAGCAACAAAGTGTCACATCCTTACCAACAGCTAAGGCGCATGCAGACTGGACGATCGCAGATCCGATTCCCGTTGGAACAACAACAAAAAAGATAGACAACTGTTGCTGTTATTGGCTTATAGGGCCATTATAGTGCTTTGCTGAGATTTAAAAAAAAAAAATCTAAATCTCTCATTCCTGGCTAGGTATGTTTATACAAAACAGTAATATAACAAACATACCTTTTCTGGAATGTTTCGACAGGTGATTGATCACATTACTTGTATCGTAGACTGCTTTTAGTCATGGCAGATTTTTTATTTAAAACTTGTGCTGCTCTCCTTAGGTGAGCACAAGAACAGCTCCATGCTTTTTCTGGGGTTTGGTTTTCCTGTTTAGATGTGTATTTCTTACCGTATGAGAGTGCCTTTTTACTACAGAATTTTGCTAGGGACAACTCTTATTATTGCTGCAGGGTTCTTTTATGTTTGCTGAATGAGTGTTGCTCGTAGGACCTCGGTTTATAATCTTATCTGAAAGACTAACATCCAAACAACTTCTCAAGGTCTCGTGGTGGGGGTGAGGAGTAGTTTGGGCACAAATAGGGATCAAACCTGCACTTTTTTGCTTTTTAGGCATGTGCATTGCTTGGGGCTGAAATAAAGTACTTTTTCAACATAGGCCTAATGACTTTATGCATCAGAAGTACATAATGATAATAATGCTAAAGAATATTTAGAAGTCTAATCTTATGACAAAAGCCCAAGGCATTTTCAACTGCAGAAGTGTTGAAAAAAAAAGAGGAAAATGGACAGACTTGAAGGATAGCAATGCATTTGTGTACTACAAAACAGATAAAGCATTTCACAATGTTGTTTCTCTATCATGCTGAACATTATCTTACATTGTAACTTTGAATTCAGTGCAAGGTAGGTGTCACAAAATTAAAGACTTTCCGACGAGACTGTTAACTGAAGCTCTCTTAGTGAATTTGAATGCAGGGGTAGCATCCTACAGTAGAGGTGTCCCACAGGCCTAACCTATGGTCATAGGGGAGCAGGGCGTCAGAGACCTCACTTTTCCAGTGGCCAGCATATTGGGGGCAGTGTCCATCTCCTCTCCCTCACTTTTTTACCTTCCCTGACCCTAATAAGAGGGCATTA
>CM060320.1:19147368-19159868 GCA_030674155.1 Stramonita haemastoma
AGGTAGCTACATTTCACCTTTGGGAACAATGTCTAAGTACTTATTCTTTTATTCATTTTTTTATTTCAAAGATAATGGAATAAGCACTCATGTGCTTTTTTACATCCAGTCCCCACATGTATAGTTTTGCAAATGTTGTCATTTGTTCCCACCGGCACACGATGGCCTACTCCTCCGAAAAGCGGTATAACAATGGTGTGCATGCATGTAAAAAACAAAAAAATATCGCCTGCTCCAACCAGCGTACATAGTCTACTCATTCATACGGTGGAACAGGTTTGAACATGTGCGCAAGATGTTTTGCATGTGTTTGCATCCAAGACCTCAGTTTCTGTCTCATTGGAAGGACTTTTGTGGGAGTGGAGTTGGAACAAATGTTAGCTCCAGGGGTAAAATCCCCTTGAACAGGTGTCTCAGTGGTGGCTTGAACCGGCTCCATCAGACCACAAGCTCAGTGCTCTAACCACTAGGCTATCCCTCCCCCATGCTGCCGAATCCATATCATACACGTGTTGTCTGTTGTTTGTGTTCCTCCTCAGACAGGAGAAGACACAGAGGAAGCGGACGATCTGTTCCGACAGGTGACAGTGGAGGTGAAAACTCACGACAAAGCCGTGTTGAAAAGTTACACCCAGTTCGTCACCATGGCAGCCAGTGAGCTGGGCCTGAATCTCGCCAATGTGTGGGTACCCCTGTGTTTTTTTTCTTCATTTCTCTTATCATTTTTATTCATTGAAAAGGACTCTTGGCCCAGGCAAAAAATCTGCCACGGCCTTCAGTAAAATGTAGTTGTGCTTTGAAATCTAAGGTGTTGTTGTCTACATCAGACAACAATGCTGGTCAGCATTGGTTGCCTTGGTGTATGCACATGTGGCACTCTCATTTTTTATATAGTCTGATTACTATTCATGTGCAGAACTGCTGCTAACTCATATGTTTGTAGACAGAGGCAGGCAAGTAAACAACAAAAAAAAAGAAAAAAAAGCAATACAGCTGCTAAACAGTGAATGTAACGATAGAAAAGACTTGAAAAAAAATTGCCATGAGCCAGTACGTTGGAAAACAAGAGACTGGCAAAGAAATGTTGTTATCACTTTTCAGGCATATGATATGTTGAAAACTGGACATACTGAGGCAAGGGTGACCACTATGATGACAGATATGTGATTTATTAAAAAGAAAAAAATTGTGTGTGCAGGTTTGAGCCCCCCAAAGTGATCAAGAGATACACTGTGCTGAAATCTGTGCATATCTACAGTAAACATATGGTGCAGTATGAGGCACGGACACATTTCACTGTGTTTGAGGTGGGTGCATTTATTGATTTAAATATTTTGGTTTTTTGTTGCCCCATCTTTTGTGACATTCCCATTCCCCTGTTCCCACACCGCTCATTTCAATTCTCCCCACCACAGCCATACCCAGATTCGTTATGTCGCATCCTCAGGGTCGAAAGTCCACATGGAGCAGAGCCTATCAGTATCAGGCTGCTGTGGGGCCACCAGCTAGAAGGACCCTACACTGCTGCTGGGTCACTTTGGTGGTGTTCAGTGGTGACCTGCTCTGATCTAACATACTCACAACACCACCTATTAAGCCCCCTACTAACGACAGTATTAGCTCAGTCACAAAGCCAGACTGAATCACTCACCCGAGGTGGCAACCACCACAACGTCCCTCCAATGACCGTCTCCCGTGAACCTCCAACCCCTAAGACTTTAGCGCACACATGCACGCACGTACGCATGCTCTTATTCATATGTACTTTGACACACTACATCTAGCACATGCACATGGTTAAACTACATTAGTAGCTTTTATGTTGTTTTGAGTTGAAGGTATGGAAGCTATTGAAAATGTTTTATCACAAGAATCATGTGAGTGTAAGTTTTCAGCTACCTCTTAATGAAATCTTGTGGCATCATTTCGTTCACCTACCTGAAAACTTAATTGATTTGTTCATCCTTTAAAGCAGTTTACACTCACACTAGATTATTTTGCATTTGTTTAATATGATTTTATTATGTATATTTTTTCAAGGGGGTGGGATAGCTCAGTGGTCAGAGCACTCGCTTTTCCCCAGTCAAGTTAAGCAGCGTCGAGCGTGGTTACCAGTTGGATGGGTGACCGTTTTTGCGACTTGGCTTCAGTACAGTCCCCCCAGTTCACTTAGCTGTCAATGGGTATCTGCCCTCTTTAGGGTCAGGGAAGGTAAAGCAGCGAGGGAGAGGAGATGGGCGCCACCCTCAATATGCTGGCCCCTAGAGAAGCTGAGGTCTCTGACGTCTCACTTCCCTACGACCGTCTGGGTTATGGGACACCTTTACCTTTACCTTACCTTTTTATATTTTTTCATGTTGTTCTGGGTGATGTTCGAGAAAGATTGATGGCACAGTAGAACACGATAGGCCTGGTCTTTTTTTTTGTTTGTTAGTTCATTTTTTATTGGTCACACTTCTGGTATGAAACAAGAGAGAAATTACTTTAAAAAAAAACAAAAAAACATACACATCTCAAGTCTCTCCAATGTTTTGTGGTGACTGTGCATGGCAAAATCCAGTTGTGAAGTTGCAGCGTGTGTGTGTGTGATTGCAGCTGAAGCACCTGACGGGGTCCACTGCTGACACCTTCCTGGAGTACATCCAGCGCAACCTGCCGGAAGGGATGGCCATGAAGGTCACCAAGGTCAGTCCCTCTCAGACTCCGCTGTCAGACATGCTCTGCAGGGTCAGGAGACGAGAGCTGTGTAGTTGACACAGTTCCGAAGTCAGATAACTCTGTGGGGAGTTTAATATAATCATGAAACGCACTCGGGCATGATTTTTATTTGTATTTATTTATTTATTTTTTGCATTCTTTTATTTCTAGGATAATGGAATTAGCTCTCATGTGCTTTTTAACATCCAGTCCTGTGTGTATGTGGTTTTTGCAAATTTTGTCATCCATTCCTACTGACACACAATGGCCTACTTTTCCAAAAAGTGGAACGGGTTTTAACTTGTGTGCGAGATGTTCTGCATAAGTTTGCACATGGACGCTTGGTTTATAATCTCATTCAAAGGACTTTTGAGGGGGAGTGGAGTCAGTACTGATATTAACTCCAATGTGTGTTGATTTTTCGTGGCTTTAACACCCGCCCTCACTCAGAGATCATGTTTTGAATTGTGTATTTTGTTCAAGGTCAGTACTAACTAGGTTTTCTATACTTTAACCTCAGCATCAAAGGGGCCTGAAAGAAAGAGACACTTGCAGTGCTGGTCAGGAAAGTTGAGCAACACTCACAAAATCACATCCATAAAGTGGATGAAGATCGAGTATGTGGTCCCAGTCTTCCCAATGAGCCCACAGCATTCATTCTGGTTAGAAGTTGGCTGGAGTCAGAAAAAATCCCTATGACTGTTGTCTTTTAGTATTTGAACCTGCAACCTCCCAATCCGTAATCTAGAGGAAACTTGCCTACCTACAAAGTGAAAAGTCTGGGTCAGAAGTGTGCGGTGGTTTGATCCCCATTTGGGCTTGAAACTTTCCCCCATCCATTAGACCATGAGTGGTGGTCTGGGTGCTAGTCTTTTAGGTGAGACAATAAACCGGGGGTGCCGTGTGTTACACATAATCATTTAAATGATTCAGCGCATGTAAAAGATTCGATGGCAACAAGCGAGCTGCCCCTGGCAAAAATTTGTAGGAAAAAACCCACTCTGATAGGGAAAGAAATACAGTCAGATGCAGACAGGGAAAAAAATAATAATGGATGTCGCTGCTCTTGTGGCAACATGCTCTCTCTGGGGAGAGCAGCCTGAATTTCATGCAGAGAAATCTGCTGTGACTTAAAGCGTTATGAAAATGAAAATAAAAATAACCCCTGCGCCAAGGTGGCTGATGTCATGTTCATTACTAACTAGGTTATCTATATTTTAAGCCACTAATATACTTTCTGCATTTTCTGTACTTTTCTCCTTCTGTGTTCTTTTTATTGCATTTCAGCTTCATGCTTCAGCTTTCGATGAAGTTGGTAGTAGAAACTAGTTATTGTTCAGTTAAGTTCCCCATAGCTTTTTGCTCACTACCACAGCTCAAAGCTAAAATGGGGTTCTCTCATTCTGAGTGAAAAGCAAATAAAGAATAAATAATATTTAACCAGCATTGGTCTTACTGTCACCACCGAGACTGAAATCTCAGGAATGCCAAAAAATAATTACTTCTTATATTGTCTGTTATGCTTTTTCTCCTTGTAATTGGTTGCGCTGAAAGAGAATGGAGAATGATGGTGAATGGGTGACTTAGGGGTAACACCCCATCTAGAAGGTGAAAAATTGCAGGTTAGATCCTCACCTGAACCCAGACTTTCCCTCCATCCACTTTATTTGTAAGTTGTGGTATAGATGCAAGTCATTCAGATGGGATGATAAACCATGATCTTGTGTGCGGCAGGCATTTGTACACGTAAAAGAACCCACAGCAAAAAGAAAGTTATCCCTGGCAAATTTTTGTAGAAAAAAAGCTGCTTCATAAGGAAACAAATACACTTGCAGGCAGGAAAAGTTGGAAAAAATGGGTGGAGCTGCTTTTCTAGTGACACGATCTCCCCAGAGAAAACGGCTTGAATTAATAAAAACAAAACAAACTCAACTGTCTCCATCGCTGCTGTTGTCAGTAGGAGCTCCATGCTATGCCCCCAGGGTTCACCATCTCTCTGTGTCTCTGCTGAGTTCTCTGCAGAGAAATCTGCCATGAATGAAAATGATAAACAGTATGGTGCACCATACCATTCACTCTAAGAAAGTGATTGCTTGTTTTACCAAGTGTACAAAGTTTCCAACAAGGATCTGATGGTCACTTTTACTTATCACTACCTGGATAGCTTGGTGTTTTTAAGATGGTTTTGAGTGGTTGTGTGAAACCAGAGATAAAAAGTAAGAGTTGCTTCAATTGCTTTGTTTAATCATTGACATAGATTATGTGGTAAATCAGAAATAAAAATAATGGGTGGTACTGCTCTTGTGGCAATGCGCTCTCCCCGGGGAGACCAGCCTGAATTTCACATAGAGACATCTGCTGCGACATGAAAGGGCGTAAAAGTTTTTAAAAAGAAAGTTAAAAAGAAAAAAACCAAACTAGTAATAGTGCTACTCAATGCTGTAGAAATATTGCAGTACGATTATATGCAAGTATTCTAAGATTTTCCCTGGTTTATCTATGACTCATTCATTTGTGTGTGTGTGTGTGTGTGTGTGTGTGTGTGTGTGTGTGTGTGTTGTGTGTGTATGTGTGTGTGTATATGTGTGTGTGTATATGTGTGTGTGTGTGTGCGTGCGTGCGTGCGTGTGTGTGTGCGCACATGCACATGTATGCATGTTGTGTGTGCATATCTATGTGTGTTTTTGTGTGTGCATGCGTATGCTTGTGTGTGTATGTGTGTGTGCATGCATACATGCATGCATGTTTGTGCATGCGTGTGTGTGTGTGTGTGTGTGTGTGTGTGCGTGCGTGCGTGTGTGTGTGTTGACAGCATCGCTTGGAGAAGATTCCAGACCATTTGACTCCCCCCAAACAGAAGAAGGCCCGTCAGACAGAAAGATCCAGGTCAGCAGCAGCATCATGACAGGACACCTCCAGTAGACATTTCCATTTGAGTTCAGATTGCGTGTGTTGTCTTCTGATTTTTGTCAGTGTTCCTAAAGAAACATTTTTGGTATAATTCAAGTTTTGCTGGTTTTGGGTGATTCTGAATGTGTGTGTATCTATATGTGTATCTGAGTGTGTGTGAGAGAGTGTGTGTGTGTGTTTGTGTGTGTGTGTAGGTCAAGGGTATATCTGCAGTGGTCAGAGCACTCGCTTTCCCAAACCCAATGTTAAGCAGCATTGAGCATGGTTACCAAGTAGATGGGTGACAACTTTCACACCTTGGCTTCAGTACAGCCTCCCAGTTCACCCAGCTGTAAATGTCAGTGGGTACCTGCCATCTTTAGGTCAGGGAAGGTACTGCAGCGAGGGAGAGATGGGTTCCGCCCTCAATATGCTGGCCCCTGGAGAAGCTCAGGTCTCTGATGCCTCACTGCCCACCAACCACAAAGGTTATGGGACACCTTTACTTCATTTTTTTGGCCAATATCATTATTATATGGCTGTACTTTAACCCTAGTAGCGCGGTTCCCGGATTACTCCGGAGTGACGTAGTGCAGCTTTTCTGGCGGCTCCCGGAATAATCCGCCATGACGTCGGTGATCGTAATTGAAGGCTTTCTTTCGCTTTCAAAGGTCATCCAATGAACGTGAAGGCCATTGTAGGGCCGCAGAAATGGGTGAAGGTCGTCCGCAGTCGCAAGCAACGAGGATTCTGATTGGTTTAGAGGTGTATTTTTTATTTTTTTTGGACAAACGTCGATCGCCTGAAAACAAAATGGCGGCAAAGTGTTTGCGCTCGTATCACTCGAAGTATTTTTCGAGTTTTTTGACGATATTGACGGCGATGAGGAGTTTTAGAGGCTGGATTTGGTTGAATTAAACGATAATAGAGACGATAAGGTAAGGATTGTGAAATATTTTTGAAAAACTTCGGAAAAATTGATCGCGATCGGACTGAATCGAGCGGCGCTAAGTTTTGTCCAAAGCACTTCATAGCTACCGGGCGATTTCGATGTCATACATTGTTTTACTTTATTTTAACGCAACACGGCTTCGAAATAACTGTTTTTAAGTCATTTCTATATGCTGTTGAGTACTTTGCATCACACGAAATCAAGTGATTGTCGTATTTTCGTCATAGAACGCCGCCAGTTCCCACGAAATAAGTGTTCACCGCCATGACGATCGCGATCGCGTCGATCATTTCGCTGGACTTTTCCGAGTATTTGACGACCGATAAAGCCACGGAAGCTCTTTATTTTTTCAAAACTTATGTCAAGAGACAGTATTTATCGAATCATGACATTTTTGCACCGCAACAACATTGCATATCGTGTTAAAATCAATCTGGGTCACCGACATCGCAACAGTGATTGGTAGTGCACGCGCAGTTTTTAAACTTTATTTATTTTTTACATTATCATAAACACTACATGCTGCTATAAAATTTCACTCTTTTAAAAGCTTGTTATCTAAGCTTTCCAGTGATTTACAACTTTACACACTTAGTTTAGTTTTACATATCAATATCAAGAGTTGTTTGACCCCACCCTACTGCAAATCAACAATGGCTGCTGTTAATTCAGCCAGCAGCACCTAGTACTGCTGCCGTTATTACAGCGCTACTAGGGTTAAGATGTAGCCTGATATGTATTTTTAAAAAGACAGCAAGTAGTTCAACAGTAGAGGTACAACAGAAAAACATCTTCAGCATGCATGTATTTTTTCAGCTAAAAAAACAAACTAATAGGTTATCCAGTGTGTGTGTGCATGCGTGTATATGTGCATGTGTGTGTGTGCATCTGTGTGTGTGCATATGTGTGTGTATGTCACTGTGAGTGTGTGTGACCAAATATAAAAGGAGGGGGTGAGGGTACTGATAATTGTTTAAAAGGGTTTAAAAAAAAAGAGAGAGCGTGAGTGGAGAACAACTGATAGAAGTTGCAAAACTATCGAGGCATTTTTAGGATGAAACCTACTGAAGAGCGCTTTGAGGAATAAGCAATACCTGCAACTGATCCTTTGCACTCTGTATATACCTGTTGCAGATGGTTTTCTCTTTTAGGTATTATTTTTCACTCTCTACTGTCAATCAGTCATCCAATGATATTGCCGATAGCCTGACTAACCACAGAGGTTAAAGCAGGGATGTTGCCACATCAGAATGGAAATTTTTTATTTAATTCCTCATTTTGACCCTGAAAAGGCTGGTCGCTTTGCTCTGTTTGTCATGTAGTGTGCGTTTCAGGTATTCACTTATAGCCTGAGATAGTCATCTTTGTTTGCTATTATTGTTCGTTAAAGACCAATATGTATGTGCTGGCTATGATTAAAAAAGGTTCAGTATTGGAAATAATTTTTGAAAATCACCCCTCAGGGATTAAAAGTGTGCAACTATATATACAGATTAAAACAAGCTTAAAACCAAGTCTTCTGTCATTCCTCATGAAAATCAATGCCCGAACCAACCTTAAGGGTCAGCCCTGGACAATTACCGCATTGTGGGAGAATCACATATAAACAACTCAAACAATGAGATAAAACCAAACCCTAACTCCTAAAATAGCCAGCCTTATTTGTAGAAAGTAACTATAACATACCAACTCCTCTCAGATGGAAAATCGCTGATTCTCCCAGGAAGCTACCCCCTGCTTTATCCAAGTTTGGCAAAGAAGTGGTTCACACCAGAAGAAAGTCTAGGAAGAGGTGGACAGCAGTTTCTGAAATAAGACACCGGGCCCCCTGTCTAGCCAGTGTTTTTGGCCCTTAAAATCTTAGTTTTTATAAGGGCTGACCACAGCTAGATCATGATTTCTGAAGGCCCATATATTAACGTGCCTCCTAATTCCCCCTCCCCACTCTCACCCCTCCCCACCCCCTCCCCCACCCTGCATTTTTATTGTTGTTGTTCTCTTTGTTTGCTTGGGTTTTCTTTTTTTGTGACTGCCTAGACCAAGATTTCTATAAGGCGTCAGGATTTCAAAGGCTCAAGGATAGTTATGCCATGTCATGTTGCCTTTAGTCTTCAAATTCAAAAGAGCAGATGAATTGAGCTGAACTGAATTAAGTGTGTGTGAGTGTGTGTGTGTGTGTGTGTTGTGTGTGTGTATGTGTGTATGTGTGTGTGTATGTGTGTGTGTGTGTGTGTGATCCTACATCCTATGAGTTTGGCAAAGAACTGTACATAAGATTAGCAAGTATATAAAGTACCTGTACACCTGTTTACTCTTTCAATCCCACACCTTTCCCATCTCTCTCTCTCTCTCTCTCTCTCCTCTCTCTCTCTCTCTCTCTCTCTCTCTCTCTCTCTCTCCTCTCTCTCTCTCTCTCTCTCAAATCATATGGATTCCAGATCGATGTCATGAATTTATGGGAAATGTAGCTAGTACAGAAGTATATGGAAAAGTTAATGACTATCTGCATGCAGATGAGCTTGATGTAGATGAAATTCACAGCTTTCTTCAAAACAGTTTACTGAAGGCGGCTGAGATTTTCAGAAAAACAATCATTGTTCGACCAGGAGCATATTTTGCTCCAAAATGGTTCGATGCTGAATGCAAAGAAGCACGAAAGCAGCTCCGAAAGACTTTGAGAACTTTCCGACAATGCAATTCTGAAAGCAACCGAACTACTTATGTTGAACTCAGAAGTAGATACAAGGCACTCATCAAATCTAAGAAAGAGCAATGTAGACAAGATCGTTTAAATAAAGTTCTAAATAGCTTGTCAAATCCAAACATATTTTGGTCAGAAATGAGGGCATTGTCACGCCAGTCTGTGCCTCAGCCTGATATAAGTCCAGATCAGTGGTACAAGCATTTTAAGGACATATTTACAGCTAACACCTCTGAATGTACACTTAATGAAAATATGCATGATTCCCATATAAGAACAGATGAAACTGTAGATATTCCGATCAGTGTGGGTGAAGTTGATGAAGCCATCCGGCATTTAAAAGGGAAAAAAGCACCAGGTGCTGATGGGATTTTAAATGAAATGTTAAAAAACAGTATAGAGGTATTCAGACCACTTATAGTAAAACTCTTTAACCAGATTTTGAACACTGGAACATATCCTAAAGACTGGCTGAAATCTGTCATTGTACCATTACATAAGAAAGGTAAGCAAGATGATCCAGATAACTACCGTGGCATCTCTTTGATCAGCAATTTATGTAAATGTTTTACTTACATCCTGAACAAACGGCTGACTAAATGGGCAGCAGAAAACAGCATCTTATTAGAAGAGCAAGCTGGATATCGAGCAGGTTACTCAACCATAGATCAGATCTTTGTTCTGTATTCTGTGGTACAACGTGTTCTAGCCAAGGTAAATTATATGCCTGTTTTGTTGATTTTCAGAAAGCATACGACACAGTCAACTGTAGTCAGTTATGGAATGTGCTACAGAGACAAGGAGTCAGTACTAAAATGTTAAACTGCTTAAAAGGAATGTACAAGGAAGTGAAATCGTGTGTAAGGCCCCCGAATGGGGAGTACACAGACTTTTTTGACTGTAAAAACGGTTTGAAGCAAGGATGTTTGTGCAGCCCTTTATTGTTTTCATTTTTCATCAACGAACTTGCAAAAGATATGCGTGATAAAGGACGCCATGGCATACAGCTGACACCTGACCAAGTGCAGATATTTCTTCTGCTTTTCGCAGACGATGTGGTTTTGCTGTCAGACACACCAGTAGGTCTGCAGAACCAAATTAATGTTTTGTCTGATTTTGCTACATGTTACAGAATGAAAGTGAACTTATCAAAAACTAAAGTGCTCGTTTTCAGAAAGGGTGGTTACTTAGCACAATATGAGTGTTGGAAATACGAAAATAATGATATCGAAGTTGTCAATGCCTACAAATATCTGGGATTGCATTTCTCAACAAAGCTCAACACCAACACAATGGTTTCGGAAATAGTTATGAAAGCAAAACTAAAAGTGAACTGTGTGTTTAAGTCTTTATGGAAGCTTGGACACATCCCGTATGAAGTTTTTGTGAAAATACTAGATACACAGATTATACCATGCCTTACATATGGGGCTGAAATATGGGGGTTATGTGAAGTGAAGGAGGTAGAAAAAGTGCACACATATGCCTCAAGAAATTCCTAAATGTAGCAAATAAAACTCCGAACACTCTGGTGTACGGAGAAACAGGACGTTATCCTCTTTTTGTTATTACGGCAGTTAAAGCAGTCAAATATTGGCTGAGATTGCTGGAAATGTCAGAGGACAGATACACTCGGAAATCCTATAACATGTCAGTGAAGATGGATGAGGATGGTAAAATTACATGGGCTACATCTGTTAGAACATTCCTGTTTTCCCATGGTTTTGACCACGTCTGGTTAAACCAAGGAGTTGGAAACCAGAATCAGTTTATCACTGCACTGAAAGCAAGACTGATAGAAACCTCCCACCAAAACTGGCAAATAAAGATAAATAGCCATGAAAGATTTAGCGTCTATCGACAGTTTAAAAGCGTTCCAACAAAAGAGGCATATCTAACAACTTTAGAAAAAAGGTATCTCCGAGATATTTATTGTCGTTTTCGCCTGGGTATATCTGATTTGTTGTGCCACAGACTTAGGTATGTGACCGAAAATATCCAGTGCCCAAAGTGCAATTCGGGTGATGAAACAGAGATACATATTCTGTTGATTTGCCCTTTCTATGCAAACCTAAGGGAACAGATCCTCCCTAAGAACATGGATAACAGAAGCCTAGAGGAGCACTTTGCCTTTATCATGCAACATAAGGATACTGACGTGATAAAAGCGGTAGCAAAGTTTTTGTACCTAGCATTTAAAACTAGAGAAAGTACGTGAAACATAATACACTGCTTAAGTTTCTTGGGTTTTTTGTTTTTGTTTTTTTTGCGCAGTGTCTATAATTGTACACGTGCATGCACGTGATCAATAGCTGTATGCCTTGTACACATTTATGTGTGTGTGTGTGTGTGTGTGTGTGTGTGTGTGTGTGTGTGTGTGTGTGTGTGTTATGATTTTCTGTATTTTGTTCCTATATATTCTATGTCTATGGCAGAATCCACATGTGATTGATTATCATTCCTTACCTTATGATGTGATGTATGTGATACGTGACGAATCCCCATTGTAACGGGCCACGGCCTTTCACAATTAAAATTGTCAAGTGTCAAGTGTCAAGTGTCAAGTGTCTCTCTCTCTCTCTAAAATATTTTGCCTTGCCTTGCCTTGCCTTGTCTCTCTCTCTCTCTCTCTCTCTCTCACACACACACACACACACACACACACACACACACACACACACAGAGGACAGGAAAGCCTGGTGGTTAGAGTGATGCGCATTGTGCTAGTGATCTGCTGACCCGGGTTTGAATATTGTTGAAGAGGTTCCTTTGGAGTTAACATCAGTGCCGACTCCACTTCCCCCAAAACGTCCTTCAGTTGAGACTATAAACTGAGGTTCCATGTGCAAATGCCTGTAGAACATCTTACGCACACGTTAAAACTCATTGCACTTTTTGGAAAAAAAAACCCATTGCACTTTTTGGAAGAGTAGTCCATTGTGTGCCAGTAGGAACAGATGACAAAAATTTACAAAACTGCATACACACGGGGACTAGATGTAAAAAAAATAAATAAAAAAATAAAGCACATGAGTGCTTATTCCATTATCCTCGAAATGGAGGAATAAGGAAAGACAGACAGAAAGTGTCTCGTGCACAATGAAACAATGAAGAGACCATGGCTATTTTAAAAGTACAAGCTTTATTTATCTTCACAAGGTTACAAAGACAGTTTCTGTTTAAGGAGCACAATTATTTATAACTACCACTAGCAGCAGCAGCAGCAGCAGCAGCAGTAGTAGTAGTAGTAGTGGCAGCAGC
>CM060320.1:19162368-19169868 GCA_030674155.1 Stramonita haemastoma
AGCCATTCTGTTTTGCAGTTCTTCCTGTAACAGCCTGACCATCTCAGGATCCGTCTGTGACTAGCGTGTCGACAGCTTCTCGTTGAAGTTGTTCCATTTTGCAATGAGTGGCTTTAGCTTGAATCTCTCAATGAAGACTTTGGTGATGCTGGCTCCTCCGGCAGTTAACCCACCAGCAGTTGCTATGGCAGCTCCTACGATTCCCGCCACTATAGCTGATATGCCCAAGGTGACAGGAACCAGAGCAAATCCAACGATGGCTGTGACTGAAAATCAGATCAAACAGAACCAGCTATCAGAGAGGAAAAAAACCCACCCTGCTCAGAAGTCATGAATAATTTTAGTTATTTGTGTCGTGAATTGGGTTCTTATAATTATTAGCCTATTGCATTCTGGTGATAAGACCCTGCTGTTATAGCCAGTATGGTGTCTGTTTATTTATTCTTTTATATCGAGGATAGTGAAATAAGCACTCATGTGCTTTTTTACATCCAGTCCCTGTGTGTATGCAGTTTTGTCAATCTTGTCATCTGTTCCCACCGTCACATAATGGTCTACTCTTACGAAAAGCGGAACAGGATGTATCGTGTGCGCAAGATGTTCTGCGATGTTCTACGAGTGTGTGAGTATGTGAGCTAGTCTATTCGAGATAATCAAACCATCTGGCCTAATCCTTGCAGGATCTCAAATAATTTTAACAATTTTTTTTCTAAAAAGTTGTCACAACATGTGGCTAGAGTTAAGAGAATGTTTTGTGAGATATTATGCAGATATCAAGCTAAATACAGAAGCAGGCGATATTCAAGACAGCTGTTTCGCATGTACCATGAGGAGGGCTAACAAGAATTTTTTTTCAGACTTGAAATTCCCGACACATGATGACAGTGATCAAAGGAATGATTCTTTTACATAGCTATTATGGAAATGTGACTCCCGTTTTATCCACAAATTTGTCCCCAAAGTCGGAATGAGGCTACCCTAATGGCGGTTGGAGGGGGAAGGAAGGAACAGTTGTACATGCAAAACTCTCACCATTGGTGAATCTCAAGAGGCTTAGCTTTTTAATCGAGGAACACCTCAACCACCTAAATGGAACATCATACACGAGAGAGCCAAATTTTACAGTAGGCAGCAGCAGCCAAGCGACCCTGTGGAGTGGTTTTTCAGAGTACTGCATGATCTGGCTGCAACCTTTAACTTTGGGACGGGAGAAGAAGACATTCGAGACCAACTTGTCATCGGCAACTCGACACTGAGGTCTCTAGGAAGCTTCAGCTTGGTTCAGTGGTCTAGAGGTAAGCACCTGTCTAGAAAGCAAAAAGTCCCGGTCGGAAGTGTGTGGTGGTTTTATCCTCCGTGTGAGACAATAAACCAAGGTCCCGTGGGTTACATATAATTATTTAGCGCATGTAAAAACTCACGGCAACATGAGAGTTGTCCTTGGCAAAATTTTGTAGAAAAAAGCCACTATGATAGGGAAACAAATACAGTTGCAGACAGGAAAAAAAACAAAAACATGGGGTGGCGCTGATCTTATGGCAACACACTCTCCCCAGGGACAGCAGCCCGAATTTCACGCAGAGAAATCATGTCATGGCTTTAAGTGGTATAAATTAATAAATACATAAATAGGCTAAACCTGACCCTAAAGACGGCAGTTGGCACAGATCAACAAAACAACAAAACCCCACCAGTTTTTAACAGTCTGCAGGTCCAAAGATTTCCACAGCATCAATGCCCCTGCAAGAAATAGTGTATTGAGTGAAAAAGAAAAGTTCAGCTTTGGAGCTGTCTATCCTGTTAGAGCAGCAATATCATCTGAAGGCTTTTGAAGGTGTGGCCAGGGCACAATTTTCGAAACTGACACAGGGCAGATGACTCCATCATCTTGAAAGCCACCAGATGAAACCCAGAACCATTTTCATGGCCCAGGTAGAATAATTCCAAATGGAAGAGAGTTCACAGCCACTATTCAGCGCGCAGCAAGTCCTACAGTATGAGGTGGTTTGTAGCCAACATGGACACAGATAATCTAGTAAGTCATACAGTATGAGATGGTTTGTAGCCAACATGAACACAGACAATCTAGTAAGTCCTACATTATGAGATGGTTTGTTGTCAACATGGACACAATCTACTCAGTAAGGATGCTGACAACATCTGGAACTAGCCTAGTCCAGACCCTGGATTCCATAGATCCAGTAGACTCCCTCTATGCCCAGCTGAACAAAGAACTGGTCAAATGCAACCCTGACCAACTCTGCAGGTGTCTGTATCTCTCAGGCCTGGTTGACACCAGGATATGACTACGATGGAAGTGTAGAGTGCAACCGTGTCAAGAAGTCTCAAAGGGCATGCACGTCCATGTAGCATCATTACATCATCATCATTGTCAGTGATCATCATGCAATAAAATAAAAAAAATTCTCAGATTTGGTGGCACTGGTTGATGTGGTCTCATTGTGAACACAGCTTTGGTTTCCCCATACACTTCTAAGCCTGTGGTGAGTTTGGGTCAAGGCCTTTGGGGTTGGAGGTTCATAGAAAAGGTCGCCCTTGGAGGGACGTTGTGCTGGTCGCTATCTCGGTGGGCAACTCATTCAATCTGGCTCTGTGAGTGAGCTATTCTGTCATCAGTAAGGGGCTGAGTTGGTGGTTTCCTGCATATGTTAGCTCAGAACAGGCATCACTTAACACCATCAAAGTGACCCAGCGGCAATGCAGGGCCCCTCTGGCTGGTATCCCATGGCAACCTGACACTGATGGGCTCCCTGTGAACTTTTGATCTGGAAGATGCAACATAATGAATCTGGGTATGGCTGGTCCAGAGAGATTGAAATGTGTAACCTAGGAAAGGAAGAAAATGAGACAGTACATAAAGCCCAATCACTTTGTCAACTATTTATGTAAACAAAGAGTCAAGGCAAACATTAGAATGCTCTGATTCCAAACGTTGTACATAACACCTGTTTCACCTATGACAAGCTCCTAGTAGAACAACATGTTCCATTCATTATAAAAGAGGAAAGCAATCTTCTGAAGTCGGAGTGTGGCTGCCGACATTGTGAGGTATTTGAACACGGCCACACACAAATCCAGGTGTGAACTCCCACAGCGATTCCCAGGTGTGATGAAGTGAGATAGCCAGTTTATTTTAAGTAAACCCTTTGCGAAGGTGCAAAGTATAACACATCAAGTCAAGTCAAGTCAAGTCAAGTCAAAACACTTTAATCATCCCTGAAGGGCAATTACAATACTGACAGGCGATATTGATACAAATCATAATCAAACACACGAAGTAGCTACATTTCATATTGTTCAAACATTATATAACTTCAAATAAAAGGGTCACAAACACTCACACTCTACGCGCGCGCGTTCGCACACACGCAAACACACGCATACACACACACCAATGTTTAGATACAATGTTCTTAAAAACCATTGACTAGAAAAGACATATGATCACCATTATTTACACATTATACGCACGCGTTCGCACCCGCACATATAACACCACACACACACACACACACACACACACACACACACACACACACACACACACACACACACACACACACACACACACACACACACACACACGCTCCCCCCCTCCCCATACAATCCACACCCACCCACCCCCACACTCACACTTACACACACGCCCCCCCCCCCCCTTACCCAACACACCATCCACACACCCCTGTCCCCCCCCCCCCCCCCCCCCCCCCACAATTGGTAAAAAGACATGTGAATTTACAAGCAATTCAAAAAATCAATAAAGCCAAAAATAAGACATACTTATTTTATGGGTACATATGCATGTATGTGCACGCCTGTATGCATTGGCTACATACATAACAGTGGCAGGTAAGTAATTCAGAGAAGTTTAAACACACACACACACACACACACACACACACACACACACACACACACACACACACACACACACACACACACACACACACAAGAGCAAACAAACAAACAAAAAAAAAAACAAAAACAACCTCAGCCAGTGTTATATGAGTTTAGAACTCGGATAGCTACTGGCACAAAGGAATTCCTTTTTCTGTTTGTTTTGCTGTTGTGGCATTGAAAAGGACGTCCTGAGGGCAACAATTGAAATTCTGAAAACAGAGCGTGGGAGGAATCAGCCAAAATGGCTGTTGCTTTGCTACAAGCTGCTGATTACAAAACGACCTGAGGTCTCTTTATTCTTCTCCGATAATTTTAGAGCAGATTCTCACAATTCTCTGAAGACCATTCTTGTTCTTAATGCTAAGGTTATTGTACCAGCAAATGAAAGCAAAACTTAAAACGCTCTCTATATAAGACTTGTAGAACAAAGAAAGAATCTTTTTGTCGACAAAAAATGAGTTAAGCTTCTCAGAAAATACACACGTTGTTGCCCCTTTTTGACAATGGCGTCAGTGTTAGCATCCCAATTTAGCTTGTGGTCAAAAACATTCCCAGATATTTGTATTTCAAAACGTTTTCAACTTCTTCACTATGGATGATGGTATTCTCAGTAGAAGTGTGCTCCGATCTTCTGAAATTAATAGGAAGGTCTTTAGTTTTAAAACATTTAGCTCCAGATAGGCCTCATCACACCAATCTACGAACTCGGTAAGGGCTGGACCATGGTCTAGGACTGATCCAGATAAGAGAGACAGAAGAGCATTGTCGTCCGCAAATTTGACCAGAAATGAGTTTTCATGGCTGCTTCTACAATCATCTGTGTATAGAATGTAAAGATGGCGAGAGGACGCAGCCCTGTGGGAACCAGTGTAGGTATATCTAACCGATGAAGGTATTTTGTTGGCAAAAACACGCTGTGGCCTGTCAGTTAAAAATTCAATCAGCCAACGTACAAGTTGATTGTCTACATCAAATTTTGAAAGTATTTTGTTAACCAGAATATGAGGCTGCATTCTATTGAAAGCTGAGCTAAAGTCAGCAAACAATATTCTGGCATGCCAATCTGATCAGAACCATAGAATGCCTCTATAGCAAGGAAAGCGGCACAGTCTACAATGACATCAACATAGGAAGTTGGTCCCGAACCACAATTGGAGAACGCCAAGGATATCTGCTCTCTCCCACCCTCTTCAACATCATCTTAGGGTAATGGCTGATGCACTTGAAAATCATGAGAGAACAGTCAGCATTGGAGGAAGAACAATCACAAACTTACGTTTTGCCGATGACATCGATGGCCTAGCTTGAGAAGAGCAAGAGCTTGTCAACCTGGTAAATCAACTTGTTGAAGCTTCTTTGAACATATGGTATGCTAATCAGTGCAGAGAAAACCTAGTTGATGGCAAATAGTGCCAATGGCATCAGCAATGACGTAATTATAGATGGTAAGAAAATTGAGACCGTCCATATCCTCAAATATCTGGGAGCTATAGTTAGTATGAGATGAAGGATCAAAATCTGAAATTATCTCCAGGATAGCCCAGACCACAGCTGCAATAACCAAACTGAGTCCTCTGGAACAAGAACATTGCCATCAGCTTCAAGATCAGACTGATGCATTCCCTGATCATGTCCATAATTTTTTGTCTGCATTGTGAAACGTGGACCATAACAGCTGACAACGAAAGAAGGATACATGCAGTGGAGATAAGATGCTTTTGCAAACTCCTTGGTATTTAATACAGGAATCACATCACTAATAAGAAAGTGAAAACCAGAATTAAAAATGCCATGGACCATATGGAGAGCTTCTGACTTAGATAATAATATTCATAATAACGAATTGAATTCATGTAGCGATATATCTTGCAAAAACAAATCAAATCACTTGCATTCAACGAATTCTTACACGTCAACTAATAATTATTGCGAGTTTTAATAGTCAAATGTACACACACACACACGCACGCACGCACGCACGCACACACGCACGCACACGCAACACCACCACACGCAACACAACAACACACAAAATACACAACAACACACATCACACTACATACATATATAATATATATATATATATATATATATATATATATATATATATATATATATATATATATATATATATATATATATATATAATCGCTATGTCCCCTGGAGGACGGATACCCTTAGTGGTCAGAACATTGTGCTCGCAATTTGACGACCCGGGTTCGAGTCCGTTCGAGGAGATTTTTCTCCTGGAGTTAACATCAGTGCTGACTCCACTCTCCCAAAAAGTCCTCCGGATGAGACTTTAAACCGAGGCCCCGTGTGCGAACGCACGCAGTACACCTTGCGCACACGTTAAATCCTGTTCCGCTTTTCGTAAGAGTAGGCCATCGTGTGCCGGTGGGAACAGATGACATTTACAAAACTGCATACACACGGGGACAGGATGAAAAAAGCACAAGAGTGCTTATTTTATTATCCTCGATATAAAAGAATAAATCAAAACACACACACACACACACACACACACACACACACACACACACACACACACACACACACACACACACACACACACACACACACACACACACACACACACACACACACAAACACACACACAGGTTATACACTTTGGCAGGGTGGTGGATATTTCGGCTATGAAGAGCAGGGGCAGCTATAAGATGAAACATGAGGGGACAATCTTAGTTCTTAAATAAATATGTCTTGAACTCTTGTTCTTCTCCAGCTAGTTTCTCCTCGCTGGAGAAGAGCTAGTCAGCCTGGTAAATCACTTTGATAAAGCCTCATCAGCAAATGGCATGCAGATCAGTGCAGAGAAAACCCAGCTGATGACAAATAGTGCCAATAGCATCATCAATGATGTAAGTATAGATGGTAAAATAATCAGGTTATCCATAGCTTCAAATGTCTGGAGCTATCGTATCAGATGAAGGATCAAAATCCGAAATTCTCTCCAGGATAGCCCAGACTACAGCTGCAATTACCAAACTTTTAAAGTCCTCTGGAAATTTGCTAAAACTAATTTTCATTGATTGCTTGTGTGTTGTATATGTCGAATGCAAGCGCTTTGATTTGTTTTTGCAAGATATAGCGCTATATAAATTCCATGTCTTATTATTATTAGCTTGAAGATCAGACTGATGCGTTTCTGATCATGTCCATATTTTTGTACGCATGTGAAACATTTACCATAACAGCAGACATTGAAAGGATACAGGCAATGGAGATGGGATGCTTTCGCAAACTCCTTTGCATTTCATACAGAGATCACATCACTAATGAAGAAGTGAAAACCAGAATAAAGAATGCCATCGACCATATGAAGAGTTCCTAACCAGTGACAAAAACGCAAGCTTAAGTGGTACGGCACGTCCACGAACATCTGGACTGGCCAAGACTGTCTTGCAGGGAACATTAAGTGGAGGGAGATGAAGAGGCAGACAGAGGAAACGATGGGTAGACAACATCAGAGAGTGGACAGGCCTTGGGTGGAACGACCTGCTACAGAGGGCAGAGGACCGTGGGGAGTGGAGGAAGCTGGTTGCAAAATCTTCA
>CM060320.1:19174868-19224868 GCA_030674155.1 Stramonita haemastoma
GCTAAATCATTTTTGGCTAACAGTATTGTGAAATTTTTGGTTGAAGGAAATTAAAATTTCACTGGAAGTGAAACTTAAGGATTAGCAAAATTGTGATTTTGCTGAGAGCAGTAATAATGCTCTGATAATTTTTTGTCGTTAGCTTAAATTAATTTTTTGCTAACACTGTGGTAAAGTTTTGTAGGAATTTTTAAAATTCCAAGAGAAACAAAATTTTTTAATGAAATTTTGAATGTTAACTGTAAGTCCAGTTTTTCATACATAGAGATCATGATCAGTCGAGGTGAGGGACCAGAGATGAAGCAACTGGGAGATGATGGGGTACGAGCAAGGGTGACTACGGTTGAGGAGGAGAACCGGCAGTTACGGGAGACACTCACTGCCCTGGAGGAAGGTCACCGCCTGTTGAGGGAGAGGGTCGACAAGCAGGATGCTGAGATGGCAGCCCTGCTACAGACCAGGATCCAGGTCCACGTGGTGCCATCTACGCCTTTGGCACTGCTTGGCATCTTCACTGGATCGAGGCCAACAGGTGGTGATGAGGTCGACTTTGCCAAGTGGGAGGAGCAAGTCGATGTGCTGATGAGAGGGAACGACTCCCCCTCTGATGTGTTGGCCAGCGTTCGGTGCAGTCTGCGTGGTGTGGCATGGGAGCTTGCCAAGTCCTGCTCTTCTGCCATGGACATTGTCGGCCGTCTAAGTGACGTGTTTGGCTGTGTGAAAACCCCAGTGGAACGGCTGACCGAGTTCTTACTGATGCGGATGGACAGAAGTGATCGTCCATCGGACTTCCTGGTGCATGCCTGGTTAAAGTTTATTCGTTTGAATAGATGTGAGGTGTATTCTCATGAGGACTGTGCCAGGAACGTTTATTTTGTGTTCATGAATAGTTTCATGTCATGTGAGCCCATTATGGCTCGGGAACTTAAGAATGAGTTCGGCAGACCAGGTTCTGCGTTGCCTGACTTGACCTCACTGTTGAAGTCAGTCAGGCAGTTAGAGGAATCATCCTCAGGGCTTATGTCAGCTGTGACGGGCCGGACACATCAGGAACATGCAAAAGTGGCCATCAACTATAAAGAGTTGGCAGGCATGGTAGCAGAGAGACTCAGAGGCCACTCAAAGAAGCCAAAAAGTCCCTGCTACCGATGCAAAAGTGTTGGTCACGTTGTTCGTGATTGCCCAGTCAAGTCGCAGTCGGCAAAGCGGAGAAAGAAGGCTACTAAAGCCAAAGTCAGTGAGAACGGGGTTTCTGCAAAACCCGAAAAATCCTCCTACAGGGACAAACCCGGCTGCTACATACCGCCACATAGGCGAGGTCATTGTAGTAGTCAGGGTGGTGTTCTGGAAGTATGCGACCAGAAAGTGGTTGTGGATGGTAGCTCTCGAGGCAACCATCGGGACAATGTTCGTTTTCCTCACCTTTCCAGAAGGAAATGGTGCAGAGGAAAAGACAGTCCAAGTTATTTTCCTGATCAGAAGGAAAAAAAGGATTGTGGTCAAGGCATTGGTGCTTCCAAGCCTCTTTCCAACAATCGGTGGGATGCCTTGAAAGATGGCTCCCGTAAGAGTTTGCCTGTTAGGAGTCAGAGGAGTTGTTTGTCTAATGTGGGTAGGCCTGGCTGGGAAAAGTCCATCCCAGAGAAGTCGGAATGGAAGCCAGTACCTGCACCAAGGAGATCCATTTTGCATGGAGATCCTGACAGTGTTAAAACTCCGGATCTGACCAACAGGTGTGAGTTTGTTCCTGTGCAACCTAAACAGTTGCAGGAACAGAAGGATGGAGTTGTGCAGCAACCAAGTATGCATTTGGGATTGCTGTAGCTGTTGTGAATGTTTGTTTTGCTGCTAATTTGCAGCGTGTGACTTCATAAGTCTACAAGTTCACGTTTTTTAATGTTTCTGTTTTACTGCTTATTTGCAGGTTGTGGCTTGTGAGTCCACGGGTTCATGTTTTTTGTGAACGTTTTGTTTTGCTGCTAATTTGCAGGGTGTGACTTTGAGTCCACAGGTTTATGTTTTTGTGGACGTTTCTGTTTTGCTGCATATTTGCAGGGTGTGACTTTGTGAGTCTATGTTTGGGTTTAGTTTTCCATGTTTTTAAAATGTGGAATGTTTTTGTGTGCCGTTCTGTTTTCAGTATCCAAATCAAATTGGGTAGTTATGCAGAATTAGAAATTAAGCAGAGGCTTTAAAAGGTTTTGGCCTAAAATGATTTTTTAGGATAAATGTTGATACCCACCTTGGATTGGGTATACATTTTGTTCAAGCTGAAGATTTGAAGGTTTTTTGCCCCAGAGAGGGTAGAGTTTTTGTTTTGTTTGAAATGTTGGCACTTTTTGAAAAAAGATAGCAACATTTTCCTGCAAGGGTGTGTGTAACCCCCCTCACAAAACGTATTTTTGTTTGGTGTGTTACTAAGCGTTAAGTGCAGTAACTCCCTTGTAGAGTTGAGTGATCGCCCCTTAAAAAGACATGCCTATCGGGATATTTCTGTTTTTTAAATCGCACTTCCTGCCTGGGCCTAGTGAGGGAAGGGAGCGTGACAGAGACTCGCTCCTGAGTCTAGATGTTTCTGATTAAGGAACATCGTGTTTCTACCCTGTTACACCTGCTTTGCCCCATCATTAAATCTCCACCCCTACTTATGGTTGTCTTTATCAATGGCCTTGATCAGAGATTGATTATCGATCCAATTTTTGATATTTGACTGAACAGAATATATATTTTGTGTTTTTTAATTGTACTTGTAGTACAATTAGTCAATTGGTGTTTTATGTTGAAGTGGTAGTGTTGTAGGTCGTGTTGTGGAATATATGTGGTAAACCCAATTTGCTCAGTTTGGAGTCGCATTGAATGAATGGTGTTAATCGTCACGTTCAGTGTGTTCAGTGTGGCTGCTGAGTGAGTTGAGGTTAATTAATTTCACTTCACCTACTTTCCTACCTCTTCTATATTCTTTTCTCCTATTTTTTCTACTATCCTTTTTCTATCCCCCCTTTTATCACTCCCCGGCCCATAAGTAGCTGAGCCCTACTCTTCTTTAGGGTTACTGAAGAAACTTAGGAATTATTCTAGGACTCTAAGATTTCCGGTACCGAATTAGGCGGAACGGGAATTAGAGTGGCGACTTAGATAATTCCCGTGTAGGACCCTCTACACCTATTTGACAGAAAACTTTTTAGAAGCTGAATAATTTCAGGTGTCAGTTTGTACAATTCTAATTTGCGTAATAACAGAGAATGATCAATCACATCAAATGCTTTTTCAAAGTCAACAAAAAGGAGTCCTGTAAATTTATTGTTATTTATGTTGTGTAAGAGACTTTCAGTAAGCTGAGTTAGAGCAGTGTGGCAGGAATAGTTTTTACGAAACCCCGATTGATCTTCATTTATTAGACTGTTGTTAATAAAGTAAGAACTTAGCGATGTTTGTATGTGTTTTTCTATGGGTTTAGATAATATTGAGAGAAATGAAATTGGTCTATAATTCAAAGGAGAAGAGTATTCCCCTGATTTATGTACTGGAATGACTTTTGCTTGTTTAAACTTGAGAGGAAAATACCTTTTTTCAATACACAAGTTGTATAGATATGTTAGTGTTTCAGCAATGACTGGACTAGATAGTTTTATTATCCGTCCATCCAAATTGTCTAAATCACGTGTCCTTGAATTTGTTTGTAATTTTAGACTATTTGATACATCAAAAATTGTCATTGGCTGCAGATCGAATGGAATTTTAATGTGTTTAGAATTAACATATTGTTCTAAGTAGATAAGATCATTTTCGCTTGACTTGTCGCATGTTATAACTTTATCAGCTACATTTGAAAAATGGTTGTTTAATTCATCAGCTGATATTTCTTTAATGGATTGTTGGCTCTTTGAAATATGTTTATTACATAATGTATTAATGGCTTTCCAAATTTGGCGAGAGTCAGTTGTGGTAGTTAACAACTGTTGGAAGTAGTTACGCTTCGATCTGCGTTTTAGAGAATTCACTTTATTTCTTTGTTCTCTAAATTGGTCATTTGTACCATGGGTTTTCAGATAGTTTCGTAGGTTTATCTCGGAATCTATGTCCTTTGTTATCCAAGGAGGTTTCATTTTTTCTTTAACTCTTTTTCGTATGAAGGGAGTATGTTTGTCATACACTGAGATAAATGTATTAACCCAAAAATCAGCAGCTTCATTGGGATCTCTTATTTGATAAATATCATGTAAAGGTGAGTTCATCAAGTCTGAAAGAAAATTTCTCACTAAAGTTTTTAAATCTTCTGTAATATATGGTTTTATGCCCAACTTTAGGAATTTTTATACGATGTTTAAACCAAGTAAAGCAGACAGGATTATGATCACTGCATCCACACGATGGAGTACATACTTCAGTTATGTGTTGTTTTGCATTAGTATATATATGATCAATTAATGTCTCTGAGTTTTCTGTTATACGTGTGGGTTTATCTACTAGTTGGTCTAGGCCAAACATAGTATAGTTGTGATTCCATTTAGGCTTAGGTTTGAGTAAATCTATGTTAAAATCACCAAGGATAACTGTTTCATAGTTTAAAAGTGTAACTTCATCCATTAAAGAATTGAATCGATCCATCCAGTCAGTGGGTTCCGACGGATTTCTGTATATAAATCCTATCAATAGCGGACTACTGTGTTTTAGTTTGATTTCTACCCATATCGATTCAATATCATAGACATCGAAGTTATGTAGCCTTTTACAGCATAATGAAGATGCAAAATATGTTAACAAGCCTGTAGTTTTTGGTTTGTAGGGATCTTGACGAAATAGTGTGTGTGTGTGTGTGTGTGTGTGTGTGTGTGTGTGTGTGTGTGTGTGTGTGTGTGTGTGTGTGTGTGTGTGTGTGTGCGTGTGTGTTTGTGTGTGCACGCGCGCACGTGTGTGTGTGTTTGTTTGTTTGTTTGTGTGTGTGTGTGTGTGTGTGTGTGTGTGTGTGTGTGTGTGTGTGTGTGTGTGTGTGTGTGTGTGTGTGCATGCATGAGAGAGAGAGTGAGAGAGAGAGAGAGAGAGAGAGAGAGAGAGAGAGAGAGAGAGAGAGAGAGAGAGAGAGAGAGAGAGAGAGAGAGAGAGAGAGAGAGAGTTCAGACTTCAAACTTCAGATGATTTATTCATGTAAGGCCACATCCCCATATGAAGGGGCACAAAAAAGCAATACATATATTTATATCAAATACAAAACAGCAAACAATACATCGATATCAAACACAAGATAACCTAGGACGTAAGTTTTTCCGTAACTGAAAAGCCTTATATAAAAATAGAGCCATATTTTGAACAGTTTTATCATGGACTGATGCCATCAGCAAACCTAACAGGAATAAACAAGGTCGGGCATAGAATTTCTCAGGAATGAATTTTACACGTAACGTAGTGAGAGCAGGACACTTCAAAACAAAATGGACTTCGTCTTCAGCTGATTCTTTACATAGTGGGCAAAACATATCGGTAGCAGATAGTCTTCTATAGCGGAGAGCATGTGCAGTAATGTCCGATATGCCATATCGAAATCTAGTTAGAACTAATCTCAAGTGTTTACCCATGATTACTGAAAGGTATTTCTTTACTACATGTGTTGAACTATAAACCCTGTATATATCAAATCTATCACTAGAGTTGATATGGTTTTCCCACTTTTGTCATCTACAATCTACCATTCTTTGACGAAGAGTTTTAATAAATGCATTTATTTGTCCTACCCCCTGGTATAGCCATGCATATCCAAGTCCCAGTTCAGATAAACATATTCTTATTAGAAACCCAACTAACTTTACCCTTTGCATCTAAATCAAGCAACACGTATGCCTTTCGTGGTAGCCTATCGTTATTCATCTTTAATAATTTAAAACCAGTACTGTATGCACCTAACGGCAGAATTAATGAAAACAGGGTATCTATTTGTTTTTCCATATACTAAATCATTTGAGGTTTTCCTTCTAACCCCTAGAAACATTTTCAGTCCGATCCAAACAAATGAACAGACTGTGTCACTCGCAGAGCTCAGCAGCTTTTATGTCTAGGCCCCACAATTCAGAACCATACTGCATTATAGGCTGTACTTGCGTATCAAATATCTTAACAAACAGTTGTAGAGAGTTATTGTTTAACACAAACAGTTTCTTCATAATCTGAAACAGGGCACTCTTTGCTTTACTTGATAGGTCCCTACAAGGATTCGGTGAGCGACGCTCGAGCTGTGCGGTCACAGTTTTTTGGCTCTCGTCATTTACGCCGTTTTTCGAACTAAGCTCCTCTATTTTTTGGACTTAGTTTTTTTTCAGCTACGATCGAAGCGAATTTCAACTGCAATCAAAGCAGTGTTTTTTTGTGTGTTTTTTTGTAGCGTCGTTGTAGTATAGGCCACTGTTTTCGCGGTTTAGCCAACAAGATCATGGCTAGTTTCGCTACCGTGAAACCGGTCTTCCTGAAACAGAAGTCCATCCCTGACTCGGACAGTCAGCGACCATCCGTTCTAGAGATCTGCATTGCTGCAGAGCGTACGTCGGGTCAGGGTTCGATCATCGGGGCGCAGGACATAAGGGGACTATGGAGGATTTACCCAGCTTCGAAAGAAGCACGTACAGAAATTCTTTTGAGGGGAATACCCCTGAGAAATACTGTTATACAGGTATCGGAAACGAACCCTTTTATTCTGCGAGATGGTACGGGAGAAGAAAAGCCCTCCACAAAAGTGTTCATCGACAATCTTCCTCTCTCGGTTGCGGACACAGAAATAGAACACTCTCTGACCAAGATCGGGTGCGAACTCCGATCTGCCGTGAAACAGGAAAGAGCGAGAGACAACGACCACAAGCTTACCAGATTCCTGACAGGTAGGAGATTTGTATTCATTACCGTCCCCCCAACTCCTCTAGACAAAATCCTGAAAGTAAGTGCACTGACAGCTAGTGTTTACCACAAAGAGCAGAAGTTGATGAAAAAAACAGTTATATGTTCACGCTGCCTAGAATCTGGTCACCACATTTCCCAATGCACCAGCGAAGTAGTGTGCAGAGAATGCAGACAGGCAGGACACAAGCGTGGAGATGCGGTGTGCCAGTGCACAGAGTGCCCAAAAGACAGACAGCAACAGGAGACGAAAGACGGCGGCGGAAGCGAGCACACGGACATCCAGGTAGCGGAGCCCACAGCAAGTCCGAAGGAAGCAGCTGGTAGAGGCGGCACCGGCAAGAGAGGGGCGCAGGGGGACAGAAGTCGTCCATTCACCCGCCAGCCCACTCTCCTGTCCTCCTTTGACTCGCAAACCCGCAGCAGATCAGCAACCCCCAACAAACGGCAACGCTCTACGGACCGGATCAGCCCAGGGGCACGAACAGAAAAGCTACGGAGGCAAAGCAAGCAGCGCTCCAGAAGCCCTACAGCTGACGACGCCATGAAGATGCCAGACCGCATGACAGGGGAGGACTGGCGTTGACGGACAAACCATGACGACGCCTGACTTACGGTAACGACTGCTAATGATTTACGGACTATGAGACAGGACTGCGGACGAATGGATCATGGTGCGTACGACTATAAATATTATAATTCTTTTTCACCATGAATAAGTTACGCATTTCATCGTTAAATGTCAGAGGTCTAAAAAATAAGTTTAAACGATTGGCAATATTTAGTTATTTAAAGAAACAAAAGTTTGACATAATATGTTTACAAGAAGCGCACATCACAACTGCAGATCTTCCACTGTGGGAAAAACAATGGGGAGGGAAAATTTTTCATATAGAAGGTACAAATCGTAGTGGAGGAGAAGTAATATTAATAGCTAAACATTACACTGGGGAGATTAATCTAGAAACTGCAGAAAACAGAATATTGATGATTTCCATACGTCAAGATAATATGACGTTGACTCTAGCAAATGTCTATGCTCCTAATGATACATCACAAAAAATAGCATTCTTTAAAAAATTACAAGACAGGTTTGCTCATCTTAGTGAGGAACATCTAGTTATCTTAGGTGATTTCAATTGTGTACTTAATAATGAAAGTGACATTATATCTGGTCAACATCATCGTAATACTGAGGTAACAGAATTTAACAACATGATTAAGACACTACAGTTAACTGACATATGGAGATCCTTTCATAAAGAAGAAAAACAATTCACCTGGAGTAGATCTAACCCATTTATTGCCCGACGATTAGACTATTGTTTAGTATCGGAATCTGTACTTAACTATTGCACTGCTTGCGACCATCTCACGGTTCCGAATTCCGATCATAAGGCAGTAATAGTGGACATCTGTAACAGCCAGTTCTCCCATGGACCAGGATACTGGAAGTTCAACAACAGCCTCTTGAAAGATGTCGAGTTTGTTGATAAAATGAATAATCTGTTAGATAAATTACTTGATAATGACAATACTGAGAATCATACTAATGTATATCGATGGGAGTTGTGTAAAATAGAAATTAGGCATTTATGCAGTGAGTACGGAAAAATGATAAAACAGAGGAAGAGAAACAATGAACTAAAACTTAATTTGCAAATTTCGGAAACAGAAAAGCAATTGGTAAGTAGGCCTGATGACAAAGATCTGCAAGTTAAGCTCGCCAACATAAAACACAACCTAGATCTTAATCAAATACATAAAGCGAAGGGTGCACAAATTAGATCAAGGCTTAAATGGATAGAAGAGGGTGAGCGTAACACTAAGTACTTCTTTAACTTAGAAAAGGCTAGAAGCAAGAAAAAAGTTATCACTATGTTATGTAACGAATCAGGGGAATACATAACAGATCACAGAAAAATACTTCAAGAACAAGTATCGTACTTTAGAACACTGTATAGTCAGTCAACTGAAGTAGATGACGTAGAAGGAGCAACTGACAGTTTCATTCAAAATGAAAATTTTCCACGTTTAGAAGATACAGAAGCAGCTTTATGCGAGAGCATCATTACATTGGAAGAAACAACAGGCAGCCTTAAAAAAGATGAAAAATGGTTCAGCTCCCGGCTCAGATGGAATTACCACCGAATTTTTGAAGTTTTCTGGAATAAAATAGGAAAACTTTAACGAAGGCCTTCATGGAGTCCTTTGATGTAGGTGAGCTATCACACACCCAGAAACAAGGTATAATAACTTTAATTCACAAGGGAAAGGAACTGAGCACATACAAGTTAAATAACTGGAGACCAATAACCTTAACAAATACAGACTACAAGATACTAGCAAAAACTCTAGCAGAGAGGCTTGGCAGAGTCATAAATAATTTAGTAAGCAACGACCAAGTAGGCTATATTAAGGGACGAAATATTTCTACAATTATCAGATCAATAGATGACGTAATAAATTACTTAAATAAGACTAATAAATCTGGATATTTACTGGCTGTGGACTACTCTAAAGCCTTCGATTCCATATCAAAGACATTTTTGTCACATGCTTTCTCCATATTTGGATTTGGACCTAATTTCCGGAGGTGGGTCTCAGTATTGAATAAAGGTAGTCTTAGCTCAATTAACCATGGTGGTTGGATTTCCGAACCATTCAAAGTATCATGTGGAATTAGACAAGGATGCCCCTTTTCCCCTTTAGCATTCGTTTTAGCAGCTGAAATCTTGGCGATTAAAATTAGGAACAGTCCAATAGTAGGGATTAAAGCTCCATATGGTGACCAAAGACAAAGTATTTATATAAAAATTAAACAGTTTGCAGATGACACAACCCTATTTCTTAAAGATACGAATGACATTAAAATAACATTAGAAATCTTATCAGCATTTCAAAGATTCTCAGGTCTGAGACTGAATGCACAAAAAACCAAAGCATTAAGGCTGGGAACACAGCAAAATGAAGACAATCTGCCGTTTGCTCTGGTGGAAAAAATACAAATTCTGGGTATTTTCTTTGAAAATGCAAAATGGCAAAGCATATTGAAGAAAACTGGTGTAACAGGATTGAAAAACTAAAAACAATAATAAAAGAATGGAGCAAGCGTGATCTCAGTATCCAGGGTAAAATACTAATAATTAAAACATTTTTGATAAGCCAGTTTGTTTACGTCATGCAATCTGTTGGCCTTCCACAAATAGTTCTAAATAAAATCAATACTATATTGTATAAGTTTGTCTGGCAAAAGAGGCAGAGTAACAGAAAGGCTTTTGAAAAGGTAAAAAGAAAAGTAATGGAATCTGAGCGAGAGAATGGTGGTCTCAGTATGATCAATATAGTCGAATTCCAAAAATTGTTTTACCTGCAGTGGATAGGCAAACTAAGCAACCCAAGGCAACAAGAAAACTGGTGGACCATACCTAAGTGGCACATGCAAAAGATAGCCAACGAAGATAAAATATTTTATATTAATTGTAGATCAAAAGAGGTAAAGCATCTTGAAGAAATAAAAAATGATTTTTGGAAAGAAGCTTTTATTACCTACCTAGACAGCAAAGTAATATGTCAGTCTGTTGATGTTAACCACACCAACTTTCACTCCCAGCTTCTCTTCCATAATTCTTTGATAAAATACAAAGGTAATGTACTGTTTTTTAAGAAATGGCAAAATGAGGGTATTGAACAAATCAAGGATTTAATTCACGAAAATGAGAATAGACTATTGTCTTTAGAAGAAATTCAAGACCGTATTGGACAAAACAGGGCAAACACACTCTTTGAGTACAATGCTTTATTTAATTCAATTCCCACATCTTGGAAACAGTGGATTCTACAGGGTGAAATTGAAATAAAGTCTGAAACCTGTCCAGCTGTTATGTATAACACTAAACCGAAACAAATTAGACAAATACTAGCTAGAGATAAAGAAAAAGTTTATCCGTCTGCATATTTTTTTTGGCTCAGAAAATTCGGAATCCATCTAGATAAATCAGCATGGAACAGAGCAGCAGCAGTTACAACGGAAACTAGACTTAGAGTGTTGCACTGGAAAATATTACACAACATTTACCCTACTAACATACTATTAAGTAAAATGAAAGTAACAGACACCAATAAATGCTCATACTGTATAAACACCACCGATTTCATTGAACATTTTTTCAGTGACTGTCCAGTCGTACAGGAACTATGGAAACATATCGAACAAATAATTCTATCAGAAACAAATGTTTCGTATAAACTTTCAACGACAGACAAATTATTTGGTATTGAAAGATCGACAGAGCTGAAGAAGCATCACGCCTTTATTAACCAACTAATACTAATCGGTAAAATGTGCATTAGCATCTACAAAAAGACGAAATCGGCACTTCCCCTGGACTATATTCTTAACAGGGAAATGGAGATGAGAAGTCTTTCCTGTTGATAAGAAGTATTTCATGTTAATAACTACTCCATGGAACTGTTCTCTCTCTCTCTCTCTCTCTCTCTCTCTCTCTCTCTCTCTCTCTCTCTCTCTCTCTCTCTCTCTCTCTCTCTCTCTCTCTCCTCTCTCTCTCTCTCTCTCTCTCTCTCTCTCCTCTCTCTCTCTCTCTCTCCTCTCTCTCTCTCTCTCTCTCTCTCTCTCTCTCCTCTCTCCCCTCTCCTCTCTCTATCCTCTCTCTCTCTCTCTCCTCCCCCCATCCTCTCCCTCCCCCCCTCCCCTCACCTCCCTCTCTTTCCCTCTCCCTCTCTCCTCTCTCTCCCTCTCTCTCTCTCTCTCTCTCTCTCTCTCTCTCTCTCTCTCTCTCCTCTCTTCTCTCTCTCTCTTCTACCGTATCAATTAATAAAGAGGAAACTTAAAAATTATGCGAATAAAGTATTTGTTTAAAATATTACATAACATGGAAACAAAACAAAATTGAGAAAACTTGTATGGAGAAAATGTATGACTGTGGGGTATGAAATGACTGAATGAGTCAGTACACCAGACACTAGAGCAACCAAAAACACAGACGAATGTAACAATCAATGAATATTAAAGAATGCATTTATTGTCCATGAACTAGAGACGACAAAGGCACATCATACAATCTGGATGGATGGCTGGAAGGACTGAATGAAAACCGCATACATAGCGAGGAAAAAAAGGAAGTGTTTCGTTTTCTTTTATATTCATTATGGTGGGCTTTGAAATTGTTGATTATTACTATCAATAAAAAAAAAAAAAAAAAAAAAAAAAGATAGGTCCCTACAAGCAGATGCAAAACTTAATCAAGTAGAAAATAGTATACCTAGATATTTGTAAGCATTTACAATAGGCATTGGAACATCGTCATAAAACCATTTTTCTCTCGTTGCTAAGTGACTTCCCTTTCTAAATCCTACGATATTACTCTTGTTCAAGTTGACATTCAGTTTCAATTCACTAACTGCAATCTTTAAGTTGTTGAGCTGAGTTTGCAAAGCGGCCACTGTATCAGAAAACAAAACAATATCATCAGCCAGTATTACAATAATCAGTTCAATGGGATCATTTGTGAATCTGGCACCATGTCTTCCTTTTTCAATTAGTTGTACTGCTAGTTAATGTACAAGTAGCGTGAACAGGACAGGACTACATACATCTCCCTGTTTTACTCCTCTGCTACAATTTATATAATCAGTAAGTATATTGCCACATCTAACTCTAGTTTTAACTTTATTATACATACTTTTGACACATTTAAAGAGTTTTCCTCGAATTCCATGCTTTATCAAAATAGGCCACACAAATTTCTGTTTATAGAATCAAAAGCTTTTCAAAGTCGATAAAGGCCACACAATTTTCGATTCAAAGAGAATTGTTTCTGTTTTAATACCAAAAGAGTAAACATGTGGTCAATGGTTGAGTATCCATGCTTAAATCCAGCCTGGAGTTCACCGGTAATATCATTTTGTGTTACATATTCTTGGAGCCTTCTGTTGATAATTGTACTAAATACTTTACTGCTAATATCTGAAAGGGAAATTCCTCTGTAGTTATTTGTGTCATTATAATTACCTTTTTATTAACTGGAAGAATCACAGAATCAGACCAGCCCTAAGGAAAAATAGCTTTATCAGAGTGTTGAGAAATTTTACCAAAAAATCGACTATTTGTTGACAAGGAGCTTTTAAAATTTCCCCAATAATCCCATCTAGACCTGCAGCTTTGCGATTTTTAATGCAGCAAAGTGTTCAGGCAGGAGAGAGAGAGAGAGAGAGAGAGAGAGAGAGAGAGAGAGAGAGAGAGAGAGAGAGAGAGAGGAGAGAGAGAGAGAGAGAGAGAGAGAGAGAGAGAGATTTGATTTGATTTGATTTGATTTGATTTGATTTGATTTATTCTTTTATATCGAGGATAATGGAATAAGCACTCTTGTGCTTTTTTCATCCAATCCCCGTGTGTATGCAGTTTTGTAAATGTCATCTGTTCCCAACGGCACACGATGGCCTACTCTTACGAAAAGCGGAACAGAATTTAACGTGTGTGCAAGATGTTCTGCGTGCGTTCGCACACGGGGCCTCGGTTTAAAGTCTCATCCGAAGGACTTTTGGGGAGAGTGGAGTCAGCACTAATGTTAACTCCAGGGGAAAAATCTCCTCGTCCGGACTCGAACCCGGGTCATCAAATTGCCAGCGCAATGTTCTGACCACTAGGCTATCCGTCCCCAGAGAGAGAGAGAGAGAGAGAGAGAGAGAGAGAGAGAGAGAGAGAGAGAGAGAGAGAGAGAGAGATATTTCGATTGTAGAAAAGGCCATGGCCCCATTTTAAGGGAGCTACACAACAAAAAAGAGTTGATACATGTCAATGACTCTGACACACAAACCCTTTCATGTGACTACTTATATGTAATACTTAGGTGCACTATTACACTGTCTTCTGTGTTATTAGATCAAAGTGTTTCTCTATTTTTTGATTACACACACACACACACACACACACACACACACACACACACACACACACACACACACACACACACACACACACACACACACACACACACACACACACAGAGGATTATTCTCTGGAGTTAACATCAGTATCAACTCCACTGCCCCAAAAGGTCCTTGGATGAGACTATAAACCGAGGTCCCGTGTGCAAACGCACGCAGAACATCTTGTGTATATGTTAAAACCTGTTCCGCTTTTCGTAAAAGTAGGCCATCATGTGCCAGTGGGAACGGATGACAAAACTGCATACACATGGGGACTGGATGTATAAAAACACATGGATGTTTATTCCATCATCCTCGAAATAAAAGAATAAATAAAAAATAGAGGGCAGGCACCCGTCAGTCTCGGAAGACAAATGAGTTGTTCTCTAGGCTCTAGAGCGCAAAGCCTGGATAAGTATGGAGGTCAAGCTGTTACCCATGCAGCAGACCCCCCCCCCCTCCCGCGCCTCCTCTCCCTCCTCGCCATGTCGCTGGAATGGTACACTGGAAAGGCAATCGCTGATACGAATGGTTCCAGTGCCGTAGGAGCCGCCAGAACGTCATATACAGCCCCAAACCGCCCTGGTGGGGACTCGCAACTCCCCGATTTTTTCCCTGGGGATGGTGTCTAGACACGACACCTGTGTGCATATACTGGTAAAAAAAAAAAGTCATTTGCTCCTACCCGCACACAATGGCCTGTACTTCCGAAAGGCAGAACAGGATTTTATCGTGTTTGCAAGATGTTCTACAAGGGATCTCACAAAGAGCCTCGGTTTATAGTGTCATCATAAGACTAGTCCCATTGACAGTTTGTAATAGTGCTTATAAACAAGTCAGTAGTTTGTTTACGAGATAGAGACATTGATCTCGTGATCTTTCTTAATTCCTAAAAAATAGTTCTGTTTGATTGTTCAGGGTTTAGTGTTCACTTTATTATGTATACCTACTTTTTTTTCTATAACTGGTTAAAAATCTAAATGTTAACTGACCCCTCTCCCCAACTTCCCTTTTTTTTCTTGTTTGTTTGCATTTTGGGTTTTTTTCTCACTTTTTTTTGTCTGTGTCTAATATCACTGATGTGAACAGACTCTAAGCTAGAGAAGAAGAAGAAGAAGAAGAAGAAGAAGAAGAAGAAGAAGAAGAAGAAGAAGAAGTCTATTCAGTGCTGTTTTTTGATAGTTTCTCCGCTAGAGCTCCAAGGTTCGCCAATGATTAGACTTTGCGTATGCCGCTGTTTGCCCGCCATTAGGGTGGCTGCATTCCGACTTCGGGTAATGCGTTGCATAAAACAAGTTTACAAAAAAGGTAACGCAACCCACGCCCTGATTGTTCTACACACATGGACACCCATAGCTATCTCAACACTTGTGGATATTAGTTGCCCATGTTATTTTACCTCAGCTGTCTAAATCATAGAAAAAAAAAATTTCAAGTCTGGGAAGACAGTCTTCGTTAATGAATTCTGACTAGTTTTCACCAACATTTAATACGCTTAATTAACTGAGAAATCATCAAAGTTAACGGTAAATGATATCATCAGCAGTTCTACAATTATCATACTCACACAAAATGGTGCCTTTTATTTTTTCAATTTCGGACCCAGTTTTTAAAAGCCTGATTTTCAGTACCAGTGTGAACAATGCTGAATCTGTAAACCAAAATTAATAAATAGCCTTTAAAAAACACAACCCCCAAAATGTGCAGAAGTATATTAAACCTGATAGAATAAAAACTCCAGTTCAAATAACCGTCCTTACTTAAGACAGTTCATAATTTCCTGTCATCCTTTTAGGGATATAGAGGAAGTCTTCGAGGAGACTATGAACCAAGGTCTGGTGGGCGAACACACGCAAGATACCTTGCGCACACATTAAAACCTGTTCCACTTTTTCGAAAGAGTAGGGCATTGTGCGCCGGTGGAAACGGGTGACAAGATTTTTATTCCATTAGTCTCGAAAAAAAAAAAAAAGAATAAAGAAAAATGTAGACTGGATATTTGAACATATTACTTTAGAGCAACAAAATATTCTGTTTACACATATCAAACTATTTGAACATAGTTTACATGCTATATTACATGTCGAAATTCACCTTAAGCTCTAATTTTTTTTTTAGCTGCGTTGACCTAACTATTCAAACGATTCTGCAAACCAACAATTTCAGACAATAAAACAATATCATCAGCAAAAATCAAAATAAGCAATTTTGTGAAATCATATGTAGCACCATGTTTTCCTTTTCCAACAATTTTAGGAGCTAATTCCGTGATAAAAAAGCAAACAAAACAAGGTACATACACCACTTCCCCTTGTTTCACACCTTGAGTACATAATACAAAATCCCTCAGTTTTGCTTTCATATCTTCATACATTTTTTTCAAGAGAGAGAGAGAGAGAGAGAGAGAGAGAGAGAGAGAGAGAGAGAGGAGAGAGAGAGAGAGAGAGAGAGAGAGAGAGAGAGAGAGAGAATATTTTATCGTGAATTAAGCATTTAAGCCCTTTCACAAAGGGATGGTGGGAAGGGGACTGGGCACAAAACATACATTTGAACAATAACGAAAAAAGAATATGGCTATAGCCCACATGATCTTCATGGCATGGATTCCACGTCATGGTACAAAAGTATAGGTTAATGCAGCAAAGTGTTAAGACAGGAGAGAGAGAGAGAGAGAGAGAGAGAGAGAGAGAGAGAGAGAGAGAGAGAGAGAGAGAGAGAGAGAGAGAGAGGATTATTCTCTTATTTCGAGAATAATGGAATCAACACTCATGTGCTTTTTATATCCAGTCCCCATGTGTATGCAGTTTTATAAATGTTATCGTTCCCACCAGCACACAAAGGCATACTACGTGGAACAGGTTAAAAAAAACAACAACTGTAGTGATGATAATGTTTGTACCCCAAACCAATGTTTCTGTTTAGATAGCAGTGTCGAACATTACACCTAGATGCATGCAATGTTTGCTTTTCTGCCCTATCTACTGTGACAATCGTGTTATTATGGTGGCTCAAGTTGGACTTTTGAAAAAAAAAAGAAAAGAAAAAAAGGTTGGTCTTTTGAACAGACTTTAACAATTCATGTCAGTAGGCTAAGCCAGCTGGTCTAACTGGAAAATACTGGTCTAACTGAGGAAGGGGGGTGGGGGTGGGGGTGGGTGGGAGGGGGCTGGAGGTAGGGGTAATGGGTTGGGGGTGGGGGTGAGGGGGGCAGTGTAGACTTACTGACTGTGAATAATAGACAGAAAATTGAAATTAACTCACTGAACTACAAAATATAGTTACAAAAATGAGGTTCTTAAGTACATGTGAAAATTTGTTAAATCAAGAAAGGAAAAAGGAAAAATGAATTAAGATGAATCCCTATTCCTCATAGATCTAGCTATAGAACAACAAACCCACATATTTTTTTAATGCTAACTCTAGGATTTTTCTTAACAGTCTATACTAATCATAGTAACAGACTAATTGAAATGTGTAATACTGATTTTATTTCAATTTACTTTTTTTTTTTTGGGGGGGGGGGGGGAGGGAGGAGGGGTTTGATGCTTTCTATTTTCCTGCAACTGGTATTTTCTTCACAAATATATCGAAAAACAATAGTTTCTTTCACATTTTCTATATAAATTTGTGTATTTTAGTATTTAAAAAAATCATTCACCATTTGTTTTTCATTTGTTTATCTTAAAGTGAATGTCAGTCTTTAAATCATGAAAAAATATTTTAATCAGTCTGTTTTTCATAAAAGAGAGATATGCACAATTACAAACACGAGATAAAAAGGAGATAGGATTAATTTTGGAAAATCATAGGAAATGAGATAGGAGGGCTGAAAAAAATATGATCAAAAAGCAAACAAAGAACCAACCAAACAAAAAGAAAGCCAACAATAGCGATAACAGTCAATACACCAAACAAGACACCTTGCTTGAATCACATTAATTTTTAGTGCATTCGCACTAGGTGCCTTTATTAGATCAGCCGCAGACTGATAGGCAGACATACAATCAGGTCAGAACACATACAGATCAACTAACAGCATCTCTCTCTCTCTCTCTCTCTCTCTCTCTCTCTCTCTCTCTCTCTCTCTCTCTCTCTCTCTCTCTCTCTCTCTCTCTCTCTCTCTCTCTGCCCTTCATGCCGAAATGCCACAGAAGATAAAGTTCGCTTTCTTTTCGACTGTATGACTGTATTCTGATAAACACAGACACTATGAGGCGCTAAGTGTGTCTAAAGACACAGCTGATATGAATTGTGCATGTGTTGCAAATAATGCAATTCTGTCAGCAGTGAAAATAGAATAAAAAGTCTAGGTAAATTTATTGCAGAAGCAATGAGTATATTAGGAAAACGATAACGGAACAGAGTAACTAGTCCGTAGATGGTCCATTATAGATTCCGTTGGTGCTGTGTGTTTATTTTTAGTCTTTTTTATATCAAGGATAATGGGTGAGAGAGAGAGAGAGAGAGAGAGAGAGAGAGAGAGGAGAGAGAGAGAGAGAGAGAGAGAGAGAGAGAGAGAGAGAGAGAGAGAGAGAGGGAGAGAGAGAGAGAGAGAGTCACCAGCGTGGCAAATAGATTGTGCAGTGGTGTATGTAGGTGCGGAGTGAGAGGAAAATTTGAAAAATGTTATTATGTAACACAAATTTATTTGCACTTGCTATTCCCCTTGTCTACAGGGTTGTAACACTGTATGGACAATAAAACTGTGTCAGTCTCTCTCTCTCTCTCTCTCTTCTCTCTCTCTTCTCTCTCTTCTCTCTCTCTCTCCTCTCTCTCCTCTCTTTCTCTCTCTCTCTCTCTCCTCTCTCTCTCTCTCTCACATGACAATAATTATTTACAAAGCTGCATACGCACAGGGACTGGATGAAAAAAAGCACGTGAGTGCTTGTTCCATTATCCTCGATATAAAAGAATAAAATAAAATAAAATAAATAATTATGTCTTTCTTCCTTTCCCCTCTCTGTCTTTCCTTTTGGTACTTCCCTCATACATGAAATGTATAATTTTGTATGCATGTTTGTGTTATACATTTTGTGATACCTTGTTTATCGTTGTCGGAATACACACACACTGTTACAATCATTATAATTATCAGTGCATCTGTACTGAAATGAATATTCGAGACAGTTGGCGATCATGTGTTTACTGAATATTTATTATACTTATCGATTTTCTCAAAAAAATTATAATCAGTGTATCCGTTTTGACATTGATACTCATGTAGCCGGGTGCATGTGTGGTGCGTGCGTGCGTGCGTGTGTGTGTGTGCGTGCGTGCGTGCGTGCGTGCTTGCGTGCGTGTGTGTGTGTGTGTGTGGAGAGAGAGAGAGAGAGAGAGAGAGAGAGAGAGAGAGAGAGAGAGAGAGAGAGAGAGAGAGAGGAGAGAGAGAGAGAGAGAGAGAGAGAGAATGATTTTGTTAATAACGCAATTATTGTTTGTATGCTATATCTAGTGTACAAGACTTAGCGCGACAGGGGGGTTAATTAGATTATCTCCCATGCATCCTTGTCGCTGTGTAGTGTTACCATTTTCGGACAGACCTTTAAATTGTGAGACACTCTGTATTTTTAATAGTTATACTTGACATGGTGTATATCTCTCGGTCTTCATCCCTACTTTGGTCTTCACCATCTTCATTCTTACCTATCATTACCATGCTGAGGAACAAAATTAATAAAGAATGGTCAACCAGTTACTGTCTTCCCCTGAGTCTCCTGTGACCCAGTTGCTATAGGTTTTAGGAATTTTGGAATTTTGGGGTGATGGAAGTTCACACCAGAGGAAATACCAGCATGGTGCCAGCCAGCAAGAAGTTCAAGAGTGCAGCAAACCAAACCAGCCAACTCAGCAACAAGGAGCTCCAGTCTACTCAACAGATGTCCAGATGCTCCAGCTTCTTGACCTACCCAAGTTTTCTGGGGAAGACTCTTGCTTCCTTTTAAAGAAAGCAGTAGCAAGGAGAACACACACTTTGCTGCTGGTCCCACACACTTTGCTGCTGGTGCCAGTACTGTTCCAAGATGTCAAAGGGTGTGTCTATGTTTGCTTTTACCAGTCAATTTTTTAATATTTTTTTCTTGTGAGGGCAGGATGAGAAAAAAAGTTGTGTAAGGTTACTATGTCACCATAAAAAGGTTATCTTTATGGTCAAAGGATGCTTTCAGTCATTATTGCAAAGACTAGGAACTTTCCAGAAGCAGACTTAGTAAGGGATGATGACGTTTAGACTGCCTTAAGATGATTAAGAATCGGGGCAAGTTAAGGATGAAATTTAATCTTGAGAGACTAAAGGGCCCAATCATACAGAAAATTTCAAAGGTACGATAGGAGGAACTTGTGCCCCACTCCTCGTTCTCGACAACCAGGACACCCAAGCAGACACTTGATCAATGGCTTTAACATTGTGGTGACTGAAACAGCTATCGTCCTTGGCAAACACCAGCCAACAAAAATGCCTTGGGTCACAGAAGATATACCGAAGCTGCTTGACATACACAGATAACTGAAGCAAAAGAAGAGGCTGAAGGTGCAACAGTATACAGAGAAATCAACAGCAGCAGCTGCTCCATCCAACGGGAAGAAGTTGATGTATCAGATGAAGGATCAAAACCTGCAATGATCTCCAGAATAGCCCAGACCACAGCTGCAATGACCAAACTGAATTTCCTCTGGAGCTAGCAACAAGAACATCGCCATCAGCTTCAAGATCAGACTGATGCATTCCCTAATTATGTCCATATTTTTGTACGCAGTTAAACGTAGACCTTAGACGCAGACATTCAAAGGATACATGCATTGGAGAGGAAACGCTTTTGCAAACTCCTTGTATCAGATACAGGAATCACATATTAATGAGGAAGTGAAAACCAGAATAAAAAATGTCATGGACCACATGAAGAGCTCCTGACAAAGTGGAAGAACTAACACATGAGATGGCCAGATACCAATGGCACATCCTTGGGCTCTGCGAATTAAGGTGGGAAAAGAGGGGAGAAACAGAGATCCAGGAATACCACAAAATATTTTTTTTAAATAGAAAACGGGAAAAGCATGAACAGTGTGTGGGATTCCTCATTCACAAGGACATCGTGAACACCATCATGAGCTGTTAGCCAGTGTCCAGCAGACTTATTACCATCCGCCTGAGAGTACACCATTTCAACATCATCGTAGTACAAGCACACGCCCCTACATCAGACTGCACGGATGAAGCCATAGAAGAATTCTATGACCAACTACAAGGGGTTCTAAATCAAATCCCCAAATGTGTGTGTGTTGTGTGTGTGTGTGTGTGTGTGTGTGTGTGTGTGTGTGTGTGTGTGTGTGTGTGTGTGTGTGTGTGCCTGCCTGCCTGCCTGCCTGCCTGTCTGTCTGTCTGTCTGTCTGTCTGTCTGTCTGTCTGTCTGTCTGTCTGTCTGTCTGTCTGTCTGTCTGTCTCTCTCTCTCTCTCTCTCTCTCTCTCTCTCTCTCTCTCTCTCTCTCTCTCTCTCTCTCTCTCTCTCAATGTGTGTGTGTGTGTGTGTGTGTGTGGGGGGGGGGGGGGGGTAGGGGTTGGAGGGAGTTTATGGGTTAGTTGTGCATGGCAACATACAAGAAGAAGAGAAACAAAAGATAACTTGCTTTTAGACTTGAAATGTTTATTGTGGAACTCATGGCTACTGTATAACTAAATACATTAGAGTTGTATCTTCTTGAGCATATCTGCAGATATGAAATTTAAAACAAATCATTTGGCATTGTATTTGATAAAATTCAAATTCTTTAACTCCTAATATCCCTGTGCGGATACAGAAGGCTACACAAAAATGGCAAAACTCATGGCTACTGTATAACTGAATACATGAGAGTTGTATCTTTTTGAGCATATCTGCAGATATGAAGTTTAAAACAAACCACTTGGCATTGCATTTTATAAAATTCTAATTCTGTAACTCCTATCAAGCCTTTACGAATAGAGAAGGTTACACACAAAAAAGCTGGATATCAAGAAACAGAAATCCATTGTGAACAACCAAAATTAAATTGCACCATTCAATCATTCTATTTCAATACAATAATAAACGACAAAAAATGATGAATTATCTTCTGTTTACCTATTTTGGATTCCCTTGAATATGTTTACGTTTTTCTAATTACATGAATCAGTTAAACACCGTTTAGCACAGTCTTCCCGTTTGTTGAAGAAAAGATTGAAGGATTTGGATATTTCACCAATATTTTGGTAACCGTGTTTTTATAAGTTTGACGAATGGACAAAGAAAGAATAATTAAAATAGTCACCAATATCCCCACTAAAGATTGGGGCGTGGCCGGGTAGCCTAGTGGTTAGAGCTTTACGGGATCGAACCATCACAGAGGCGCCCGTTTTAGGGAACTTTACCTTGGAGTTAACACTAACACTAACTCCCCAAATCCTTCGGATGAGACTAAAAGCTGAAGACCCGTGTGCACACGCATGCAGAACAACTTGTTCACACGTTAAAAACCCGTTCCGCCTTTCGGAAGAATAGGCCCTTGGGTGCTGGAAGAAACGGATGACATAATCTTAAAAAACAACAAAACCCCCCAACGCATGCACACAGATGTGTTTAGACATCATCCCGAAGTCGGCTACAATAATGGCGGTTTAAACAGTTGCACATGTCAAATTTCACCATTGGTGAACCTCTTAGCTGTAGCAAAGGAATAATAATAATAAAAAAAAACCCACCAAAGCATTTTGTGAAGTATCTTTTTTCCCCTTGAGTTAGTAAAAAAAAATCGGAAAGTACAAATGGCATACTGTTATTGGTTCTGTAGTTCTGGGCAAATCGAACAGAAATGATTAATGACAACAGAGTACAGTATTTGTCACCAAAAAGATTGTTGAAGCAGCCATTCGTAGAAATGTCTTCTGTATTCACTGCTTGGTACCTCGTCAGGTCAGAGGCCTCCTCTGTTACACAATTACTGGTGAGAAAGTACTACCTGTCTCATGTGGGTAGATTGACTCATCAGTCTAGGAAGACGAGTTATCTAAGAGAAGAACATTTCTGATTTCAAACCTCCGCTGCCTTGCGGCCATACCTATTCTAGGAAAGACTTCAGGAGTGAACCCTGAGGAAAATCGGGAGTCGGATTCCCCAGGGCAGTCCGAGGTTGTATATTGCAACGTTCTGGCAACTCCAGCGATGGCACTGGAACCATGCGTATTGGCGATGCCTTTCCAATGGACCATTCCAGTAATGTGGAGACGCAGGAGGGGAGTGGTGGTATGCAGCACGGGTGACAGCTTGCCCTCCATACTTACTTACCCAGGCTTTGCGCTCTGGAGAGGTCACTCCAGCTTCGCTTTGTAGCGTCGACACAACATGGAAGCAGCAGTCTACCGGTTATAAGTCTGTAGGAAGTAAATGATGCTCGCAAGACAGCTGTCATCGACACAGAAATGAGCAGACTGCAGATGGACATCGTCACCCTTAAAAAAAGAAAAGAAACAGGCTCCCAGAAACAGGATCTGTGAGGAAGAAAGACTTCACCATGTTCTGGCAGGACAAACCATCAGTCGAGAACTCGGCGTGGGATCCGCAGTTAGAAACAGCTTGCCGGGATCCAAAATCACTCTAGCAGAAGGAACAGAGCGTATCCCGTTTCTTCAACTCCAAACATCCTCATAACCAGCCAGTCGAATGAATACCTACGCACCAAATATGGCATCTACCGTAGAAGCAAAAGACAAGTTCTATGGCGACCTCAGTGCTGCTATAAAGATAAGTCCTGACAAAGAACTACTGTTCCTCGCTGGTGAAGTCAACGCCAGAGTAGGTGTCGACCACAACTACTGGTCCTTCCGCTTGGGTCAGTTCGGCACTGAAAAAATAAACGAGAATGGCAAACACCAGCTAGAGCTTTGTTGTCATCATGGGCTATGCGTCATAACCCCTTCAACACAAAGCCTCAGCATCGAGTCTCCTGGAGACACTTGCGATCCAGATACTTGCATCAGCTCAACCTGATCCTCACTAGACGTGTCAACCTTTCCAGCATCAAGATCACTGCAGCTACCAGAGCGCAGATTGTGGCACTGACCATTCTTTGGTGTGCAGCAATGTGAAGCTCTGTGTGAAGAGACAGCACCACACGAAAAAGGAGGGCAGACCTGGCATCGACAGCAGCAAAACACGTGATCAAGTAAGAGTGGAGTTTGCGCGTGTATTGGTGGATACTCTCCCTGGCCAACCTATAGAAATTGCCCAAGAACGATAGGAACACTTCAGAGATGCTGTCTACAGGTCCATCTTTGGCAAATAGACCAGCACGTCAGCTGAAGGGTTTGGAGCCCACTCCGGAGAAATGACAACAGTCATCAACGATGATCAAGGCCTTTGGATGAGACTATAAACCGAGGTCTTGTGTGCGAACGCACGCAGAATATCTTGCGCACACATTAAAACCTGTTCCGCCTTTCGGATGAGAAGGCCATTGTGTGTCGGTGGGAACGAATGACAACATTTACACAAGTGCATGCACACAGGAAAGGTAGTAGAAAAAACACATGAGTGCTTATCCATTATCCTCGAAATAAATGAATAAACGAATAGATAAATAGGTAAATAAAGGCCAAGAGAAACGCCTCGACAGCATAAAAAACCAATCAAGGGGGACGGGATAGCCTAGTGGTCAGAAAATTGCGCTCGCTGTTTGGCGACCCGGGATCGATTCCCGCTCAGGATATTTTTCCCCTGGAGTTAACATCAGTGCTGACTCCACTCTCCCCAAAAGTCCTTCGGTTGGGATTATAAACCGAAACCCCGTGTGCGAATGCATGTAGAAAATCTAGCGCACACCTTAAATCCTGTTCTGTTTTCGTAAGAGTAGGCCATTGTGTGCCGGTGGGAGCAGATGACAAGATTTACAAAACGTACACATGGGGACTAGGTGTAAAAAAGCACAAGAGTGCTTATTCCATTATCCTCAATATAAATAAAAATAAATAAAAGAATAATAACTAAAATAAATCCCAGCGAGCAGACCCTCAAGGTTTTTGTGCTGCTCGCAACAACGTGTAGCAGTGTGCCAGGCAATGTGCCAAAGACTTTTGGCTTCAGCTCTAGCTCTGCTTCCAGATTCAAATCGCAGCTGACACAGACAACACGAAGGCCATGTACAACGGCATCAAGAAGGCAATATGCCCAACACAAAAGAAAACTGTCCCTTTAAAATAGTTACCTGGTAGGTGATTCAAGACAGAGAACAACAGACGGAGCGCTGAGTAGAACAGTACACTTGGCCCAAGCCCAAACTTTTGTCAGTTATTGATGTTGGCCAATTGCCAAGGCCTACATGAAAGGGTTGATGTGTTGTAAAATATTACGTTGAGATTACCTTAAACTATGAAAAACTCGTAACATAACACCCAACACTCTCCATTAAGGAGAATAATCCACTGAAGTCGGAGTATGGCTGTCTATATGGCTAGGTACTTGAAAACAGTCATACATGTAAACCTCAAATCTGGTGTACTACCTATCTCGCAGTGATTCCCAGGGCTGATCAGTGAATCAAGAGTGCATAGTCTCGGTGACACGGAACAGTTTTATTTGCATGAAGGTCTGATAGTCAGTCATTTGCCTCTGCCACCTTAATAGCAGAAAATTAGGAAGACAAGTCCAGCAGTTCTCCTAAATTAAAAAAAATGCTGAACAGGAAAACAAGCGCAAACAGACCGGTGCTCTTCCGTTTAGTTGTTTCCATCTTTCTTTCGTTCCTCTTTGTATTATGCTTGATATTCTTTGCTTTCTTTTCCATTAATGCTTCAGTGTCGCACCTTTACACTTTTTAGTGAAACAGTTTCGAAATGGTTCTTAGTACTCTCGCAATCAGATTTGGGCACTAATCCAAGTTGCTGGGAGGCCTGAAGTTTCATGACTTTTCGCTCAACTTTGCCAGTGGAGGTCATAGGAAAAGATTCGACCTTCACAAAGAGCCGAGGACATGCTGACATCTGGTCATTGGTGGACACAAAGACTCCCTCTGCAAACTGACGAACCTGATCCATGGACAGATCCTCTGACTCTGGAACCACACAGGCACACAGCTCTTCACCCAGGTTGGGATCAGGCACGCCAACAACAACTACATCACGTACACCTGGACAGCTTCGGAGACGTTTTTCGATCCATGATGGGTAGAAGATGTAGGATCCTCTCATGATGGCATCACTTCTTCTTCCATCAACAATCAGGTGACCCTGTTCATTCAGCCGCCCCAGGTCTCCAGTTCGAAAGAAGCCGTCATCAGTGAAAGCCTCAGCAGTGGCCTTGGGATTATTGAGGTAGCCTTTCATCATGTTGGGCCCTTTGACGAGGATCAGTCCAGTCTGACCAGGATTGCATGGCTTGGACTCATCCTCCGTGCTGACAATCTTGACTTCAGTATTGGGTAGGGGTTTTCCTGTATCGTGGTCAGTGAAGTCATGGCTGACATCTGTCCATCTCGAGACAGATATGTCTCCAAAATCAGTAGCCCCATAGCAGACACAGACGTTATTGGCTACCGTCAAGGCCATTTCAACAAGATGTTTCTGGATTGGGAAACCACCTGTCATAATCGTATCCAACTTCCATGGCAATGTATGTTCATCTCTTGTATGGGTTTCATTCTTTGAAAGGTCAGCTAGTGACGAGAAAACTGAGGGTGAAAGGATAGCGCTCTTGCACTTTTCCTCTTGGATACAGATCCAAAGGAACAGACCAATGTCATTTGGGACTCCTGCTCTCGTGTCACAGCAGACATAGGTTGATCCATAGACAACACAGTAAACTATGGAGCCACCAATCCATCCCATTGGTGATATGTTCAGTTGAATCTCACCGCCAAACCAAGAATCGATAAGATTGCTATCAGTGGGAAACTGAATGAGATATGATCCTTGAGTGCGGACGACCAGTTTAGAAAATCCAGTGCTGCCAGAGGTGGTAAATACGCTGAAGACATCGTCAGGTTGGACATCTTGTGACACAAACCACTCTTTCTGTTCCTTCAGCTGACCAATGAAATCTCCTGGCCCTTCATTCTCCACCCGATGTACAAAGATCACTCTCTTTAAACAGGGTAGCCTGGAGGAGGTCACGTGCTCCCCATCCTCCTCCACCTTCACGTGATTCTTCAGCATGTTCCAAGGACTGTCAGTGACGTCAGGATCCACGAGGAGGGTCGGGGCACGGGACACACTGAGAGTGTTGAGCAAGTCTGAGCCATCAGTCATCAGACACTGACCATTGACAGAGGCTGCTCCAGACATCCAGATACCTGCCTCACACACTGCTCTCTCCGGACTGTTGGGCAGAATGTTGACCACTAGATCTCCCTGGCTATCCCCTTGCCCTTCAGGTCAGCAGCAAAACGACCAGACAGTGTGTAGAACGTGGCCCAGGTCAGAACACTGCGCTGCTGGTTCTTGTCTCTGAAGATGAAGGCAGGGGACTGGGGTTTCTCCTGTGCCCAGTGCTGTAAGGCTTCTGGTAAGGTTTGGAAACGGGGCATGGTGCAATGGCGTTGGCTTTCTCCCCAGGTGTAAGCTGTAATTTGTAAGGAAAGCAACTTTACTATTGGAAAGCAATCATGATATTTACCATTCAATTCACCAAAGAATTAACTATCTTCATTTTAAAGTGAGTGTAAAAGATGTGTAACAAAATCTGTTTGAATTTTATTTTTGAATCACAAACTGCCCTTAAATATCCAGTGGGGGTTTTTGCTTTAAAAAGTTGTTTTTATTTTGGAATGTCATCAGAAACTCTGAAATGGCTGATAAGTGAATGTTTTATGCTTGTGTCATCAGGATACTGGCTGACCTTTGCGACTGACATCTTTGTATCAATTTGAAAATATTACGTTTTCTATGCTTCACTATTCTAAAATAAAAGTTTCATATCTGCACATATATTCTGTACTCATCTTGTGTCTGCATCATCCGTTTCTTGACTAAATCTTCTTATCTAAAGTGCTGCATTTCTTTTTCTGTCTCCAGTAAAAGCAGTGTTCTTCATATGCTCTCCGCCCTTTGTGGTGTTATGCGTCTCCATGAATGCACTTTTGCTGACCAATCCCAAGGGCTGGTGTTACTGTTTTCCTCTTGACTTCCCTGCTGCTGCTGCCTGATATTTTTTCCAGAGAAAATGGAACAGTTGAAGGAAAAAGAAAGAAAATGATAGCAATCAGCTTCTTCCTCTATCTTTTCCATTCTAGATGTCTGATTGTCATGCAACAATGGCGTCTGTTATATGCATTGCCAATGACTGCAAAACCTATAGGCAGCAGAGTTTCTGCCTGCCCTGAAGTGCGCGTGCGTGCATCATGGCTCTCGTAGGAAATAATCCGAAGGCCAACTGAAGAAGCAGCTACAATCAATGGGATCTAGCACCAGACATGGCAACAGTAAACTCTTAGTCAGGGCAAGTGGTACTACTCCATCAAAACAGTGAGGTAGAAGTTTAGACTTAAGAGAAGTGATGCAGCAAAAGAGAAAGGTAGGAGAAGGAAAGGGGGATCAAAGGACCGACTAACAACAGTCCAGTTCCTCCCCTCATAGTCCACAGTTCCAGTTCCTCCCCTCATCAGCCCAGCATGCAACAGAACGTGCTCCTCACACATCGGCCTCTTCAGTCACCAGAGGGCTTGTAGAAACTGAAACCACCTCCTTTCTTCTCATGATCCTCACATACAACAAACGGCCATCATCCTCCACCTTCTCCTCCTCCTCCTCCTCCTTGTCGTCGTCGTCGTCATCGTTGTCGTCGTCACAATAGGTTTATGCCTATTGACAAAAGCGAACTAAAGGCAAACGGGAGTGATAACGTAGCAGGCCTACATAATATCATAAACAACCTGAGGATATAACACACCGAAATATTAAAAAAACAATATGGTTTAAAACATCTAGCATTGTTTTTCCCTTGCCATAATGTATTTTAACATGCTATAACAAATCATATTATAGAAAATAGTTGAAACTGACCTGTTGGAGCAACAGTACAGGAACTGTCGGTCTGCAGAGCTATGAACGAACTAATTCTGGTGGCTTCCTATATAGACGAAATGTAGGTCAGTAATTATTGTTATTTTCTATTAGACAGAGAACATTAAATTTCATTCTGCTTGAGTGTGTGTGTGTGTGTGTGTGTGTGTGTGTGTGTGTGTGTGTGTGTGTGTGTGTGTGTGTGTGTGTGCTCGCGCGTGCGTGTGTGTGTGTGTGTGTGTGTGTGTGTGTGTGTGTGTGTGTGTGTGTGTGTGTGTTATTTCTATTTATTCTGAGTTCTTTTAATTCGAGGATAATGGAATAAGCACTAGTGTGCTTTTTTATATTCAGTCCTCGTGTGTGTGTGGTGTGTGTGTGTGTGTGTGTGTGTGTGTGTGTGTGTGTGTGTGTGTGTGTGTGTGTGTGTGTGTGTGTGTGTTTATTTTATTCTTTCATTTAGAGGATAATGGAATAAGGACGAATGTGCTTTTTTTACATCCAGGCCTGTGTTTATGCAGTTTTGTATATTTTGCCATCCATTCCTACGGGCAGACAATGGCCTACTCTTCTGAAAAGCGGAGAGGGTTTTAACATGTGCGCAAGATGTTCTGCGTGCGTATGCATAAGGGACCTCCGTTTATAGTCTCATCCAAAGAACTTTTAGGGGGAGTGGAGTCGGCATTTATGTTAACTACAAAAGAAAAATCCTCGGAAACGAGATTGAAACCTGGGTCAGCAGATCAGATCACACCATTCTGACCACCAGGCTATCCCGTCCCCCCTCCCACCCCCCGCGCATGCACAGATGCGCGGATGCACGTGCATACGCAAAAAGCAGCAGTAGCATAAACATGACCACTGTCACCATCACTGTCGATTGAAAAGTCGACCACAAAGTATACAAAGACAATTATCAACGTGAAGCAAAAACTTGTGTATACTTGTTTCTTTTCACCTTCCTCTATCACTACAGCACTTTTTTTCCCCTAACAATTAAGTGTGCTCAAGAGCTATACTCAAAATAAAGCGCCTGGGCATGGCTTGACTGAGAAACAGCTAGGTTAGTCATCTCCTCAACACGTGTGTTTCTAGAAAGGCTAAAGGGGATGCTTTCCTTGTGCTTAATCAAGGTCACAAAAAGTGCTCACATTGAAGAAAAAAAACAGATTTCCATCAAGGCTACTTTTGCGGTTTTGTTGGTCTAAAGACAGCCTTGATCTTTGTTCTTCTCTTTCTCTGTATTCTGCCAGTCTATGACAACTGTGTGGGTGCATAACCATGCTCACATGCACACACACATACACACACATACACACAGGCATCTAGGCACAGGTGCAGACAGACAGAGGACACACACACACACACACACCCACAACACAACACACAGGCAGCACACACACTTTGGTTGAGACTTTGGATGAGACTATAACCAAGTCCATGTGCAAACACATGCAAGTAGTATAGGTAGGTATGATCCGACCTCATTCAAATTTTAGGGAGTGCATTTTTTAGGGAGCAGCCCGCCACTTCGCCCGTATAAGGGGCAAGGCAAGAACTCGGAGCGGGCGCAGCTGTTGATTGTGGTTGGGGGAGAAGGGGAGGGTGGGTCGTAGGCAGCGGTGGGCAATTGTTAGATGGAACCGAGATGGTGCATCCATTTACGTGCGTGATCGCGGGCGCAACACGATGTTTGTGAAGACGTTTTTGGAGAAGGTGTCGATGATGATGATCCCGAGTCCGGAAGAGGTTGTGTGGTGTTATGGCGAATGGCAAGAAGGCTATAGAGACCTGAGGAACGTGCGGCTGGTGGAAGGCACTCGGACATTGACGCCTGGAAAGGAGGAGTAAGGAGACTGGTGATAATCGACGACCTAATGCACGAGACGGACGAGCGAGTGACCAAGATGTTCACGAAAGGCAGTCATCACAAAGACACGAGCGTCATGTATTTAGTGCAGAACTTGTTTTCGAAAAACAAGGAGCAGAGGAACGATCAGTCTGAATACTCACTATATGGTGGTGTTCAAGAACCCCAGAGACGCTTCTCAGATTTCGCATCTGGCCAAACAAATGTACCCTGGGAAGAGCCGGTATATTCAAGAGGCATTTAAAGACGCCACAGCGCTAGCGCACGGCTATTTGCTGGTGGATCTGAGACAAGCCACACCGGACCATTTGAGGCTGAGGACGAATATCTTCCCGCCCGAGAACCAGGTCGTCTACATCCAGAAGTAAAAAAACCAACAAAAAAAACAAAACCGAGCATGTCCCAGAGAGTGAAGAAGCATCTGCCCGTGTTGAAAATATTGTGTTACGCCAAACCAGACGTGACGAAAGCCGTGTTGAAAACAGCATCACCGGACGTTTTGAAGGCCGTAATGGAATGCGCCTCAAACGTATTAAAAGGCAACGTACCCTTGACGTCGGCACAGAAGAGCGCGCTCCGTAAACACAAGAAAGGTCTTCGCGAAGTCGTACTGAAGAAAACGACTCAGAAAAGACGAAAACAGATCATCCAGAAAGGCGGCTTTTTAGGGGCCTTGCTGAAACCGGTGTTGGGGATATTAGGAGGGCTTTTGAGCGGCGGTCTGTAATGGCAAAAAAGATGGTGCTGGTGGACCCGAGGATGTTAGAGTCGATTCAACAACAACAACAACAAAAGATCCACCCCTGTTAGACCCTCGAGTAGAGAGTATGAAGAAGCTAGACAGAGGCATGCGCGCTATAACCAATGCTGACGATGAGGAGGAGGGGGGTGACGACTTTAATAAAGCCTTGGAACTGAATCAATTGTTACTACGTTTTTTAAGGAGGGTGCAACAACACGCGAATCCACCGTTGGGTACAGTGATGCTGGAACAGCGGCAGCGGCAGCAGCAGCAGGACGATGACGGGCCAGACAGAGTGATGAGAGATGTGCTTGACAGCGTCCCCAATACATTGAAGAAAAAGGCGGATTCGTTACTGAGACGCGTCAAACAGAACCCGGAACTCTCCTGGAACGATCGCGGTGTGGTATCCTATAAGGGACGAGAGGTTCAGCGGTCGAACCTGGTGGATCTGGTCCATGACGTGTTGAGAAAGAGAGAGAGCCAGTACTATTACAAACAACAATTCTACTAGTCACACCCGGTGGCAACTACCGCCCAAGTATCACAAAATGAAAATAGCAATTAATATTGGTATATTATTCCACCGGCTGCAACACATGAATGCAATTTCCAGGGGCCTGGTAATTCAGTTTTTAGAGTCCCTATTGTCATATTTCCGGTCCAGACCAAGGACAGAATGAAAGCCTGTGTGTGTGTGCTCGTGTGTGTGTGTGTGCGTGCGTGCGTGTGCGTGTGTGCGTGTCGGCGCGTGCGCGGTGTGTGTGTGTGTGTGTGTGTGTGTGTGGAGAGGAGAGGACGGTACAATAATACCAGTGCTTGAGGATCTTTTGATGCGAGAGCGAACAGTGACTACTATTATATATATTTTTTATCACTCTCTCTATCTCTCTCATTCTTTGTCTACAAACAGTATAAGTACGGACTTGTAGGACCCTGTCTTTACACTGCTTTTCCCTTCGTGAACAAACGACAGTAGCAACGTAGCAGCAGCCTCCAGTAGCGACAGCTCTAACGCCCATCCAGAAAAAAAGACTATCTTTCGACTTCAAATATTTTTTGCGAGGTAAGCTGCACCTTTTTCTACCTATTATGGAGGATTTTATTAGCTCGCTGATGAAGAAAGTTGTGCGAGGTCTGGAAGAAGCGACCTTTGCGAACTGCGAGGGGTGCAAAGAGGGTTTAGGGAACCAAGAAGGGCATAGTTGTGTGACTTTGGCGTGGGACGAAGTTGTGCTGGCATATTTGGACGAAGTGTTTAGGAACATGGACATGAATATGATCTTATCAGAAATGAAAAGTGCTATTCAGTACAAGTTGGTGGCAGAGGCAACTAGCGAGGAGTATGCAAGTATTTTGCTAAAAGAAGACCCGAACAAGAATGATGATGAATAAACAAACTTTTGAACAATTTCTTTTTATCTTTCTTTCATTGTCTTTCCAAAGGAATAGGAGAAAATGGCTTCTGACGATCAGCACCGCCCACGTGTCCTCTCCGCGTATGGGGACGACTTATATCCTGTAGGAGACAGATCCACTTATGTGACCGTGTCCACGTGGAAAGACGCTCCTGTGATTTCACATAGCAATGGAAGACGAGAACAAACTTTATCCTACTAAAAAAGGAGTCTGTCTCTCTGTGCAAGAGTTTTTCGAACTGGAAAACACCTTAAAAAAAATAAGAAGCTGCTTCCAAAACAAAAAACTTGAGTGTTAATGTCTTACAAAGAAAAAACAAAACTCGTGTGGTGTGCTCACTATTATAATCGTCTTATAAAAAAAACATTTTTTCTTTGCTTGCTTGCCTATGCTTTTATTTAATGTAATCAACTGTGTGTGTGTGTGTGTGTGTGTGTGTGTGGTGTGTGTGTGTGTGTGTGTGTGTGTGTGTGGCGCGGGGCGCGGTGTGTGTGTGTGTGTGTGTGTGTGTGTGTGTGTGTGTGTGTATTTTTTCTTGATTCTTAGTTATGACAGCAGGACAACAAAGAGTCTTTGTTACACCACTACCACACACAACCAGGATGTGTGGAGGACTTGTTTTGTAAAATAGAAGTTGTAGAATTGAATCTGAACCGTGACTAAAATAAGCTCTTCCACTTAAGCAAAGTCAACTTATTCCTAAGGAAAGAAAGAAAAGAAAGAAAGAAAGAAAAGAACATGAAGATTGTGTGCTTTTTTTTCATTTTATTCTGAATAGATGTGCTTTGTTGTTAGTAATATTGCGGTTGTATATATGTTATGCATACCTGCGCTGCTTAGTAGACTTACATAATATTTTTTATGTGTATAATGGTATAGGGATGTTGTGAATTAATGTTGTTTTTTTTGTTGTTGTGTGTGTGTCTGTTGTTGATGTTGTTGTTAATAATATAGCTGTTTATGTATTTTATGCATATCTGCACTGCTTAGTAGAGTTACATACTGGTTTTCTTATGTGTATTACAGTATAAGGATGTAGTGAAATAATGTTGTTGTTTTTGTGTGTGTGCGTGTGTGTGCACGCGGGTGTGTGTGTGTGTGTGTGTGTGTGTGTGTGTGCGTGTGTGTGCACGTGTGTGCGCGCGCGTGCGTGTGTGTGTGTGCGTGTCTGTGCGTGTGTGCGCGTGTGTGTGCGTGTTTGTGTAGGCATGGGGAATATCCTGTCAATCGAGACCGTGGATGGACAAGCTGCTACGGGCAAAACGACTTTTATTTCTGAACTTAAAAAAACAGGGGGGCTGGGAGACGAGTACCGTTTTCTTTTCGCAGATGTGGGTACACAGGAGGGAGACAAAACACCCCGCATTTTTTAATATAAAAATGAAGATGGGATTTTCCAGACTGGGAGTGTTTCACCATTAGACACATGTCAGAGCGCAATCAGTCATACTTACTGGCTAGAACTGCTGACTGTCGCGAAGGGGGAGAAAAAAAAAAGAAAGCTCGACTGCTGGTCGACCGTTCCCCCCTCAGCCAGATCTTATACGAGTTCTGGTGGAGAAGATTGTTTCCCCTTCTCAAACATACGATCGAAAACGATTCTCGGGTCACCCTGGAAGAAAACGACGAAGACAATGGGTGCTGCTGGATTAAAAAATGCATGCGCTTTTCCAGTCGAGTGCGGGATGCGCTTGATCATTTTGGGGTATGATAGGGTCTTTTTTGACCGAGGTTGATGCGGTAGCCAAAACCAACAAAATAGACATCATCATCTACTTGTCTTATGACGAGTTTGAAGACGCAAACAAGCACGCTCTTGCTGATTAGAGACGACGCAACAGAGGAGGGTTTGATCGATTTCCCATTGATCCCATAGAAGGCAGTCGTGACGAGTGGTGCGAAGCTCTGTATTCTTCCGGAGAGGCATTGTTGTGGGGAGTCACCTTTGGCGTGTATCAAAGTAGAAGAGAACAGCTGTCGCTCAGATTAATGCGACTGCCCTCTGAGGCAAAAAGCGGCTTGATTAAAACACAGCCAGCAATTGCAACTCTCGTGTTCAAATCAGAATAGTTGGAGAAAGAAAAAGGAAAAAAAAGGAAAAGCAAACACAGCCACAGGTAGCTCATCTTATTCTATGTATTAGCGGGAGTACTGCTTTTTTTATTTCCGATGCAAAAATACTGGATCGTTTCTCTTACACCCTTTTATGAGAGAGAGAGACGAGAGAGAGACAGAGAGAGAGACAGAGAGAGAGAGGGAGAGGGAGAGTGTGTGTGTGTGTGTGTGTGGTGTGTGTGTGTGTGTGTGTGCTGGCTGGGCAAGCGTGTGTACGCATTAGTATACAACAAATTGTGTGCGTGTGTGTGCATGCGTGTGTGTGTGCGTGTGTGTTGCTTGTTAGTTTTCAACAATAGGCGCTTGTTGTGTGTGTGTGTGTGTGTGTGTTGTGTGTGTGTGTGTGTGTGTGTGTGTGTTGTGTGTATCTGTGTATTGTTTATTAGTATAAAACAAAAGGGGTAAAGACATTGTCCATCTACTAAAACGTCAACAACGACGTCATGAATTGTCCATTTGTAAAAAAACAAAACAAACAACACCCAGTAAGTTTGTCTTTAATGTTGTAATAAAAAACTTTGAGTTGAAAATGAAATCTTTGTTGTACATCTCGTGTTTTTTCGATTGAGTGAACACACCACATAAAAAAAACATACACATCAACAACACTGAAGAGAGAGAAAAGGAGCTGTGCTTGGTGTTGTGTTATGTTGTGCATCGTGTTGTGAACGTCAGAAGCACACAACAAAGGTACAGTTACAACAACAACTACTCATTCAGTACAAAAAAGACAGGGGACATCATTGTGGTTTCAATGAATTTTATCTGAGACAAACAAAAAAACCAAAAACAACACAAAACATGGCTATTTTTTTTATTCTCTCTCTCTCTCTCTCTCTCTCTCTCTCTCTCTCTCTCTCTCTCTCTCTCTCTCTCTCTCTCTCTCTCTCTCTCTCTCTCTCTCTCTCTCTCTCAACAAGACAAAAGCACTTACTTTTTTTTCACTCTCCTTCGGGGGTTAGAGGGTCGCCACTTGAAAATAATAATAATCCAAATAAAACACAACACAAATTGTACTTTAGGTACTAGTAATCCACACTGTTCACAAGGTACAAACAAACACCAAGCGGGAACACATCTTCCTTCTCGTCTGTCATGCAGAACCACGACTAACATAACGAAAAGTGGGGGGCACGGAAAAAAAAGAGAGGAACAGAGAAAGGTTCTTTTTAGGTTTCCCCCTCAAGCTCGAATACCCACTGAATAAAAGAGAAAAAAAATCTCCTTTTCCTCCCTTTCACACTTCCCACCCCCCCCTTCTCTCCTTCCAGGGGCAGGTGCAGATAGGGACTCACTCGGCAATTCATGGTACAGAGAGATTTTAAAAGCTGAATATAAAATTGCTTTCAAACTCTTTGTTCCTTATATTATTGACAGTGTTTGTTCACCAACAGAAAACAGACCGAAAACCATCCCCCTACTATCACACGCATCTGACTGTTTGTGTGCCCGTCTTTTTGGATGTTAGTCTGTTTTCTAAGCATCTCTCTCTCTCTCTCTCTCTCTCTCTCTCTCTCTCTCTCTCTCTCTCTCTCTCTCTCTTTGTTTGTCCATGTTTCAATTCATGTACGTGTAACCCCCCTCACAAAACGTATTTTTGTGTTTGGCGTTACTAAGCGTTAGGTTCAGTAACTCCCTTGGAGAGTTGAGTGATCGCCCTTAAAAAAGAGTGCCTATCGGGATACTTCTGTTTTTTAAATCTCACTTCCTGCCTGGGCCTAGTGAGGGAAAGAGGCGTGACAGAGACTCGCTTCTCGCTGAGTCTAGATGTTCCCCATAAGGTTGGTTTATCTTGTTAATTTTGTTTTTGATCAAACTATCTGTTTAAGCAAATTTCAGCTTAATTCAGAATAGTTTTGGAAGGTTCATGAAAACTATATGTTTGATTTAATTTCACAGGCTTTCAACCTGTGAATTAACAGTGAACATAAGTGATCGCTTGGAACAAAGGAAGCGTGGGGTAAATTTTGGCGCGTCATGGTCCTTGTTGTAAGATTAATTTTTGGTAGGATATTGTTCAGTTATTAAAATGCTGGAAATATTCTAGTGTGACTTTACACTACAAATGTATGGGTGTGAAGGACTACTTAATTTTTGTAATGATTTTATCACTACGAATTCTGACGTATTTGTGATATATCATTTAGGAAATTCAAACAGTTGAAATATCAGTGGGGGCATTAATTTAATTTGAGAGGCTTTTAGCCTGGGAATTAACAGTGAGACCTAGTGGTGTGTTTTGAACAAAGCATGTAAATGTTAACACAGTCATGGTTTTGTTGTATGTTTAATTTGTGGTAGAATATTGTTCAGCTATTATTAAAATGCTGGAAATATTCTAGTGTGGCTTTACACTACAAATATTTGGGTGTGAAGGCCTACTTGATTTTTAAAATGTTTTTATTTGCTAAGATTTGTGATTTATTTGTAATAAATCATGTAGCAATTCTAAAACAGGTGGAATGGCATTGGAATGTCATTGTGGACATTTATTTAAAATAAATTAGTCCTTCTTATTAATGTTGGTATAGTTTCATAGGATGGACCATCATCTGTCCTAAAGTAAATGAGACATGTTGTGAGACAAGTTATTAAAATTATGTAGTAATGATTTTATCATTAGAATTGTGATAAATCATTTAGTAATTCTAAAACAGGTGTAATGGCATTGGAATGTCATTGTGGACATTTATTTAAAATAAATTAGTCCTTTTTAATAATGTTGGCACAGTTTTATAGGATGGACCATCATCTGTCCTAAAGTAAATGAGATAGGTTGGGATGTTTGCACAGTTTCATAGGATGGACCATCATCTGTCCTAAAGTAAATGAAACATGTGTAAAACTAACTACTAAAATTATGTAATAATTTTAGAGGTTATGTTTGTTTTGAGAATATTTAATTCTCATGAGAGTTCTAAACAAGCTCAGTGATGGATTGTTTTGTTGTGATGTTTTTTACATTGTATGTTTCTTTTATTACAGGAACATTGTCTTTTTCCTGTCACCTTCTCCTCACACCATCATCCCATCCCCATTCTCATCGTTCTGTGTGCCTGATCAGAGACTGAGCCATTGATCTTGTTCTAATTTTGGTATTTGACTGAACAGAATATATATTTTGTGTTTTTTAATTGTACTTGTAGTACAATTAGTCACTGGTGTTTTGTGTAAAGTGGTAGTGTTGTAGGTTGTGTTGTGGAATATATATGGTAAACCCAATTTGCTCGGTCTGGAGTCGCATTGAATGAATGGTGTTATTCGTCACGTTCAGTGTATTCAGTGTGGCTGCTGAGTGAGTTGAGGTTAATTAATTTCACTTCACCTACTTTCCTACCTCTTCTATATTTCTTTTCCCCTATTTTTCTACTATCCTCTTTTCTATCCCCCCTTTATCACTCCCCGGCCCATAAGTAGCTGAGCCCTACTCTTCTTTAGGGTTACTAAAGAAACCAGGAATTAGTCTAGGACTCTAAATTTCCGGTACCGAATTAGACGGAACGGGAATTAGAGTGGCGACTTAGATAATTCCCGTGTAGGACCCTCTACATACGAATAGTGTTTTTGAGGGAGGAACTATATATATATACTTTCTTTTCTTTTTTAATTACGGATAATGGACAGTGGCCCGTCCACGTGCCCCCAATGCGGACTCGCCTTTTCTGAAAAAAGGAATTTGAATCGTCACATTCAGCACACGTATAAAAAAGTTAAGGCGTTTGCGTGTGCCTCTTGCGACAAGCGTTTTTCCAGAAAAGAACATTTAAACAAACACGTACAAGTTCATTCAACAAGAAGCAAAGCAAAAAACATTGAAAGAGAAGGAATCAGACAAAGAACAAAAAAGGCGAGGAGGGAAGAGGCTCAACATATAGTTCTAGAAAAAAATAGAAGAACAAGAAGAATGGCTGAATAGACAGAGAAAAGAAGGGTGGAAAGAGGAAAAAGAAAAATCCCACACCGTTCTGTATAGACCTTGGTCCCTCCGTAGACCCCCCTCCCCCCCTGGGGGGGATTTATGGGTGCATTTTTCTGAAACTTTGTTTATTTTAACGTTTTATGGTATATGTTACCCTCATGTAACCAGGTTATTTCAGGATATACAAGCAATTCAATATGGTAACCCTTCAGAAGGAAAATATTTAGGGGGTGAGGTTAATTTACATTATTTATATAAATATATTCTTCCACATTCATATCAAATGTGGTACCAAAATAAAGGGTATTAAACAGGCTATCAACATATGTTAATGTCACCACTGCACAAGGAACGCCTGTCCCATATTTTAAAAACAAAACAGAAAATTGAAATGAAAACGCCGTACAATCCTGTCCTGCCTTCAACATCTACCTGCCAAAGTGTATAACGTTTATAGGTGTGTGTGTGCGCGCGCATGCTGCGTGCGTGCGTGCGTGCGTGCGTGCGTGCGTGCGTGTGTGTGTATGCATGCGAGTGAGTGTACATTCGAATTTGTTAAAACTGTAAATTGCTGTTGATTGCTTGTGTGTTGTGTAGGTCGAATGCAAGCGCTTTGATTTGTTTTTACAAGGTATAGCGCTATACAAGTTCCATGTATTATTATTATTATTATTATTATTATTATTATTATTATTATTATTATTATTATTATTGTGTTCAGTGACAGGGTGGTGGATGGGTGCCATATAGTCCACAGTGGACTGCTTCTTTTCTGTCCCTTCTCCTGTGAGTGATACCCACCCTACCCATCCAGGGACAAGTTGACTTCCATTTGTGGCCTAGAATCTGGAGAAAAAAACACACCAAAAATCAGCAAGTTGAGCTTTGTAGACTGCCTCTGTGTTTGAGAAATGAGTTTCCACAACATGCAACTTAGGTTCTGCCTTTACTTTTGCAAAGCATGGGGAAACATCATGTGGCTCATACTGCACTGAGCATTGGCAGTCCTGATAATGGGGAGGAGGTTCTGTCTGAGACAGAAAAGTGTCATGCATTGTGTCCCCAGTAACCTCTTGAATGACAATGCCATGACCGGAGTGGGTGGTATTGGCTCCTGATGGAGTTTCTTCGTTCAGGTCAAAGTTATCCCAGCAAAAATGGATAACCTTGTTCTCTGTCAAACTCACTGTTGAAGGAAGAAGACTTGCGCACTGAAGTACAGAATTGGCCATAGCAGTCTCAAGTCGCACAATGGTTTTGTATCCAGCAACATGACCAAACCTATTCAACAGACTTATGATTTCAGAGCTGCCAGCTACATGTCTGACAGACATTCCAAGCAAAACATGTTTAGGCATTTTCCACTTCCTTCCTGTCACAGATTAGCATATGTCCTGGGCAATTAAGGATGCCAATCTGGTGGTTTTGGGTTGCTCCATAGAACTACTCTTTCCAGATAGCAGTGTTTTTAGAAAGTCTGTGAAAATATCTGGAGGTTTAAACAGCATCAGACATGAAGAAATTCTGCAGAAGGAGGCCATGGCATATCAGGTGTTGCCCTGAAAGCATCCATAATGTATCGGCGAAGAACATATGCAGATTCCTCAAGATGTCTTTCTTCTGAAGCTGCTGACACAAATGCTGTCTCAACTGCCTGACCCTGGGCAAGTTCATCACAATAAACAAGATCACTGCGGTGGTTCGGAGCCCAGAATTGAATTCTGAAGCCAAAATGTTTCATTATTTTTTTCTTTCAGTTTGTAAGTCTTGTATCTTGGGTTGTAGAAGTCAGGAGAATGTTGTTGCATGTATTCACAGTACTTCTCACCTAGCATGGTCATTCTCTCCACCTGTGAACCTCTGATTATTCCATTTTCATTATACTCGCATATGTACTCAAATGCCCTCTCGTGTGCCTGTAGCCGCTCAGTAGTTTTCTGGTCTGTTGATGTTTCAGCATGCCTTTCTTCACATCTCAGATAGTCTTTTCTACAACCTTCGTGATAGTGAGCTTCACGTACTACAAGATCTGTATCTTGATAATGAGTGAAAATATCATCTTGTTTAGTTTTGGCTGCATCCTGTATAGACTGTTCTGCTGTCTTGGTGATACATTTTCCAAGTTTTCCAAAACATGGAACCCCTTTTGAAACTTTCATTTTAAATTTCTTCTTGCAAAAAATGCAACTGTTTTTTGGAAGCAATGGGTCTGAAGTAGCGACAGTCCTTTAGGTTTTGATGGTCCTGCAACCTCTTCACTACCTGTCTCACGCTTTCTTTTCCTGGCAAATTTCACACTTGTAAACTGTGCATAACAGCTGTGATAACCATGGCGTGTAAAGTCAAGGTCTCCTGGAATACAATTACAAATTTCATTTAGTCTATGACATGCCACATCTGAAGAACGTCTCAAGTGAAGAGACTTTTAAATAGTTTTTTTGTGCTTTCTTCAGTTAGTGGAGTTACAGTCTTTTATGTTATTTTGGAAATGAATTATACAAGTTCTCCCACCCCTGGAAGTTTTTCTTTTGCACTTAAATGTACTTTTGAAGGTCACTGGATGTTCATCTGCCATGTTGAAATGTTCATTTTATACAGGAAACGTCACATGGGGAAGATGAAATACACTTTCAGTGAGAGACTGCACACTTGCCAGTGACTCCACTCTCCTCAAAAGTCTTTCGGATGAGACTGTAAACCGAGGCCCCGTGTGCGAACGTACCCAGAACGTCTTACGCACACGTTAAATCATGTTCCGCTTTTCGTAAGAGTAGGCCATTGTGTGCGGGTGGGAACAGATGAAAATATTTACACAACTGCATACACACGGGGACTGGATGAAAAAAGCACATGAGTGCTTATTCCATTATCCTCGATATAAAAGAATAAAATAAAAATAAAAATAAATAAAATGACCTGAAATATTATGGTTAAAATGGATACTAAAAGTACTACTCAACAGATTGCCTTATCCCCAACGTTTGTGGTGGAGGACGCGGAACTGAAAAGAACAACGAATTATGACCACGCCTTGTTCTATTTTTAGATGTATGTTATCGTGTGTCACTTGAATGTGCTGTGGTGTGTGTGTGTGTGTGTGTGTGTGTGTGTGTGTGTGTGTGTGTGTGTGTGTTACACGCGTGCACACGCCCGCGACTGATCTGCATATTATGTGTAATTTCTTGAGGAAAAAAAAAAGAAACTCAAAAAAATCATAGACTCAAAGCCCTGTGGTTAACACATCCTCTTCGTTAATTATACATATGGCTGTTGCAGTACTTACTGTGTGTTACAGACATTCTCTGATCAATAATAACATCTTGATCTAGACTTATTTGTTCATATTTTGTGGAACATACTGATAGTTGGGTACATTTCTGGCACCGGACACACAAGGCGTGAGATGAGAAAGTGCCGCTCAACTGATGGTGAGAGAACGGAACAGCGCTGGGCTGTGGTTGAGTGGTAAGACAGATTTCAGCTGCGTGCAGTTCGGACGGCCGCGCATTTAAGTCATCACTGTAGTTTTGTTTTAAATATGTCAGCGAAAAAATGTGCCTATAAAATCGGGAAAATTATACTAGATGCTATTCACAATAAAATTATGAGAAGTTAAGCCAGATTTTGTGCAAAAATCACAGCGTGAACATCCCTACCCCAAAAACCTAAATATAGGGCGCAAAGAGGGGGAAATGCACTGTTAATACACCTCTCACTCCTGAAATAACCTGTATCCCAAAGGGTAACATGTCAAATGTTTCTACCAACATCATAAGCTTTCAGAAAAACAAAGTCAAAAATCCCCCCCAGGGGGGGAGGAGGTTTCCCTCTCCTAGATCATGGTCTAGTAGGGGAAGAAAAGAAAAAGAAAAAGGATTTGGAGCTGGGAAAGCAGGATTACAGGGAGGAGGATATCGCCCCCGAGATTCGAGATGTATACAGGAGCAATTGGGGGGCCATCAGATCCCATTATTACGAAGGCAAAAGAGAGTCTCTATACAGCCTCTGTTGGGAGGATAGTAGCCCAGACTGGGACCAAAAACTGAGGGACGTCTTTGACAGACAGGACAAATGCTTCAAGATTAACTTGAGCCATTCTTTCATTCTTCATCATCGAGACAACCACGAGTACAGGTTTTTTCACGCCTCAAAGAACAACGCCTGCGTCTTCGACAGACCTCGTTTGATCAACAACGCTCGGACCTCAAGCGTTTTCTGGACGAGATCAACGAAACGGACGTGTTAGAACACGCCAGACAACAGCGCCCGAATTCAAAATGGACGGTCCATTCTGTTTCATCCACCAGCTTTTACGTGACACCGCTTCACGAGTATCCCATAGGCTGTTGCGACCACCCTATCCCGGATTTCATCAAACATAGCCAGGGCATCAGGGCTCTGGACAAGGATGAGAATCACGCCGGCCACTACAAGGACAACCTATGTTTCTTCAGGTGTTTGGCTCTCCATCAAGGCGCGTCTGTGCACGCTCTGCAAAAACCCACCCTCCGATTATTTCACCGGTGGCTCGAGACTCGTGGTGAGAATGATCTTGAGGACGAGTTTTCGGGCTTGCGCTTGTTCGACCTGGACGAAGCCGAGGGTCTGTTCGAGGTCAACATGGACGTCTTCAGTTTTGACGAAAGCCGGAAGCCGCCCTGCCTGGTCCCTCTTCGTCGCGGCAAAACAGACCACTCTACTACCATGGTTCTCTTATGCTACAAGAACCATTTTTGTTTGATCGAGAACGTGAACAAAGCCGCTCGCGCATTCGGATGCGACGCATGCGGAAAGCTCTTCAAGAAACACTTCTCCCTTCGACGTCACGCGAACAAGTGCAACGGACCAAGAACCATCGAATATTATCCCGGGGGCGTCTATCATTCCCCCTCATCGCCTCTAAAAAGACTTCAGGAACACGGCATCGAGGTGGACGTTGACTGCACGTTTCCGTACAGAGCCACCTACGATTTTGAGGCGTATCAATCGAAAGACGATTTGCCCAAAGTCAACAGCGAAGACCCAAAAACAATATACACAACCAGACACGTACCGATGTCCGTCAGCGTCTGTTCCAACGTCCCTGACTTTCACACTCCAGTTTGCTTCCTGTCGTCGGGGGATCCTCAAGATTTGATCAATCGGATGGTGGATTATCTGGAAAAAATATCCAATACAGCTTTTGACCTTCTCCGAGAGATTTTGCTGATGTCTACGCGCAACTGACTGAGCGCGAGACGCTGACACAAATCTTGGACGACTATCTGAAGGAGCTTCTGGTAATCGGGTTTAACAGCTCAAAATATGACTTAAACCTGATCAAACCTTACTTCTTTCACAGACTATTCAGCAAAGAAGAAGAAGAAGAGAGAAGAAGAAGAAGAAGAAGGTCCTATCCGATTTCTGGTCAAGAACAACAATCAATACAAGTGCCTGTGCACTAAAAACCTCAAATTTCTGGACGCGACTCTGTACATCGCCCCGGGCTTCTCCTACACCAAATACTTGTCCGCGTTTGGGATAGAAGAAACGAAAGGCTTCTTTCCCTACGAATTTGTCACGGGACTGGACACGTTGAACACGGATCATCTCCCACCCAAGGAGGCTTTCTTCAGCAGCCTCAAGAACGAAGGCATCAGCGATGAGGATTACGCCTACTGTCAAAGAGTGTGGAAGACCAACGGTATGACCACAATGAGGGACTTTCTCATTTGGTACAATTACTTGGACGTGAAGCCCTTTCTTCAGGCCCTGGAAAAACAAGTACAACTGTACGCTTCCTTGAACCTGGACATGCTCAAAGACGCCGTCGGAATACCAGGGCTGGCTCTCAAGTACTTGTTCCAAACTGTCCCTGAAGATGTGTACTTCTCCCTGATCAACAAAAAACATAAAGACCTTCACGAGCTACTCCGACAGCAGATGGTAGGCGGACCCTCCATCATTTTTCATCGGTACCAGGAAAAGGGAGTCACTCGTCTGAGAGGGAACAAACGGACTGGTTGTCTGGAAGGTTACGGCGCCAACACTCTCTATTTGTGGGCTCTCAGCCAGGACATGCCCACGGAACACCCCGTCCAAAGGAGAAAAGAGAAGAATTTTAGGGCGGAAAAAATGGACTTCTACGGCCAGATGGCGAGGGGGTGGCTAGAATGGATTATGCACACCGAAAACAAACACCTCCGCCACAAATACAACCGCACAGAACAACGCCTGGGGGGTCGTCGCATACCGGTGGACGGGTGGGACGCCGGTACTAGGACGGCTTACCAGTTCCATGGATGCCTGTTCCACGGACACGATTGTCATTTAACCCGCGGCCGAGACACCGAACCCCGTCAACGGCAAGACCATGGTTCAACTGAAAACAGAGACCGACGACATCAGAGACTACCTTCTCAATACGGTCAAAGTCGACCTGGTGGAGCAATGGGAATGCTACTGGACTCTCCAGAAACGCGCCGACCCCGACATAGCACGCTTCCTGGACGCGAAGTTCCCTCCCTACCAGAGTCCCTTTGCCGGACGAAAAAAAATCACAGGCCCGGCCATTGTGGAGGCCATAGAACGAGGACGTCTCTTCGGCCTAATCCAGTGCGACGTCGAGGTCCCCGACCATCTCCGCGACCGCTTTGAGGAGATGACCCCCATCTTCAAAAATACGGACGTAGGACGAGAAGACGCGGGGGATTTCATGAAAGAGTACGCCGAGACGCATAAGCTCCTGACCCGGACCAGAAGAACGCTCGTAGGCAGCTACTTTGGAAAAGGCATCCTCCTGGCCACGCCTTTGCTGAAATGGTACCTGTCTCACGGCCTGTGGGTCACGGACGTTCAGCAGGTGGCTGAATACCGCCCCAGACCCTGTTTCGAAACGTTTGGACAACAGGTGACGCAGGCCCGACGAAACGGAGATCTCGATCCGTCCAAAACCATTCTCGCAGACTCCTTCAAACTGTTGGGCAACAGCGCGTACGGCAAAACCATCACCAACCTCGCCAAACACACTGACGTGCGCTACCTGAACGAAGTCGGCGTGAACAAGGCAGTCAACAACCCTCTCTTAAAAAAACTGACCCCTCTGACCGAGGACATGACGGAAGTAGAACTCGACAAGACCTCCGTCTCCTGGGACTTGCCCAACCAAATAGGGTTCTTCGTCTACCAGTACGCCAAGCTAAGGATGCTCCAGTTCTACTATGACTACGTGGACAAATTCGTGGATCCAGCGGACTTCCAACTCTGCGAGATGGACACCGTCCACGCATGAAACGGGCGTTTTATCACGAAATGCGGGAATGGTTTCCTGCGGAAGCCTGCGACGCGCACCACGAAGAGTTCGTCTCCGCTAAGACAAACAACGAACCATGGACCCCTCGCCCGTGCTGCTCGGAACGAAAACGAATGGACAAATTCACACCGGGCCTGTTTAAACTCGAGTACAAAGGAGACGGGATCGTAGCGCTCTGTTCCAAGACGTACTACTGCTTTGGGGACACCAACAAAAACAGCTCAAAAGGACTAGGCAAACGACACAACGGTTTGGTCAAAGACAGTTACCTCCGAGTCCTCAAAACCCGGACCAGCCAGGGCGGTGTCAACAAAAGCTTCAAAACGGAGGGGAAGACGATCTACACCTACCAACAACACAGAAATGCCCTCTCCTTCTTCTACGTAAAGAGGCGGGTCCAGGCGGACGGCGTGAGTACAAAACCCCTCTTGATTTAAACATCTTCTTCTTCTTCTTCTTACCTTAATGTCCCATTCAAATCGTGTTTTCATATGCCCCCACCACATGGTGCCATTGTCTGAACCTCCCCGTTGGTGGCGCCGGACTGGGATTGATGCGCTACCAGAATGCCATCCATCCTTGACTGATCAGACACTATAACCTTCCTTCCTCCAGCAAAAATTCACCCATCTCCATTCCATTTGAACGATTGCGCCACCGCCGCCTATGACCACCACCCTCCCCCTTTCCTCCCCCCCCCCCCCACCACAATCGATACCAGCTGCCGCCCGGCCTGCCCGAGTTCTTGCCCTTGCCCCTTATACGGGGCGAAGTGGGCGGGGCTGCTCCCTAAAAATTGCGACTCCCTAAAAATTTGCATGAGGGTCGGATCATACCTACCTATACTACTCACACAGAACATCTTGAGCACATGTTAAAACCTGTTCTGCTTTTCGGAAGAATAGACTATTGTGTACCAGTGGGAATGGATGACAAAATTTACAAAACTGCATACACATGGGTACTGGATGTAAAAAAACATGAGTGCTTATTCCATTATCCTCAAAATAAAAGAATAAAAGAAAGAAAAAGAAAGAAACACATGCACTCATGCCAGTGCACGCACACACATACACACACCTCTCTCTCTCTATCCCTCACACATACACAAACACGCACGCACACACACACACACACACACACACACACACACACACAACACACACACACACACACACCACACACACACCTCTCTATCACACACACACTCACGTACACACACATACACACACACACACACACACACACACACACACACACACACACACACACACACACACACACACACACATCACACACACACGTTGTTACCCTTTTTTAGAAATATGCACTCTTATATGCATAAGTTAAATAGTGCCAACATGAGTGACTTGCTTGCTATGGTTAACCATGCTATATCTGAAATTGTTAGTCATGCTCGTGACAGGAATCGTATTTTTGAATCAAAACGTCACTGCACTAAAGGAATAAGGTAAAAAGTGCATAAGGAAAAAAGTGCCAACATGAGTGACTTGCTTTCTACGGTTGATCATGCTATGTCTGATATTGTTAGTCATGCTCCTGACAGACATCATGTTTTGGAATCAAACTTCACTGCAATAAGGACTTTGCAGATTGACTGTGTCGTAATAATTATTATTATATAAAACTATATCATACAAAATCTAGCTGCGCCGTTTTCTACGGAAAGAGATCTTATGGACAAAAACTCTTAAAAGATCAAAGAAAAGATCATTTTCCGTAACATATATTTGAGTAAACAGACAGTCTGATGAACAAATAAAGTTGTATTAGTATTTCCACATCTTCCAGTAGTTTCCCAGATTCTTCTATTGAAATATACGTCTGCTGTACACACATAAAAAGAAGATAAGCATATAGGAACTCTTGAAGCCAGAAGATATCTTGAAAACTATTATTTAGATCAGTGGATTGGTGGTCTGGAGGTAATGCACCTGCTGCCTAGAAAGTGACAATTCCTATTTCGATCCCCATGTTTTGTTCCTGAAACTTTTTCCTCATCCACTATACCGTGAGTGCTGGTCTGCGTGCCAGTCTTTCGGGTGAGACGATATTAAATCGAGGTCTCGTGTGCAACAAGCGTTTAGCGTATGTAAAAAAAAAGTGGATGAAGCTCGGGTGTATAGTCCCAGTCTTCCCAATGAGCTCTCAGCACACTCACTCTGGGTAGGAGCCAGCCGGAGTCGGAAAAATACCTATGACTCTCATGGGATTCAAACTCAAGACCTTCCAGTCCGTAACCCTAGGTGCTAGCCACTTCGCCAACGTGGCTGGTCCATTTCAAAGCCCCTGAGCAAATTGCAAAAAACCCCAACCCTATGATGATAAAATCATCAAAGATTGACACTTGTGCTCCATCTAACATATACAATGCAAACAATTTGTTTTAGTTCAATACTGAAAGAGTTCAAGGCTTTTATGAAATAAAGATCACAGTGTGATATGTTTTATGTGACACTTGAAAAGAAAAGTGATATTATTATACTTTTTTTTATTGTGTACGTAGAATTTCAATGCTGTGTGACTTGAGCGCTGAATGTTATTATCTAAAATAGTTATAAACTTCTTGTCTTTTTCTACACATTGTATGATAAAAGGCTATGAAAACAGTGTTTTTTCTTGTCAAAGACAGAAAGAAAGAAGGACATTAACCTCTCTCATGCTCTTTCTTTTCTGTTCTGTCGGCTTTAAGGTTGCTGTTTTTCCCTTTTTCTTTTTTCTCTTTTTTTTTATTACTTCCGACATTTCCTATTCTAACATATTTTTTCATCAACCAGACAGGAGAGATACAGTTTCCTGCAGTTTTGATCATGCAATTTGACTAACGCCACCAACATCACATTCAGAAAGTGGATGAAGCTCGACTGTACTGTGTGTTTCTTGTGTTCCCAATTAGTTCATAACAAAGTCACTGTGAGTAGGAGCCAGCCAGAGCAAAATAAAAAAGAGTTCCTATGATTCTTATGGGATTTGAACCTACGATCTTCTAGCGAATAATCTAGCGTGCTAACCACTGCACCAGGGCAGCTGGTCAGGGTCTAAGACGCTCTCTCTCTTTGTAACTTTGAGCTAGGATCTGCTTGTATTGTTGGTTTAAGTCAGGACTTTATTTGGAATTTTGGTGTGTGCATTTTCAGGGGCACAGTTTAGGTACATGTCAAGGTGTTTAATTATGGCATCATATCACCGAAGACTATGTGAAGTTGTTATTCATTTTCTTCATTTTTTTTCTTCCCTTTTGAATTGTAGCAAAACGCCAAAGACCAGTTTAGGTACATGCCAATGTATATAATTATGGCAACGTATTACCGAAGACTACGTGAAGTTATACTTCATTTTCTTTATTTTTTCTTCTTCCGTTTGAATTGTATTGCGACCAAAGACCAAAATACAATAAATCCTTGCAGTGTTCAGTGTTCTCTGTCTGTCTGTCTGTCTGTCTGTGTCTGTCTGTCTGTCTGTCTGTCTGTCTGTCTGTCTGTCTGTCTGTCTGTCTGTCTCTCTCTCTCTCTCTCTCTCTCTCTCTCTCTCTCTCTCTCTCTCTCTCTCTCTCTCTCTCTCTCTCTCTCTCTCTCTCTCTCTCTCTCTCTCTCTCTCTCTCAGTGGTCAGAACATTGAACATTGCGTGGCAATTTGAAGACCCGGGTTCGAATCTGGTCGAGGAGATTTAATTAGATTGGAGTTAACATCAGTGCTGACTCCACTCTCCCCACAAGTCCTTCGGATGAGACTTTAAACCGAGGCCCCGTGTGCGAACGCACGCAGAACATCTTGCGCACACGTTAAATCCTGCTCCCCTTT
>CM060320.1:19229868-19232368 GCA_030674155.1 Stramonita haemastoma
TAGACTTGCTCTGCAAGTACCTGGAACCTCTTCAGTGCTAATCGCGCAAAGACTCTACTAACGATACTGACGAGGGATATGCCACGATAGGTGTTGCAATCGACGTTTTTACCTTTGTTTTTGTATAGTGTGTCAACGTTAGCATCCTTATGTCTGTGGTACTTTGCCTTCACTCCAACAGAGGCATAGGATTTCATGCAACTCGGAGATAGTGTCTTTTTGCAGCACTTCAGTACTTTGGCAGGAATACAATCTGTTCCAGGTGGCTTGCCAGAGGCAAGAGAGTCCAGGGCTTTGCTGAGTTCATCTATGGTTGGTTCTCTGCCAAGCTCTTCCAGTTGTGGTAGGCACTCTATGGAGTTCAGGACATCTTCTGTGAGTACACGTTCCTTTGCGTATAGCTCAATGTAGTGTTCTAACCAGCGCCCCATCTGTTCTTCGTTCTCTTGAATCACCTCCCCTGTGTGCAGCTGATTTCAAAGGGGTGGTTTTCTTTTGTGTTGGGCTCAATGCCTGCTTGATAATCTCGTACATCACCTTGATGTTGCCTGTGTCAGCTGCTTTCTGAATTTGGGAGGAGAGCTAATGTTTTGTAGTTGTTGTTTTTTTAAGAAGCTTATCATCTCTTGAGATGTTTTTGTATCTCAATGTTTTGGATGATTTTACTGTACTTTTCTTCTCTTTGGTCTCACCCGTTTTTTTCACCTCCTTCATGATTGCTTGATTTGAAGGTGTGTAGTAATACTGTGCTTTTAATTCAACTCTAAATTTGTATTTTTGTTGTCTGAACTCCTAGACGTCAACTGTCATTTTGGATGAACTTCCAGTTTTGCAACTTTTTGTTCGTCTTGATAACCTCTCTGGTCAACAGGTGGTCACTTCTCTTTTGTTGTTAAATTTAAGTCATCTCTGGTTACATTTTAGCGATAAACAAAGCATTTTGGCACCCCCCCCCAATTTTCAGAATTAATGGTCTAAAAGGCAATTGTTTTTATACAGGCATGAAAATTAAAGCAGAACAAGCAATATGATGAACAACTTTTTCTTGTTTCCCCCTTTTATCTGGATTTTCCTTAATGCTCGTTTCTCATTCTTCTTTTTAGATTCAACATCAATAAAGCTCCCTCTCCACTTCTTTCATTGATCAGCATCCAGAGTGATTCTTAGTATTCTCTCAATCAGATTTGGGCACTAACCCAAGATGCTGGGAGGCCTGAAGTTTGATGACTTTTCGCTGAACTTTGCCAGTGGAGGTCATAGGAAAAGATTCGACCTTCACAAAGAGCCGAGGACATGCGGACATCTGGTCATTGGTGGACACAAAGACTCCCTCTGCAAACTGACGAACCTGATCCATGGACAGATCCTCTGACTCTGGAACCACACAGGCACACAGCTCTTCACCCAGGTTGGGATCAGGCACGCCAACAACAACTACATCACGTACACCGGGACAGCTTCTGAGACGTTTTTCGATCCATGTTGGGTAGAAGATGTAGGGTCCTCTCATGATGGCATCACTTCCTCTTCCATCAACAATCAGGTGACCCTGTTCATTCAGCCACCCCAGGTCTCCAGTTCGAAAGAAGCCATCATCAGTGAAAGCCTCAGCAGTGGCCTTGGGATTATTGAGGTAGCCTTTCATCATGTTGGGCCCTTTGACGAGGATCAGTCCAGTCTGACCAGGATTGCATGGCTTTGACTCATCCTCCATGCTGACAATCTTGACTTCAGTATTGGGTAGGGGTTTTCCTGTATCGTGGTCAGTGAAGTCCTGGCTGACATCTGTCAATCTCGTGATAGATATCATTCCAAAATCAGTAGCCCCATAGCAGACACAGACGTTATTGGCTACGGTGAAGGCCATTTCAACAAAATGTTTCTGAATTGAGAAACTGCCTGTCATAATCGTATCCAACTTCCATGGCAATGTATGTTCATCTCTTGTCTGGGTTTCATTCTTTGAAATGTCAGCTAGTGACGAGAGAATTGAGGGCGAAATGATAGCGCTCTTGCACTTTTCCTCTTGGATAGAGGTCCATAGGAATTGACCAATGTCATCTGGGACTCCTGCTCTCATGTCACAGGAAACACGGGATTCTCCAAAGACAACAGAGTAAACTAGAGTGCCGCCAATCCATCCCATTGGTGATATGTTCAGTTTAAGCTCACCGCCAAAAGCAGATTTGATAAGATTGCTATCGGTCTGAATCCAAATGAGAAATGATCTGTGTGTACGAACAACCAGCTTGGAAAAGCCAGTTGTGCCAGAGGTGGTAAATACGCTGAAGACATCGTCAGGTTGCACATCCTGTGACACAAACCACTCTTCCTGTTCCTTCAGCCGACCAATGAAATCTCCTGGCTCTTCATTCTCCACCCGACGTACAAAGATCACTCTCTTTAAACAGGGTAGCCTGGAGGAGGTCACGTGCTCCCCATCCTCCTCCACCTGCACGTGATTCTTCAGCACGTTCCAAGGACTGTCAGTGACGTCAGG
>CM060320.1:19237368-19259868 GCA_030674155.1 Stramonita haemastoma
CAGCATGGAGCAGAGAGTTTAAACCTCAGAGGAGCAGCTCAGCATGGAGCAGAGAGTTTAAACTTCAGAGGAGCAGCTCAGCATGGAGCAGAGAGTTTAAACCTCAGAGGAGCAGCTCAGCATGGAGCAGAGAGTTTAAACCTCAGAGGAGCAGCTCAGCATGGAGCAGAGAGTTTAAACCTCAGAGGAGCAGCTCAGCATGGAGAGAGAAAACTGTAAGCAAGGAGAGAACGAGATCAAAGTGTGTGTGTGTGTGTGTGTGTGTGTGTGTGTGTGTGTGTGTGTGTGTGTGTGTGTGTGTGTGGTGGTGAGTGTGTGTGTGTGTGGTGTGGTGTGTATGTGTGTATGTGTGTGTGTGAGAGTGTGAGTGTGTGTGTGTGTGTGTGGTGTGTGTGTGTGTGTGGTGGAGAGAGAGAGAGAGAGAGAGAGAGGAGAGAGAGAGAGAGAGAGAGAGAGAGAGAGAGAGAGAGAGAGAGAGAGAGAGAGAGAGAGAGAGAGAGAGAGAGAGAGAGGAGAGAGAAGAGAGAGAGAGAGAGAGAGAGAGAGAGAGAGAGAGGATGGTGTGTGTGTTGTGTGTGTGTGTGTGTTGTGTGTGTGTGTGTGTGTGTGTGTGTGTGTGTGTGTGTTCACAAGGGCGGCTTTAATGCATTCTCATAAGAACAGAGAAACTGAACTAATTTTTAATTTGAAATGCATATTCTAGAGCCTAGGCTACTGTTTTACTGAAAACATAATGTGTTATACCCTCCTGATTACCTGCACATCCAGATATCAAATATGTTGAAACAGACAGGATTACATGCTTTTTATTGCTTCTAATGATATGCTATTTACAACACACGTATAAAAGCTAAAAATTACTTTTTGAAGAGAAATGAATAACTCACCAAAAATAGTATGATTTCTTTGGGTCAAAGTCTTTTCACTTCATTTGAGCAAAGAAACAAAAATACAAATTACATCAAGGCATTCTACATGTGCTTTCTATCTAATATGTACAATATAAGTCATTTGTATTTTCTTCAAAGTAATGCATAATCCCAAAGTCACTTGTGTTTTCTTCAAAGTAATGCATAATCCCAAAGTCTTGGCAAGCATTGCTGAAGCAAGTCATGAGCTGCTGTAGGTCCTCAGCAGTGTGGGGGGTTACTGCTGCATCATCTGCAAAGAGGAAGTGACCCAGGCATCTCAACTGGACTTTAGTCTTTGCTCTAAGTCTGGAGAGGTTGAAGAGCTCTCCGTTTGACCTGGTTTGGAGGTAGATACCTTCAGCTGGAGGACCAAATGCGTGTTTCAGCATCAGAGCAAAGAAGATTCCAAACAGGATGGGATCCAGGATGCAACCATGTTTCACTCTACTCCATATGTTGAAAGGAGCCGATGTTGAGCCATCAAAGATGAAGGGGCCTTTCATGTTTTTGTGGAAGAATCTGATGATATTGAGAAGTTTGGGTGGACATCTGAAAAGAGAAGGATATTGAAGAGGCCATCCCAGGTAAATGGATTGAGCCTTTGCCTTTGTGAGATCTATGAAGGCAACGAAGAGTTGCTGCCTTTGCTCCCTACATTTCTGTTGAAGATATTGGAGGGAGAAGATCATATCTAGAGGGAATTTGTTGGCACAGAAACCGCACTGGGATACAAGGTAGACTTGCTCTGCAAGTAAATGGAACCTCTTCAGTGTTACTAGTGCAAAGACTTTACCAATGATACTGAGGAGGGATATACCAGGATAATTGTTACAATCGATTTTTTCCCTTTGTTTTTGATAGAGTAAGGACGTTAGTATCCCTCACGTCTTGTGGTACTTTGCCTTCACTCCGACAGAAGCATAGGATTTCATGCAACTCGGAGATAGTATCTCTTTGCAGCACTTCAGTACTTTGGTAGGAATACCATCTGTTTCAGGGGCTTTGCAGAGTTCATCTATAGTTGGATTTGTGCCAAGCTCTTTCAGTTCTGGTAGGCACTCTATGGTGTTCAGGGCATTTTCTGTGACTACATTTTCCTTTGCATGTAGCTCAGTGTAGTATTCTAACTTACACTTTATCTGTTCTTCTTTGTCTTGAATCACCTCCCCTGAAAATTGATATGAAAGGGGCAGTTTTCTTTTGTGATGGGCCCAGTGCCTGCTTGATGCTGTTGTATACCACTGTGATGTTGCCTTGTCAGCTGTGATCTGAATCTGGGAGCAGAGCTATAGTTTTTTTTTAAAGTTTTTCATCCCTTTCGACTTTTTATGGCAAATTTACTTTTCTTCTCTTAGGTCTCATCCGTTTTTTTCCTCCATGATTGCTTGATTTGAATGTGTGTAGTAATACTGTGTGCATCTAAGGTCTTTGAATATGGGATTACTTTTCGTTAAACCGTAACTTTATGTTTTTGTTGTCTGTACTCATCTCTGCTCACGTTTTAGCAATAAACAAATCATTTTATAGCATGTTTTTCAATTTTCTAAATTAATAATCAAACAGGAAATTGTATGCAGGCTTGAAAAATAAAGCAGAAAAGCAATATGATGAACAACTTTTTCTTGCTTCCCCCTTTTTATCTGGATATATTTGTAATGATCGTTTCTCATTCATCATTTTGGATACAATATCAATACAGCCCTGTTTGTCTTCTTTCATTGATCAGCATCTAGTGTGATTCTTAGCATTCTCTCAATCAGTTTTGGGCACTAACCCAAGTTGCTGGGAGGCCTGAAGTTTGATGACTTTTCGCTGAACTTTGCCAGTGGAGGTCATAGGAAAATATTCGACCTTCACAAAGAGCCGAGGACATGCGGACAGCTGGTCATTGGTGGACACAAAGACTCCCTCTGCAAACTGACGAACCTGATCCATGGACAGATCCTCTGACTCTGGAACCACACAGGCACACAGCTCTTCACCCAGGTTGGGATCAGGCACGCCAACAACAACTACATCACGTACACCGGGACAGCTTCGGAGACGTTTTTCGATCCATGATGGGTAGAAGATGTAGGGTCCTCTCATGATGGCATCACTTCCTCTTCCATCAACAATCAGGTGACCCTGTTCATTCAGCCACCCCAGGTCTCCAGTTCGAAAGAAGCCATCACCAGTGAAAGCCTCAGCAGTGGCCTTGGGATTATTGAGGTAGCCTTTCATCATGTAGGGCCCTTTGACGAGGATCTGTCCAGTCTGACCAGGATTGCATGGCTTTGACTCATCCTCCATGCTGACAATCTTCACTTCAGTATTGGGTAGGGGTTTTCCTGAATCATGGTCAGTGAAGTCCTGGCTGACATCTGTCCATCTCACGATAGATATGTCTCCAAAATCAGTAGACCCATAGTTGACATAGACGTTATTGGCTACCGTCAAGGCCTTTTCTACAAGGTGTTTACGAATTGGGAAACCACCTGTGAAAAGAACATCCAACTTCCTTGGCAATGTATGTTCATCTCTTGTCTGGGTTTCATTCTTTGCAATGTCAGCTAGTGACGAGATAACTGAGGGTGATACAATAACAGTCTTGCACTTTTCCTCTTGGATACAGATCCACAGGAATTGACCAATGTCATCTGGAACTCCCGCTCTCATGTCACAGCAGACATAGGTTGCTCCATAGACAACAGAGAAACCTATAGTACCACCAATCCACCCCATTGGTGATATGTTCAGTTGACTCTCACCACCAAAAGAAAAATTGATAAGATTACAATTGGTTTGAAACTGAAGGAGAAATACTTTGTGTGTACGAAGAACCAGCTTGGAAAAGCCAGTTGTGCCAGAGGTGGTAAATACGCTGAGGACATCGTCAGGTTGCACATCCTGTGACACAAACCACTCTTCCTGTTCCTTCAGCCGACCAATGAAATCTCCTGGCCCTTCATTCTCCACCCGACGTACAAAGATCAGTCTCTTTAAACAAGGTAGCCTGGAGGAGGTCACGTGCTCCCCATCCTCCTCCACCTGCACGTGATTCTTCAGCACGTTCCAAGGACTGTCAGTGACGTCAGGATCCACGAGGAGGGTCGGGGCACGGGACACACTGAGGGTGTTGAGCAAGTCTGAGCCATCAGTCATCAGACACTGACCATTGACAGAGGCTGCTCCAGACATCCAGATACCTGCCTCACACACTGCTCTCTCTGGACTGTTGGGCAGAGTGTTGACCACTAGATCTCCCCTGGCTATCCCCTTGCCCCTCAGGTCAGCAGCAAAACGACCAGACAGTGTGTAGAACGTGGCCCAGGTCAGAACACTGCGCTGCTGGTTCTTGTCTCTGAAGATGAAGGCAGGGGACTGGGGTTTCTCCTGTGCCCAGTGCTGTAAGGCTTCTGGTAGGGTCTGGAAAGGGGCATGGTGCAGTGGTGCTGGTTTTCTCCCCACGTATGAACTGTATTTAACAGGAAAGTGTTATTTTAGTAACTGTTCACACTTTCTTCATTTCTTTACTGTCTGATCACCACATGTCAGACATGTGAGAATTCATTCTGTCTATTTTCTGTGTCATTGTGTCTCTGTCTTTCTCGTTCTCTCACTGCTTAGCCTCTGTCCATCTTTCTGCTTCTGTCTGTGTGTGTCTATATATAGATGTATATCAGTCTGCATGCCTCTCTGTATGTTTATGTGTTTGTCTCAATTACTCTTCAGGTATAAATGCATGTATACATACAGACGCAGCTGCATATCATTATACACACAATAAAGCGTACTCACATAAACACATGCATAAATTCATACATGGATGCATACATGTTATCAATTACGTCGTATGAGGGATATTCGAAAGTGTCTGTCTAATGATGCAACACCCAAGCTTGTCACATCTGTTATTCTCTGACGTTTGGACAACTGTAACTCTCTTTTGGCTGGTCTACAAGCATCGCCCATCCACTCCCTTCAACGCCTACAAAAGTCTGAAGCTTGACTAGTCCTACGAAAGAAAAAACTCTGAACACATCACTCCTCTCTTGGCATGCAATCTCTTCTGCTGGCTCCCTATCTCACAAAGAGTGAAGAACAAGATTAGTACCCTCTGTTTCAAATGTCTCCACAAATCTGTCCCCTCTTGTCTCTGCAAATGAATGTGTTCACCTGTACACTCCATCCTGTTCCCTACTTTCAGCTGCGGATACTCTGTGCTTCCGAACATTCAGATTCAACAGGAATGACCTCCCTGTATCCCTTTATCAAAAAGCCTACATTCGATACTTTCAAATCCAGCTTCAAAACACATTGATTTCTTTCCTAGGATCTTCCCCCTCATCATCTATCCACACTCTTCAACAGCCACCCCTGTCTTCATAACCGTGCTTAGACATGTCGTGGGCGTGTGGTGGGCATGTGTGTGTGTCCCACGACACACAGACAGACAAACAGACAGACAGACAGACAGACAGACAGACATGCATACAGACATGATTGTAGAAATATCTAGTCTCATCAGATGACCTTGATAATTTCACAAGCAAAATAGAACACAATTTTGCATCTCTTCAAGGATTTGTATTTATTTTTATGAATTGTTATTAGATATCGCTCAGTGCTTAGAGCAGTCACTTTCCCCAAGCTAAGGTTAAGCAGCCTCAAGTTTAGAATCAAGTTCAATGGGTTACCTTTTGCCGCCTTGGCTTCAGTACAGTCCCCCTGTTCACACAGCTGTAAATGGTTACCTGCCCTTTTAAAGTTCAGGGAAGGTAAAGCATTGAGGGAGAGAAAATGGACGCCGTCCTCAATATGCTGGGCCCCAGGGAAGCTGAGGTCTCTGATGCCTTGCTCCTTTACGACCACATAGGTTATGGAACACTTTTATTTTTTACCTTTTATTACACATAACTTAAAAATTATACATAGATATATGTATATATCTACACACACACACACCACACACACACACACACACACACACACACACACACACACACACACACACACATATCTATCTATCCTCTCTCTCTCTCTCTCTCTCTCTCTCTCTCTCTCTCTCTCTATATATATATATATATATATATATATATATATATATATATATATACAACTCCCTTAAAGCTAAGGCATCAGAGAATATGATCATTGATAATGTTCGGCTGAGAGTTTATGCAAGTACTTTAAACAATGCAAACCCACACTTAGTTATTAAGAAAAGGAAAAGGGTAAGATCAGAGCTCTAAATAATTTTTATTATAAAAGAAACGTGAGTATATATCATACCAGACTAATTTCAAAACAAACAATATTTTTTCAAACATTCTTTAAAAATGCCTCTGTCCTATAATCTCTGCTCTGTGACACATTGTATAGCTTGACTGAAACCTACCTGTTGGTGGAAGGTCTAGAGCACTGTGAGTAATCAGTGTTACGTGTGTCTGCCTTTAAAGCAGTTTCCTTAATAAAGGAAAGTGCCCCAGCGTTTTGCATTACTGTGGTATTGCATATAGGGACAACATTAATTTCGCTGTTTGTGTGTGTTTGTGTGTGTGTGTGTGTGTGTGCATGTGTGCGTGTGCGTGCGTGCGTGTGTGTATGTATGTGTGTGTGTGTGTGTGTGTCTGTCAATCTGGCTCTCTGTCTATCCCTCTGTCTGTGTATGCGCGTGTGTGTGTGTGTGTTTGTGTAACTGTGTGTGTGCGTGTGTGTGAGTGCGTACGTGCGTGCGTGCAAGCTTGCGTGTGTGTGTGTGTGTGTGTGTGTGTGTGTGTGTGTGTGTGTGTGTGTGTGTGTGTGTGTTTGTGTGTGTGTGTGTGTGTGAATGTGTGTGTGTGAATGTGTGTCTGCCTGTCTGTGTGTGAGCAGGATATAAACCAATGTCTCATGTACGAACACATCCAGTACATCTAGTGCATACATTAAAATCTGTTTGACTTTTCAGAAGGCCTATGTTTGCTGCTGGGAATGGATTATAAAACTTACAATACTGCATATACATGGGGAATAGATGTAAAAAAAAAAAAAAAAAAAAAGCAATTAAATACTTATTCCATTATCCTCAAAATTAAAAAAAATGCACACACACATACACACACGTGTGCGCGTACATAGAAATACACACACACACACACGTACACGTACACGTACACACACACACACACACACACACACACACACACACACACACACACACACACACACACACACAACAGAGTAGTAGGCACCCATCAGTCTCGGAAGACTATAGAGTTGCACTCTAAAGAAAGAGCGCAAATCCTGGGTAAGTAGGTATTGAGGGCAAGCTGGTCAACCATGCACACCCCCACCCCTCTCCACGCCACTGGAATGGTCTATTGGAAGGGCAGTCGCCAATATGAATAGTTCCAGTAACGTCGCAGGACCCGCCAGAACGTTGCCATGCACAGCCCCGACCCCCTCTGGGGACTCCAACTCCCCGATTTTTCACAGGGATGGTGTCTAGACACGACACCTGTGTGCATGCTGTTTTTGTGCATATACTTGTCATCGCTCCTACCGACACACATTGGCCTGGTCTGTCGAAAGGCGGAACTGGATTTTAACGCGTGTGCAAGATGTTTTGCGTGTGTTCACACACGGGGCCTCAATTCATAGTCTCATCTGAATGATTTTGACATTCAATTCGATTTTTTCGTCAAACTGGGAAGAAAGGGCGAGGCTGGGAATCAAACCCAGAACCTCACACACACACACACACACACACACACACACACACACACACACACGCACACGCACGCACGCACGCATGCACGCAAGCACGCATGCACGAATATGATCTTCAGTCAATATCAAAATAAAGTCTGAAATCCATGTATGGATATATCACATTGACGATTTATTAACACAAGGATGCTATTGACCAGACACCACTAAACCACATAAATTTCAATGTTTCAAACAAAGTAATCTAGGGTAGTGAGAAACGTGTTCATTTACAATAGGTTTATGACTGTCCAGTCAACATGTAGTAGGAAAAAAAAATGCAAATGTTTGAAAATCTTCCTGCTTCAATCTGCCCCATCTGAAGATCATACTACTGCAGAAAAACCTGCCTTGGGCTGCTCATGTAGCATTGGATAGATGACACAGTCATGCCTAAAGCTGTCTCTTTGACAAGGTTGACAGGGGAAATGTGGCCATGGCCCTGACAGGAATTAAATTATTATTTCAAAGACCAACTGAAGAATGGGGATGGGATAGCTCAGTGGTCAGAGCATTGGTTTTCCCCAAGCTAAGGTTAAGCAGCACAGAGCCTGGTTACCATGTGGATGACTGTCCGTTTGTGTACCTTGGCTTTAGTACAGTCCCCCAGCTGTAAATGGGTACTTGCCTTCTTGAGGGTTAAGGAAAGTAAAGCAGAGAGGGAGAGGAGATAAGCCCCGCCTTCAATATGTTGGCCCCTTGAGAAGTGAGGTATCTGATGCCTCACCCCCCTACGACCACATAGGTTGTGGGATACCTATACCGTCACCTTACCAGCTGAAGAGGCAGCTACCATAACCGGGATCCAGCACCAGACATGGCAACAGGAAATACTAGGTCAGGACACGTTGTGCTACTCCATTAAAAGAGCCAGCAGAAAGTTTGAACTTCAGAGGAGCAGCTCAGCATGGAGCAGAAAGTTTAAACTTCAGAGGAGCAACTCAGCATGGAGCAGAAAGTTTAAACTTCAGAGGAGCAACTCAGCATGGAGCAGAAAGTTTAAACTTCAGAGGAGCAACTCAGCATGGAGCAGAAAGTTTAAACTTCAGAGGAGCAACTCAGCATGGAGCAGAAAGTTTAAACTTCAGAGGAGCAACTCAGCAAGGAGCAGAACGTTTAAACTTCAGAGGAGCAACTCAGCATGGAGCAGAAAGTTTAAACTTCAGAGGAGCAACTCAGCATGGAGCAGAAAGTTTAAACTTCAGAGGAGCAGCTCAGCATGGAGCAGAAAGTTTAAACTTCAGAGGAGCAACTCAGCATGGAGCAGAAAGTTTAAACTTCAGAGGAGCAGCTCAGCATGGAGCAGAAAGTTTAAACTTCAGAGGAGCAACTCAGCATGGAGAGAGAAACGTAAGCAAAGGAGAGACGGATCAAACGTAGGGGAGCGTGTGTATGTGTGTATGTGTGTGTGTGAGTGTGAGTGTGTGTGAGAGTGTGTACGTGTGTGTGTATGTGTGTGTGTGTGTGTGTGTGTGTGTGTGTGTGAGAGAGAGAGAGAGGAGAGAGAGAGAGAGGAGAGAGAGAGAGAGAGAGAGAGAGAGAGAGAGAGAGAGAGAGAGAGAATGTGTGTGTGTGTGTGTGTGTGGTGTGGTGTGTGTGTGTGTGTGTGTGTGTGTGTGTGTTCACGTGGGCGCCTTTTATGCATTCAAATAAGAACAGAGACACTGAATTGATTTTTAATTTGAAATCCATATTCTAGAGCCTAGGCTACTGTTTTACTGAAAACATAATGTGTTATACCCACCTGATTACCTGCACATCCAGATATCAAATATGTTGAAACAGACAGGATTACATGCTTTTTATTGCTTCTAATGATATGCTATTTACAACACACGTATAAAAGCTAAAAATTACTTTTTGAAGAGAAATGAATAACTCACCAAAGTCAGTATGATTTCTTTGGGTCAAAGTCTTTTCACTTCATTTGAGCAAAGAACAAAATACAAATTACATCAAGGCATTCTACATGTGCTTTCTATCTAATATGTACAACATAAGTCATTTGTTTCATCTCAATAATCATAAGAACAATTTAAACCTTATTGCAAAAATGAAGTGTGATGTGTTTAAGGTACTTAAAAAAAAGAACCAAGTGTATTTTGTTCACTGTGTATGTAACATGTTAGTGCAGCTCCAATAGAACACTGGAGACTACTATTTTGAAAAGTTTTATAAATTGTGTCCCCTTTGTATCAGTTTGTCTGCCACCATATGCACCTGCCTTGTCGTGGCTGTGGAGCCTGTGTGCCAGTGCAATCTCCGCCAGCCTGGACAGGTGATATCAGTTTACAGCGAACAGCAACAACAGAAGCGTCATTTCTTATCAAAGACTGTAGGTAACAAACATGTACACAACTTCATTTCTGTTCGTCTGTTTCTGTGTTTGCTGCATTTTATATCGTTGTTACTTTGTAGAATCCACTTAGGTCCTTCGTTTCCAAAGGCAGCACATTCCCTATTGCTGAGATGGTTATTTCTGTAGAGTGTCTGAATGAAAAGGTAGAAAAGACGTCAGTTGGAGTGAGTACCTGAACAACATCTGTTGGAGTACCATTAACATTACCTCTGATTTTGATTGACAGCCTTCAGTCTCAAAAGACTAAGGAGTTGCACTCTAGGTGTTAATTCTGGTACAACGTCAGCTGTGGCTGGCCTGTCCCACACCAGAATGACAGTCCCTATGGAAGAGGGCACAGATGAAGTCTGATGCTGGTCTGTCTGCCTGGCCTGCAGCCTTTCTTCTCATTCTCTTTGCCTCGAGCTGCTGAGCAATTGTCTCCTCACACCTGGAAAGACCTATTTGCGCAGTCTGTCTCTAGGCTGGTCGTTCAAGGGCTGTTGCTTCTTAGTTGTTCTGGTCGACGTTTAAAGCTTTTATGTCCTTCTTACACGCGTATTTAACTCGTAGCTGTGGTCTGCATGTGGGACGTTTTCCCTGCACATGTTCTGCATAGAGGAGGTCTTTAGGGATCCGTTCATCGTCCATGCGCACGACATGGCTGACTAGTACATACGTCTCTGTTTCATGAGCGTATACATGCTGGTGCATTCAGCTCTCTCCAGGACAGTGTTGTTTGGGATATTGTCCTGCCATGGGATGTTCGGGATGCATTAGAGGGAACGCATGTGAAAAGCTTTGAGCTTTTGCTCTTGGTTAGGCACACAAAGTTCCAGGACTCGCTGTCATACAGGAGTATCAGGGTCTTTGTGTGCTTAGTCAGCTTGCTGTTGTTCAATGCTTTATTTGTCAGTCTGGTCATGGTAGTAGCTGCTTTGCCGATGCGCTTTTTGAGCTCAGCGTCAGGTAAGAGGGTGTTGTAGATGGTTGAGCCCAGATACACAAAGTCAGTGATGACATCCAGCTAATGGTCTATGATGCTGATGGTTGGGGGAGAGTCAACATTCTGTCCCATGACTTGTGTTTTCTTCAAAGTAATGCATAATTCCAAAGTCTTGGCAAGCATTGCTGAAGCAAGTCATGTGTTGCTGTAGGTCCTCAGCTGAGTGGGTTGTTACTGCTGCATCATCTGCAAAGAGGAAGTGACCCAGGCATCTCAACTGGACTTTATTCTTTGCTCTAAGTCTGGAGAGGTTGAAGAGCTCTCCGTTTGACCTGGTTTGGAGGTAGATACCTTCAGCTGGAGGACAAAATGCGTGTTTCAGCATCAGAGCAAAGACGATTCCAAACAGGATGGGATCCAGGATGCAACCATGTTTCAGTCTACTCCATATGTTGAAAGGAGCCGATGTTGAGCCATCAAAGATGAAGGGGCCTTTCATGTTTTTGTGGAAGAATCTGATGATATTGAGAAGTTTGGGTGGACATCTGAAAAGAGAAGGATCTTGAAGAGGCCATCCCTGGTAACTGGATTGAGCCTTTGCCTTTGTGAGATCTACGAAGGCAACGAAGAGTGGCTGCCTTTGCTCCCTACATTTCTGTTGAAGATATTGGAGGGAGAAGATCATATCTAGAGGGAATTTGTTGGCACAGAAACCACACTGCGATACAAGGTAGACTTGCTCTGCAAGTAAATGGAACCTCTTCAGTGCTACTAGTGCAAAGACTTTACCAGTGATACTGAGGAGGGCTATACCAGGATAATTGTTACAATCGATTTTGTCCCCTTTGTTTTTGTACAGAGTGACGACGTTAGCATCCCTCATGTCTTGTGGTACTTTGCCTTCACTCCGACAGAGGCATAGGATTTCATGCAACTCGGAGATAGTATCTCTTTGCAGCACTTCAGTACTTTGGTAGGAATACCATCTGTTCCAGGTGGCTTGCCAGAGGCAAGAGTGTTCAGGGCTTTGCTGAGTTCATCTATGGTTGGTTTTGTGCCAAGCTGTTCCAGTTCTGGTAGGCACTCTATGGTGTTCAGGGCATTTTCTGTGACTACATTTTCCTTTGCATGTAGCTCAGTGTAGTATTTTAATGAACGCTCTATCTGTTCTTTTTTGTCTTGAATCACATCCCCTGAAAATTGATTTCAAAGGTTCAGTTTCTTTTGTGATGGGCCCAGTGCCTGCTTGATGCTGTTGTATACCACTGTGATGTTGCCTTGTCAGCTGTGATCGGAATCTGGGAGCAGAGCTATAGTTTCTAAAAAAAGTTTTTCATCCCTTTCGATTGTTTTTTTTATCGCAAAATTACTTTTTTTCTTTTTGGTCTCATTTGTTTTTTTCCTCTATGATTGCTTGATTTGAAGGTGTGTAGTAATACTGTGTGCGTCAAAGGTCTTTGAACATGGGATTTCTTTTCGTTCAACCGTAACTTTATGTTTTTGTTGTCTGAACTCATCTCTGCTTACATTTTAGCAATAAACAAATCATTTTATAAAATATGTTTTTCAATTTTCTAAATTAATAATCAAACAGGCAAATTGTATGCAGGCTTGAAAAATAAAGCAGAAAAAGCAATATGATAACATTGTTTTCTTGTTTCCCCCTGTTTATCTGGATATATTTGTAATGATCGTTTCTCATTCTTCATTTTGGATACAATATCAATACAACCCTGTTCGTCCTCTTTCATTGATCAGCATCTAGTGCGATTCTTAGCATTCTCTCAATCAGATTTGGGCACTAACCCAAGTTGCTGGGAGGCCTGAAGTTTGATGACTTTTCGCTGAACTTTGCCAGTGGGAGTCATAGGAAAAGATTCGACCTTCACAAAGAGCCGAGGACATGCGGACAGCTGGTCATTGGTGGACACAAAGACTCCCTCTGCAAACTGACGAACCTGATCCATGGACAGATCCTCTGACTCTGGAACCACACAGGCACATAGCTCTTCACCCAGGTTGGGATCAGGCACGCCAACAACAACTACATCGCGTACACCGGGACAGCTTCTGAGACGTTTTTCGATCCATGTTGGGTAGAAGATGTGGGGTCCCCTCATGATGGCATCACTTCCTCTTCCATCAACAATCAGGTGACCCTGTTCATTCAGCCACCCCAGGTCTCCAGTTCGAAAGAAGCCATCATCATTGAAAGCATCAGCATTGGCCGTGGGATTATTAAGGTAGCCATTCATCATGCTGGTTCCTTTGACAAGGATCTGTCCAGTCTGACCAGGATTGCATGGCTTGGACTCATCCTCCATGCTGACAATCTTCACTTCAGTATTGGGTAGGGGTTTTCCTGTATTGTGGTCAGTGAAGTCTTGGCTGACATCTGTCCATCTCACGATAGATATGTCTCCGAAATCAGTAGACCCATAGTTGACATAGACGTTATTGGCTACCGTCAAGGCCATTTCAACAAAATGTTTCTGAATTGGGAAACCACCTATCGAAATTGTATCCAACTTCCATGGCAATGTATGTTCATCTCTTGTCTGGGTTTCATTCTTTGAAATGTCAGCTAGTGGCGAGAGAATTGAGGGTGAAAGGATAGCGCTCTTGCACTTTTCCTCTTGGATAGAGGTCCATAGGAATTGACCAATGTCATCTGGGACTCCTGCTCTCATGTCACAGGAAACACGGGATTCTCCAAAGACAACAGAGTAAACTATAGTGCCGCCAATCCATCCCATTGGTGATATGTTCAGTTTAAGCTCACCGCCAAAAGCAGAATTGATAAGATTGCTATCGGTCTGAAACCGAATGAGTAATGATCTGTGTGTACGAACAACCAGCTTAGAAAAGCCAGTTGTGCCAGAGGTGGTAAATACGCTGAGGACATCATCAGGTTGGACATCCTGTGACACAAACCACTCTTCCTGTTCCTTCAGCCGACCAATGAAATCTCCTGGCTCTTCATTCTCCACCCGACGTACAAAGATCACTCTCTTTAAACAGGGTAGCCTGGAGGAGGTCACGTGCTCCCCATCCTCCTCCACCTGCACGTGATTCTTCAGCACGTTCCAAGGACTGTCAGTGACGTCAGGATCCACGAGGAGGGTCGGGGCACGGGACACACTGAGGGTGTTGAGCAAGTCTGAGCCATCAGTCATCAGACACTGACCATTGACAGAGGCTGCTCCAGACATCCAGATACCTGCCTCACACACTGCTCTCTCCGGACTGTTGGGCAGAGTGTTGACCACTAGATCTCCCCTGGCTATCCCCTTGCCCCTCAGGTCAGCAGCAAAACGACCAGACAGTGTGTAGAACGTGGCCCAGGTCAGAACACTGCGCTGCTGGTTCTTGTCTCTGAAGATGAAGGCAGGGGACTGGGGTTTCTCCTGTGCCCAGTGCTGTAAGGCTTCTGGTAGGGTCTGGAAATGGGGCATGGTGCAGTGGTGTTGAGGCTTTCCCCAGGTGTAAACTGTACTTGATAAAGAAAAGTAGTTTTGTAATTGCAAAATTATACGGAAAACAGACATGATATTTTACCATTCACCATAGAAATACTTAACTAGAGAGCAAGGTGGTTTTAAAGAAATGTTTAAGAAAACCTGTTAGAATGTTACTTTTCAATCAAAAGCTACCCTTAAATACCCACAATCGAATCAATCCAATCCAATCATGCTTATAGTCCCGAGGACCACACAGGCTATTTCAGGGTTGTCACATTGTAACATTGTTAGAAGTGAGATTAAAACTGTGCAACTATATACAGATTAAAACGGGATATAATACCAACTCTACTGTCCTACCATGTAGCCACACACTGGTCAACCATAAGGGTCAACCCAGAGTGGGCACCACATTGTGAGTAAAACCACTTCAACCACATATGAAAAGTGATGAAACCAAAAGCAGATTCCTTAAAAAAAACTTTTTGTTAGTGACCCACTATAACACTTTCATCCATATCATATTTAAAAAGCCAGATTCTCTCAAGAAATTAAAAATGGTGTTCTGTGGAACATAAAAAAAAGGATCTTTAGGGAGTCTGCAGTAAAATGCTTGTGCCTTATATCCTGGACATCTCGACACTCCAGAGGCAGATGCTTTACAGTTACCGGCACATAACAAGTCACACACCATAGGGTTCCCTCACCTTTCAGCAAATGAACATGAGTGATATGAGAATAACCAATGTGTATCCTGGTGAGCACTGTTGCTTCTCTTTGGTTTTTGACACTCAGAGGGTAAACTTCTTTCATGTTAAGGTTAATATGCACATACCATTCAGGCACATTCCATTTCATGCCTGCACATTCCATTCCCCTTACCTTAGGAACTGCACACATTATTACCTTTTGGATATCAGATCTGTGTCCAGCATGGTAGACCCAGAAATTTCTATGGCACACCTGGCAAGTCAGTCAGCCGTTTCATTGCCCCAAATGCCTATATCCAAATAATGTCACACCTGTCCCATCTTAAGGTAATATACAGTTCGTAGAACTCCTGAAGCTTAAGGTGATTTATGTTCCTACAAACAATAGTCTTGAGCTGAGAGTGAATCCACACAAATGGAGTAACCTTTCTTTCCTGATTGCTAAATCAATTTTAGGGACAAAAGATACGAGCAATTTCTGAGTTCAGTGTGTACAATGAGCCATCCAAAGGCTCCAAAGTGCAGATTCCTTCATGGTAGGACAACAGGTGGCACAGGCCACACCCTCCTCAGACTTGTATCCCTTTGTGAAAACGCTGGTGTAAAATGGATGAGACATACATAGTTCTTGAGAAAAGATGTTGTAAGCCATCAACCTGGTAGCATCCTTCTTATGAGCAGCAAAAGAGCTGCATAAGACTCAAGATGTCAGAAAGTGTAGAACCAACCCACACCTGAAACTGTATCATCACCAATTGTTTAGGAACAATGGCCAATGACCACGAGACCCCAAATCACGCAAGTCTGACATGATGCTGTATCTCCAGGTGGTATTGTAGGCTTTTTCACATAAAAAGATGACCACGTGTTGCTTATCTATGAAGGCATTCTGGAATGTCGTCTTCTGGTGCACCAGATGATCCATGGTGCAATGATTCTGGTGGAAGCCACATTTTTCCTTGGCCAGAAGGCCCTTTACTTCAAGATGACAAACCAGGCAGTGGTTAACCACAAAATTCAAAGGAGTCTATTCCTTAAACAACATTATTTTCAAGATCACTTGCATTTTTTAAGCAGAAGAGGAGTTGTTCTTTAATATGGTGGACAGTAGGTTAGCCTATTAGTAATGAGAGTATCTACAGTCCACATAATTATGACTGATAGATGAAGAGGCGTTTTCCCCCTTTATCTTTGCTATCACTTCCCAAACCTTCCTGCCTGAAGTCCTGCTGTTGGGCATGGAGCAAACTGCTCCGTAGGGATTCCTCCACTGTGCCAAGACCACCAAAACATGATTACTGCCATGCAGATCATCATGCACTTCCATCAAAAGTCTAAAATCAACAACGGATCTCAAACTGACAGAACAAGGCAAGACAACATACCTTTTGATGCATGGAAGTAAGTTGGAGCCTTGCCATTTAGCACACACAAGTCCTGCTCCAGAAACACCTCCTCCAGGATGAGGCCTCTCATGGATGACTTTCTATTTCCCTAAAGGGGGAAGCCCATTCTGGTCCCCCAACAACAGAAAAGGAGGATGCAACTGCCACATTAGCAACACCAAACCTGTCTTTCTCATGGCAACTGACAGAGATAAAATAAAACTGCACACAGTGATGGTCTTGTGCAGCATAACCCTAGCAACCGCTGTCTGAAGCGGAGTGTCAAGGGCCAGATCACTGTGCAACAAAGAGTTCCCAACTAGCAATCTCATCCCACCAGACGTTCACGCTTTGTGGGCTTTGGCCCCTTCATGAATGGAGTTATACCAAGACAAAGTGAACTCTTTTTCTTCCTTCTGCATCCCCTGGAGTGCCACCACTGCTAGTCTCTGGTTTTGACAGAGAAGCTTCAGCTCCTCCCTATTGGATGCCACACCACGGATGTTCCACTGTAAAATATTGAACATGATCTTTGCTACTGGTCCCCTCACTCACCCCACATCAGACATATCCTCTGAGAGTGCTGAAAAACAGCTTTCTTGTATAAAGTCTCTCTCTGCCCTTTTCTGTCTGTCGAAAGGGGGCTTATGGTATTTTTTCTTGGGAGGTGATTTTTGCCCCAATCTCACAACCACCACCTCAACACTTCTGGGAGCACCAAAGGAGATCTGTTTCCAGCCCTCAACTGGTTTGGGGTAGAGGGGCTGGTTTTCCTTTGCTCTATGGTTTGGCAATTTGGACTCTTGGACAGGAGCTGGTATTTTCTGTGCACCAACAGGATGCACAGGAGTGGGTTTTAGGCCCATGCCTGAGGCTGTCTTCACTGGAGAGGGGGTATGGTCCATCACACTTGGTCAGCTGCTTACAGCCATCTCAGAGCCAGGAGACCCCCTGTCAAAACCCGTTTGACAAGCAACCAAAACTGATTTCCTGGCCACCACTGCATATGAGAGACCACTGCCACTGTGCTACCTTAGACCATTTTCTTGGCCTCAAAGGAGATTCTTTTTTCTACTTTCACTCTCTGTATTTCTGTCTCCAAAACCCAAGCAGGACACTGCCTCGATGAGAATGCATGGGTGCCTCTGTAAATCACACATTAAGCGGGGTCCTGACATTCCCTGTCATGTACTGTCTTTGCAAAGACTCTGCACACCTCCTGTCCAGAGTACCTGCTTCTCAAGTGGCCAAACTTCTGATACCTAACACACCTGAGTGGAGAACAGATATACTCCGAGACTTTATCGTTCATATAGCCAACTTTGATAGCCTGAGACAACACAGATGTAGAAAATGTGAGGAAAACAGTGTTCCTGGGGACCTGCCCCCCCCCCCCCCCCCCCCTTTCTTAACTGGATACACATCCACCACTCCCTTACAGGCCAATTCACTTTTTGTCTCTGCCTCAGACACTTTTTGTCTCTGCCTCCCTACGCCAGAAGACCCCTTTGCTGTTGTTAAGGGCTTTATGAGGGGGGGGGGGGGGGGTACCTTAACAGGGAAAGTACCAACATCGTGCACTTTAGAAGGGTTTCAGACTGTCTTTTAGAGTTGCATTGGACCAGAACTGTGCCATGACAACTTTCAGACAGTCTTCAGGTCACCTGCTAGACCTTAATCCACTGCGAAAGGACTTAAGTTTTGACAGAGGATGCTCTGCTCTCTCCCCCCTCAACCACCCACCAACTCAGCCCAGAACCGCTCTTTTCCCTGACTGCTGTCTCTGAGTCACTGGAGACATCTCCAACAGAGTCCGATTCTCGAGAATTTGTTTTCCGTTTTACAATTCTTGTTTTTTTACATGGAGCGTAGGCTAAATGAGGGCATAAATTTGTGGTCGCCTGGGCAAGGCATCTCCACTATAATCAAATTTCCTCCCAATTTCCGAAACAGCAGCTGCCTCCCCTGCTGTTTTGAAGGTCATCGTCAAACACAAGGGGCAAACAGACAAAAACAGTGACCTCAAAATCTGTGGACATTGTTTCTGCCTGCACTGAAGTAAGTGTGGTGTGTGTGTGTGTGTGTGTGTGTGTGTGTGTGTGTGTGTGTGTGTGTGTGTGTGTGTGTGTGTGTGTGTGTGTGTGTACATGTGTGTACAAGTGTGTATATGTACGTGTGTGTATGTGTATGTGTGTGTATTTTATTTTTATTTATTTAATTTATTTATTCTTTTTATATCGAGGATAACAGAATAAGTAATCGTGTGTTTTTTTTCATCCGGTCCCCGTGTGTATGCAGTTTTGTAAATATTGTCATCTCTTACCACCGGCACACGATGGCCTACTCTTACGAAAAGCAACAGGATTTAACGTGTGCGCAAGATGTTCTACGTGCGTTCGCACACGGGGCCTCGGTTTAAAGTCTCATCCGAAGGTCTTTTGGGGAGAGTGGAGTCAGCACTGATGTTAACTCCAGGAGAAAAATCTCCTCGACCGGACTCGAACCCGGGTCGTCAAATTGCCAGCGCAATGTTCTGACCACTAGGCTATCCGCCCCAATATGTGTACACATATGTGTATGTATGTGTGTGTGCGTGTCTCTGTGTGTGCATGTGGGCATGTGTATGTGTATGCATGAATGCATGTAAAGTCAACATGTAGTCCAAAAGATACCAGTGTTTGGATATTCAATGCCCCAGCCTGCCCCGTCTGGAGGAGCAGCAAGATCCTTGGGCTGCAGATGCAGCAAGGATAGAGGACACACACATGCCTAAAGATGTCTCCTTTGGCGAGGCTGAAAATGTGACCATGGCTCTTGCAGGAAACAGTATTTTGAAGGCCAAATGAAAAAGGAGCTACCTCAGCATATAGCCAGGATCTGACACCAGACATGGCAACAGGAAATACTTGATCAGGACAAGGAGCACTACTCCATCAAAAGGGAAAGCTGGATGTTTAAATTTTAGAGAAGGGCTGCATCAAAAGAAAAGTATAAGAGGAGCAAAGGGGGATCATAGAACCAACTATCAACTGTTCCAAGTTCTTTCTTCATCTGACCAGGATGCAATACAATGTCCATCCTATGCATCTGTCTCTATGGTCAGTATGAGAGAACCTGCTGACACTTAAACCATCTCCTTTGTTCCCATGATCCTCACATAGAAGCAACATCTATCAGCATGATCATCATTGTATTCAGCATCATCACATTCATCATTATTATCACCATCATCATCACCACCATCATTGTATTCACCATCATCGCCATCATCATTATAATCACCACCATTCTCCTCCTCCTCCTCCTCCTCCTCACCATCGCCATCATCATCATCATCATCATCATCATCATCATCATCATCATCATCATCATCATCATCATACACCACCACCACCACCACCACCACCACCACCACCACCATCATCATCATCATCATATCATCATCATCATCATCATCATCATCATCATCATCATAACAATAGGTTCATGCCTTCGAAAAAATGCGAATAAAGACAAAAGCGTATAGGCACAGAGTACATAATTGTTATAAAACAACCTGAGCACATATAACACAGCTAGATATTAGCTCTTGTTTTTCCTCCACTACTTTTTCCTCAATAATACTTTGTGGTCAAGTGGAGAATTGCATCTCTAGTAGATCCAAGTGTAGGCCATTTATATTTTTTCCAAACTTCTCTTGCCTGTGCATGCACTTAAAGTGTATTGCAATGTTTGGGTTACTATCCAGCTAAGACTGACCACTTGGCTGGATACAAACTTTACGACCTCCCTTGCATCTTTTAATAGGATCCCCAAACTTAAGGGACAAAGATTCACTAGGTGCTTATTTTTTCTTATTCAATTTTTTTTCATCATATATTCTAAGCTTATTTTCTTTCTCTTTTTATCATCATCTGTTGGGGGCAGCTTCCAAAGGCCACAGGAATATCAAATATTCCTTTGAATGCAATTGACACTTTTAAATTCTGAAAAGTATCTTGCTGTAAGGTACTACAGCAGGTGGAGTTTCAATCACTGCCGGGACCTCTGATGAGGGCTCATCCAGGAGCCAAAACTTGAGTCAGGTCAGGCCAGAGGCATGGTTCTTACTCAAAAGTGCCTAAAATCCTGCCATTGAAATACATTCCCTAGTATTTATTTTCATTTCAATCTGTAATTTATTGAATCTTTAATAGGTAATTTTCAAAATGATTGAGAAGTAAGTACCTGCATTTTTTTCCTCCAATACTTTTTCCTCAGTAATACTGTGTTGTCAAGTGGGAAATTGTAACTCTAGTAGGTCCAAGTGTAGGCCATTTATATTTTTTTCCAAACTTAGTTTGCCTGTGCATGCACTTAAAGTGTATTGCAATGTTTGAGTTATTACCCAGCTAAGACTGACCACTTGGCTGGATACAAACTTTATGACCTCCCTTGCATCCATTAATAGGATCCCCAAACATAAGGAACAAAGATCACTAGGTGCTTATTTTCTCTTATTCAATTTTTTTTCAACATATATTCTAAGCCTATTTTCTTTCTCTTTTTATCTTCATCTTTTGAGGGCAGCTTCCAAAGGCCACATGAATATCAAATATTCCTTTGAATGCAATTGACACTTTTGAATTCTGAAAAGTGTCTTACTGTAAGGTACCACAGCAGGTTGAGTATTAATCACTGCCAGGACCTCTGATGAGGGCTCATCCAGGAGCCGAAAACTCGAGTCAGGTCAGGCCAAATGTCATGGGTCTTATTCAAAAGTGCCTACAATGTTGCCAGTGAAAGACATTAATCCCTAGTATTTCTTTTCATTTAAACTTTTTTTTATATTAAATCTTGGATAAGTCATTTTCAAAATGATTTAGAAGTAGGTATCTGCACTTGTTTTGCCTCAACTACTTTTCCCTCAATAATACTTTGTGGTCAAGTGAGGAATCGCATCTCTAGTAGATCCAAGTGTAGGCCATTTATATTTTTTTCAAACTTATTTTGCCTGTGCATGCACTTAAAGTGTATTGCAATGTTTGGGTTATTACCCAGCTAAGACTGACCACTTGGCTGGATACAAACTTTATGACCTCCCTTGCATCCATTAATAGGATCCCCAAACCTAAGGGACAAAGATTCACTAGGTGCTTATTTTCTCTTATTCAATTTTTTTTTCAACATATATTCTAAGCCTTTTTTCTTTCTCTTTTTATCTTCATCTTTTGATGGCAGCTTCCAAAGGCCACAGAAATATCAAATATTCCTTTGAATGCAATTGACACTTTTAAATTCTGAAAAGTATCTTGCTGTAAGGTAAACCTGCACTTGTTTTTCCTCCACTACTTTTTCCTCAATAAAGCTAGATATTAGAAGAGACTCTGTAAAATGCACAGAAATACTCCATCCCCTTTCCCATGATGTATGATATTATAAACTAAGGTATTAAATGAAACTGACGTGGAGGAGTGATAGTACGCTTAACAGTGGGTCTGCAGTAAACTGATTCAGGTGGCTTCATATATATGGGTCACAAAATACTGTTAGTGTGTACTCAGTTGAGAACATTACGTTTGATTTAGCTCTCTCTCTCTCTCCATATACATATATATAATATATATATATATATATATATATATATATATATGTGTGTGTGTGTGTGTGTGTGTGTGTGTGTGTGTTTGAGAGAGAGAGAGAGATATGAAATAACAAATAATCTTTATATTTCAAGGGTTACAGATAAGTATTCACATGCTTTTTTCATCTGGCTCTAGCCCCGATTAGGGTCAATGAAATAGCATGAAGCTGGGGCTGTTTTCTGGAGGAGATAGCATGGTCACAAAAGCAGCCCTGCCCATTATGTTATTTTCTTTTCCTATCTCCAACTGTATTTGTTTCCCTATCAGTGATTTTTTCAACAAAATTCTGTAAGGATATAAATCTCCTCTTGCGATTAAATTTTTTTGTTTACATGAACACGTGGGATCTGGGTTGATCATCTCATTTGAAAGACTAATACCTCAACCACCACT
>CM060320.1:19264868-19277368 GCA_030674155.1 Stramonita haemastoma
GTCATTGGTGGACACAAAGACTCCCTCTGCAAACTGACGAACCTGATCCATGGACAGATCCTCTGACTCTGGAACCACACAGGCACACAGCTCTTCACCCAGGTTGGGATCAGGCACGCCAACAACAACTACATCACGTACACCTGGACAGCTTCTGAGACGTTTTTCGATCCATGTTGGGTAGAAGATGTAGGTCCTCTCATGATGGCATCACTTCCTCTCCCATCAACAATCAGGTGACCCTGTTCATTCAGCCGCCCCAGTCTCCAGTTCGAAAGAAGCCATCATCAGTGAAAGCCTCAGCAGTGGCCTTGGGATTATTGAGGTAGCCTTTCATCATGTCACTTCCCTTGACGAGGATCAGTCCAGTCTGACCAGGATTGCATGGCTTGGACTCATCCTCCATGCTGACAATCTTCACTTCAATATTGGGTAGTGGTTTCCCGGTATCGTGGTCAGTAAAGTTCTGACTGATATTGTTCAGCAACAAGGTTGAGACATAACCACAGTCAGTGGATCCATAGCTAATGGCAACATTATGACCCACCTTGAGTGCCATCTCAACATAATGCTTTCCAATTGGCAAGCCACCAAGCCCTACTGTGCTTAGCTTCCAAGGGAGTGGATCTGTAGCTCCTGTTTGATTTTTGCTGTCTGCAATTTTGGTTAGGGCAGCAAGAAGCGAGGGTGAAATGATTGCAGTTTGGCACTTTTCTTCCTGGATACAGGTCCACAGGAACAGAGCCATGTCATCAGGGACTCCTGCTCTCATATCACTGCAGATATGGACACCCCCACCCACAAGAGTATAGAGGAAACAACCACCCATCCACCCCAATGGAGCTAAGTTGAGTACACTATCCTCAATGCCAAACCTATGAACCAATACGTCATCTCTTTGCATCCAATCAAGAAATGATCCTTGAGTGCGGATGACCAGTTTAGAAAAGCCAGTGCTTCCAGAGGTGGTAAACACGCTGAAGACATCGTCAGGTTGGACATCCTGTGACACAAACCACTCTTCCTGTTCCTTCAGCCGACCAATGAAATCTCCTGGCTCTTCCTTCTCCACCCGACGTACAAAGATCACTCTCTTTAAACAGGGTAGCCTGGAGGAGGTCACGTGCTCCCCATCCTCCTCCACCTGCACGTGATTCTTCAGCACCTTCCAAGGACTGTCAGTGACGTCAGGATCCACGAGGAGGGTCGGGGCACGGGACACACTGAGGGTGTTGAGCAAGTCTGAGCCATCAGTCATCAGACACTGACCATTGACAGAGGCTGCTCCAGACATCCAGATACCTGCCTCACACACTGCTCTCTCCGGACTGTTGGGCAGAGTGTTGACCACTAGATCTCCCCTGGCTATCCCCTTGCCCCTCAGGTCAGCAGCAAAACGACCAGACAGTGTGTAGAACGTGGCCCAGGTCAGAACACTGCGCTGCTGGTTCTTGTCTCTGAAGATGAAGGCAGGGGACTGGGGTTTCTCCTGTGCCCAGTGCTGTAAGGCTTCTGGTAGAGTATGGAAACGGGGCATGGTGTATTGGCGTTATTGGTCCCACCAAGTATGAACTGTATTTGATTAAAAATAATGAAAGCATTCGTTGTCATTTATGATTACTTGGAAAGCAGTCATGACATTTACTATTTGCCATAAGTCTAACAAAAATGTAAACAAGGATGTTTTGAAAAAACAGCTGAAAGAAGTTTGTTTGAATTTTACACTCCTCAACCAAGGCTCTTACTCAAATATCAAAATAAGGACCAGTTTGCTGAAAAAAAGTGACTGTTTACTTTTTAGTTAAGAATATAAACATAAATACTCTAATGTGTTGACAACACACTCTCCATGCAAAAATTCATTACCCAGACCTGTCAGTCATGTTACTATCAAATACGGCGCATTAGTGCAATTCGAAAGTACCTGTCCACTGATGCAACATCCAAACTTGTCACTTCTCTTATTCTTTCACGTCTGGACTATTGCAATTCTCTTTTAGCTGGTCTGCCAGCATCATCTATCCACTCCCTCCAAGGTATACAAAACTCTGCAGCTCGTCTGGTCCTCAGAAAGAAAAAATCTGAGCACATTACCCCTCTCTTGCAATCTCTCCACTGGCTGCCCCTATCACAGAGAGTAATCTACAAGATCAATACCCTCTGTTACAAATGTCTCCACAAAACTGCACCCTCCTACCTCTGTGAATGTCTTCACTTGTACACACCTTCTCGCCCCCTCGCTCAGCTGCAGATACTTTGTCCTTAAGAATACCTAGATTCAACCTATCTACCCTTGGCCGCTGCTCTTTCTCTGTTTCTGGTCCATTGATCTGGAACGATCTTCCTCTCTCCCTCCCGCAAAAGCCTACTTATGACACTTTTTAATCCAACCTCAAGACACACTTATTTCAAACCTAAGATTTTTTTTTTTTCATCTCTTGTCCGCCCCGCCTTCGACATCTACCTGCCAAAGTGTATAGCGCGCGCGCGCGCGCGCGCGCGCGCGTTGTGTGTGTGTGTGTGCGGTGTGTGTGCGCTTGCGTGTGTGAGTACGTTCGTACGTTCGGATTTGCTAGGACCATAGATTGCTATTGATTGTATGTGTGATGTATAGGTCGAATGCAAGCGCTTTGATTTGTTTTACAAGATATAGCGCTATATAAGTTCCATGTATTATAATTATTATTTTAGAAAAGAAAATGTGTGCACACTAATGTCCCCAGGACACTGGCAGACCTTTGTAATTGATATTTGCGTATTCACGTTAGATTTTAAGCATTGTTGGTGTCAGTATCCTGAGGATTTTTCTGAATATTTGCACAGTTTTGTTCAGTTGATTTTTGTTCTGCATTTTCCATTTTTAGTGAAGTCTACCTATTTGTAGTGGTGTCTACCTTTTTCAATGGCTTGCTTCTCTTAAAGCTGCTTGTATCTCTTGTATCTCTGCTTGTATTACATCTTCATGAAACCAGTTGTAATCCATAGCTGGTTATTTCTGTTGGCTTATCCCTAGGGTTTGTGTCACTGTTTTATTCACAACTAAATTGGTTGATTTGTTATAACAGGTGAAACAGTTACTGGAAAAAAAGGGGGGGAAATATTTTAGTTAGCTCCTTTTTTTGTTTTTTTCTCTTCTGAATGATTTAGAATCTGTCATAACGTCTATATTGTCCATTAAAATCAAATTTGAGCTCACTTGCCACACACACACACACACACACACACACACACACACACCACACACACACACACACACACACACACACACACACACTCACACACACACACCGTTTGCAAAAATTCATACTGGGTGAACATACGATTAATGCAGTGCAATGTATTCTCCACAAGTACAAGCTTACACTGCTAAATGTTTCCTCCTCCAATTCTCGTCACTTGGTTGTATCCATTTTGAAAATAATATACTAAATCATTGAATATTTTAAGGGGATCCAGAAGTCCTCAATGTCCTTAAAGGTACAGATATAGTCACCCTATCCTGAGAGAAGAAATGAAAACAGCAGTCAGGTCGCTGAAAAGGGGGAAGTCAGCAGGGGCTAACAAAATTCCAGCTGAGTTAGTTCAAGCTGGAGGGGTAACCATGATCAATGCTCTACTTAAAATCTGCAGCACGTAGTGACAGACAGGAAAATGGCCAACACCATGGACACAGTCATTCATCATCACCCTCACCACGAAAAGAAATATACAAAAGTGCCAGAATTACCGCACAATCAGCCTCATATGCCACCCAAACAAAGTCGTGTTGAAGCTTATATCGGACAGACTGAAGCCCCAAGCAAAGACCATGATTGCTGAGAATCAAGCAGGTTTCAGAGCAGGGCGTATCACAACTGAACAGATATTCAACCAGAATATTCTGTGAGCAGTACCTTCAACACCAAGACCTCTACCACGTATTCATTGATTTTAAGAAGGCATTTGACAGAGTGGGGCATGCAGCTTTGTGGGCAACCATGAACTTGTATAGCGTCAATGAAAACCTGATCAGAGTCATCAAGCAGTTGTACAGCAAGGCCACCAGTGCAGTGTACTACAACAGCAACATTGGAGAGTGATTTCGAATAACAGTTGGAGTAAGGCAGGGCTGTCTACTCTCCGCCACCCTTTTCAACATCTTCCTTGAGAGAATCATGGCTGATGCACCGGAACATCATGAAGGATCAGTCAGCATTGGTGGCAGAACGATCACAAACCGCTTCGCAGATGCCATTGACAGACTAGCAGGATCAGAAAAAAAAAGCTTGGCAGCCTAACAGAGCACCTGAATAAGCCCTCCAAAACATATGGCATGGAAATCAATGCAAAGAAGACCCAACTGTTGGTCAATAACGCCAAGATCATCAGCACTCATATTAGGGTCGCCGACCAGAAGCTGGAAATGGCTCAAAGCTTCAAGTACTTGGGAGCCATTGTATCAGACCAGGGTCCAAGCCAGAAGTAGTATAGCAAGATTGCACAGACAATAACAGCACTGTCAAAACTGAACACCATCTGGAGATAAAAAAAAATATCTCACTCTACTCCAAGATCAGACTTATGTGCTTCCTTATCATATCCATATTCTTATATGCCTGTTAATCGTGGACCCTGACTGCAGATTTGGAGAGAAGAGTAGAGGCGGTAGAGATAAGATGCTTCCGGAGACTCCTTGGCATCTCTTACAAAGACGTCCATAACAGAATCCAGCAAACCATTTGGCCCTACGAAAATCTTCTAACAATCGTAAAGAAGCATAAACTTAAATGGTAAGGGCATGTCATAGGATCAAAAGGACTTGCAAAAACAAATACTGCAAGGCACTGTCCAAGGAGGAAGAAAAGAGGCAGACATCAGCGAATGGACAGGCCTAGAACTGAAAAGGCAGAGCATAGAGAGGAATGGATGGAACTGGTTGCCAAGTCTTTGGGGGCGCCCCCACACTCGCTAGACTACGGGATAGATAGATAGATAGATAGATAGGCAGACAGACAGACAGACAGACAGACAGACAGACAGGCAGACAGACAGAAGACAGACAGACAGACAGACAGACAGACAGACAGACAGACAGACAGACAGATAGATAGATAGATAGATAGATAGATAGATAGATAGATAGATAGATAGATAGATAGATAGATAGATAGATAGATAGATAGATAGATAGATAGATAGATAGATAGACATCTTTGAATGTAGACCAGATTTATACATGCCTCATACAAAAATCGAAATCAAAGAATCTGTTCAAATACAAAGAAACAGACAAACAACTATTCAAACTGGCATAGGATGGTGCTACTGGTGCTCCCTTTAGAGGAAAAACTCAGTTGACAAAGTTCTACCACAAGGAGTTTCCTTGAGCAGGGAATGCTAGAACTGAATCTATGTAGAGCTTTCCTTGCCAACTAGTTCAGCATATACAGCAGGTATAGGGTTCAATCTAATCTGTCAGTATTAGCCACACAGTACTCCTGTTTGACACTGACACAAACTGTGCTGAGCCCCCAGGGGCCAGATAAGGTTTCCTGCCCAGCGTTAAGTGTAAACACTAGGTCAAGGTAAAGGTGTCTCATAACCTATGCGGCCGTAGGGGAACGAGGCATCAGAGACCTCAGCTTCTCTAGGGGCCAGCGAATTGGGGGCTGCGCCCATCTTCTCTCCCTGGCTTCTTTTCCTTTTCTGAGCCTAAAGAGGCATTTACAGCTGGGTGAACTGTACTAAAGCCAAGCCGTGGAAACGGTCATTTATTCATTTGGCACCCACACTTAATGCTGCTTAACATTGGCAGGAGGAAAGCGGGTGCTCTGACCACTGAGCTATCCCGTGTAAGCACTGTTGACAACAAAGGGAAGTAGCTGGGTTATGCATTTATTGAGCAGGGATAGTAACTGAAATGAAGTTTGAAGATTTACTGCCATCAGTTCAGCATTACTAGCCTAATCTGCTGGCTGCTACTACATTGTAGCTATCAGAATTCAAGGGAAAATGGTGGGTATTTGGGAAACGGATCATAGGATAAAGAGATATCAAATCAAATCAAATTTTTATTTCCAGATGGTACATTGAATAAGCATTGATTTGCTATGTGGTTTCTGCACACGTTGTTTATGATTGTTTTCTGAACTTGATTTTGGTTTTATTCAATCACTTTACAATATTGGTTTTATTGCACACAACACACACACACACACACACACCACACAACACACACACACACACACACACACACACACACACACACACACACACACACACACACACACAAAAACCCCCCCTACATTCAAATGAAAGAGCACAGTTTTCTGAATCTTTGTATGCCAAAAAGTCAAAACACCAAAATGTCGAGGTGACAGGTTTCAGCAGTCAGCCCTTGATATAGCAGTACTTTATTTCTGATCAAGGTGCCGTTTAAGGTTAGTTCAATAGAGGTAATTGCCCTGATTGATAGTCACTATTCTCAAATCTCTTCTTTTGTTAAAAAAAATTGTGGATGTCAGGCGGACGTGACAACTCTGTACCAGTAACTGTACACGAACCTGTTTCAAGCTATACATGTGACAATAAACACACTCTGATGGCCAGAGAGGCTGCTATCAAAACTGTTGTTCAAGGTGAAGTGAAAACACCAGACCTAAAATTAGATGCTTTTAGAATTCTTAAACAAAGCTCCTTTTTAAACCCATAATTATGTGTTAAGTCTGTGTAGTATTTTCCCCCACATTGTTTTCATCCTGCAGATACAAACAGCTGTCTGGACGAGGCTTTGTATTAAAGAAACGAAACAAGATTGACAGTGGTTATGAAAAAAGTGATCAAATACACTCAATCAAATGAAATGGCATATCATTTTGTGATACACTGTTCATGGAAATAGACAGAGAGGTAGAAGAACCAGTCAACAGATAACTTTGCTAAAAAGGACAGAGAAACCATTTGTTTGAACATTAGGATATAACAATATGAATGGAAGAACGTGGATTAGAAGTTTGTATTGCAGTGTCCCAACCTGTTGCCATAAAGCTAAAGGGAGAAACTAGAAATAAAGAAAGAAAGAAAGAAAAAGTGAAGAAGAAGAAAAAGAAGAAGCTTTTGACACATTACCAAGCTTCAGGTACCAGTGTAGGAAAACTTAAGACATTTTAAGTACTATACAGTACTTTTGATGCTATGATTACAAACAAACAATTTAAACAACAACATCTCAAATTGACATTCTTCCTCCCCGCTCACCATTCCCCCTTTCTCTGAAAAAGACAAGTCTGTGTACCAATGAAAACTGAAGCTTACCAGTTAACTCCTGAAGCAGTGACTAGGTGTGTTGTGCAGCAGGCTACTGGCCCCAGTTGATATTTTGCTTATAAATAGGCTAGCAGAGAGAATATTTGCCTATGACATTAGTAAAGTAAAGGTGCTTGCAATGAAAAAAAAACAACAGAAAAACATCGTTAAAGGTCGTTCCTATTGTGTATGTGTGTGTGTGTGTGTGTGTGTGTGTGTGTGTGTGTGTAGTTTGCTCAACGCGCGCGCGCGTATGTGTGTGTGTGTTTTATGCGAAGTTTCCATGCCTCTCTCTCTCTCTCTCTCTCTCTCTCTCTCTCTCCTCTCTCTCTCTCTCTCTCTCTCTCTCTCTCTCTCTCCTCTCACACACACACACACACAACTACCACCACCACGAACAATAATAACAGCATAACAGCACAACAGTAAATGCAACAACAGTTATAACCAAAAAAAACCCATTAAACGTTAACCTTTTATAATAGGGTCAAACGGGTCATAGAACAACGACTGTGCTGGGAATACGGTAACCAAATCACATGACTGATCCACTGACTGTGTAAAATCTTGCCCTATCCTAGGTCACAATGCCACAGAAATCGTGCATTTCGTGTTTTTGAATAAGAACTGTAAAGAAAGTCGTTTACTTTCAATTGCTTATTAAGAAACAATTGTTTATGCCTTTGAAGTTTTCGGTTTTCTAGCATTAAGTGGTAAAATGTGTGGTCCTTTAAGTATAGGTTTTCTACTTTTGATTTGCACATTTGTCGTTTTTCTTTATTTGCTAAATTTGATAATACCTTAGCAGATTTATTTTTTTATGTTGTTTGATGCACAGGTACAGCCAATTTTCAATTTGGTGCAGAAATATGGGCTTTCTTCGCAGGGCATAAAATTGAAAAACTACTATTATTCCCATTGAAACGTTTCTTACTTTTTAATAGGTAAACACCAAACGATTTGGTTTATGGTGAGCTTGGAAGACATCCATTGCATTTAAATTCTTGTGTGAAATGTATGACAAGATGATTAAAAGTGGCTCAAATATGTGAAAACTGACTACCTGCCCAGGCATATAAACTTTTATATAAATTGGATGAGAGAGGAAAGATAACATGGGTGACAAATGTGCGTAAGTGTGTGTGTGAAAATGGTTTTGCAATTGTGTGGCTTTATCAGTGTGTTAGATGTGTTAAGAGTTTTCTGGCCTCCTTTAAACAATGTCTTATAGTTTGTAGATGGCAAAATTGGGAGAGTTACGTTCAAAGGAATGATAGATTTTCTTTGTATAAACTGTTTGAAGCACATCATTTTATTACAACATATTTAGAGATGACTATGAATAAGTTTGTAAAGTGTGTATTGACCAAGTTTCGATTTGGGGTCACAGATATATTGGTGCATGTTTAGAGATATAAGAAAAATGACAGAAATATGACGTGTCTAATGTGTAAACTAAGTTGAGAAGATTAGGTAGGCCTACATTTTGTTTCCTGTTGCCCAGTTCTTGAAGACTTAAGGATACAATAGAGTCTACATTCTTTCCTAGTTTTACAAGAGACCAGCACTATTTTGGCGAATGGTACTTTTATCCTCTACCAATGAAAACATTATACGAATTGTTGCTGTGTACCTCTATAAGTCCTTCAAACGATGAGAAACAATGATATCATAATTTCATATTAGATAGAAAAAAAAGTTATGTGTGCGTTTGAGGTGATAGGACATAAGTGTGGAAGGAACAACCAATACTAGTGATGTATACCACTTCAAATGGAGCCATGACCTTTTTTGAATAAACTATTCTCATTGTCATTGTCACTGTCATTCTCTCTCTCTCTCTCTCTCTCTCTCTCTCTCTCTCTCTCTCTCTCTCTCTCTCTCTCTCTCTCCCTCTCCCTCTCTCTCTCTCTCTCTCTCTCTCTCTCTCTCTCACACACACACACACACACACACACACACACACACACACACACACACACACACACACACACACACACACACACACACACATACACACACACTCATACCAGAACATCGTGTGTCAGGGTATTCGTCATGAGATCAAAGTGCAGTAGCTCAATTATGCCTTGGACACACAGTTGCAATAATATTGAAAAAATGTCCTATTTAAGGTAAATCACGTTCATCTAGGTAACAACCTAAAACTATCCCTCTCCCTCCCTCCTCCTTGGTACTATGTACGTGCCAGCGCCAGTGTTCACAAGCAGCCCAACCCCCTCCACCACCACCCCCCTCCCCCCTTTGCCCCTTCCAGTAAGGGCAGGCTGAGCACGCATGTACCCACCCAATTATCCAAAACAGCTTAAGTCAGCTATCATCATTATTGCCATCACTCCATCATCATCTCCAAACATGAGCACACATCCCTTGCTGAAATTCTCTGAAGAGATAACATTCAAAACTAGTGCATGACAACATTGAAAGTGTATGGCTCTGCCACATAACGTCACAAGAACTCACTTTTTCGCAATTTGTGAAAAAATGCGTCGATGCCCCGGAGGAATCGATGCGCTTTGTTACAATTTCAACAAAGTATATCGAGCTCCCCCCCCCCCCTCCCCCCCCCCCCCCCCCCCCCCTATCCACGCAGTATGTCATAAATGGCCACAAAGTGCATCCAGTCCCACAGGGGGTCTATGCAGTGTGTCACAAATTGTGTTAAAAAAAAAAGAATATATTTTTCATCAAGATCAGTAAGATCAGTACTCTCTGTAATAAGATCAGTACTCTCTGTTATAAATGTCTTCACAAAACAGCACCCTCCTACCTCTGTGAATGTCTTTGCCCCTACACTCCTCGTTCCCCTCCGCTCTGCTGCAGATACCCTGCGCTTACAAATACCTAGATCTAATCAATCCACAGTTAGCCGTCGCTCTTTCTCTATTTCTGGTCCAGTGATCTAGAACGATCTCCCTCTATCCCTTCGTAAGAAGCCTACCTTCGTCACTTCCTTAACGACTGAAACCACTGACCACGCTGCTTCACCTCCCTGTCATCCCTCTGCTTCAAACATCTCCACGCTGCCTTCCTCTACACGTCACCTTCACCCCTCTAGTGCTTCCCCAACTGACCCAGTTCTACCACCACCCTCTACACCCATTTCACCATTCAAACTCTTCTCTGTTCTCCCACAGTCCACATCTCCACCATCGCCTTCATCTTCGTCCTCTCTCTGCTGCCCTAACTCACCACTTTCTTCATCCTCTCTGTCTCCCTCAAACCTCCTACATATTTGTCTACACAATGTGCAATCTGTCTGCCCAGATGGAAAGGCCGATTTTCTTTCTGATTTTATTTCTGAAAAAAACATTGATCTCACATTTCTCACAGAAACCTGGTTAAAACCGCAAGGCCACGAGCCTAAAATACAACAACTGACGCCGCCTGGCTATAAAACTCTTTCCTTCCCCCGACTCTCCCGTGGAGGTGGCATCGCTGTCATCTATAAAGACACTCTGCATCCAGCGCTTTCTTTCTGCCACTCTCTTCCTTTCTCACCTGAATCTTTCGAAGTCTGTGAACTCAACCTTAGCTTACCCGGCCATTCTATTACTTTCTGCTGTCTTTACCGTCCACCTCCTAGCCGTAAGAACAATCTAACATCTTCAGTTTTCCACCAAGAGTTTCAGTCTCTCCTTGATCATTACAGCCTCTCTCCCAAGAAACTTATCATTCTTGGTGACTTTAATTTCCATTTCGACAACCAGTCTGCTCCTGATGTCAAGCGCCTTTCTCTTTCCCTGTCTAACCACTCTCTTTCCCAGCTTGTAAACGAACCGACACACAGATCAGGCCACATCTTAGACTGGCTCATCACCGATGCCTCACTAGACCTCATCACGTCTGTATCCGTCACTAACGAACTTCTTTCCGACCATTCTGCCATTCTCTTCTCTCTAAACATCGCTAAGCCTATCATAAAGAAAAAGTGCGTCACCCGTCGCAATCTCAAGGCCATTGATATTCCAACTTTCTCTTCTCAAGCTGCCAAATGCCTATCAGAAACCCCTGAACATACTGACCCTTCTAAACATTATAATACCGTTCTTAGCCAACTGCTTGACGAGCATGCACCTCCTACTGACCATTTTCTGCCTGATCGGCCCTGTGCTCCATGGTACACTCACGATATCCTGATCGCAAAACGCAAACGCCGACAACTAGAGCGGCAGTGGCGAAAGACAAAAACTGAAATAAACAAACAGCTCTTTCGAAAACAAATCAACAAAGTTAAAACCTTAATCCATTCAGCAAAGACAAAATACTATTCCTCTCAAGTTCTTGATGCCACGTCTATGAAATCCCTTTTTTCCCTCACCTCAACTCTTCTTGGATCTACAAAGGCAAGCCCTCTTCCTACTGTCCATAGCCACTCTGAACTTCCTGCTATATTTTCTTCTTTCTTCTCTGACAAAGTCCGCAACATTCGTTCCAAACTGGATCAAACTTCTTTCCAACCTGTGACTCCTGATCCCCAATTTACAGGCACTCCTCTCCTTTTCTTCCGTCCAACAACCGAGAAAGATATTCAGACAATTCTGAGAGAAATGACCATAAAATCATGCGATCTCGATCCTGTACCTGCTTCCCTTTTCACTCAGTGTATTCCACAGCTTATTCCTACGATCACGAAAATAGTAAATTCATCACTTCTTTCCGGAAATTTCCCACCAGCTCTCAAAACCGCTATAGTCACACCTCTACTAAAAAAGCACGATCTCGACCCTAACATTCTGAAGAACTATAGACCTGTTTCTAACCTACCTTTCATCTCAAAAGTCCTTGAAAAAGTCGTTCTCAGACAACTCAACAGCCATCTTCATTCCAACAGCCTCCTTCCGCCTTTCCAGTCTGCCTATCGCGCCAACCACAGCACTGAAACCACCCTAGTGCACACCTTAAATACACTTCTGCACGCTTCTGACACGGGAAAAATATCCCTTCTCACTCTTCTCGATCTATCTGCAGCTTTCGACACTATAGACCATTCAATTCTTCTCTCCCGTCTTCAAAAAACGTTTGGCATCACAGGCACAGTTCTCACTTGGTTTAATTCATACCTTACCGATAGATTCCAAACAGTAGCAGTTAACAAGATTCAATCCACACCTGTCAAACTGGAATGTGGAGTCCCGCAGGGATCAGTTCTGGGCCCTGTTCTTTTCACTCTATACACTGCTCCATTGTCACAT
>CM060320.1:19282368-19312368 GCA_030674155.1 Stramonita haemastoma
TACATAATATATATATAATATATATATATATATATATATTCTCTCATTCTCTCTCTCTCTCTCTCCTCCTCTCTCTCCTCTCTCTCTCCATTCTCTCTCTTCTCTCTCTCTCTCTCTCTCTCTCTCTCTCTCTCTCTCTCTCTCTCTCTCTCTCTCGACAAAAAAAGGGCAAGGCGTAACACACAGACTAGGGGAAGCATAGAAAACCACCATTCACCACCACCTGTGGAACTTCCAACACCAGGTCAGCACCCAACGGTCATTGACATCATTCTCTCCTGCTGCTGCTGTTGCTGCTACTGCTGCTGTTGCTGTTGTTGTTGCTGCTGCTGCTGTTGCTGCTGCTGCTGCTTATACTTCTGATGCTCCCGCTACTATACCAGACTTAAATTCCCTTTTTCTACTTTCTACAGAAGATATTTCGCCCCCACCCTAACCCCCATCGCCATTCCCATCACCACCCACGCGCACACCCCCTAGCATTCTTTCTTTTGGTTTCTTGGTTAAAGATGTAAGGTTCACCAAAAGTGAGACTTTTTGTGTATGCACTAATTTTTTGCTCTCCATTAATTAATGTATCAGCAGTCCCCCTTCGGGGATGATGTCTTAAACATGACGTCAAGATTCAAGATTTAATTCGCCTTTGACCCCTCTTGGGGCATGGAGGATTTCAGAAAACATAATCAACTGTGACATATATAATTTGCATGAATAGTTTACGTTCATACAGAGAATTTCACAGAAATAAAATATATAGACAGCCTTTTCATTAACGTCATGCAACTTTACTCTTAACTATGAATTTGCTAAGTTTTAATAACGTATTTGTATCAGAAGTGTGCGTTCAGGTTTTGTTGGTTTTTTCTTTTCGATATTTCTTTTTTATCCGTTCTTACCAGCATGAATGGCATAATATTCGGAAAGGCAGAATGGGTTTTGAACATGTGCGTAAGATGTATTGTATTTTTTATTGCATTGTATTGTATTGTATTACACTTTTCGTCACGAAGGATTTCTCTACGTGAAGTTTGGGCTTCTCTATCCGGGGAGAGCGCATCGCCACAATAGCAGCGCCACCCATATTTTTTTCTTTTCTTGTCCACAGACCCAGCTCTGCATTTGTTTTCCTGTAAGGGTGGCTTTTTTGTGTGTTTTTTTTACAGAATTTTACCAGGGACATCTCTCTTGTTGCCATGGGTTCTTTTACGTGCGCTAAATATCCCCACGTTGGTACACGTGGCCTCGGTGCATAGCCTCATCTAAAGGACTTTCGGGGAAGTGGATGCAAGCAGGCAGAGCACACGTATACCAGTCAGCAAGAAACATGAACGAGAAAAATACATGACTGATGAGTTACCTTAATTAACGTTTGTGGGCTGATTGCATTTTCAAAACTTGCCTCTACCATCCCCTCTCCCATCATTACGTTCTCCTTCCACCCCCATCCCCTCCCTCTCCCCTGACGGTTTCTCTGGATCACGTGCACTTCTCATTTTTAACACCCCCCCCCCCCCCCCCCTCCCTAGATGTAGGGGACGCAACTGGATCGGCCTGTAAACTAAAAAAAAAAAATCTCATTAAAGGAAATGTCCGTTTTCGTCCAGTCGGTACAGAGCCCGTAATTAACTCTTTGTTCTCTCTCTCTAATGTAATGACCGTCGAAATGAATGCCGGCACCCTTACCAATGACCATTTTGAAATGTCCAGTTTTAATTGAATCTGTCAAGCTATGTCCTGGCCTTACCGTTTAATTAAGAGCAGACCTACACACGCGCTCGCGCACGCAGGCACCGACACATGCTTGCACGCGTGCACACACGCACACACACACACACGGCGTGCGCACACACACACACACACACAACACACACACACATACATACACACATACACACACGCCCGCGCGCACGTGCACGTTGACGCCAGAGTTATATAATGGAAAATTTTGGTGTGTAGTGATATACTTAGATTTAGGACATGCGCATAACTTGAATTTTTTGTATACAAAAATACAAACAACAACAGCAGCAACAGCAACAACAACAACAACAAAACTATAAAAAAAAAAACCACGCTAAATCTCTCTCCACCCACATCCACCCCCAACAAAAAAAAAAAGAGAAAGTAACCACGCCCACACTGGAGAAATGAAATGTAGTTTTTAAATGCAGATAGATGTCCAAGCACTGTAGTCTGCGAATTTCAGTACTGTGAAATGTGTCTGTTAAAAGGGAAAGAAAAAAATAAAAAGAAAAAAAGGAACACGATACAGAGAGGAGAACGGGGGAACAAGAGTAAAAAATAAAAAAAAATGGGTACGGAAAGTAGGAAGCAGTTTGTGAGAAAGAGAAAGGGTGGAGATGAGGTTCGTAAATTGCACTTCAAAGTTTTTAATTAACTTCGACTTTACAAATACGACTTAATTTCCTGCACTGTTAAATTCGGCCATGCATTCTCAAAGTTGCACTATTCCTATGAGCGGGTTCGGTTTTGTTTTAGTTTGTTTTCTTTTTGTTTTGTTTTTATAGGGTTTGCTTTTTTTGTTTCTTTTTAGGTTGAATATGGTGTTGTTTCAATTGATGTGTGTACTCTTGTTTGTTTCTCCCCTTTACTGTGTATTGATGTTGCTTTTCTGTGTCTGTCTCTATTCCTGTCTGTCTGTCTGTCCTCACGCATGATCTGTCTGTCTTGTCTGCCGCCTGTCTATCTGTCTTGTCTCAGTGTCTATCTGTTTGTTTGTTTGACTGTGCGTGTGTGTGTTGTATCTATTTATTTCTTCATTTATTTATTCACTTATCTATTTATTCTTTTATATTGAGGATAATGGAATAACGACTCATGTGCTTTTTACATCCAGTTACCGTGTATGCAGTTTTGTTTTTCAGTTCCCGTCAGCACACAATGGCCTACTCTTTGGAAAAGTGGAACAGACATTTAACGTGTGCGTAAGATATTCTGCATGCGTTCTCAAACGGGTCTCAGTTAATAGTCTCATCCGAAGGACTTTTGAGGAGAGAGGAGTCTGCACTGATGTTATTAACTCAGGGAAAAATCCCCTTGAACGGGATTCGAACCCGGGTCGCCAAATTGCTAGCACAATGTTCCAACACTAGCCATCCCCCCCCCCGCCCCCCACCTCGCCCCTGTCTATGTGTGTGCGTGTGTGTGTGTGTGTGTGTGTGTGTGTGTGTGTGTGTGTGCGTGCGTGCATGTGTGCGTATGATGTATGTGTAGTGTGAAAGCACGCGCGTGACCACACACACACACACACACACACACACACACACCACATGCTTACACACGTGCTTGCTTGCCTTCAATTCATGCTTGTACGCATGCTATGATTACCTGGGGAGTCTGACACTGGTGTGGTCTGGTGCCTGCCTGCCTGCCTGGGCGAGGTCATTGCTCTCTTTAATGAAGCCGTGATGAGTCTCGGCATGAGGCAAGCGGAATGGCGACTGATTGTACGGGAGTGAGGAGAAGGAACGGGAAATACCTGCAGCTGCTTATCTAAGGGCCTTCTCTCTCTCTCTCTCTCTCTCTCTCCTCCTCTCTCTCTCTCTCTCTCCTCTCTCTCTCTCTCTCTCTCTCTCTCACCTTCATTGCTTCTCTGGCATCCTGCCTTCTTGGCTGGGGATGTGTATGGCACTAGGTGTGATCTGACATCGTACAGACTGGGAAATGGGGCCCTCCTTAGATTTTGTCTACCGGGCAGTGTTTTTGGTTTATTATTATTTGCTTGCTTGTTTTGTTTTGTTTTGGGTTTTGTGATTGTTGGTGATCGTGGTAGTGTGTTGTTGTTGATGTTCTTGTAATGCTGTCTTTGTGTGTTGTTGATCTTTGTTGTTAATGTTGTTGTTGTCCTCCTCCTCTCCTCCCCTCCTCCTCTCCTTCTTCCTCCTTCTCTCTTCTTCTTCTTCTTCTTTTTTCTTCTTCTTCTTCTTTGCAATTCTTCTTCTTCTTTGCAATTCTTCTTCTTCTTTGCAATTCATCATCTTCTTCGCAAACTTCTTCTTCGCATTTTTTTTTCTTCTGCGCAATTTCTTCGCAATTCTTCTTTTTTCTTCGCAATTCTTCTTCTTCGCAATTCTTGGTTTATTGGGGGTTTTGCTTTTTGTTTTGTTTTGTGGGGTTAGTTAAGTACTTTACAAACCCAGTCCGAAAAGGGATTCAACAATTCTCCCAGTTTGTTTTGACTGAAAAAGCCTGATAATTCTCTTCCTGGCTTGTTGTTTAACGGATAGGAACAGTTTCATTTGGATCTCACGCATCACTACCCCTCCTCACACTTCCTAACGTAAATCAATGTAAAAAAAAAAAAATAAAGAAAAAAAAAGAAAAAGAAAAAAAAAGGTAAAGATGTTCCATAACCTATGTGGTCGTAGGGGAACGAGGCATCAGCTTCTCTAGGGGCCCAGCATATTGAGAGAGGCGCCCATCTCCTCTCCTTCGCTGCTTTACCTTCCCCGACCCTAAACAGGGCAGGTACCCATTTACAGCTAGGTGAACTGGGGACTGTACTGAAGCCAAGGCGCACAAACGGTCACCCATCCAATTGGTAACTACGCTCGATGCTGCTTAACCTTAGCTTGGGGGAAGCGAGTGCTCTGACCACTGAGCTATCCCGTCCCTATATCAATGTATGTCAGAGAAAGAATGAATTTACACTGAACAAAAACTACCGGGGGGCATTGTACGTACGGGGCCTACGATACTTGCACTTGCTGCGTAAGTGGACACATGGCGTTACGTACTTTGCTGATACATGAACATTATTTCCTCGCACATTAATGAAGCCGCCTTTTCGGTGCCATGTGTTGTATACTGGTATGCTCCTATTTTGTCTCTGGTCAGTGACCTAGTAGACTGTGTGTGTGTGTGTGTGTGTGTGTGTGTGTGTGTGTGTGTGTGTGTGTGTGTGTGTGTGTGTGTGTGTGTGTGTGTGTGTGGTAAGTCAAGTCAAGTCAAGTCAAGTCAAGTCAAATTTTTCAGTGTACATTGAATAAGCATTGATTTGTTTTTTTTCATGAAGCCATCTTTAGGTAGCTATTTCTGTGTGTTCTTGTGTATGTGTTGTGTGTGTGGTGTGTGTGTGTGTGTGTGTGTGTGTGTGTGTGTGTGTGTGTGTGTGTGTGGTGTGCGTGTGTGTGTGTGTGTATGTGTGTATTATTTTATTTATTTTATTTATTCATTCTTTTATATCGAGGATAACAGAATAAGCAATCATGTGCTTTTTTTCATCCGGTCCCCGTGTGTATGCAGTTTTGTAAATATTGTCATCTGTTCCCACCGACACACGATGGCCTACTCTTACGAAAAGTGGAACATGAGTTAACGTGTGCGCAAGATGTTCTGCGTGCGTTCGCACACGGGGCCTCGGTTTAAAGTCTCATCCGAAGGACTTTGGGGGAGAGTGGAGTCAGCACTGACGTTAACTCTAGGAGAAAAATTTCCTCGACCGGAATCGAACCCGGGTCGTCAAATAGTCAGCGCAATGTTCTGACCACTAGGCTATCCGTCCCCCATGTGTGTGTGTGTGTGTGTGTGTGTGTGTGTGTGTGTGTGTGTGTGTGTGTGTGTGTGTGTGTGTGTGTGTGTGTGTGTGTACTTGCGTGCGTACGTGCATGGGAAGCTGTCAGTATAAGTAGCATCCTCCATCTTCTAGAAATTCTGTGCAAGGAATTCCCTCTTTTCTGTCCCTCTCTTTGCTTCTGCCTTGTTTCTTTTCTTCTTGTATTTCAAGGATAATGAAATAAGCACAAGAGAGAAGAGAGAGAGAGAGAGAGAGAGAGAGAGAGAAGAGAGAGAGAGAGAGAGAGAGAGAGAGAGAGAGAGAGAGAGGAGAGAGAGAGAGAGAGAGAGAGAGAGAAAATAATGGTTTAATGGTACCTTGGACTTGGACCACAATACACCAGGTGGGGGGAGGGGGGGGGGGGGGGGGCAGGGGTGTGAGTGTAATGCAACATGAAAGCATTCATAATTTTAACACTTACTATGGCAATAAAAAAAAAATGAAAGCATGGATAAATTTCACGCCTACTATACAATGAAAAATCAGAGCACGGACACACCTACATATTATAGTAATGAAAAATGACAGCACTATCAAAGTTCACACAGACCACTGCAATGAAAAATTAACTCGTGTATAGATTTCTCACCTACTATAGCAATGAGAGAGAGAGAGAGAGAGAGAGAGAGAGAGAGAGAGAGAGAGAGAGAGAGAGAGAGAGAGGAGAGAGAGAGAGAGAGAGAGAGAGAGAGAGAGAGAGAGAGAGAGAGAGAGAAGTAACGTGTCCAGGAAAGGTAGTCCTGACCAGGTCTCTAAGGTAGACAACCATGAATATGTTTACTATTAGGTAAAACACAGTTATGTTTCTTGCATTATTCGCTAGGGCCTACATGTTTCACGTCTCGCCAAGTTTTTCGCTTCGGTAGATTGAGAGTGAAGATCAGAACATAGTTTTTTACCCCCCGAATATTAGTTTTGTTGCTACGGGGGGTGGTTATCGATGTTTTTTTTTATTTATTGAAGAATCTTATAATAAAAAGATACCTGCATATATATCGCGGTTAGTATTCATATGATATCATAATTTGTTTTCATCCACAATCAGAAAAACTCTACAAAACATGGTTTAGTTGATCATTATTATTAGAAATAGGTTTTAAAACCACCTGAGAAATACAAATAATTTTTAAGAAAGTGGATCATGATGTCTAGCTCTATGGCATGACTTGAAATACTGTCACTTAGTGTTGTCTAAAAAATCAGTCATTTATTTTCTATTTGATTTTAAAATGTTGGTGTTAAGTTTCGAGTTTTTAATTTTTGTATTATTACTTTTGATTTTGATTCTCTTGTCACTAGAAAAGGATCAAACTAAATATAAAAAAGACCAAAAACCCTAGATCTTAGACCTATGAGACGGTAGGTCATCCCTCAGCGAGCTAGCTGTCATGGCCATTAAAGGACATCAGTGGTTTACTTCAGTACTCTTTGAGGCAATTTATTTGACACAAACAAGGCCCTTTCCTACTTGTAAACAATTCCATCCATACATGATAATGCTGAGGTTACTCTTTCCAGTGAAAAAACTTGATTGCAGACTGTATTGTATTGTATTGCATTATATATCTATATTTTTTTAATTCTTTTATTTCGAGGGTAATGGAATAAGCACGCATGTGCATTTTTACATCCAGTTTCCGTGTGTATGCTGTTTTGTAAATTTTGTTATCTGTTCCCATTGCACATGATGGCCTACTCTTCCGAAAAGCGGAACGGGTTTTAACATGTGCGCAAGATATACTGTGTTATAGAGCATTGTATTGTATTGTGTTGCACTGTATACCACTGTCAACCACAGCATATTTCTCTAAGTGGTATTGGGACGGCTCTACTCGGGGCAGTACCACCTCTCTCCATGGTGCTGATTACAAGGGGGGACACTGGTGTCCTCCTAAATATCACCCATGAGCTACACTGATACAAAAGATAAAAAGGTGTCCCATAACCTGTGTGGTGGTAGGGGAGCGAGGTGTCAGAAACCTCGGCTTTTCTAGGGGTCAGCATACTGAGTGCGGAGCCCATCTCCTCTCCCTCGCGGCATTACCTTCCTTGACCCTAAATAGGACAAGTACCCATTTACGGGGGCATGGGATAGCTCAGTGGTCAGAGCGCTTGCTTTATAGACTAATATTCTGAAGAAGTTGTAGGCTGGAACCGCTGCTCACCTGTCCATTAAGAGGTGTTCGTTTCCCCAGGAGTTGAGCAGTGTCTCTAAATCCAACCCTCAGCAAGTTCTTCAGATGACACACCCTGTGTGCCTTGAAGGCTACCCAGGTTAAGTAGTGTTGAGTGTCGAGCGTGGTTGCCAATTGGATGGGTGACCGTTTGCTCGCCGTGGCTACAGTACAGTTCCCTCAGCTGTAAATGGGTACTGCCCTCTTTAGGGTCAGGGAAGGTAAAGCAGCGAGGGAGATGAGATGGGCGCCGCCCTCAACATTCTGGCCCCTGGAGAAGCTCAGGTCTCTGATGCCTCGCTCCCCTACGACCACACAGGTTATGGGACACCTTTACCTTTACCTTTTACCCATTTACAGCTGGGCGAACTGGGGGACTGTAATGAAGCCAAGGCACGCAAACAGCCCCCCATCCAGTCGGTAACCACGCTGGATGCTGCTCAACCTTTAAAGCAAGTGCTCTGATCACTGAGGTATCCAGTCCCCACACAGCAGATGTAAAGGCTTTTAACGCGTGCTCACGATGTTGTGATTGCCTTCAAGGCACACAGGGTGTGTCATCTGAAGAATTTGCTGAGGGTTGGATTTAGAGACACCGCTCAACTCCTTGGGAAACGAGACACCTCTTAATGGGACAGGTGAGCAGCGGTTCCAGCCTACAACTTCTTCAGAATATTAGTCTATAATTTTTTGTCATGGATCTGGCCAGATTTGTTTATCAAGAACGCCCCAAAAGGTGTTGGGTTTTAGAATGTCTGTGTCTCTTGTCACTGAGATATAGGATGTCATTTGTATCTCTGAGAATGGGAAAACAACTCATGCTTCTTGTTGCTGATAGATTGTTTTCTTTTAAAGAATCCAAAAATGACCCTAGGGGATGGCATACCTCAGGGGTCAGAGCACTCCCTTTCCCCCAGCCACGGTTAAGCAGCATCGAGTGTGGTTACCCATTGGATGGGTGACCCTTCGCGAACCTTGGCTTCAGTGCAATCCCCCAGTTCACCCAGCTGTGAATGGGTACCTGCCTTGTTAGGGTCAGGGAAGGTAAAGCAGCGAGGTAGAGGAGATGGGCGCCGCCCTCAACATGCTGGCCCCTAGAGAAGCAGAGTTCTGTGATGCCTCGCTCCCCTAGACCACATAGGTTAGGGAAAACCTTTACCTTTTTACCTTTACGATGACTGTAATAAGATTGATAATATCAGTGAGTAGTCCAGTCCATCCATGCTTACAATGTCCTTTCGGCTTTAGTGGAGAGGAGACTATTTGTCTGTCTTTCTGTCCAGCATCCTAATCGTCCTTTCCCCCTCTCATCTATTCCTTTTCTCATTCATTTATGTCTGGCACTTTGAGCGAACGACCTTAGGTTTTAAGCGCAACCTTGAACCATGGAAAAGTGCGCCAATGACTAAGCCCCTCTCTCTCTCTCTCTCTCTCTCTCCTCTCTCTCTCTCTCTGTCATCTGTGTGTGTGTGTCTGTGTGTGTCTGTGTGCGCGTGCGTGCTCAGCACCGGTGTATCGGACACGGGATGAGTACAAGGACTAGCTGGACAAAGTATGTGAATTAATTCTAGCATTGTCCATCCGTCACTGTCGGCTTTCCAGTGACCATGACAAAAACCCTGGGCAACTTAGCCAGGCAAAAGCCGAGTAATTGGTGCTCGCCCAGCCGTGTACGACACAACAATCAAAATTACCCCCGAAGAGCTCAGAGCGCATGTCCACCGCGCAGGCGCTCTTCGCACAACGGCCGGAAATTGTAATCCTGGGTAACCACCGCTCATGGCGTTGTCTGCTTGCCGATGAAAGAGAGAGAGAGAGAGAGAGAGAGTGGTGTGTGTGTGTGTGTGTGTGTGTGGCGTGATCATGGCTGTGTTTTGAGGCTTCACTTTGTGTCAGGATGGCTGTTGGTCTGTCTGTTTGATATTGTCCATGTTTGTATCTCAGGTTCTCTGCCTTGCCCCACTGTCTCTGTCTCCGTCTCTCTGTCTCTGTCTGTCTCTCTATGTCTCTGTCTGTCTGTCTGTCTTCCTGTCTCTCTCTCTGACCCCTCCCCCCCCCCCCCCTCTTCTCTCTCTCTCAAATAATTTGCCTTGCCTCCTCTCTCTCTCTCTCTCTCTCTCTCTCTCTCTCTCTCTCTCTCTCTCTCTCTCTCTCTCTCTCTCTCTCTCTCTCTAGTTTTGATTTAAGTCTCCCTCCATTTCTCTTTTGACCTCCGAGTCAGTCGTTGATTCACTCAGTCAGTCAGCCAGTCAGTCACTTAATTAGTCAGTCAGTAAATCAGTAATTCTGTAATTTGTAGCTCATCTGCAACTATAGTGGCTACTAGCATCCAGATAAAGCTGAAACCACGTCATGGGCTGCTTTTGCTCCTACGTTGATTGAGATGTCTGATTCGAGAAGATGGCCATTTAAATGATGAACGATTATTAACGGGATCATTACTATCTATCTATCTATCTATCTATCTATCTATCTATCTATCTATCTATCTATCTATCTGTCTATCTATCTATCTATCTATCTATCTATCTATCTATCTATCTATCTATCTATCTATCTATCTATCCCGTAGTCTGGCGAACGTGGGGACATCCCTGAAGACTTGACAACCAGTTCCCTCCATTCCTCTCTGTTCTGCCTTTCTCAGAGTTTTGTTGAGTTCTAGGCCTGTCCACTCACTGATGTTGTCCTCCCATCTCTTCCTTGGTCTGCCTCTTTAATCTTCCTCCCTGGACAGTGCCTTGCAGTAGTGTTTTTACAAGTCCTTTTGATCTTGTAACATGCCCATACCATTTAAGTTTACACTTCTTTACGATTGTTAGAAGATTTTCGTAGGGGTAACCAAGCTCAATGCTGCTTAACCTCAGCTTGGGGAAAGCGAGCGTTCTGACCACTGAGCTATCCCGTCTGGATGTAGCAGATACACATATAACAATGCCAGCAGCACGCCTCTCTGATTTACCCACTTTTCATGTATGAGACTTACAATTTATTACTAAAGGAATTCAAAGAATCAAATAAATTTATTGGAGAAAGACATCGATAACATTTCTAACAAACATGTTATAAATACTTATAACCTAAAACATAAAGTTTCTCAATTCCCCTCCTTACAGCATGACAAAGTTCAGACAAATTATTTCACTCATTTATCGACTAAAGCTAAACGCATTAAAAACGAAAGTTGTAACAGGCGTGACATGTTGTTGGGGTTAAAAACTGTCAAGTCTTCATTTAATTATTGAATGCCAATCCTTAGAATCGTTTACCCCGATATTCTTGATTGTGTTTTTTTTTATAAAATATTTTCAGTGACTTTTTATTAATGTTCAAAAGTTGTAAATGTTTGCTTCAAAGGCCTGTTGCCCATTGGCTTTAGGTTAGCAGTTAGCCTTTTTGCTGTTCTAATGTCACTGCGTTTTGACCTATGATAATTCCCAAACACACACACACACACACACACACACACACACACACACACACACACACACACACACCACACACACACACACACCACACGTGAGTGCACGTGTGCTTTACTCAAGATTATCCTTTTTCCTTTGTTCTATTTTATATAGCCTACATAGTTCAGGGAGTTTCTCATGGTTAGATCTGGGAGGGGGGGGGGGGGGTTTGGTATAATTCATTCAACTTAACAAACACACTTATATTCACTTCCATCTCCTCATCTCCATTTTCTGTTTAAAATTACTTTTAGTGGATAGACGTTAAATCGAAGCACACACACACACACACACTTCTCTTCTCCTCTCTTTTACACACATACACGCGCCCGTGCGTACACACAACACACACACACACACACACACACACACACACACACACACACACACACACACACACACACACACACACACACACACACACACACACACACACACACACACACACACACACACACACAGAGAAGAGGCAGCAGCAGCAGCTGCAGCAGTGGTGAGTACATCAGTGGCCGGCGCCCTGTTATTACAGCAAAGGCCACAACAGGCCGCCACAACACTGACAGACAACTCGTCCCACCCCAACACCCTCTCTTTCTTCTACTACCCCCTGCCACTCCCAACAATGACTACTGTCTACTGACGACACCCCTAGTCACCTTCACTGGCCACCATCGCCCTTTCCTTCCCATATTAGCGATGGTTAGACCACAGCAGTGCCGTGTTGGGGAGGGGGAGATGCTCTTCTTTTTGTCAATTACAGTACTACATCTGCATGTCCCCTCACTTATCTCGACTAACGCTACTCGAAAACTGAAGAACTCTGGCCTGGGACTAGAGTTTGGAAGGTAAAACTATCTAGTCCTCATTTTCTGCCACTCTTTTTTTTACTATCACCTGTTGCAGGCAATGAATACTTGCCCTAGGAAGCCTACATCTAACAACATCCAATACACAAGACTTTTAAAATCAAAATGTGTCCTGAAGCTGGTTCACAGTAGCTCAGGTAAGCTTTTCTCAGCTTTAGATAGGCTGTTAATATAAAGGTAATGGTGTCCCATAACCTATGTGGTCATAGGGGAGCGAGGCATCAGAGACAGCTTCTGTAGGGCCAGCATGTTGACAGCGGCGCCCATCTCCTCTCCCTCGCTGCATAACCTTCCCTGACCTTAAAGAGGGCAGGTACCCATTTACAGCTGGGTGGACTGGGAGACTGTACTGCAGCCAAGGTGCGCAAACGATCACCCATCCAATTGGTAACCACGCTGGATGTTGCATAAGGTTAGCTTTGGGAAAGCCAGGGCTTTGACCACTGAGCTATCCTGTACCTTTACCATAGATAGGCTGAGTATACACCCGAGGTTTGACTAACGCGCTAGGTTATAAGCTGATCAGCCAAGATAAACCATGGTCTCGTATGCAGCATATAGAGTACACAAGGAACTCATGACCACAAGGCAATTGTCCCTGGCAAAAATCTGTAGAAAAAGCCACCCTATAGAAAAGCCAAAAATATCCCAGACAGGAAAATAGGTACTCACTGCACTTGTGGCCACAAGCTCTCTGTGCAGTTACTCAGAGCGATCTGCTGTGAAAGTGATTTGCAATGCAATACACTACAATACAAAACAAAACGACACAATAGCATACAAGCAATACAGGATATTATACAATACAATGCAATACAGTGCAAACAACATAATACACAACACAAAATAATACACCACAGTACACGATAAGACAACACAAAAAACACACTACAAAACAAGACAATACAACACGGTGCAAAAATACTAACCAATACAATACAAATCAACACATTACACACGACACGAACACTACGCTACACTACATAAGAAGTATCCAGCGTTGCCTAACATGGCTCTAACAGTCCCCAATGCCTCCATTCTCTCCTTTTGTTCTCTTTGTTTTCTTTTTCTTTCTCTTTTCCGTCTGCTTCGCCGCATATATCATTACCTTTTTTTTCGTCATGCCTCGCGCAACTAAACTCCATCGGGGGTACCCTTTCTACCCTGTCTGTCTGTCTGTCTGCCTGCCTGCCTCTGTCTGTCTGTCTGTCTGTGTGTGGTGTGGTGTGTGTGTGTGTGTTGTGTGTGTGTGTGTTGTGTTGTGTTTCTCTCTCTCTCTCTCTCCTCTCTCTCTCTCTCTCTCTCTCTCTCTCTCTCTCTCTCTCTCCCCTCTCTCCTCTCTCGTCTGTTTGTCTTGTTCTCTAAGAAGCAAGTTACTCTTGGAAAATACTTGAACTATTAGTTTCCAAGATACTGGTTTGTCTCTGTCTCTAATAATTGCCTTTTTTGTAGTTAAAAAAAAAAGTTATGTCTGTGCCTGCATTCTGTCTGCGAACACACATGCCCGCGTGTGTGTGTGTCTGTCTCTCTCACCCTCTGTTTCTCTATCTATCTAGTTCTATCAGTCTGTGTACATGCATGTGTACTGCGTATGTATCTGTGGGCAATGTTTACTGTAAATCTTTGATATCTCATACATATGATGGCATGTTATGTTCCAGTTGGTTTAACACATTAAAAAAAAAATTCTTTCAGAACTTTGTAGGAACGATATACGACTACAACAAACAATAAAAGGGCTCCACCATTAATGTGCGAAAAAAAGCTGCAATTGAACAAAACCGTGTCAAATACATAACAAAAAAGATGACTGTATTTTAAAGATAATGAAAATATCAGGGGAAAAATAACAACAAATAATAAACAACAATAAACAAAGGGGGTAGATGTATCATGGCAATACAAAGCTGAACTTTCTTTCACAAGACAGCCTATGACATGCCTGCACCTGCAAACAATTAGAACCCTTATGTTGTAGTTTTGGGTAGAATGCTTTGAAATGTACTAGTCTGTTATAAAAAAGCAGAGAAAGAACACATCAACCTTAGATTTTTGGGGGGTCAAGGTGGTGGTGATGTTCGAGTGAAGGGAAGAGATAAACACACGTTTCATTGACTTCTCTGCATCCTGCCGTCAGAGAGAGAGAGAGAGAGAGAGAGAGAGAGAGAGAGAGAGAGAGAGAGAGAGAGAGAGAGAGAGAGAGAGAGAGAGAGAGAGAGAAGAAGACAGACAGACAGACAGACAGACAGACAGACAGACAGAGACAGACAGACAGACAGACAGACAGACAGACAGACAGAGTTAATGGGTGTAGTTTTAAAAAGAAAAAAAGGAGAAAAAAGAAGAGGCTGGGCATAAAGTATGATTTGTCCAGTACTTTACTGTAGCAAGCCTTTCCCTAAGACCCTGTGAAGGTCACCCCTGTTACCACGCAACGCAGTGATGACCACGCGCGGCACGGCAGCTCAGTGAGCCAGGGAATAGATCTGTCACAGCTCTTGAAAGATGGCCTTGGTTCCAGCACTTCTGATTTCCATGACTGCTGTCCTCCACTTTTGCTGCTGTTGCTTCCGTTGCTGCTACTGCGGCTGCTGATGCTGTTGCTATAGCTTCTGTTGTTGCTGCTGCTGCTACTTGCTGCAGCTTGTGTTGCTGCTGCGGTTGCGAATGTTGATGCTGCTACTAATGATAATGGCAATGGTGATAATGGTGATTTTGTATCAACCTGTTCCCAGTGGTGCCTAGTAGCTTGGTTATTACAGTATTAGCAATCCTACTACTGCAGAAGGGGACGGGATTGCTCAGTCGTTAGAGCGCTCGCTCTCTCCCAGTCAAGTTTAAGCAACATCGATCGTAGTTACCAATTGGATGGGTGACCGTTTGAGCGCCTTGGCGTCAGTACAATCCCCCAGCCCACCCATCTGTAAATGGGTACCTGCACTCTAGGGTTAGGGAAGGTTATGCAGCGAGGGAGAGGAGATGGGCGCGCCCTCAATATGCTGGCCCCTAGAGAAGCTGAGGTCTCTGATGCCTCGCTCCCCTACGACCCGCATAGGTTGTGGGACACATTTACCTTTACCTTTTTCACTGCTGCTATGAATCTGAGTTAATTACACTATGTGCTTTGTGTTTTTCTGATTTCATTACTGCAGTGTTTTTGTTTGTTGTTGTTGTTGTTGTTGTTTTTAAAGAGACAGATGAATTATGTATAATGCAAATTACTGGTTCAGTCTTACTGTGTGTCTCTGTCTGCTTCTGTCTCTGCCTGTCTGTCTTTGTCTCTGTCTCTATCAATGCCAGTCTCGGTCTTGGATGTGTGTGTGTGTGTGGTGTGTGTGTGTGTGTGTGTGTGTGTGTGTGTGTGGTGTGTGTGTGTGTGTGTGTGTGTGTGTGTGTGTGTGTGTGTGTGTGTGTGTGTGTGTGTGTGTGTTTCCCTTTTTCGCTTTGTATTATTTTGTTTGTTCTTTGTGTTAACGTTTCTCTTGTTTTAAAGGATTTTCAACCATCCTTACGTGTACGTAACTCATGCCGATATCAAGACACATACAAAGTTATGCAGACGCTGATTTCGGATCTACGCCTAAAAAGCCGAGTGGGTAAAACAACAGAGTTTAAATCCCAGTAGTTCTGAGGCCGCAGATCGTAGGTTCTAATCTCGACTGCATATGGCTGTTTGGAAGTGAGGACTTTCCTGATCTCCCAGATCAATATTCCTGCAGAACTGTCAGTGCCATTCTCCTCTTTATTTATAACTCTATGAGTGTAAAAGACAAAGTATGGGGGTCGAGCTTACCCATTTAATGACAGCTTTGGGGGCTTTTAAGAACACAAATTGCTATCTCAAGTACCGCGTATTTACTGACACACCAGGTGACTCAGTGCAAAGACTAATGTCAGACGAAACTAATAGGCGCAGACTGAGATTTTGTGTTGGTGGTGTGAACAGAAAATACAAATAAAGCTGATGGCAACAGTTCTCCAAAGGAAGTCTGGGGGCAGAAGGGAAAGAAGCAGAGTACCAACATCCCTGAGATCAGTGGTCTGGTAGAAGGGAAAGAAGCAGACCATTGACATCCCTGAGATCAGTAGTGAAAGAGGGCTACAGGAGATTGAAGGAAAAGTAGAGACAGAGAGAAAATTAATGGCGAATGCTGGTGGCATTATGTACAGTTTCTACCGTCGACAGCGGCTACGGGGACAGGTGACAGTTGTGGTCATGGACAACATTAATTTGTTGGTATGGCAAGAGCTTGTCATGGATGAGGATAGTCTCAACATTAATTTTCATAAGATATAAACATGTAGCACTTCAGGCCTTCTCCCTTTACTTACACCGATAGCTATTAACGCTTTTGGCCCGGGAAGCCATTGATGTCCTATAATAAAGGTACATGGGGTTTACTACATATATGCAGTGACGTAAACTCTTCAGGAAAACTGAAAACGGAACTGTTTTTGTTGTTGTTTTGTTTTGGGTGGATTTTTGTTGGGTTTTTTGTTGTTGTTTTTTTTGTTCCTTGGCTAGAGTCCGAGGTTCAGCAGTAGTGAGATTCTGTGTATGCGACCGTTTTTGCGGCCCAAGTTGATGTTTTGAAGTTGGTGTTTGAATCTTTGAGGATTTTTTGTTTGTTTACTTAGCTCTTGTAGCACATACACATTTGCAGATCAAATGAGCTACATGTAATTGCCAGTGCCTAATTACCTGCCTCCTCAAAATGTCCGCCGTCTCCATGACTTCTCTTCCTCCATGCCAGCCGCCCTCCTGTCCAACACCCCCCATCCCCCCATCTTTCCTCCATGCTCCACCCCCCTCCTCCAGCCTCCTGCTGGGGTCTCGCACCTTGGCCAGACCTATCACTTCCACTCCGCTGCTCACCTGACTGCTTCTTCAGCGGTGTCCCTTTCCAAAAACACCCCCCTCCTCCTTTAAAAAACGACTTGTTGTTTTGTTTTGTTTGGTTTGTTTTCTTTTTGTTTTTATATTGCTCGTCTTTGTTTCAAAGCTGAACATACAGATGGATCGGTGGTCTGGAGGTAACGCGCCTGCCTAGAAAGCGAAAAGTCCGGGTAGGAGTGTGTGGAGGTTTGAATCCCGTTTGGCCCAAAACTTTCCCCCCATCTTTTAGACCATGAGTGGTGGTAGGGGTGCTACTCTTCCGGATGAGACGATAAACCGATGTCCCGTGTGTTACACATAATGATTTAGCGTACGTAAAAGAACCCACGGCAACGAAAGGTTGTCCCTGTCAAAATTCTGTAGAAAAAAGCCACTCTGATGGGAAATAAATATAGCTGCAGACAGGAAAAAGAAAAACATAATAGGTGGCGCTGTACTTGTAGCGACGAAGAATAAATCTAATCTCTTTTGGATTTAATAATAGTTGTCGTCTGTCTATCACCTTTATAAAGGAATCGTGGACATCCAGAAGACCAAGCAATTAGGCAGTCATTGGTCAGAGTTGAATGAGTGTGCATCATCTGCTTCAGAGGTGATGTAGTGATACTCATTTTCATTACTGCGAAGTCACATTCCTTGAAAACAGAGCTCTTGATTTCATATCGTAGTTTGCACAGGAAATACAGTATAAAGAAGTGGAAGAAGGTGAAAACGAGGATTCACCTTCACCTTCTGCTATAGTCTGGCCAAGCGTAGGGGCTACACTGAAGATTTCGCAACAGCTTCTTCCACTCCTTGCAGTTTTCAGCTTTCCGTAGTATGTCTTCCACTCGAGGCCAGTCCACTCTCTGATGTTGTTTTCCCATTGTTTTATCTGTTTGCTCTTCATCTGCCTCCTTTTATTGTTCCCTGTAGAACAGTCTTGGCCAGTCCAGATTTTCGTTTGATGCTCCCGTATCACTTAAGTTTCCTAAAAACAAAAGAAAATAAAAGGTAGAAGAAGGAGAGGAGGAGAAACTGGGAAGAAAAAAGGACAAAGACAGAGGGGCAGTGATGATATGAAATGACGTCGATGAGGACTAACATTGATAATAAATGATGATAAAAGTAATAGGGATAAGGATAGCAATGATGAAATTCATGAACAACAGCAAGGGTAACAACAAGGACAGCAGCAGCAACAACAACAACAAAAATAACAAACGATAAAATATGTAAATAAAAACAGATCTGTCTTTCATTCTTTCCGTGTTATACCATGAATTAGGAATGTTGTAATAAGAGGCTGCTTTCAACATAAAAGACCCAAAATAAAGCACAAGAGCTATCCTGATTAAAAGACCCAAACATCCAAACATAACTCCGAAATCTCTGGCTTGGTGTTCGTTGGTTGCAGGTGGGACTAAACTAAACTATGGGTTTGACATGACGTTCTTTCCCTTGCTGTGCTATTGTTGACTTAAGAGTTTTGTCATCATGTAATGAGTAACAGTTCTTTAAGTGATCGACAATGACTCTCTGACTAGGAGGCTTGACTTGCACAGTCCTTATGTGCTGCAGTCCAGGGGGCTAGTTGGCCTTTGGAGAACATATCCAACGCTGACCGTCCTTACGCCCTCTTGGCCGAGAAAGTGGGGATATACTGTAGGCAAGGCATCTTCACTATAATCAAATTTCTGCCCAGTTCCGAAACAGCAGCTGCCTCCTCTGCAGTGGAGGAGGTCATCATCGAACATGACGGACAAACAAACAAGCCAACTGTCTGAGGTCTTAAATTTTGTTTAGAAATGCGAGGACCAAAACTGGAGACAGGTAGCCTTTCTTTTGCCCCCAACACCGGCTGCCACGACTGTTGACGGGCTCTCTCTCACCAATGGGTTGACAAGCCATATCAAATTGTCGCCCGGCCAATAATGACACCGGCGGGAAGCCGACCTCGCTAAACACACAACGAGAAAATCACTGCCTTCGCTGCGTGTCGTCTGCTTAGATGTGAAGAGGAGAGGAGGGTGCGGACTTGGCAGACTGATCGGGCTACTTTGTCCTAATTGCTTTTATTTGTGTTGAGATTGCTGTCGAGATGGTTGCGAATTACTTGCGTTTCCGATAGCCTTTACACCCCCTGTAGTCGTTCCAGTCTAGAGGGCTTTTTGTCTTTTTTCTTTTACCTCCTGCTTCTGATGCCTCACTGTCCTGAGGTTTGGGTCTTAGGTAGGCTAAGGCACAGATTATCGTCTGCAGTCCTGCCCTGATTGTTTTATACTGTGCTGCACTGTTGTGTAATGTACTAGTCTATATTGTGGTTGTGTACTGCGTTGATTCTGTTGTAAACTCCACTTGCGTTTGGTTACATAGTATACTATACAGCATTGTACTGTATTGCATTGTACTGTACTGGGTGAACCCAGCTGGGTGAACTGGGTAACTGTGCTGAAGCCAAGGCACGCAAACAGTAACCCATCCTTGGTAACCACGCTCGATGCTGCTATTGTATTGAAGTGCAGTGTATTGTACTGTATTCATATACAGTTGTATAATAATGTATACTTATTGATTATTATTTTTATTCCATTGTATTGTGTTGTATAGTATCGTATCTTATTGTACTACATTGGGCTGTATTGTATTACGGTGCATCACAGCGCCATACTGTATTGTCATGTATTGTCATGCATTGTATGTCTTGTATTGTATTGCCCCTTTATTGTCTTGAACTTCAGTTGCATGAACAGACGGTAACCCTCACCATTAGAGTAGGAGAAAGCAAAGGTGTCCCATAACCTATGTGGTCGTAGGGGAGTGAGGCATCAAAGACCTCATTTCGCAGGGCCCATCATATTGAGGGCGGCGCCCATCTCTCCTCTCTCTCTTCTCTCCTTCTCTCTCTCTCTCTCTCCTCTCCTCTCTCTTCTCTCTCTCCTCTCTCTCTCTCTCTCTCTCTCTCTCTCTCTCTCTCCTCTCTCTCTCTCTGCTTTCCTCCCCTGGACTCTGAAGAGGGAAGGTACCCATTCACAACTGGGTGAACTGGGGGACTGTGCTGAAGCCAAGCCACGCAAACAGTAACCCATCCACTTGGTAACCACGCTCGATGCTGCATCACTTAGCTTGGGGAAAGCGAGTGCTCTGAGCACTGAGCTATCCCGTCCCCATCATTATAGTGCATGTCTTAAACCAGAAAATACTCTTTTCCGAAAGTAGCCCTTTTCAAATATGAAAAATAAAAAGAATTGAGACCTGAATCGAAAGTTGTTTTTCAAATCGACTACAACTACGCACAATTTACGGCTCAGTCATGCTACTTTGTATCAGTAAAACCTGGGATGAAAAGTAAGTGGGATGATAGATTCGAGAGACAGGACAGAGGAAAAGAGATAGCAATAGAGACTGAAGGAAAAAAAGCAGAGAGGGAGGGTGTAGACCAAACGGTTTTCTACTTCATAAAGGACACAATGGCAAAAAAAAAAAGGAAAGACAAAAAACAAAACATTCACCCAACAAATAGAAATGAAATAACGAAGCAAAAACAAATCCCCCAAACGAGAGAGAGAGAGAGAGAGAGAGAGAGAGAGAGAGAGAGAGGAGAGAGAGAGAGAGAGAGAGAAGACAGACAGACAGACAGACAGACAGACAGACAGACAGACAGACAGACAGACAGAAGACAGACAGACAGAGACAGAGACAGACAGACAGACAGACAGACAGACAGAGAGGGGGGGGGGGGCGGAGAGGGGGGGGCGGCAGACTAACAAGGGGAAGGAATCCTACTCAACCCTAACCATCAACCAGCGATACTTACAAAATGATGGGGATGGGGGAAAATTGAAGGGTGATGGGAAGCGAAGTTTAAACACAGACCCTTGAAAAACAGATAGGGGAGGGGGAAGAGGGAGGTAGTGCGGGCACGCTACATAGCATTACAGATGTTCTCCATTAAAAGAAAAAGATCCCCCTCACACTCACCCCCGAAAAACAAAACACAAGGAAAAAACAGGACCAACCGCCATGGCGCAGTGGTTAGCGCTTTGGATTCTGGACTGAAAGTTCGTGGGTTCGATTCCCATAAGAGTCATAGGGATTTTTCGGGTTCCGGCCGGCTCCTACCCAGAGTGAGTGTGCTGTGGGCTCAATGGAAAGACTGGGACCACACAGTCGAACTTCATCCACTTTACTTTTGAGAGTGTTGCTCAAATTACTTGACCAAAACTGCAGGTGTTTGTATCTCTCGGGCCCGGTTGACGCCGGGATATATTATGATAGTAAGCATAGAGTACAACCCTGTCAAGTAGTCTCGAAGCACATGCCGTTCCATAGCAGCATCATAATAATTATCATGCTCATTCTCAAAGATCATCATGCAATGAAAAAACTGCCTCTGGTTCCGTGGCCTTGGTTGCTCTGGTCTCATGGTGGCCTCAGGTTCAGTTTCCCCATACGCTCCTGTGCCTGTGGTGAGTTTGTGTCAAAGCCTTTGGGGCTGGAGGTTGGAAGGGGCGGTCGTTGGAGGGACTTTGTGGTGGTCACCACCTCGGGTGGGCGTCTCACTTTTTTTTTATAGGCCTATATCGAGGATAATGGAAGAAGCACTCATGTGCTTTTTTACATCCAGTCCCTGTGTGTATACAGTTTTGTAAATCTTGTCTTCTGTTCCCACCGGCACACAATGGCCTACTCTTACGAAAAGTGGAATAAGATTTAACGTGTGTGCAAGTTGTTCTGCATGCGTTGAACGGGGCCACGGTTTATTGTTTTATCCGAAGGACTTTGGGAGAGAGTGGAGTCAGTATTGATGTTCAACTCCAGGGGGAAAATCCCCTCGAACGGGAATCGAACCAAATTCTGGCTCCGCGACTGAGCTAATGCTGTTTTTAGTAGGGGCTTAGTAGATGGTGTCCTGTGTATGTTAACTCAGAACGGGCACCACTGAACACCACCAAACTGACCCAGCAGCAGTGCAGGACCCCTCTGGCTGGTGGCTTCATGGCGACCTAATATTGATAAGCTCCCGGTGGACTTCCGATCCTGAGGATGAGACATAGCGAACCTGGGGTATGGCTGTGGCGGGGAGATTGAAACGAGCGGTGTGGGAACAGCAGGGATAGGAACGTCACAGAAGATGAGGCTCCATAAAAAAAAGAAGAAAAAACAGGAGCGATAGATGAATGATAAAGAGAAGACGGGGACGGATAGCCTAGTGGTCAGAACATTGCGCTGGCAATTTGACGACCGGGTTCGAGTCGGTCGAGGAAATTTTCTTCCTGGAGTTAACATCAGTGCTGACTCCACTCTCCCCAAAAGTCCTTCGGATGAGACTTTAAACCGAGGCCCCGTGTGCGAACGCACGCAGAACATCTTGCGCACACGTTAAATCCTGTTCTGCTTTTCGTAAGAGTAGGCCATCGTGTGCCGGTGGGAACAGATGACAAGATTTACAAAAACTTCATACACACGGGGACCGGATGAAAAAAAGCACATGATTGCTTATTCTGTTATCCTCGATATAAAAGAATAAATAAATAAATAAAAAATAAATAAATAAGACAATAACTGGAACTGGAAAGTGAGCCAGATAGAGTTGAGAGATGTAAACAGAATGGTGGAAGAAAGACAATATAACAAGTGTTCTGGAAAGAGCAATCCACAGATGGAGAGAAAGAGAGCTAGAGAAAGACAGGAATGAAAGGGAAGTAAAGACAACACAAAGAGATAGATAGATAGATAGATAGATAGATAGATATAGATAGATAGATAGATAGATAGATAGATAGATAGATAGATAGATAGATAGATAGATAGATAGATAGATAGATAGACAGACAGACACACAGACAGACAGACAGACTGATAGACAGACAGACAGACAGACAAAGTATTTTCTGCCTGAATGTTTCTGTTTGCTTGCTTTCTTGCTTGCTTGTTTCATTGTTTGCTCGCTTGCTTCTCTAACTTCTTGCTTTGCTGTTGTTGTCGTCACATCCTTTTTCATTACTTACTCTTATTGTTGAATTGATCGAGAAAGGACGCCAAGGACACACGTTTTACATGGTGTATGTAGAATCATTTCTAGGCATAGCAAATGCTAACAGAACATACAAGAACATGATCACAACGTGTCCTTCAGAGCTATTTTCTGCATATCTTTGTCTGGTCACCAATAGTACTCAGCTTTAAGAACTCGGCACACTTGAAAAAAATTCATTCCATACCTAACTCTAAAACTATCTATGATGTAAAATTGTTGAGGAATAAAATGTTTCATAAAAGATTATCAAAGAAAGCCGGAGTCAGACAAACAGACACACAACCACTGACAGAGACAAAGAAAGAGGAGTGTGTGCATGGACGATTTTTTTTAAAAGCGTGGACAGATTCACAACAGCCAAATCAGTCCGCTGACAAAAAAAAAAAACCCGGAACAATAGCTCGGAGGAACAAAAGATTGTGGCAGGGTGATGGCGAGCGCAAGCAAAAGAAGGTACTGTGCTCGACCAAAAGACCATTAGCTGAGGCTTTTGGTTACCCTGGGCCTTTGGTTAGACAAAGGGCTTGAGAACCAGAGGGGGAAGAGGGTCGGTGGAGATGGTAAAGGGTTTAAAATGGTGACATACGCTTGTGTCAGCCCATCTTGCTCAGCCTATCACCTGCCGTGTCCCCCGCGATGTGCTGTGTGCCTCTTAGGCCGTGTCAAGGAGCTTGGAGGCCACAACCCCTTCATTTCAGTCCAAGAAAACACATTCATCACCGTGAGAACAACAACAAAAAATAAGAATCGAAGGAGAGAGAGAGAGAGGAGAGGAGAGAGAGAGAGAGAGAGAGAGAGAGAGAGGAGAGAGAGAGAGAGAGAGAGAGAGAGGAGAGAGAGAGAGAGGAGAGAGAGAGGAGAGAGAGAGAGAGAGAGAGAGAGAAACAAATCAAATCAAATCAAATCAAATCAAATCAAATTCTTTTATTTTCAGGAGAATGAATAAACACTCATGTGCTTTTTTTTTTACATACAGTCCCCGCCCTAATCAGGGATTGCATCAGAGAGAGAGAGAGAGAGAGAGAGAGAGAGAGAGAGAGAGAGAGAGAGAGAGAGAGAGAGAGAGAGAGAGAGAGACAGACAGACAGACAGACAGACAGACAGACAGACACACAGACACAAGACACACAGACACACAGACACACACAGAGAGAGAGAGAGAGAGAGAGAGAGAGAGAGAGAGAGAGAGAGGAGAGAGAGAGAGAGAGAGAGAGAGAGAGGAGAGAGAGAGAGAGAGGAGAGAGAGAGAGAGATTACCAGATAAAACACCAGATTTTAAAGAGTGGGAAAAGAAAGAAAACAATATTTCCCACACGCTCTTTGCAGTCTTCAAGCATCGATCTACATTTTCCCATGTCCTACCATCTGTATACAGCATCCTTACTTCATGACTGTATTCTCTATGATTTCCGGTATCCTCTACATTCTCCTGCTTCTACCATTTTTCTCCTCCATCTCCCTTCTCCATATTTTCCATCCCTCTCCGCCCTCCCTCCTTCCCTCCCTCTCCTTTGTCTCTGGCGTTCTTCTTCATGTCAGCATTGTCTTATGGCCCGGCCTGTATCGGGTTTCATCATCGGGAAGGCTTTGCCTGGTGATTAAGTCCAGGTCTTCAGGGTGTGGCTGAGCAATACATAACATTTCACCATTTACCTACCGTCATCTTCTGCCTAGAATGCTATACGACCCCCGCCCACCTTGCCCCACTCCTTCCCCAAACCCCTCATTAAAAAAAAATGAAACTGTTGTGTTTATACTCTTGCGAAAGCCTTCCTTGTCGACGAATGTTGCGTCATAAAGGTTTCACGTTACATGAAATCTAGCGTGTATGGGAGACGGAGGGAGGGGAGGGGGGAGAACGGAGGTGTGAAGGGTTAGAGGGCAGTTATGATTGCACACTGCACCCCAGTCGAGTTCCCAGACCATGGATTTTCCAGTGTAGTGCACAGTTATTGTTAACAGCATGAATGGAGACAGACAGAGACAGAGGGAGAGAGGATTAGGCAAGGAGAGTACAACAAAAGTTGTGTTTTTTTTCAAACCCAACCACAGTAGCCTACCTGGGTGTTGCGTTCAATGCTGGAAGATAGCCGGTTCGAATCCCATCCCAAAGTAGTCACTTTAAATTGTCACAGCGGGAAGAAAGCTGATGTACCAAGTCCTTCATATGAAAAAGTTTATGTTTATGTTGTGTGGTGAGACGCAAAGTTGATAACATCTGATGATTATTGCTGTCATGGATGTGCAGCCCATGTGAACACTGATCTCATTAGTCTGGGTACTGCCAGTCATCATAGGACTAATGAAGGACTGAAGCACACACAGAGAGGCAGACAAGAAGCGGGACAGAAACCGCTGGGTCACCTAGCTACATTCAGCGATGCCTGTTTTCATCTCAGTCCACTGCGGAGCTTGATAACAACTCGGTCATACAGGAAGACAATGAAAGACATCGCTCGACAATGAAGAACATCAATGCATGCATCCATCCGCCAATGCTTTCCTGAATGTGTAGATTCGAAAGATGTTAGTGTCACAGAGAAAAGAGAAATTAAAGCTGGATCTACCTGAGAGAAATGCCAGGGAAGAAGTGTCAGGCTTTTTTTTTCGTTTTTGCGTCTTAACCATTGAGGAGGATGCTAACTATGTTTTGAAAATCACACTTACGTCTTTGCATCATGGCCTAGATGTGCGCTTCCGTTTATAAAAATTCCCAGCATCAACCAGGCCTGACAGATACAGAGACCTGCTGTATTGGTCAGTGGCAAATTTAGTGTCTGAAATGGATGATGATGAGCTATTCAGAATCCCTCATCCATTCTCTGTCAACCCTTTAAGGCGATAATCACTTAATTGTGTGTATGTGTGGTGATTTGCCACACCTATGTTAGCGTGGGTTCCACGCTCACACATGCTGTAAACCCTCCTGATAAAAGGTAAAAGGTAAAGGTGTTCCAAAACCTATGTGGTCGTAAAAGGGCGAGGCATCAGAGACCTCAGCTTCTATAGGGGGCCAGTATATTGAGGGCAGCACCTTTCTCCTCTCCCTCGCTGTTTTACCTACCCTGACCTTAAAGAGGGCAGGTACCCATTTACAGCTTGGTCACAGACTGTATAAGCTTGGCTTGGTGAGATGGGGGGACTGTACTGAAGTCAAGGCGCGCAAACGGTCACCCATGCACTTTGGTAACCACGCTCGATGCTGCTTAACCTGAGCTTGGGGGAAGGCGAGTGCTCTGACCACTGAGCTATCCTGTCCCCCCAAAATCCCCCTGATACCACCATGAAAAGACAGCTCGCCTGGCAGGCAGTGACAGAGAGAGGGGGAGGGGGGCGGGGGTGAAGGAAGGGGGATGGGGGTGAAGACAGACCAGCTGTCAGCCCAACGCGCTTACCACAGCGGGCACGTGTGCAAAGTCTTAACCTGCACGCGCCCCTGCCTCGTCCGTGACCTCTGCAGACCAGGTTATTGTTGTGTTGTTGTCGAGTTTGTGCGTGTTCCTCCCCCACCCTAAGGCCCTTACCGTAACCACAAATGCTTTTTTCTTTTTTCATAAAGGGTGGTGGGGGTGGGGGTAGGAAGAGGGGAGAGGCTTGGTAGTGGATGGGGGGGGAGTGTGGGGCTTGGTGTGTGTAGTAGGGAGGATGGGGGTGGGGGTGGGTGGGTCTGTGATGGGATAATGTCTGCTCCATCATCAAAACAAAGTATCCAATCCAATCATAATTGTTTACAGCCTCGCTGACCACGGAGGCTTTATTAAGGTTGTAACTAACTGTTGAAGTTTAACTCTCAGATTATTAGTGCTGTAAGGTAACTGAGAGAGAGAGAGAGAGAGAGAGAGAGACGCATGAATGCGCGCGTTCGTCTCTCTCTCTCTCAGTTTATCTTTTGCTCCTTCTTTTCCCTCTTTTTCTGCATCATCATCATAATCACCATCTTCTTCTTCTTCTTCTTCTGCTGCTGCTGCTGCTGCTGCTGCTGCTCCTCTTTGATGTCTATCACTCACTTGTCAATATGCCTTCTTGTTACACAATTTATACACCGTAGATTACACACTCGCAAACACATTCGTTTTCTTTTTCCCTTTATCCCCCTCCCCTCCCCTTTCTTCTTATCATGTCTTATGTCTTCGTATAATGTCTTTTTCGCTCTGTAACCCACGGGGAATGAATGTAAAAAATGCAGAAGTGCTTATTCCATTATCATTGATATACATTGGCAGCCTTCGTTCTCCAAGACTTTAGAATTGCGCTCTAGGTGTTGATTCTGGTACAGCGTGGGTTATGGCCGGCCAGTCCGACACGGGAATGACAGTCCCTATGGCAGAGGGCACAGATGAAGTCTGACGCTGGTCTGTCTGTCTGGGTTGTAGCCTTTCTTCTCATTATCTTTGCCTCGTGCTGCTGAGCAAGTGTCTCTTTTATTTATAATATATTCTTTTATATCGAGGATAATGGAATAAGCATTCATGTGCTTTTTTACATCCAGTCCCCATGTGTATGCAGTTTTGTAAGTATTGTCATCTGTTACCACCGGCACACAATAGCCTACACTTATAAAAAGCGGAACAGGATTTAACGTGTGCGCAAGATGTTCTGCGTGCGTTCGCACACGGGGCCTCGGTTTATAGTCTCATCCGAAGGACTTTTGGGGAGAGTGGAGTCAGCACTGATGTTAACTCCAGGGGAAAAATCTCCTTGAACGGGAATAGAACCCAGGTCGTCTCTTCGAGCTTGGAGAGACCTTTATGCACAGTCTGTCTCCAGGCTTTGCTGAGTTCATCTATAGCTGGTTCGCTGTCAAGCTCTCCAGTTCTGGTAGGCACCCTATGGCATTCAGGGCATCGTCTGTGACTACATGTTCCTTTGCATATAGCTCAGTGTATTGTTTCTACCAGTGCTCCATCTGTTGTTCTCTGTCTTGAATCACTCCCCAATGGCTAATTTCAAAGTGGCAGTTTTCTTTTGCGTTGGGACCAGTGCCTGCTTGATGCCGTCATACATGGCCTTGATGATGAGTGTGTCAGCTGCAGTCTGAATCTGGGAGCAGAGCTGAAGCCAAAAGCCTCTGCTCCCTCCGCTGGTGGGGTTATAGATCCCAGTAAACTGTTTCTAGTTTGAATCCCACGCAATGTTCTCTTACTTCGTCAGATGATTTGCCCTGCCAGAACAGGGTGAAGTCTTTCTCCCTCACAGATCCTGTTTCTGGGAGCCTGGTTTCTTGAAGGGCGACGATGTCCATCTGCAGTCTGCTCAGTTCTCTGTTGATGACAGCTGTCTTGCGAGCATCATTTCCTTCCTGCAGGTGGTCAGAAAAGCCTGGTCTCATGGTTGTTATGTTCCATGTGCCCAATTTCAGAGTGGGAGTTTTCATTTTTCTGTTGCCTGGTGCACAGTTGTCGATCTGCTTGTCCGTTTTCACCTTAAGACCCACGCCAACTGAGCATGCAGACTTAAGACTGGTGGATGGCTGCTATCTGTGCTGTGTGGACACTACGAAGTGAAGCTGGAGTGACCTTTTCAGAGCAGAGCCCAAAGCCTGGGTAAGTAAGTATGGAGGACGAGCTGTTACTTATGCAGCAGAACCCCCCCCCCCCCCCCCCCCCCCCCCACAACACTGGAATGGTCCATTGGAAAGGCAAATGCCACTACATATGGTTCCAGTGCCATCACAGGAGTTGCCAGAACGTTGCTGTATATAGCCTCAGACTGCTTTGGGGACTCTGACTCAGGATTTTCCCTCAGGGTTGACTCCTGAAGCCTATCCTATGAGTGGGTCTGGTCACAAGACAATGGAGGTTTGAAATCAGAATTTTCTTTCTCCTAGATGAACTGTCTTCCCAGACTGATGAGCTCCATCTACCACATAACACAGGCAGTGCTGGATTACATGCTGACCAGTAGCAGAGGAGACCTCTGACCTGACAAACAAGATATAAAAGAATGGATAAATAAATAGATAACAAACTTTTAACAGTGGGTGCTGAACCGGTGAAAATGCCAGCTCTCTTCATCTGTAGTGATATTGTGTCGGTGTCTGAGCTTCAGCAAAGTGTTTGAGTCTATTCAGTGATGTTATCCACATTTTTTCTCTGACTGCCTCCTTTTCTACCCTTCTTAACTGGACACCTTTCTTGCTTTTGCTTCTGATCTCTTGGCTTACTGGATAGGTAAAAGCACCCTATCTCCACCTTGTCTTACCCTCCCGCCTCACAACACATACATACATACATACATACTACTACACGATACATACATACATACATACATACATACATACGTACATACTACATACATACATACATACATACATACATACATACATGCACACACACTTTCCTTCTCTCACCTTCTCCTCCGTTTTAACCTTCAGTCCTGCAGTGGTTAAGAACCTTTACAAACCGATCTCAACACATCTCATAGTACATTGATTCCCCCTCCCTCCCTCACGCCCCACCCCCTCACCTTTGCCTCTCATCGTCCTCCTGTACCACCCCCCCCCCTCCTTCAGATTGTCCCCTCCATCTCCTTCCCACCATATCACCACACTTTTCTGTGTGTTTTCTTCTTCTTCTTTTTGTTTTCCTCTTGACGCCTTAAGCTGAGAGCGCAAGAAGACAAGGGCGTGTGTTGAAAGCAAAGCAGAGCAAAGCAGAGCCTTTATCATCATCGTCATCGTCCCTGGAGGCTTCTCTTTGTTCCTCTACCCAACTGGACCCTGCGTCACTCTGTCTGTCTGTCTGTCTCTTCGGCTCACACGACCCTTACCCTTCTCCCACCTGCCCACTCAGGGAAAAAAGACAACAACAAAAAGAGAAGGAAGAAGAAAAAGAATAAGAAAGGAAGAAGAAAGAAAACCAACCAAAAAAAATGGAAAGGGGGGTAGGGGGGAGAAGTGGGGGTGGTGGTGGTTGTAAGGAGATTATGTGTACGCAGCACACGACCGTGTCAGCCAACTTTTCCATTGTTTGTGATTGGCTCAGACGCTGGACAGGCCATTCTGCC
>CM060320.1:19322368-19324868 GCA_030674155.1 Stramonita haemastoma
CACACGATGGCCTACTCTTACGAAAAGCGGAACAGGATTTAACGTGTGCGCAAGATGGTCTGCGTGCGTTCGCACACGGGGCCTCGGTTTAAAGTCTCATCCGAAGGACTTTTGGGGAGAGTGGAGTCAGCACTGATGTTAACTCCAGGAGAAAAATTTCCTCGACTGGACTCGAACCTGGGTTGTCAAATTGCCAGCGCAATGTTCTGACCACTAGGCTGGGGAAAGCGAGCGCTCTGACCACTGAGCTATCCCGTCCCCTAGAAAAAATACAGTATCTTTAAACTGTTCTCTGCCTAATCATCACTGCTTTCCCTTTGCCCCCACTCTATCGATTGAAAAATATTGATTTCAAGAAACCTACGATGCCGTTGGAAGGCTTCTTCGTCGAGGAATAGATCTAGTACACGTGGAATACAATTCTTATTGTCATTAAGGTAATAACATCTACAAAGTTAAAGTTGATATTTGTCCAGCGTGTAGACCTATGTCTTTTTTTCTTTTAATACACTATTATAGGCGTTAAAAGGTTAGCACATTTTTGTTTGCTTTATTTACCGTTTTCTGTCATGTTTTTCTACTCATCTCTCCTCTTTTACAAGAACAATTTCACAAGGCAATGTAACCCCGTTTTTTTTTTTCTGTATGTCTCCTTCCATAAAATGTGCACACTCTCATTCCTCTCGTTCAGTCCTTATTTCGTTGGCTCTGTCTTTTCCATCTAAATTTCTAGAATAGTGTACTGGTATGTATACTCTATAGACCTACGATAAACTAACCAAGTACTTGTCTTCCATCTTGTAGCCAATCCTCACAACTGTAGCAGCGCCTGAAGATGTGACAGGAATGGACCGCTCTGGGTGCCTGCTTCTTTTCCTGTCTTTGTCAGACCTAGTCCAGGAGGCAGGGGAGTGAACATAATGGCCACTCACCCGCCAGTTACTTCCCCTGCTGAAATAGACTCGGTGTCAGTCATACAGAAGTCTCGTGGAGAACGAGACAGCACTTTGTCCGTTTCTTTGCTTTCGCCATTTTGCCTCTGATAGTTTTCTTTTGCCATGCGCTAGACAGTGAAAATTACTTGAATGTGAAGGATATTTTAGTCTATCAAGGATATAAAAAAAGACAGGTTTCCAGTTCAGAAAATGTGTCATTTTTATTTCCAAGGTTCTAATCGCCTCCTATGCAAATAAGGTAACTATTACCCAGAAAAGTGGTAGATTTTGTTGAAATACTCCTCTGATTTGTTTTCTGCTGGAAGATATAAAACGTGGACCATAACAGCAGTCACTGAACAAAGGATACCTCATACAATGGAGGTGAGATGCTTTCCCAAACTTCTTACTAGTCTATCTTACACTGAGACGACATAGTAACGAGGAAGTGAAAACCAGAATAAAAAACGCTATTAGGTGTCATGAAGAGCTTCTGATTTCAGTGGAAAAAACGCTACTTGAAATGGTAGGGCAGGTCATGTCTACAGAGCACAAATCCAACATCACTCAGTCCAGTGTGCTATATTTAGCTCATCCTTTCCTTTAACCTCGTCGAAGTGTGGTCAGTTCCTGCTATAATTAGCATCAGCTGGCCTCATCTGGGCTGGAAGAGGACGAAATAATTAGCTGCTGAGAGGAGCTGAAAGTGGAGGAAACTTGACTACTGTTGTCACACAAACATCTGGACTGGGCAAGACTGCCCTACAGGGAACAGTACAATGAGGGAGACAAAGAGGCAGACAGAGAAAATGATGGGAAAAAACAACAGAGAGTGGACTGTCGAGTGCAACGACTTGCTACGGAAAGCTGGGACCAAGGGGTGTGGAGGAAGCTGGTTGCAGAATCTTTAGTGGTGCCCCCTGATACCTTTGTTGAACACGAGCATCTTCAGCAGTGACAGGCAAAACAAGATGTGTAGTTAGTAACCTTACCCTGTCTCTAGCTAGTGACATTACCCTGTGTCTAGTTAGTGACATTACCCTGTGTCAAGTTAGTGACATTACCCTGTGTCAAGTTAGTGACATTACCCTGTGTCAAGTTAGTGACATTACCCTGTGTCAAGTTAGTGACATTACCCTGTGTCAAGTTAGTGACATTACCCTGTGTCAAGTTAGTGACATTACCCTGTGTCAAGTTAGTGACATAACCCTGTGTCTAGTTAGTGACATAACCCTGTGTGTGTCTAGTTAGTGGCATTACCCTATGTGTGTCAAGTTAGTGACATAACCCTGTGTGTGTCAAGTTAGTGAAATTACCCTCTGTGTGTCTAGTTAGTGGCAATACCCTATGTGTGTCGTTAGTGACATTAACCTGTGTGTGTCAAGTTAGTGACATTATCCTGTGTGTGTCAAGTTAGTGACATTACCCTGTGTCATAGTTAGTGACATTACCCTGTGTCTAGTTAGTGAACCTTACCCTGTGCCTGTTAGTGACATTACCCTGCGTCAAGTTAGCGACATTACCCTGTGTGTCTCAAGTTAGCGACATTACCCTGTGTGTGTCAA
>CM060320.1:19329868-19331497 GCA_030674155.1 Stramonita haemastoma
TGACATCATCAGCTACATACGGCATTTTCGCTAAAGGTTGGAAGACAGTAGTATTTTTTTTATTTCAGTGATCTCATTATTTTTTTTCGTCTACATCCAACTTCTTCCCACATTAATCATTATTTATGAAATATTCCATTCTACTTTCGCGCGCATGTGCGCGCGCGCGCGCGTGTGTGTGTATGTGTAAACTGTGTTGGATATGCTTTGCAGAGAAAAGGAATGAAGGCCGAAGTGTCTGTGATGCAGACGATTGCTCAGTATGCTGTTTCTGCACTGTCTATACTGTCCAGGTGGCTCTTCTCGCTGCCTTTGGTTCAGTCCCCGGTTCCGGTCAGCGTCTGTATTCTAGTAATTCTTGGGAACATTGCTGTCTAGTGGAGGAGGTCTGTATTCCAGTGCTGTTATGGAACATTGCTGTCTAGTGGATGAGATCTGTATTCCAGTGCTGTTATGGAACATTGCTGTCTAGTAGAGGAGGTCTGTATTCCAGTGCTGTTATGGAACATTGCTGTCTAGTGGATGAGATCTGTATTCCAGTGCTGTTATGGAACATTGCTGTCTAGTGGATGAGATCTGTATTCCAGTGCTGTTATGGAACATTGCTGTCTAGTGGATGAGATCTGTATTCCAGTGCTGTTATGGAACATTGCTGTCTAGTGGATGAGATCTGTATTCCAGTGCTGTTATGGAACATTGCTGTCTAGTGGATGAGATCTGTATTCCAGTGCTGTTATGGAACATTGCTGTCTAGTGGATGAGATCTGTATTCCAGTGCTGTTATGGAACATTGCTGTCTAGTGGAGGAGGTCTGTATTCCAGTGCTGTTATGGAACATTGCTGTCTATTGGATGAGGTCTGTATTCCAGTGCTGTTATGGAACATTGCTGTCTATTGGATGAGGTCTGTATTCCAGTGCTGCTGCCTGGGAACATTGCTGTCTAATGTATTCCAGTGCTGCCTAAGAGCATTGCTGTCTACTGTATTCCAGTGCTGCCTGGGAGCATTGCTGTCCAGTGGATGAGGTCTGTTTCCATACTGGTCACATCTCCACTGCCAGCGTTGTATGTGTCAATAACGATGGTTGTATCTATTGTTACGTGTGTGTTTATTTTTATTTTTTATTTTATTCTTTTATATCGAGGATTCAGAATCCAGCAAACCAATGGTCCCCACGAAATTTGTCTATCAATCGTAAAAAAGCGTAAACTTAAATTGTACGGGCATGTCACAAGATCGAAAGGACTTGCAAAAACAATACTGCAAGGCACTGTCCAGGGAGGAAGAAAAACAGGCAGACAAAGGAAGAGATGGGATGACAATATCAGCGAATGGACAGGCCTAGAACTCAACAAAACTTTGAGAAATGCAGAACAGAGAGAGGAATGAAGGGAACTGGTTGTCAAGTCTTCAGGGGTGCCCCCACGGTCGCCAGACTAAGGGATGGATAGATAGATAAATATCGAGGATAATGTGTGTGTGTGTGTGTGTGTGTGTGTGTGTGTGTGTGTGTGTGTGTGTGTGTGTGTGTGTGTGTGTTTTCGCGCGCTTGCGTGTGTAAGAAAACTAAAACGACAGCAAGCAAAGAATACAGAAGACTTACAGATCCCCCATGGCAGCAGTTCTCTA
>CM060320.1:19331597-19339097 GCA_030674155.1 Stramonita haemastoma
CCTCTTTAGGGACAGGGAAGGTAAAGCAGCGAGGGAGAGGGGATGAGTGCCGCCCTCAAAATGCTGGCTCCTAAAAGAAAACGAGGTCTCTGACGCCTCGCTTCCCTACCACCACACAGGTTATTGGACACCTTTACCTTTACACCTGTGTTTTTTCGGGGGGGGGGGGGGGGGGGGGGGGGGGGGGGGGGGGGGGGACTGTTCAGGCTGTGTCCAATAAACAATTCGTTATATTAATATGCTCCATACTCATTACAACCACAACTCATCTCTTCAGCATTTTCATCCAGCTCCTTCAGCCAAAGAGAATTTTGAACTCCATTTTGTCTGTTTGTTTGAGAAAAAAAACTCAACACACCCTCACACCAACCATCTAAAAAGCAGGTTTGGACTATTCTCTGTGAAAACGAGTGATAGCCTATCGCACTGCACATGAACGTGAATGTGTCCAATTCAATCCTGTTGTTTATAGCCCCGCCGACCACACAGGCCACATCGGGGCTGTGAATGTGTCTGTTCCCATCAATTGTAACTTCAATGTTCCTTAGTACTGAATTAACAAAAAACACCCAAAAAAAAAAACCAGGTGGATGGAGGCGAAACTGTGAACTTTCTTTCAAAGAAACACTCATTTGTTTGGCCACGACAGGATTTTTTCATCATTTATTTTTTTGCCGGAGTGGACTGTTTGTCTGTCTGTAAGTTCAATACAAGTAAGCTGAGGAAAGGAAAAAAACGGTAAAAAAAAAAAAAATAAATAAAGAAGAGAGCTGAGAAATCCCACTAGAAGTCCCACTGCACTTTTTGTTTCTGGCTAAGTGTATATATTTAGAAATTGGTTTACACTCTCTACGCCAAAGGAGATCACAGCCAATCAATTATTCAACCTTTCTACTGGGTCTTTTTGACCAAAGGGATTCTCGCGCTCCGTTTTGTCTTTCCGTTGGAAAAGAAAAGGACATGAAAAAATAATGGGAAAGTAGGAAGTCCTACTGTGAAGCCACTGTCTCCCTTCCTATCGGCTGCAGAGGTGACCAATTCCCAGCACATTCACAAAGAAAGAGAGAGTTTTCCTAGCATCAGTGAAAAGAATAAAATGATCATTAACTTTTCTGGCACCAACAGAATCAAGTCATTAAAGAAACTAATATAAATAACGAAAACAGTTATTCATAAAGATGAACACACCTTTGCTCCTAAGCACGTGTACTAAGTGAGAGGGCAGGGCCTCAAGACAGACCATGACACGGGCCACTGTCCAGATGGCTGTGTATTGTTGTCGCTTTCCTTTCTTGTTTTGTTCCTCGGGCTCAAGTTCCCGGGTTCACCACTGGCGAGATTTTGCCTCTAGGACTGTTTGCCTATCATGAAGGCAGCTGCAGTCTGACTTCAGGGATAATAATTATCTAAACACACCAGTGCGCATGCAGTTTAAAACTATGTCATCTCTTTCTACCGGCACTCAATGGCCTATTCTTCCAAAAGCTAAAACGGGTTTTGATGTGGTTTTGCATTGCGTTCATTTTTAGTTTTTGAATATATTAAAAAAACAAAGTGTAGTGATCAGATGCAGGGACTATAACAAACAAGGAGATCCCAAGGGGTCTCCGGAAGCATCTCATCTCTACCGCCTGCACTCTTCTCTCCAAATCTGAAGTCACGGTCCACCATTCACAGGCATTACAGGAATATGGATATGACAAGGGAGCGCATTAGTCTGATCTTGGGGTTGAGGGAAATATTTTCATCTTTCCAGATGGTGTTTAGTTTTGACAGTGCTGTTATTGTCTGTGCAATCCTGCATACTACCTCTGGCTAACAGAACAACTCCACCCTGGTCCTGGTCCACCCTGGTCTGATACAATGACTCCCAAGTACTTGAAGCTTTGAACCGTTTCCAGCTTCTGGTCATTGACCCTGATATCAGTGCTGATGCCCTTGGCATTATTGGTCATCAGTTTGGTCTTCTCTGCACTGATTACTATGCCGTATGTTTTAGAGGCCTTGTTCAGTTGTTCTGTTAGGCTGGCAAGCTCTTTAACTGATCTTGCTAGTCTGTCAATGTCATCTGCGAAGCGGAGGTTTGTGATCGTTCTGCCACCAATGCTGACTGATCCTTTATGGTGTTCCAGTGCATAAGTCATGATTCTCTCAGTTCTCGAAGTGAAAAGAAAACAAACTTTTGCTGAAAGAAAGAAAAGAAATTTGACTCCGATTTATCATTCATCCATTTGTTCGTTCTTTCGTTCACTCGAACGTTCTTTCATTCACGTAGTCATTTATTCATCCAGTTCCATGATTCTTAATTAAATCTTTGCTTGATACTCTCTCTCTCTCTATCTCTCTCTCTCTCTCTCTCTCTCTCTCTCTCTTCTCTCTCTCTCTCTCTCTCTCTCTCTCTCTCGTCTCAGTCGTTTAAATTTCTAAGCGATGTCAATGGGGTTTGGTCATGTTTATCTAGAAGTTAGGGTTTAAAGTCCCCGATAATTGACACGTCTCTCTCCTTTATTGACCGTGGAGTCTGAGTATACCGCGCGCTGTACTGATAGTGACTGTTGCTCTAGGAAGTGTGTTGTGCGTATGTGTGTGTGTGTGTGTGTGTGTGTGTGTATGCGTGCACGCACGCGTGTTGTGTGTACGTGAGCTCTGTGTGTGTGTCGCTGTGCTGTGTGTGGTTTGTCTGTTTGGTTGTTGTCGTTTGACGTGTGTTTGTGTGGTGGTGTGTTGTCGTGTTGTTGTGCTGTGTGTATGAGTGTGCTGTGTATGTGTGTGTTGTGTGTGTGTGTGTGCACGCGCTCGTGTGTGTGTCGTGAGCTCTGTGTGGTGTGTGGTGGTGTGTGCTTGTGTGTGTGTGTTGCACGGCCGTGTGTGCGTTAGCGTGTGTGGTGTGTGTGTGTGTGTGGGGGAGGGAGGGTAACGGAAGGAATTGTGGTTTGTAAAAGGGAAAAGATAGTTGATGCTACCTCACCCTCTCCTGTCTCCTGTCTCATTCTGTCTCTTTTCATCAACTTGGGCTTGCTATGGAACCCACACAGTGTAAGTCATTCATGCTATATCATTATTTTAATACTTTTGATACCGTTAACAGCTAACCTAATAACTGAGAGAGAGAGAGAGGAGAGAGAGAGATGAGAGAGAGAGATGAGAGGAGAGAGAGGATGAGGAGAGAGACAGAGACAGAGACAGAGAGGACAGAGAGACAGACAGACAGGACAGACAGACAGACAGAGAGAGAGACGAGAGAGATGAGACGAGAGAGAGAGAGAGAGAGAGAGAGAGACCGACCGACCGACGACGACGAAGAAGAGACAGACAGCAGAAGAGGAGAGAGAGAGGAGAAGATGAAGAGAGAGAGGAGAGAGAGAGAGAGAGAGAGAGGAGAGAGAGGAGGAGAGAGGAGACGAGGAGAGAGGAGACGAGAGAGAGAGAGGGCGAGAGAGACCGACCGACCGACCGACCCGACACGACAGACAGACAGACAGACAGAACAGAGAGAGGAAACACAGAGAGAGAGAGACAGAGACAGACAGAGACAGAGATAGAGAGGCAGAGAGATGTAAATGTAATTGGATAAGATTTGATCTTCTTCGTGGTCATCGAACGTTAAGATAGCAACCACTGTTGTCTCTCTTTTATGAGAGTGAAAATGCGTTGTGTTCCCTTGTGTTCCCTGACCCTAATGAGGGCAGGTACCCCTTTTACAGCTGGGAGAACTGGGGGAACTGTACTGTAGCCAAGGTTGTGCAAACCGTCACCCATCCACTTGGTAACCACGCTCGATGTTGCTTACCTTAGCTTGGGGGAAAGCAGAATATGCTCTGACACTGAACTATCCTGTCACTGGTATCTCCTTGGAAAACTCAATAATCTGTCTTCTCAGCTATCCACCACACAGTTTCCTATTACTCTTACTTACTCTCCCCGCCTCCCCCCTTCCGATATATCCCCAGTTTTTATACCTTGTAGCTAGACATCAAGCTGTTGGATGCGTGACTGGATTGAGTGCCGTCACCAGTTCGCTTCACTCGCTTTCTCCAGCTCGCTTCATTTACTTTACTTGTTTCTGACGGAGCGTGGCGACTTCACGTATAGGAGGAGTATAGACGGTGGCTGCTTATGTTTGAAATAAAACATTTTTTTTTTTTTTCTTTTTCTCTCTCACTTTTGTAGGCTTGTGCAAGTGTGTGTGTGTTGTTGTGTGTGTGTGTGTGTGTGTGTGTGTGTGTGTGTGTTGTGTGTGTGTGTGTGTGTGTGTGTGTGTGTGTGTGTGTGTGTGGTGTGTGTGGAGGGGTGGGGGGGGGGGGGCGATGAAAGTCAAAGTAAACGTTTTATTTCCATAGGGTTCATTGAATAAACAACACATTATTTTTTATTAAGCCTTCCAATTAAAAAATTAAAAAGAAAGAAGAAAAACAAAAAAAGAAAATGGGGGAAATGTGAATACGAGAAAAAAACAAAGAAAAAAAATGCCAATATGATGCAACCCCCCCCCCCCCCCCCCCCCCCAAATCAACAACAAAGCAAAGACAATAAAACAAATGCAAAGCAACAACAAAAAAGTACAAACATCACAAAATATAAACAACAAACAAAAAATCCCCCCAAAACCACTCACACACACCACACACACACACACACACACACACACACACACACACACCACGTTACATTGTCTACCACCCCACCACCTTTCCCCTGTGATACACTTTTCTTTTACCTATGTTATCTAAGGACATGGACAACACTAGAAAAAACTAATGTGACTGACAGGGAGTACTTTTTCTTCAAGTAGTGATATTCTGTAGGGTCTATTCTGCATCTACAATCGTGTCCTGCCTGCATTTTACTTACCGTAAAGCACACACAAAATTGTACCCACTTTACATTTTAGTAATTTTTGTCCTTTGAAAAAAGCAAGGCTTTCAACAGCTTTTCACCTGATCCGTCCATGTATCTAAAAACATGGTTAATTTAATGTTTAGAGCACAATGTGGTTAGCAGTGTGCTTGAAATTATGAACAGATGAACATTTACAAAACTGCATACACAGGGGGACTGGATGTAAAAAATGCACAAGAGGGCTTATTCAATTATCCTTGATATAAAAGAAAAAATCAAATCAAATAAAGAATAAATCAAATCAAATTACCAGCTCTGATATTTATTTCCCTTTGGGGACCGGGTTAGCATTGTGCTATCTTACTAGTAGAGAGCAGTTATCCTTCGTAGATTGTTAAAGGTGTGATAATTTCTTCCCCTCTCTATGAATGATTGTATTATTTTAATGCTTTGACTATGTTTCTTGGCCCTTCTTCATTTAGCCTGATTCATGATGTTGATGCCTTATCCAGTTATTGACCCATTTTCCAATCAGTTATGCAACTTTTTGTTGTTGCCCTCTCTTTTATCGCTTCAGATACCGGTACACTACCGAGAGTACATGAGTAATTTGCCATCTATAGAGGGCGCATCAGCCATAACAGTAGTGTATAACCATGTCTAATTCATTTTCATTATTATTGTCTCTTGTGTACTTTTGTTTTGCTCTTTCTCTTTATACCAGTCATTAATTTATTGATATGCCTGCTTTTTGTTTCTCTATAGCTCAGAAGAGTTAATGGGAATAAACTATTGTGAATTGTGAAAAGAGCATTGAGCTCACGAATGGTATGTGTTGAAGCTACCACCAAGACAACCCTTGGATGGGATTTTTCCCTGAGGTTGACATCAGTACCGATACCACTCTCCCCAAAGACCTTCAGAGGGGACTATAACCTGAGGTTGGAAGTACTAACGCACTTAGAACACCTTACGAACACATTAAAATCCATTCAGCCTTGAAGAATTATTGTAAGTCTGTTCTGTGCCAGTAGGAACAGATGATACAAATTTAGGAAAAAAAAACGCATGCACACAGGTGATGTATATAGACATTCCCAAAGACAGAATCAGTCTCGTGCCCAAAATCTCACCAGTACTAACCTCGGAGCTCTAGCATTTCCCTTCCGTATGTCTAAAAGTGACAAAAATGCTTGTGTGACAAGACTCCAGCAATAAGACAAATAACTGATTACTAGAACTTAAGAAATCAAGCAGTCAATGAAAGTCAGCCCTAGAAGACTGTATTGTCGGGTGTAGTGAGATTTCCATCCGGAAACTGAGGCGCCTTTTCCCGCTCTTTTTGCCCCTTCTGACGTGGCTGCTAAGTGGTCAGGACCGCACTGAAGCACTAGACACCGTCTGATTGGTTGCCGCACAACTCTCACTCGCTGAAGGTAGAAAATGGCTCTTCACAAGACTGACAAATCATGACAGACAGGAAAATGGAAACGGGAATGCTGATGTGTATACTGGGTAGCAGTTTGGGGGGAATATTTGACAACTCTGCTTATAGATCTAGTAGTAGTGGGCACCCATCAGTCTCGGAAGACTATGGAGTTGCATTCTAGTCTTTAGAGCCCAAAGCCCGGGTAAGTAAGTATGGAGGGCAAACCGTTACCCTTGCAGCAGATCCCCCCCTCTCCACGCTACTGGAATGATCCATTGGAAAGGCAATGACCGATACGAATGGTTCCAGTGCCGTCGCAGGAGCCACCAGAACGTTGCCATATACTGCCCCGAGCCGCCCTGGGACTCCAACTCCCCGACTTTTCTTCAGGGATTGTGTCTAAACATGACACATGTGTGCATGCTGTTTTTTATTTTTTGTATAAATTTGTCATCCGCTCCTACCGGCACACGATGGCCTGCTCTTCCGAAAAGTGGAACGGGGTTTTAACGTGTGCCTGATTAATTTGTTTGTCGTGTTGCCTTTCTGTCAACAGATCGTTTTAATTAAGCATGCAATATCGTTGCAACTGATTTATCTTTCAGACTTTGATTTCTTATGGAAATCAAATCCAGCTCTAAATCTGGAACAACAAACTGGGCAGTGAAGCTGTCATCACGAAACGATAATCCCCCTTTTCCCCCCACCCCTCCAGTTCTTCATGACGTAGCTGGTTTGTGATCAGGACCCCATTGAAGCCGTAGCTGACATCTGATTGGTTGCCTTACATATCTTACTTCTTGAGCTGGAGAGTGGTTCTTCACAAAGCTGCCGTATCAGTGGGGTGGGGAGTGGGTGGGGGTGGAGGGGGGTCTGAGGGAGATGGAACAGAACAGGTTGATGTTTAGGCTGTAAAGATTATTGAGTGTGAATAGTTTGGGTATTGTATCTTAGCATTTGACAGCAATACTGATTTTTCCATATTTTCCACATTGTGTTCCCTTTTCCATTCATTCATTCATTCATTCATTCATTCATTCATTCATTCATTCATTCATTCACCCACTCATTCATTTGGCATTCTTTTTACTTTGGTACTCATTTATTTGGCATTCAATTCTTCATCTGTTCATTTGTGAGTTTGTTCCTTCCTTCTTTTCTTCCTTTCTTCCTTCATTCATTCCTTTCTCGCTCCCTTCCTTCCTTCATTTAATTTTATTCCTTTCTTGGCT
>CM060320.1:19341597-19344097 GCA_030674155.1 Stramonita haemastoma
CTTCTTCTTCTTTTCTTTTTTTTTTTTTCGTTTTCTTTCTTTGTCTATTCGGGTACAGTGAAACTATTACCCCCCCCCACCACCACCACCACCCACCAACCCCCCCCTCCCCCCCCAAAAAAAAAAAAATCCATGTCTATTTGACCGTAAAGCTAAAAAAGAACAAACAAAAAAACAAAAAACAAACAACCCCCCAAACCCAACCAAACAAAAAAATACCCAACTGTTTTTAATCCTGTGTGTTAAACAGTACATTCTTTCATGGATTTTGTCTTCTATAATTATAATGAAGACTGTACATTTTTCATGTAAATTGGCTTTCTCGTCTGATGGTGAAATAATAAAAATAAATCTCTCTTCTTCATGTATGATGAATAATTAGATTACGTACCAAAAAGTCGGTCATACTCAAGGCTCGTCCAGTGTCTGATGTCCTCCTATTGTTTTCTCTGTCTGCCTCTCTGTCTCCCTCCTTGTACTGTTCCCTGTAGGACAGTCTTGGCCAGTGCAGATGCTCCTGTGACGTGCTCGTACCACATCAGTTTGCGGGTTTGTTCTTTTCTTCTCTGAAATCAGGAGCTCTTTGTATGGCCACATAGCGTTTTCAATTCTGGTTTTCACGTCCTCATTAGTTACGTGATCCCTGTATGAGATAGCAAAAAGTTTGCGGAAGCATCTCGTCTCCATTGCCTGCATCCTTCTTTCAGTGTCTGCTGTTATGGTCCATATTTCCAATGTGCACAAAAATATGGATATGTTAAAGGTAAAGGGGTCCTTAACCTATGTGGTGGTAGAGGAGCGAGGCATCAGACCTCAGCTTCTCTAGGGGCCAGCATATTGAGGGCGGCGCCCATCTCCTCTCCATCGCTGATTTACCTTCCCTGACCCTAAAGAGGCAGTTACCCATTTACATGTCGGTGATCTGGGAGATTGTACTGAAGCCAAGGTGTGAAAACGGTCAATTGGTAACCACACTCGATGCTGCTTAAACTTAGCATAGGGAAAGTGAGTGCTCTGACCACTGAGCTATCCCGTCCCTGTAGTTACCAAGTGGATGGACATGTCAAAAGATGTGAATTCCTTCACGCATGCTGTACAAAGAAATTTATTTTTCAGAAAGCATTTTTCCTTCCTTGCATCTTGGACGACAGATTCTTTTATTACCATTATTTATTGCCTTGTTGTATTACACTGTGAACTTATAAAAAAAATAATAAAGCATTTTTTTCTTTTGTTAGAGGGTGAGACTATGCTAGATAAAAAAAAAGTCTCTATCAATTGGACAGTGACATCATTTGAATGTATTTTTCTTGATATAATTATAATTATACGATATACAGTATACTTATGTGCTTACACGTTCATTTTTATTAAAGCTCCTTTCCAGCTGCTCGTCTTCATTTTTGTACTTGTAGTGAGTGGTCAGTGCTTCTCAGTACTCCCCCTCCCCCACCAACCCCCCCTGCCTTTTTTCCTCCTCCAAAGGAACAGAATTACCGTGGCCTTTGGATCCTCTTCCATCTTGTCAGACACACTCCAGGAGGTAGTGGACTGAGCATAATGAGTACTCACCACAGACAGAACCAAAAGCCCTTCAGTAACTTTCCTTACAGGAATGGAATCACTGTCAATCATCACCCACATTTCGTGGGGAATTTGGACATCCCATTTTTTTTTTTATAAACTCCCGTTTCTTTTGATTCTGTTTTTTTTTCTTCAGTGTCTGGATTGTTACTTGGATGTGTGCTGGATTCATGAGTCAGTGAAAGAGATTTTGAATTAAAATAGTATTAAAGCAATTTAAAAGAAAATCCAGCTCAGCACTGTTCATAATCATGTAACTTCTGATGTGTTTGTTTTTAGTCCTTTTGTGCAACACCTACTGCACTGCGGCAATAACAGAGGACTACTACTACTACTACTACTACTACTACTACTACTACTACTACTACTACTACTACTACTACTACTGCTGCTGCTGCTGCTGCTGCTGCTACTGCTGCTGCTGCTGCTGCTGCTGCTGCTGCTGCTGCTGCTGCTGCTACTACTACTACTACTACTACTATTACTGCTGCTGCTGCTGCTGCTGCTGCTGCCATTTGGGCCCCGAAACATTATCCCCATCCACTACACTATGAGTGGTGGTATGCGTGCTAGTTAATGGATGAGACGATAAACCTAGGTCCCGTGTGCGATACACATTTTGTGCACGGAAAAGAACCCACAGTAGTAAGAGAGTTGTCCTTCCCAAAATTCTGTAGAAAAACGCCACTCTGACAGAAAACCAAATACATATACAGAGAAGGAAAAAAGATAATGGATGGCACTACTCTTGTGGTTACACGCTCTCCCCAAGGAGAGCAATCGGAAGTTTATGCAGATAAATCTGCCGTGATTTCAAGTGGTATACAATACAAGACAAAACAATACAATACAATACTGCAACTTTCTGGTTTTGTCATCTGATTTTAAGTACCGTGTTAGAATACGAAATTCCATG
>CM060320.1:19354097-19356675 GCA_030674155.1 Stramonita haemastoma
AGGTAACTAGGTTGGCAACAACTCAATATGAAGGGAAGAGTTTTATACCTAATAACACCTGGCTCAATAACAACTACCTAATAACAACTAGAATAAAGGAAATAACTTCTTTGATATCAACCAACTCATTCCAAGAAACGATTTTACTTTTTTTGACACCAACCCATATTAAGAAAATAACCTTTTACACGTGTACCAGCGAACTCAACCTGAAGGAAAGAACTTTTTGCTTTAATAGAACTAACTCAATATAAAAGGAAGAGCCTGCTAACACCAACTAAATGAATATGGAGGGGAAAACTTTATACTCTGATACAAAAAACAAAGAAATATGAAAGGGGGAGCTCTACACTTTTGTAATAACTGAATCTGAAGAAAAAAAGTTTACAGTTTGATAACTATCTTGATACCAAGCTTGGAACTTTATTCTTTGAGCCAACTTGTTCAATAGCAAGGGGATAATTCTATTCTATGACACCAACTTATTTCATGGAATGAAAAAAACAACAACCCAAACTTAGTGACAACTCAAGAGGAAGGAAAGAGATCTACACTAACCAACAAAGTGACAATGTAAAAGAAAAAAAACACCTTATACTTGATAACCAGTAGAATTTGAAGTCAAAACTACGTGTCAAGCTATTGAGGTAAAACCGTGTAACTCTCATACATTAAGCACTTTTTCAGTATTGCCGTTATTTTCAAAGGTTATCAGAACACTGTTTTTTTCTGTTGTTATGTAGCTCCAGCGAAGATATCCCATTTATGGATTTATGGACTGTGATCGCAAGCCATCCTACTTTGGTCCTGCAGAAAACTAAAACTAGAACAATTCTTGAAGCATCAGTGCTATGCAAGCATAAGGATGCTATAATCATTATTTTTCTGCATATCATCTCTTTTGCAAATCATGTCTCTATCACGGTATTCTCTCCGGAATAAAATATTTCCAAGCGGTCAGTACCCCCAAACCCCTCTTTCCCTGTGCTGCTGTTCCCTTACACAGCTGTTTCCCCATACCGCAGAACTGAGTCAGAGTTAAGGAATCCGTGTCAAAGAGTTAATAGTTAGGATCAAACTGGTGAAGTGTTAGGGTTTGCGGCATGGGGCAAGAACTAGGGTTAGAGTGGAGTGTTGACAGCTCCAGGGAACAGCACTACAGGGAAAAAGGAGTATCGGGAAAAGTACTGCTCTTTCTTCAAACATCCTGCACTCAGCTTGTGCATAGTTTTCTCTCTTAAGCTGATCCCGCAAAGTCGAGGTAAAATGATTTGTTTCTATGAAATAGGCGATGCTATACCAGTAATGACTATGGCAAATATTTGCATCACAACAAACGTCTGAAGCCGAGTGTACATTTCCAGGAGTTTTCATTTCGTCTCTGTGTGTACAAGTACTTCTGATCCGAAATCATATTTAGAATTTTGAGCATTTTTGGCGCCAAAACAAAACGACGTTGTAAGCCAGTAAAAGCTTTACAATGTTCTTTCAAAAGCAATCAAAATAGAAAATTGAGCACGCGCCTGTGTGTGTGTGTGTGTGTGTGTGTGTGTGTGTGTGTGTGTGTGTGTGTGTGTGTGTGTGTGTGTGTGTGGTGTGGTGTGGTGTGGTGTGGTGTGGTGTGGTGTGGTGTGGTGTGGTGTGGTGTGGTGTGGTGTGGTGGTGTGTGTGTGTGTGTGAGTGCCTATTGTGTTTGGAATCTAATCCTCGCCCTATCTCAGTATAAGAAAAACGTCCTCATATTACCACAAGCTGGGATATGAAGAAAATGACCTTTTACTTTGGAACCGAAAAATTAAATAGAAAGAAAAATATTACAATACATGTAGTATCAAAATATTCAAAAAGAAAATACTTAGGAACTATTTCAACATGGAGGAAGATCTTTATACTTTGACACCTTTGGTACCAACTAAGAAGGTAAAGAAAAAACTTTATACTTTGATAGCAATAACTCAATACAAAAGGGTTTTTTTCCCTGATTTTGACACGAACTAATTCAATATACAAGAAAGAATGTTATAAATTGATACCAGCTAACTTATGAACGAAAGAAACTTTATGCTTGGACACCAAATAACTCCTCGAAAAAACTTACTTTATGATTTGATGCTAACAATCACTATGAAGGGGAGACTATCATACCTTTACACAAACTGAATAGGAAGGGGAAAACACAAAACTTAAAACTACCTCAATATAAAAGAAAAGGCTTTGGACTCTGATGCCAACTTAATACAAATGAAGGAATTTTATACTCCCATACCAAATAACTCAACATGTAGAAAAAATATTCAATGAAAAGAAAACTTGGATACAGAATAAATGTGGAAGACAGATGTTTATACTTTGATACCAACTACTCAAATGTAAGGTAAATAAAAGTTTTATGAAAAATGATAGAACAAAAATAAAAGACCTTCATGCATATGGTAAGCAGCTAACTGGATATTGGGGAAAGAGCTTTACACCTTGATATCACCTAACTAGACAAGGAGTAAGGAACTCTACACTCCGACAGTAATAAAACAATGTGAAATAACTGTATATTTCGTAATATGCTTATTTGACATGGAGG
>CM060320.1:19356775-19366775 GCA_030674155.1 Stramonita haemastoma
ACACACACACACACACACACACACACACATACACACACATGTTGGTTAATTAATGTTGGTGAAATGTTTTTCTCTGCTTTTTTTATTATAATCTTTTTTTTTTAGACAGATGGCTTGATGAAAAAAAGCAAATCGATGCTTACTCAATGTACCATCTGAAAATAAAATTTTGACTTGACTTGACAAACATACAGAAGAAGTTTCTTCAAGCTGATATATGCATAATGAGGATTTTGTACTTAAGAGCGAAGGACTTACTACTCCCTTTATAATTACGCAAATCATCCCTGGTACCTGGATTTTGTACTTGGAGTGGGGGTCCAGGATGTTGTTGTGGCAGTGGCCGGCAAACCACTTGTCCTCCAGCACCTTGATGATGCCGTTCTCCCGCAGCAGCAGCAGGGCACGGTCCACCTCCTGGGCCAGGCTCCAGCCAGGCAGGTAGGCCAGGGCGTAGGTGCCCGTGATGCTCAGGTCACCCACCATGTACAGGTTACACGGCCTCTGCCGCAGCATGTACTGTGCCTGCACACACACACATACACACAACACACACATACACACGCACGCGCGCACGCACGTAGGTACGCACTCACGTACGCACGCACATGCACACAAACATACACACACAAACACGAACGCACGCACACACACATACACATACACACATACGTATACACACACACAAACACACACACACACACACACACACACACACACACACACACACACACACACACACACACACACACAAACACGCGCACTCATGCACACACACATACACACACACACGCGCGCACTCATGCACGCACACACACACGCACGCACACACACGACTGTTGCTGTTTTGAACATTTTCATTTCTGTTATTTTGTTGTTGTTTTTTAGAGCCCTAATCAATCTCTGAGGGCTAGTACAGAACTGGAAGCACTGAGGTAAGACATGTCTACGTGTTATATCACTGAAATCATCTGAAATTGGAAAGACTGGGAAAAGAAGACAAAAAAACAAGGCATCACTATAGGATTTCTTCATCAAATAAAGCTACATTTTGCTTATAGTGGACCAGGAGACCCTGTTGGACTGAATAATAATGACCCATGGTGGACTCAATGGCAATGACAATGGCAGACTCAGTGACCATGAAGGATTCATGCCCATGTCAGACTCAAAGACTATAGCGGACTTACTAAGGCTGAAGGACTTACTAACCATGGCGGATTGACATGCTGAAGGACTAACTGACTATGGTGGATTCAGACTATGGTGGATTTAATGGCTATGGTGGACTTAATGACTATAGTGGACGTAATGACCATGGTGGACTTAGACCGGTCGACTTAGACTATGGTGGACTTAGACTATGGTGGACTCAATTACTATGGTGGATTTAGACTATGGTGGACTTACTGAATAAGGAGGACTTAATGACTTAATGGACTTAAACCTCCTCCTCCTTCCCTACACCTACCCCCACAATACCCCACCTAAACCTCTTCTCTCCCTACACCAACCCCCACCATACTCATCCCCCTGAACTTCCTCCGTCACTACACCTACCCCTTTTATACTCCTCCCCATAAACAGCCACCTCCATCCCTACACCTACCCCCATCATACTCCCTCCATAAACCTCCTTCCCTACACCTACCCCCATCATACTCCCTCCCGAAACCCCCTTCCCCTTCCCTACACCTACCTTTTGTCCCCCGAAAGCTCCTCTTCCCCTTCACCTACCCCATCCCTACACCTACATCAACCATATCCCCCACCCTAAACCTCTCCCCCCATAATACCCCTAAACCTTCTCTCTCCCTACACCTACCCCGATCACACTCCCCTCTAAACCTCCTCCTTCCCTACACCTACCCCTACCATGCTACCCCCCAAAAAAAACCCCACCTCTTCTCTCTCTACACCAACCCCCACTGTACTCCTACCCCTAAACCTCCTTCCTCCCTACACCTACATCCATTGTACTCCCCCAAAACCTCCGCCTCCTTCTCATGACTCATGCTGAAGGACTTACTGACTCACGCTGAAGGACTTACTGACTCATGCTGAGAAGGACTTACTGACTTATGCTGGAGGACTTACTGACCATGGCGGACTCCATGACGAAGGCGAAGGGGGCGGAGTCAGGAGAGTTCCTGACCATCTGGATGCCCTCCTCCACCCGGTGTGTGGTGGTCTGCTTCTTGTGCACGCTGTCCCACAGCCGCCGTAGATAGGGCACCTGCACACAGCAGCGCTATAGTAGATAGGGCACCTGCACACAGTAGTGATATATAGATAGGGCACCTGAACACAGCAGTGATATAGTAGATAGGGCACCTGCACACAGCAGTGATATAGTAGATAGGGCACCTGCACACAGCAGTGATATAGTAGATAGGGCACCTGCACACAGCAGTGATACAGTAGATAGGGCACCTGTCATGTAATAGGGTACCTGCACACAGCAGCGATATAGTAGATAGGGCACCTGCACACAGCAGTGATATAGTAGATAGGGCACCTGCACACAACAGTGATATAGTAGATAGGGCACCTGCACACAGCAGTGATATAGTAATAGGGCACCTGTATACATGTCATGTAATAGGGTACCTGCACACAGCAGCGATATAGTAGATAGGGCACCTGTCATGTAATAGGGTACCTGCACACAGCAGCGATATAGTAGATAGGGCACCTGCACACAGCAGTGATAAAGTTAGGGCACCTGCACACAGCAGCGATATAGTAGATAGGGCACCTGCACACAGCAGCGATATAGTAGATAGGGCACCTGCACACAGCAGTGATAAAGTTAGGGCACCTGCACACAGCAGTGATATATAGATAGGCACATGCACACAGCAGCGATATAGTAGATAGGGCACCTGCACACAACAGTGATATAGTAGATAGGGCACCTGCACACAGCAGTGATATAGTAGATAGGGCACCTGCACACAGCAGTGATATAGTAGATAGGGCACCTGCACACAGCAGTGATATAGTAGATAGGGCACCTGCACACAGCAGTGATACAGTAGATAGGGCACCTGCACACAGCAGTGATACAGTAGATAGGGCACCTGCACACAGCAGTGATACAGTAGATAGGGCACCTGCACACAGCAGTGATACAGTAGATAGGGCACCTGCACACAGCAGTGATACAGTAGATAGGGCACCTGTATTCATCAGTCATGTAATAGGGCATATGCACACAGCAGAGATATAATAGATAGGCCACCTGCACACAGCAGTAATATAATAGGGCACCTGCACACAGCAGTATAGTCATAGAGCAAAGACAGACATAAGGACAGACAGGCAAATGTACAGACTTATGTATGTTATGGTTGGACTCAATAATATAGTCCCCATACATGAAGACACACAGACAGACACAGCAATTGACAGGTAAACAGACGGACAGACAGAAAGACAAACAGACATATAGACAGACAGGCATGCATACAGACTGACAGATATACAAAGAAACAGAGACAGACAACCAAATGTACAGACCTGTGTATGCTAATTAATGTAGGACTAAATGGAGTCCCCACCCATAAAAACACACACAATGACAATGACAAGGGTTTTTAATTGTCCATATAGCATTACAATAAAGCCCTTTAGATAAAAACACACACAGACATAGAGATAGGCAGACAGACAGATAAACATACATACAGGCAGGCAAACAGACAAACAAACAGACATTCAACCAGCCAACCACATGACCAGCCAGTTTTCCTCCAAGCCAGCTCGCGTGCAGACCTACCTGTGCATGTTTGAGGTAGGACTCGGTGGACCCCCCAGCCATGAAGCCAAACTCCACCTCCGTCTGTTTGGCCAGGTCCTCCAGGCCCGTGATTCTGACGTACTGCTGGTCCTCCAGCGGCGTGGGGCCTGCCCTCAGCATGTTGGTCAGGCTGGCTGTGTACGTCACCAGCAGCATCACCACGAACAGCCACCAGAATGACGTCACCAGCCGACCGCCCAATGAACGGGGCGCCCGTGTATAGCCTGTATATGCAGCCAGACATGCCTGAGATGAAGTGTACCGTGTTTGGTTTGAGAGCAGTGTCCTCTCTCCCTCCCCTCCTGTTCCGAAACATCTCATCTGCAGCTCATCTATATATTCTTTTGTTGCCATTGTCTCTGAATATCACCTTTGCCTAACAAAAGTAATCAGCAATCAAACAAACAGAAACAATTGAAGCAAAAAGCAATGATTTTTTTTAAAAAGCTGTGACAAAGTACAAGCAAGAAAAGGAGTGCAAAGACAAAAAAGAATGCGAAGAAGACTGCTAAGAAAAATGATGAGAAGAATGCGACGAAGAACGCAAAGAAGACTGGGAAGAAGGAGAATGCGAAGAAGAATGCAAAGAAAAAGGCTGAGAAGAAGAAAAATGTGAAGAATGCGAAGTATGCGAAGAAGAAGAAGAAGAAGAAGAAGAAGAAGAAGAAGAAGAAGAAGAAGAAGAAGAAGAAGAAGAAAATGAAGAAGAAAATGAAGAAGAAGAGGAAGAGTATCAAAGTCAGTAATCTACAATTTACAAGTATGGAAACGGCTACAACATCCATCCATCCATCCATCCATCCATCCATCCATCCATCCATCCATCCATCCATCCATCCATCCATCCATCCATCCATCCATCTATCCATCCATCCATCCATAACGTTAAGGCCCAAAACTTTACCCCCATACATTAGACCATGAATGGTGGTCTGGATGTTAGTCTTTCGGATGAGACGATAAACCGAGGTCTCGTGTGTTACACATTATTCAGCGCACGTAAAAAAAAAAACCACGGCAACAAAAGTGTTGTTCCTGGCAAAATTCTGTAGAAAAAAAGCCACTCTGATAGGGAAACAAATACAGTTCCAATCAGGAAAAAGAAAAAAAAGGTGGCGCTGTACTTGCGGCGACGCGCTCTCCTCGGTTAGAGCAGCCCTAATTTCACCCAGAGAAATCTGCTGTGACAGAAAGTGGTATAAATAAAAAGAATACCTACCTACCTACCTACCTACCTACCTACCTACCTACCTACCTCCATCCATCCATCCATTCATCCATCCATCCATCCATCCATCCATCCATCCATCCATCCATCCATCCATCCATCCATCCATCCATACATACATACATACATACTGACTCTACTCAGTGCTGACTCCACTCTCCCCAAAAGTCTTTCGGATGAGACTGTAAACCGAGGCTCCGTGTATGAACGCACGCAGAACATCTTGCGTACCGGTTAAATCCTGCTCCGCTTTTCGTAAGAGTAGGCCATCGTGTGTTGGTGGGAACAGATAACAGTATTTACAAAACTTCATACACACGGGGATAGGATTAAAAAAAAAAAAAAGCACATGAGTGCTTATTCCTTTATCCTCAATAAAAAAAACAACCAAAAACCCCCACAAAAACAGACAGACAGACAGACAGACACACAGACACACAAACAGACAAGCAGCACTAACCTTGCCACATAAGGGAGCTGAGAACGAACCAGAAAGTGTTCATACACGTGAAGGACTCCCCTTCCCGCAGAGTGGCCTGCCCATCCCGCTGCAGGTGGCGCCACTCGTAAGGGTTGACGTAACAGATGACGTATAAGATGACGCTGGTGGTGAAGTAGGCCACTAACGTCATCAGCCACACGCTGTGGGTCAGGGGGGCGAAGAGATGCTGGAAGCGCTCCTGGAAGGAGGGCTGGGGGGACTGCGGCCTGCGCAGGATGATGACTGGCCCGAAGTTTTGGAAGGGAACGGAGAAGTGAACCACCTTTCGTCGCTGAGAGGTGATGGTCAGCGGGGCTGCTGCTACGTCCGCCTTCTGTTGACGTCAATGCAACGGTGACGTGGTGAACAAGATGAGGAAGTCAGCAGGAAAAACCAAAACAATACACTTTTATTTTTGTGTGACGTTATAAAACTTGGGCTAATCTTACAGGAGTTAATAGAGAGAAGGACAGGGATAGCCTGGTGGTTAAATATTTGCACGTTGCGTTCGTGATTTGATGGCCCTGGTTCGAATCTAGGTTCGAGTCATTATAGATATGTCTGTTTAAGGGAACCCCCCCCCCCCCCCCTGCATTTTGCATAGCTGCTGACTCTATGTCCTAGAAAGTTTTTATTTTTGGACAAGACTATAAACTGAGGCACTGTGTGCGAACGCACGCAGAGCATCATTCGTATACATTAAATCCATTCCGCCTTTCGGAAGAGTAGGCCGTTTGTGCTAGTGAGAATGAATAACAAAATTTACAAAACCGCTTGCAAACGGGTGACTGAATTTTAAAAAAGCGCATGGGGGCTTATTCCATAAATCATTAAAAAAAACCCATACAAAACAAAGAACGAAGAGAGTAGCGTTGATCTCAAATACCCCGTGTTGTGTTGTGTTGTATTTAATTACATCATATGGCATTGTTTTGTATTATGGTACTGTGTTGCTACTGTTTTGCTCTGTAATGACTTTTTTGGGTGCATGTGACTGTTTTGTGCAGTACATTATAATGCACCATGTTGAATTTTGTTGTATGCCTAGTACTGTTTGTACTGTTTTATATTGCATTAGATTAGCATATAATGTACAATATTGTACAGTGTTTCACTGTACAGCTGAAAAGTCATTTCCTACACACAATTCAGGCTGCTTTTCACACAAAAAAAATAGAGAAATCAACACTATAATGCACTACTACACCCCCCCACCCCCACCTCGTGTTGTGGTAATTATGTGTGCCCACGGGAGTGAATGGTTTTTTTGGTTGGATATTTTTTCTTGGCAGCTTCGGATGAGAAAAACAGCTGTTCTTTGACAAACAGGAAACACATTCTGCATACGGGATGTTTATTGTTATAGAATCATCTGAAAGACAAGCACCCAGACCAGTAGTTAGGTTAAGGAGGAAATCTGTATCTGTATCCAGGGGTTCTCAATTGTTACATGGATGCCTTGATACGTGGCAACTCTCTAATTCACCAGCAAGTGTACAGCCTGAGTCCCGTATTGTTAGCATAGTGAAGGTGGTGCCCATCACCTCTCTCTCACTGCTTTCATCTGTGTTGTGCTGTATTGTATTGTATTGTATTGTATTGTATTGTATTGTATTGTATTGTATTGTATTGTATTGCAGTGTAGTGTAGTGTAGTGTAGTGTAGTGTAGTGTAGTGTAGTGTAGTGTAGTGTAGTGTACTGTACTGTACTGTACTGTACTGTACTGTACTGTACTGTACTGTACTGTACTGTACTGTACTGTACTGTACTGTACTGTACTGTGTTCTATCGTATTGTATACTATCTTCATTCACGGCAGGTTTCTCTTAGTAAAATTCGAGCTGCTCTCCTCGGGGATAACGTGTCGCCACAAAAACAGAACCACTCATTAAAAAAAAAGAGAAGAAACCTGTCTGCAAGTGTTTTCCTATCACAGTGTTTCTTTTCTACATGAACTGACCAAGGAAACATCTAATGATGTCGTAGTTTCTTTTACGTCTGCTGAATGCGTGTATATCGTCCTATCCGAAAGACCAGCACCCGGTCCACCACTTTAAGTCAAGCGGATGGGGGGAAGGGGGGGGGGGCAGAAAGCTGGGCTAGCACGACCAATGAACGAACCTGTACGTGTCACTTTCTGGGCAGGTACATTAGCTTCAAACCACCAATCCACAAAAAAGGTGAGAAAAAATGAAATTTCTCTTTTTATGAGAAAATTAAGTAATTGAATTAATGTTGAGGAAAAAGTAGTGGAGGAAAAACAAGTGTAGGTACCAACTTCTCAATCATTTTGAAAATGACTTATCAATGATTCAATAAAAAAAAAACTGAAATCAAAATAAATTCTAGGGAATAATGTCTTTCAGTAATTGTATAAAATGAGAAATGTTGTGAAAGAAGCTATGATGGTAAGCAGGAGTTGCTTCCCCTCACTGCTTTACCTCCCCTGTCCCTCCAGAGGGCACATGCCACTGACTGACAGACAGACTGATGGATGGGGAACTGCTCCAGATTTCTCCCTTCAGGTTTTGTCTTTTCGCCAAAAATCCAACCCCCCTTGCAAAAGACGCTGCATGTATATGCACAAGCACGGAACCACACACACATGCACACACAAATGCACGCACACACGCACGCACGCACGCGCACGCGCAAACACACACACACGCATGCACGCACGCAGGCACGTACACTCACACACACAGACAGACACTCACAGACACACAGACACACAGACACACACGCGCGCGCGCGCGCACACACACACATACACACAGACTCTCTCTCACACACACCAACTCACACACACACACAAATTCACACACAAACACACACACACACAAACACACAAAACACACACACACACAAACACACGCACACACAAACACACGCACACACAAACACACACACACATCATGCCATCGCGCCATCAGTTCTGCCATTCACTAACGATGCCTGTTGTTGGTAATGCCGCCGATTCACACTCAAGAGTCTGTAACGGTGGTTAGTCCTCAACACACCCAATCGTGCTGAAATAGACTATCCTGTATTCTGAGAATATGTACACACTGTGTGTCGATCACATGTATGAGTACATTGCATTGCATTGCATTGCACACACACACACACACACACACACGCACGCACGCACGCACGCACGCACGCACGCACGCACGCTCGCACGCTCGCACGCATACGCACGCACGCACGCACGCACGCACGCACACACACACATACACACACACACACACACACACACACACACACACACACACACACACACACACACAACACAAAGCTCGGGTTCGGGAGAACAGCCAGGATTTTATGTACACACACACACACACACACACACACACACACACACACACACACACACACACACAACACACACACACACACACACACACACGCGCGCGCGCGCGCGCGCGCGCGCAAAAAAGTTCGGGTTAGGGAGAACAGCCAGGATTTCACGTAAAGAAATCTGCCGTGTTACTTAAAGTGGTTTACTACTACTACTACTACTACTACTACTACTACTACTACTACTACTACTACTACTACTACTACTACTACTACTACTACTACTACTACTGCTGCTGCTGCTGCTGCTGCTACTACTACAACTACTACTCATTTTCGCTGCATATTTCTCTGCGTGAAATTCGGACAGCTCTCTCCGGGAGAGTCCATCTCCACACGAGTTGCGCCACCCATTAAAACAAGTTCTGTCTGCAAGTGTACTTGCTTCCCTATGAGAGTAGCTTCTTATCTGCAGAATGTTCCCCTAGACAACTCTCCTGTTGCCGTAGGTTCTGTTCTGTGTGCTAAATGCGTGTAGCACATGAGACCTCGGTTTATCTTCTCCTCCAAAAGACTAGCACCCAGATCACCACTCAAGGTCTAGCAGATGGGGAAAAGTTCAGGCTTCAACGTGGGATTGAACCCACAATTCTCCTTTTCTAGGCAGGTGTTTACTTCTAGATACCCGGCCCACCATGTCTGTATTCGATTGACACTGTTGGGTAGAATATGAGACTTTCAGGAAATCAGATTTTTTTTTGTGTGTGTAAAGCTTGTGATGCTGTCCGTATGTTATGGAATATGTTGCTCTTTAATGGGGTTACTGGGGGTCTGTCAGTGTAAGTAGTAGTAGTAGTAGTAGTAGTAGTAGTAGTATAGTAGTAGTAGTAGTAGTAGTAGTAGTAGTAGTAGTAGTAGTAGTAGTAGTAGTAGAAGAAGAAGAAGAAGAAGAAGAAGAAGAAGAAGAAGAAGAAGAAGAAGAAGAAGAAGAAGAAGAAGAAGAGGAAGAAGAAGAAGAAGATGGAGAAGGAGAAGAAGAGGAAGAGGAAGAGGAAGAAGAAGAAGAAGAAGAAGAAGAAGAAGAAGAAGAAGAAGAAGAAGAAGAAGAAGAAGAAGAAGAAGAAGAAGAATGCTTTGCAAAAAGTGAGGGCGCGCACCCAGTTTGTTTTGCTGTTTGTGGCTTTC
>CM060320.1:19371775-19374275 GCA_030674155.1 Stramonita haemastoma
ATCGGTAACACTTTTACCATTTTCCAGGTAAAATCATTCAATGTAAACCAGGTAAATGGTTCTTCCTTTACCACTGTCCTCAGCAACAAGGTAAATGGTAACACCTTTACCACTGTCCTTAGCAAGCAGGGAAATGGTAACATCTTTACTACTCTCCTTAACAACGAGGTAAATGGTAACACCTGTATCACTGTCCATAGCAACCAGGTAAATGGTGACACATATACTACTGTCCTTAGCAACTATGTAAATGATAACACCTTTATCACTGTTCTTTACAACCAGGTAAATGGTAACACCTTTACCACTGTCCTTTACAACCAGGTAAATGGCAACACCTTTACCCTTGTCCTTAGCAACCAGGTAACGTAAATGTTAACCTTTTGCCACTGTATTTAGCAACCAGGTAAATGGTAACACCTTTGTCCCTCTCCTTAGCAACCAGGTAAATGGTAACACCTTTATCCCTCTCCTTAGCAACCAGTTACAGGGTAAACACCTTTATCCCTCTCCTTAGCAACCAGGTAAATGGTAACACCTTTGTCCCTCTCCTTAGCAACCAGGTAAATGGTAACATTTTACTACTGTATGAATTATATATCTATACAGCGTAGCATTGGACATTGAAACAACTTGAGTAGTACGTCAGTTATTTTGATACAGCGATCATTGCAAAGCAGAACACCTATTGTTGGAATAATATATAAATCGTCCTAAATCATGATAACTTTTGTTATCTTCCATTATAAGTTTCAACGTTGTTACTGAAGGGTATTGGATATAACGAGATGGAATGTATTCTTGTCACACATCAGTCAGAGATTTACAGTAAAATAAAGTGTGTACTTCGTCATCCAAGCAAGAATTACAGAAAGAGAGAGAGAGAGAGAGAGAGAGAGAGAGAGAGAGAGAGAGAGAGAGAGAGAGAGAGAGAGAGAGAGAGAGAGAGAGAGAGAGAGAGAGAAGAGAGAAGAGAGAGAGAGAAGAAACACAGAGACCCCGACAAGAGACACAGACAGACAGACAGCAGACAGACAGACAACAGACAGACAGACAGACAGACAGACAGACAGACAGACAGACACAGACAACAGACGACAACACACACACACACACACACACACACACACACACACACACACACACACACAACACACACACACACACACACACCACGCTCAGGCATCCTAATAGCCGTACTACAACTGTTAAAGCAGCTGGACGCTATTTGCCAGAATGTAAGAGTATCCTCCTCCTCCACCTCCTCCTCCTTCACCTTCAGAGAAACCAGCCCTCCCTGAGCCTACCTGTACTTCACACTCTGACCTTCTTCACCTGCAAACCCCCTCCCCCTCCCAACCCCAACAACCCTCCCCCCCCCCCAAACACATACACGTACACCCCTCCAATTCTCCTGGAAAGTGTGTTGGAGGGTCGGTGGCGTTGTCAGTTCACAGAGAGTTAACATACCTCCCATTTCTGTGAACAGCTCCTCCCTTCATTCCATTGTACACTGCTGCTACTTCATTACGGCTGCTGCTGCTACTGCTGCTATCTGTTTCTGTGTCCGTCTGTCTGTCTGTCGGTTTGTCTTTTTGTCTGTCGGGTTGGGTCTGTCTGTCTGACTCTGTGTGTGTGTGTGTGTGTGTGTGTGTGTGTGTGTGTGTGTGTGTGTGTGTGTGTGTGTGTGTGTGTCCGTCTGTCTGTCTGTCTGTCTGTCTGTCTGTCTGTCTCTCTCTCTCTCTGTCTGTCTGTCTCTGTCTGTCTGTCTGTCTGTCTGTCTGTCTGTCTGTCTGTCTGTCTGTCTGTCTGTCTGTCTGTCTGTCTGTCTGTCTGTCTCTCTCTCTCTCTCTCTCTCTCTCTCTCTCTCTCTCTCTCTCTCTCTCTCTCTCTCTCTCTCATATACAAACCAGTGAAAGGTATCAAATGTATAGACAATTTATAAGTGCACATGATATCAAACCTTATTTAAAGCTTGATATGGACATACATTTGAAAAGAATTATGTCAAAGTTTAGACTTGGTGTATCAGATATAAATGTTCATAAATTCAGATACAGAGGATATGATGTTGATGACCTCAGGTTACTATGCCCGTTATGTAAGCAAGCACCTGAAAATGAGGTGCATTTTGTGTTATGCTGCCCAGTGCTAGAGGATGTTAGGCAGAGTTACATCCCTGTGAAATATAGAAAGCAGCCTAATTCATTTAGACTCTGTTTACTCATGGCATCAAGTCAGCCTGAGGTTGTGCGCAGCCTCACTCTTTATTTGTGTAAAGCCTTTAGAATAAGAGATACTTTATTATCTTAAGTCATATTTTTGCTACTGATTTTGTTGCAATACAATTCTGCTGTTGTCATTGCTGTTGTCTTTTATTCCACACCAAAATACTAAGCAGTTTGGCAACCCCCTTCATGTATGGGCCAATGGCCTTTCTGTGAATAAATTTTTCGAGTTCGAGTTCGAGTTCGAGTTCTCTCTCTCTCTCTCTCTCTCT
>CM060320.1:19379275-19381775 GCA_030674155.1 Stramonita haemastoma
AAACAGAGAAAGATGCTGTACAGACACAGAGGAATACATTTGTGTGCCCAAGTCATCACAGAGAGCCAGGAGATTCCTGTTTCCTAAGCGTTTTGCTCCATTCCTTTTTCCTCTCCCATGACTGCCAGCCTTAGTGTTCTGCAGTTAGTGGTTCCATTCTTTTTCCCTCTCCATGACTGCAAGCCCTAATGTTCTGCAGTTAGCTTGGTTCCATTCTTTTCCCCTCTAGCTTGACTGCAAGCCCTAATGGTTCTGCAGTCAGTTTTGTTAAATTCTTTTTTTCCTCTAGCTTGACTGCAAGCCTCAGTGTTCTGCAGCAGTGTAAAGATGTGCATTCCCAGCTAGCCAGCTAATGATTGTAACACCTTTCTATCCTGAAAACTGCAGCACAACACGAGAGAGAGAGAGAGAGAGAGAGAGAGAGAGAGAGAGAGAGAGAGAGAGAGAGAGAGAGAGACAGAGGACAGAGACAGAGACAGAGACAGAGAGAGAGACAGAGAGAGAGATATGGGGAGCATAAAAATAACCTTTCGTAGGACACAGAAGAGAGAAAGAGAGAGAGAGAGGAGAGAGAGAGAGAGAGATGAAGAGAGAAGAGAAGGAGAAGAGAAGAGACTAGAGAAGAGAGAGAGGAGAGAGAGAGAGAGCAGAGAGAGAGAGAGAGAGAGAGAGAGAGAGAGAGAGAGAGAAGAGAGAGAGAGAGAGAGAGAGAGAGAGAGAGAGAGAGAGAGAGAGAGAGAGAGAGAGAGAGAGAGAGAGAGAGGAGAGAGAGAGAGAGAGAGAGAGAGATTGTGGGGGAGCATAAAAATAAACCTTTCGTAGGACACAGAAGACTCCCTCTCTTGACAAGACTTCATACTCTCATCCTCTTTCTTTTCTCATGGGCAACTGCCCTCATGTTTTATGCATGAGCTTTAATAGGAAAAGAGGGAAGAAGAGAAAGACACTCTTTCATTACCATTTTTTCTCGACACTGTCAATGTATGTTTCTTCTTATTCTTGTACTTGTTCTGGTTCTTGTTCTATTTGTTGTTGTTGTTGTGTTGTTGTTGTTGATTTTTTGTTTTGTTGTTGATGTTGATCTTTCTTGTTCTTGCTGTTGATGTGTTGTTGTTGTTGTTGCTGTATGTTTGTTGTTGTTGTTGTTGTTGTTGCTGCTCTTCTTCTTCTTCTTCTTCTTCTTCTTCTTCTTCTTCTTCTTCTTCTTCTTCTTCTTCTTCTTCTTCTTCCCTTCTTCTTCGCATTCTTCTTCGCATTCTTCTTCGCATTCTTCTTCTTCGCATTCTTCTTTCTTCTTCTTCTTCTTCTTCTTCTTCTTCTTCTTCTTCTTCATTCTTCTTCTTCTTCTTCTTCTTCTTCTTAATGCCTCCCTCATCTTCATCATCTGAACCTCCCCCCCCCCCCGTTTTCTCTGCGACCTTTCTCTATCTCTCTACCAGTCCCCTGCAAACACCACCACCGTTCTCACTGCTATGCATGCATTACTCTCTATATATTGTCTGTCTGTCTGTCTGTCTGTCTGTCTGTCCTGTCTGTCTGTCTGTCTGTCTGTCTGTCCTGTCTCTCTCTCGTCTCTCTTCTCTCTCTCTCTCTCTCTCTCTCTCCTCAACACGTTGGTCTGCTAAAAAAAACCCACACACACCCACACACACCGAGACAGATAATCATCAAAAGAAGTCAGATAATGGCTGACAGGAAAAAATAAGGAATCAGGTTCGTAATTATCACGACTACAAGACATGGCTAACACTTCAGGCGTCTGATTCCCCAATACATGTACGCAATCATGCACAGTTTTTCACTACACACACAATGTATGTATGCACATCTTCTAGGCTGCAGATTTATGATGACTCAACTTCTTGGGCTGGCTGTACGTTGTCTGACAAACAGCATGCACAAGGCAGTGTTTACTCTTATGCCTGTGCCCTCAGCACACGGGCATTTCTCACGTGCATGGCCTACTTCCCTCTCCCGGCTGTGATAAACAACGGTACTCCATAAACTACACAACAGCAGCACAGTACAGTGTAGAACAGGGCTGCATGCCTGATGAGCTCTGCAGGCATTGTTTCTCCTGACACATACAAGAGCCATAATGACTGACACCACATAGGTCTACAATGCACACAAGCGTTAAGCGCGCGCACACACACACACACACACACACACACACACACACACACACACACACACACACACACACACACACACTCTCTCTCTCTCTCTCTCTCTCTCACATACACAAACACATACACACGCGCGCGCACGCATATGTGCACACACACATACAGTCACACACACAACACACACACACACACACTCACACACACACACTCACACACACATACTCACATACACAAATACAAACACACACGCGCGCACGCATACGTGCACACACACACACACACACACACACACGCGCACGCACACACACATGCACACACACGTACACGTGCACGCACACACACACACACAATACGCACAGAGAGAGAGAGAG
>CM060320.1:19389275-19391775 GCA_030674155.1 Stramonita haemastoma
CCGAATCAGAGACATTTTTTTTTTATTGCATGATGATCAATGATAATGAGGATGATGTAATGATGCTGCTGTGGAATCGCATATGCTTTGGGACTTCTTGACAGGAGTCAAGGACTCTACCCTTACTATCATAATATATCCCGGCGTCAACCACGCCCGAGAGATACAGGCACCTGCAGTGTTGGTCAGGTAATTTGAGAAACACTATCACACTCACATCCATAAAGTGGATGAAGCTCGAATGTGTGGTCCCAGTCTTTCCACTGTGCCCACAGCACATTCACTCTGGGTAGGAGCCGTCCGGGGTCCCCCAAATCCCTATGACTCTTATGGGATCCGAACCTGCGACCTTCCAGTCTAAAATCTAAGGCGCTAACCACTGCGCCATGGTGGCTGGTAAGTATGTCAATACTTGTCTGTAGCCCTTGGGAAATGCTGATCAAACTTAACCATGCCTGTGCTCAGTATCCACAAAGACAGAGGGTCACATCACCTTGGCCACTCTAGGCTATGAGGGAACAAATCTGATCAAGTTGTGTTGTTTTATTATGTCAGCAGATTTGCAGCCAAAGGCTGATGGACTGATACCAGAGACAGACAGACAGACAGACAGACAGACAGACAGACAGAGAGAGACAGACAGACAGACAGACAGACAGACAGACAGACAGACAGAGACAGAGAGAGAGAGGGAGATAGACAGACAGAGACAGACAGACACACACACACACACACAGACACACAGACACACAACACACACACACACACACACACACACACACACACACACACACACACACACACACACAAAAGAGAAGAGAGGGGTGGGACAGGCAGAGGATAATTATGTAATGGGGATGGTTGTGGTAGTGAGGGTCGTGGTGAGGCGATGGTGGGTCAAAGCGTAAGCATCGAAATGGGAATGGTTTCAGTAAGCAAACATTGATGTCACTCACTGCATGATGAACACAGACAGGACAGTGTGTATGTGGGGTGGGGATGGGCATGGGGAAAACAGCATGGAATGGCAAGGTTCAGTAAGGCAAAAGTATCACTGGATAAGAGCATGGTGATGGGAGTGGAAACACATGGCTGGCAGGGTGGAGGAAACATGGAATGGCAGGTGTGGATGGCATGGTGTGGAGGAAAAGATGGCATGGTTGAGGAAGTTGCATGTGTGGAGGAAAAGATGGCATGGTGTGGAGAAAAAGATGGCATGGTGTGGATGGCATGGTGTGGAGAAAAAGATGGCATGGTTTGGAGGAAAAGATGGCATGGTTTGGGGTAAAAGATGGCATGGTGTGGAGGGAAAGATGGCATGGTACGGTGGAACACAATGGCATGGACGAAAAGATGGCATGGTGTGGAGAAAAAACGGCAAGGTGTGGTGGAACACAATGGCATGGAAGAAAACATGGCATGGTGTGGAGAAAAATATAGCATAGCGTAGAGGAAAATATGGCATGGCATGGAGGCAAACCTGGCACTATTAAATCAATGAAATGGCAGGCAGTGACATGGAATGGATTGACCTGTCACGGTAAAAAAAAAGCCTTTTGTGTTCATGATGAAACAAAAGCCATGAATTAGGCATGACCATTCTTTTCCCGTGCCATTCATAAAGTTACCACACACTGTTTGTTACATGCTATCAAAGCAAATTCTGAACAAGCAGTAATAGTTGCAGCAACTTCAAACGGCAACGAAGGGGATTTTTTTTTAAATTGCAGAGCATAAATGCATGCGTGCACATGTGCGCATAGACATGCCACTCACACACAGACACACACAGATACAGACTCACACACACACATACACACATACACAGACAAACGCACACACACAAACACACAAACACATGTACACACACATGTACACACACACACACACACACACACAACACAAACACACACACACACACACACACACACACACACACACACACACACACACACACACACACACACACACACACACAGAGGCATAATGTCACCACAAAGACAAAGACAGACACCAACATCAGATTTCCTGTCAGACTCCACATAGACACAGACATGTTATTTTATTTATTTATGTTATTCTTTTATTTCAAGAATAATAGAATAAGCACTCGTGTGCTTTTTTTTTACATCCAGTCTCCGCATCTATACAGTTTTGTAAATTTTGTCATTCGTTCCCAGCGGCCCACAATGGCAAACTCTTCCAAAAAGTGTAACAGGTTTTAACGTGTACGCAAGATGTTCTGCGTGCGTTCGAACACGGGACCTCGGTCTATAGTCTCATCCGAAGGAGTTTTAGGGGGAACTGGAGTTGGCACTGATGTTAACTCCAAAGGAAAGATCCTCTTGAACGAGATTCGAACCCGGGTGGGCAGATCACAAGCGGACTGCACATCAATAAAAACCAGGCTATCCCGTCCCCCGAAGCGAGACATAATGGACACACTGAATACACAAGGAGCCATCAACACAATTACAACAACAAAATCTACGAAGTGGTT
>CM060320.1:19396062-19401062 GCA_030674155.1 Stramonita haemastoma
ATCAAATTATTGATGTATTTACTTATTGTCCACATTTTTCTGTCAAGATAAAGCCAAACCCAACTCATAAATATAGAGTCAAGCAAACTTAACTGCGCTGACAAAAATGTTTAATATCAGCAAGTGCAAAAATTTACTACAATAACAACAACACGTTAAAACTTGTTCCGTCTTCCGGAAGAGTAGGCCGTTCTGTGGCGGTAGGAACGGATGATATTTTTAAAAAAAAAACAACACAAAAAACCCCGCATGCACACAGGTGTGTTTAGACATCATTCTTGAAGTCGGAAAGCGACAACCTTAGCGGTGAGCAAAAATGGTCGCATATGCAAAATTTCATCTTCAGTCAACCTCGGAGCGTGAACCTCGGAACGAAAAAAAATTGTACAGATGATAAAATTCACAATTACCACAGGCAAAAACCACATCGTTCCATTTAACATGATCACATCAAAACTGCCCTGCTAAAACTTTCAGCAAGAAAATGCATAAACATGTCTTAAAACACAAGGTGTCCATTTGCACCTGTTGATGTAAAGATGCTTGCCTGCCTACCATTTTATATTAGGATCGTTTATCCAAAGTATCTTTCTTTGTCTATTTCTTAATTCTACAGCACTATTTGACAATATTGAAAAAGAAAAAAAAATCAACTGTAGGAAGAAGGGGAGCATCTCCACATCTTTCCCATTTCAAGCATTAACATAATTATGAGTAAGGGTTTACGCTTTTTTTTTTAGGGGGGGAGGGGGGTTGGGGAGGGGTTAAGATCTTAAGCTCACAGTAAAAACCTTCCCTTAACATCTTGCTTTAACGTCCTAATCAAAAACAATCTTGCCTTGAAAGTCTGGATGTGTTGTGTGTGTGTGTGTGTTGTGTGTGTGTGTGTGTGTGTGTGTGTGTGTGTGTGTGTGTGTGTGTGTGTGTGTGTGTGTGTGTGTGTGTGTGTGTGTGTGTTTGAAGGATGGGTATTCGTGACAGTACCAGACCATTTTGGTTCACGACACAACTGTTTCAATCAGTTTTCAAAACCACGGAATAGGCCTGGTTGGTTTATGACATAACTACACTAGATCAGACTCTCAACCCTGGTCCTTGTGAATGCGCCAAATCACTGGCTGCACTCAAGATTAACATTTCTTGGCAGCAGTTGTCATGAAATTCACAAAGCAGGGATTTCCCCCTAAGTTTTAAAATAAATAAGGAAGATTAAAGGCCCGAAACAGTTGTTTGAAGGGGGCTTCTCCTCTGAGGACTCTACTGCCATGCTCTACGCGAGTTTTTTTACCACTATCGATACCTAATGGCCTACTTACTAAGTAGCTACTTCTAATTAAAATTACTTACCAGTGCTGCTCTTCATCATAGTCTTTCTATAAAAAAGACAAAGGCAAAAACGGTGATGTTCAAAATCTCCCATTTTGCTTTCCCAGCTGTTCAAGTGGTCTACACTGCATGCAGATGCCAGGCCCTTTGAAGTGGCAAGAGAGAAAAAAAGAAAAGAAACAAATCAATTCACCGGAACTCGCAACAGAGACACGATTTGCACGTGTGTGTTGGGTCGCTAAATGTGTTTTCTGTCCCTAGCTGGAATAAGACCTTCAATTGCAAAAACCTGGTCTTAACAATGTAACTGGAAATTATTTCTAAACTACCTGGCACTTCGTTTTCTATCAATACACTTGAAAAACCCACCCAAAATGATGGCCATAAAAAGATACTTTATATAAGATAAAAGCTATGTGGAGACTGCAAACTCAAAACATGTACAAGACTCCTTGACATACCCAGGACAATCTGTTGTTCTATTGATATGCACGTTCACAGGAAGAATTTCAGATTTAGATTCGTTTGTTTTGTAATTTGCAGTCTGTGCATTGACAGCCCATCTGGTAAAGGAAAGGGGAGGTTGTTTCAAAACCCAGGGAGAAATTCTTACCTCTCTTGAGCATATTCATTTTAGGATATAGACCACTTTAGACACAACACATGCGCAACAATGTTCAGTTCAAGGTATTGTTCAGCTACTCAGGAATGTTTTACCATTTGGGTTTTTCTTTAAACAAAGTGTTATTTTGGGTGGTGGATGTGTAGGCTACTTTCAGCAATGTTCCTGCTGACTGTTTCTCTGTCTGTCTCTGTCTCATACATATCAGAGCATATTATGCATGTATTCAGTGGGAGAGGGGGGGATGCATGCGAGCGTGTTTGCCTGCGTGTATGTGTGTGTCTGTGTACATGTGTTGTTAGGACAGTACCCGTCAGTACAACATGACAATTTATGTGATGAAGAGGAAAAATGAATTAAAAAAATTAATGATGCTGAAGCAGATCTCTTAGAAAACAAAACCACTCAAACAAAGAAACCAGATCTTAGGTGTATTAAAGAAATGACTGCATCTTAGGCCCAGTGAGCCCCCGCTGTAGTCTAGTGGTTAGGGCGTTGGACTCATAATCTAAAGGTTGCGGGTTCGATCCCAGCTTTCGGCTATGGCGTTGTGCCCTTGGAAAAGGCAATTTACGGCTATTTTCTCACCCCACCCAGGTGTAAAAGGGGTACCAACCTTCTGTTAGGGGACAGACTTCTAGGCCCAGTGCATTCGTTTGTATCTACACCTCTATCATGTTTAAGAGCACATTGCCCAGAATACCTACAGGCGTACTGGTCATACGTCTGAAAGTGCGCCCATAAATGATCTTCATCATTATCATGTTGATTTGAACTTTTGGACCGCAGTGCTATTCTATTTTTTGTGTGTTCGTGTGGCAACTGCCCTGCACTGAGCTGTGCTGTGGTGCATCAATTGTATATTTTCATTGATGTTATGTGTAATACTATGTATTGTTGCCTACACTTTACCAGCTTTCGTTCCGACAGACTTGCCAGATTCAAGCCAGGCTGTTCTCTTTGTGGCTGTGGTATCACCACAAGAACAGCACCACCCATGTTAAAGATGTTAGTAAAGTGTGTATGCCTACAGTAGAAAACTCTCTTGGTGCCGTGGGCTCTGTTACTGCACAAAAGCTGGGGTAGGATGGGACTCCAACCAGCCTTTTGTCACATCTTATTTATCTGCCCCTTTTTTTTGAGGGTGTGTATGGGCAGGCACGCCTGTATTTGTGACACTGCACCACATAAGGAGTCGCATTGCACCAGAGGTCAGTTTTTAGTTATTGGCATGTTAATAAAATGGCTATACAATACCAAAAAACAAATTGAAAATCGGACAGTTCTATCAAGTTATTACAACTGCAGGAAATGGCAAAATGAGAAATTGACAAGTTAGTAGGTGGCCAGAATGAGGACTTGACTATTTTCAAAACACGTTTAAAGACAAAAGGAAACAAATTTATGACTTGATATTTCACTTCACTGTAAAATAAGTGCTAGAGTTTTATAATCAATAAAAATCTCAAAATCCACAAGCCACCCCACACCTGCCCAAAATGTCCCCTAGCAGAAAAGTGGGTTATGTGCTAAGCGACTCATTTCGTGGTGGATCATCACATTTGTGTTAGCCTTTTTTTGTGTGTGGCAAGGGCCCTGCACTGTGTTGTGATGCATCATATTGTAGATTATGCTTAATATTATGTGTTATACTATGTGTTGTTGCACAAACTGGACCAGCATTTTGTTTCGATGGACATGCTGTATTCGCCAGGCAGTTTTCTTTGGGGCTGTAGTATCGCCACAAAAGCAGCGCCACTCATATCAAAGATGCTAGTAAAGTCTGTGTGCCTACAGTAGATCACTCTTATGGTGCTGTAGAGTCTGTTACTGCCCAAAAGTTGGGGTATGATGTGTCTGAAAAATAGCCGTTTGTCACAACCTCTCTAGATGTATATGTGGCTTGTTTTTGAGAGAGTGTATGCAGGTGCCCTAATGTGTATTTGTGATTGCCAAGTGTATGTATGTATGTTCGCGTGTGAAGACGACCCTACACTGTGCTGTGGAGCAATTATTTAGTCAATATTTTATGTAAAACTGCGTATTGTTGTATACACTGTACCAGCTTTTGTTCTGTCATACTATATTCACTAGGCTGCCTCTTTGGGGCTGTGGTGTCACTACAGGAACAGCGCCACCCGGGCACAGTGGTTCAGAGCTGGTAAGGTAAGCCCAGCAATGTCTGTTCCTGTCCAGTTGGCTTATTGGGTATGTATGTGTCATCCATGCCACTAACCACAACTGCTCTTCTCTCCTGAAAGAGATACATAGGAATTTGATGTGTGTTTTGTTCGCATAGGGAACCTGTGTTTAATGTAGTGTCATCAAGAGAACTTCATGGGAATTCGGATCAGAATCATTTGAAATGCATTACATTGTATCACTTAGTATTGTATTGCACTGAATGCATTTTCATTGTTTTGTTCTGTACCATATTGTAGTGTTTGTTTTACATGTATTGTACTGCAATATATTGTATTGATGACCACTTGCATTTCAGCAGGCATGAGCTGACCTTTCTTTTTATATGTATATCTGATGTCTAATCTCTGATTGCACCTCACAAACACTACACAATTATACAGTTTGGGATGTGGTATTTATACAGAGGTTGTGTAAACTACATACATCTGTGAAGGCGAAGTGCATGCAACAGAGCGTTTTCAACCACTACCCAAGAAAACAGAGCATCGACAATTCACAGGTGTGTCTCTAAATAGAAACACGATGCTCTGATTGTCGCCCCTGATCACATGGGAGATAATCTACTTACCACCCCATCACACACACACACACACACACACACACACACACACACACACACACACACACACACACACACACACACACACACACACACACACATATATATATATATATATATATAATATATATATATATATATATATATATATATATATATATATATATATATATGTGTGTGTGTGTGTGTGTGTGTGTGTGTGTGTGTGGTATGGCTGATAGTATGGCATATATATATATATATATATATATATATATATATATATATATATATATATTATGGTAGCGG
>CM060320.1:19413562-19426062 GCA_030674155.1 Stramonita haemastoma
ACAAAAATTACCAGAATGCTTGCACACGGGTTCTGGATATAAAAAAGAATGCTGCGCATATTCATTATTCTCAAACAAAAGAATTTAGATTAAAAAAAAAAAACAATAAACAAAAGAAATACTAGATTATACCTGGCATTAAAAAGTCATCAGGTGGAGGAAACTGTCCCGCTGCAGAATAGTTTAGAGCTTAATGGGGGCAAGTCATTAACAAAAGTACAGGTAAAGGTGTCCCATAACCTATGTGGTCATAGGGAAGCGAGGCATCAGAGACCTCAGCTTCTCTAGGGGCCAGCGTATTGAGGGAGGCGCCCATCTCCTCTCCCTTGCTGCTTTACCTTCCCTGACCCTAAAGAGGCCAGGTACCCATTGACAGCTGGGTAAACTGGGGAACTATACTGAAGCCAAAGCGCGCAGACGGTCACCCATCCAGTCGGTAACCACGCTCGATGCTTCTCAACCTTGGCTGGAGGAAAGCGAGTGCTCTGACCACTGAGCTGGCAAACAGTTAACTAAATCCCTCTTTTCAACCTAGCTACCGATGGAATAACACCTCAGTCATGAAGACCGGCAAAGGATTGTAAATTACATCTTTGTGGAATAATATAAATTTGACTTGCCAGCATTAAAAAGATCAGGAGCTGGGTACTCTTTTCATTAATTGATGCTTTTAAGACATTTGTTTTGCACTGAGATAAGAAAAAAATAATATCTATATCAGTATTTTCTGCTAGGCTTAAATCGCAAAGCATTCAATATGAGCGTAGGTTGTAGTGAGGACTCGAAAATAAATGAGATGGATTGTTTTAGTATAGATAATATCCAGGTGATCTCAAATTTCCGGGTTAAAAAAAAATCAGCCTCTTTTGATTTATTCTTCAGTTTTGTCTCTTCCATTAATTTTGTTTGTTTCGCTTGATCTTGTTGATCCTGTCACCTGTTCTTTAGAAGTGCCTCTGTATCTGTGTGTGACTATAATATATTTTGTGCCTGTGGTGTGTGATAAAGAAATCGGGTGTCTTGGTTATGATTCTTCTAATAAAAAGCAAATTTACTGCTTACTCAATGTACCATCTGGAAATTAAAATTTTCACTTGACTTGACTTGACTTGATTTGCCACGATACAAAGAAAAAAAATCCCCAAACAGCCCAACAAATCATAAGAGCGAGGTTGTTTCTAATGTGTTCTTGTGATGGGTATTATTATCATCATCATAACCATCACCACCACCACCACCACCACCACCACCACCACCACCATCATCATCATCATCATCATCATCATCATCATCATCATCATCATCATCATCATCATCATAAACAAAAACCTCCAGGTGAGGTAACAAAAGAAACAATGAAACCCAAGGAGTTAAAATCCTTTCTGAAAATTGAGGCCACATACACATCTCTATCATTTCCTCATCCTCCACCACTCCACCCCCTCCCCCCACTTCCCCCTCCCCATCCTCCCCCCCCCCCCAATCACTCTTTCCTGACCATCACCATACCCCCCCCCCCTACCCACCCCTCAGCTTTCCACCCCCACAACACAGCTCAATATCAGCGGAGTGTACTCAGACTCAACGGTCAATAAAAGCGACGTGTCAATTACCCTGGGACCTTAAGCCGCTAACTTTCTAGATAAACATGACCAAAGACCCCTATACTATACCCTAAGAGAGAGAGGAGAGAGAGAGAGAGAGAGGAGAGAGAGAGAGAGAGAGAGAGAGAGAGAGAGAGAGAGAGAGAGAGAGAGAGAGAGGGGGGGGGGGGGAGCAAGGCAAAGTCCTTTACTTCGAAGAAAATAGATAAGCGCTGATAGGTATATTTTTTACATCCAGTCCCAGCTCTTATTAGAGATTATAATTAACGTGGTATCAAAATGATATGGATGGATCATAAGAGAGAGAGAGAGAGAGAGAGAGAGAGAGAGAGAGAGAGAGAGAGGAGAGAGAGAGAGGAGAGAGAGAGAGGAGAGAGAGAGAGGAGAGAGAGAGAGAGAGAGCGTTGGTATCAAGGACCAGTGCCGCTATAAGATACCAACAGTTAGGCACAAATTTGACATCAGATTAATTTGAAACTGGTAATAATATTGATTGATCAAAACTTATTTCAACATTAAAACGTATGCCAATTTAGGAAAAACAGTAAAAAAAAAAAAAAAAAAAAAAGATTTATTAAACAAAAAAATTCACACAGAAATTTACGAAACAAATCAATTCCTGATTTTTGAAGTCAGATCTGTGCAATTGAATGTTCTCTACCTTTTCGCAATAACGGTTTCTGTCAGTGAGACCTCAGTTTCTTTGTTCATCTTTTTTTTTGTTAATCCATTCTTTCATTTTGAGGATAATGGAGTAAGCACTCATATACTCTTCTACACTCAGTCCTCGTGTGTATGCAGTTTTGTCAATTTTGTCCTCCGTTCACACAGGCACACACTAGCCTACTCTTCTGAAAAATAAGCAATAACAACATCAGATGAGAATAAACATAAGCAGATCAGAACAAACATAAGCAGATCAGAACAAACAGAGACATCAAATCAGAACAAACACAATCAGATCAGAACAAACAGAGACATCAGATCACAACAATCAGTTTCTATGTCAGGTATTTGTTTTGATCTGATGTCTGTTTGTTCTGATCTGATGTCTGTTTGTTCTGATCTGATGTCTGTTTGTTCTGATCTGATGTCTGTTTGTTCTGATCTGATGTCTGTTTGTTTTGATCTGATGTCTGTTTGTTCTGATCTGATGTCTGTTTGTTCTGATCTGATGTCTGTTTGTTCTTATCTGATTTTTTGTCCTTATCTGATTACGTTTGTTCTGATTTGATGTCTGTGTTTGTTCTAATCTGCCCACGTTTGTTCTGATCTGATGTCTGTGTTTGCTCTGATCTGATTTTGTGAGTACTGATTTTATGTCTGCGTTCATTCTGACCTGATGTCTGTGTTTGTTCTGATCTGACAGGCACAAAATATTTACCTACTCTGATTGCAGTTCAGTCTTTGTCACAGAACTAGACTATTTATTATAATAATAATAAAAAAAGATGACCACCCTGTGACTTTCCTCATTCTTCCAGAACCCCCCTCTGTGAACTGTGGAGATGGTGACATTGTCCCCACAGGCACACCCTCTTCCTATCCGTCTCTCTCTTACAATCTGGCCACGTAGGGGGGAACATGAAACAGTCAACTAGTCACGCTAATACTACCTACCTCCCTTTCCCCTCTCCCCTTTCTCCCTCAACCCCCTCAGTCCTGGCACCTTCCTGTCCGGACTTTCCATTAGTCCCCTTACAAGTACAGAGGGAGGGGGGAGGAAAGGGAGAGATGGGGCATTCACGTCAGGGATCGACCTCTTTCAGCTTCTTCAGTCTATTCTCTTCCTTACTCCTCGTCCCCTCTCCAATCATATTCCCACCAGTCAGGTACTATTGTGACAGCTATCCAGGTACAATTGTGACAGCTATCCAGGTATTGTTGCAACAGCTATCCAGGACTGCGACAGCTATCCAGTGATCAAGGCACAGTGACAGCTATCCAGGTACTCTGACAGCTATCCAGTGATCAAGGCACAGTGACAGCTATCCAGGTACTCTGACAGCTATCTGCTATTGTTCTCTCTCCCTTCCTGGACCCTAACCCACTGCTCACCACGCCCTCTTACCTTACCTTCCAACCCCACACACACCATCCCTCACCTACTTTCATCTTTACCGGTCTTATCCTGATGTTCCTACCTACGTTCAAACTGACACACATTGCCTTGTTTTTGAACGCAAAATGTGAACGACTATAGATGAGTGGTTTAAGACCGTTTGATTTTAATCCTGTGGGTTCATGACGTCATGGGTTCGAATCTCGGCAGCTCTGCTTGGTGAATTAAGGGTGGGAATTTTTACAACCTCCCAGGTCAACTTCAACTGCAGACCTGCTAGTGTCTTAATTCCTGGAGTGGATATACCCATGTAAAAGGTCAAAATAATATGCACGCTAGAGATCCCGAAATTTATATCAGCGTTTTGGTAGGTTACGGAAACACACACATACTTGTCATGCAATGTGTGCGTTTCCAGAGAGAGAGAGAGAGAGAGAGAGGAGGAGAGAGGAGAGAGAGAGAGAGAGAGAGAGAGAGAGAGACTCACTTTCAAATATAGGAAAAAGTTATCTGGAACATTCTTGGGGAGCAGATTACAACATGAAGAAGAAACTGTAACTTGGACGAGTAAGATCTGTCCTTGAATATGGAGTATCCCCCATGGGCGACTGCACCAAAATCCAACTTTGACAATGCTGCCCGAATTCAGAACCAGGCATCCTGAGTCATCACTGGTGCCCTGAAGTCTACTCCCATTCTGGCCATGGACACTCTGACAGGTCTCGAGGGCCTTGAAAGCAGGCAAGACACCAGCGTTATGATACATGCTGCTAAATTCAAGAGGCGAAGAACCATCTGATGCACAGGAGCGACAGACGTTCTTGTGTTTCTATCACAATAAACAACAATTACAATAGCAGCAGCAACAAAGGCAACCACACACCCACATATGCGCGCATGTACACGCAAGCACACGCACACGCACAGTCATGCACACACACATACCTATTTTTCTACATTTTTTCACTCATTTTCATATCAAATTAATGTCACATCAATTACAGGCTATAGAGTACAATCTTCATAGTCCTGCACACCAACATGTACGTGTTTATTGTGTGTATACTCTTGTTTAAGAGAATGCCTAATGGAAAAACGAGGCGTGCGATTATAATCATTGAAGCACTCTGTCATGACAGGGTTTGTACAGCATACAACACCAAAATAACCATGAAGTTGGAATGCGGCTACCTAAATGGTAAGGAAAAACATTCCACATACGCAAAAATCTCCACCATTGGTGAACCTCGGAGCTCTAGCCGAGGAACGAAAATAACCTAAGTAGAAGATGAATGACAGCTTACATAACAGCACACCATAGCACAAAACAGCACAGCACAGCCCACCGCAGCTTAGCACAACACAGCACAGCACAACACAGTACATATACCGAACTGTTTTGCTTGTACATAATTATAATGAAGTCATACACATGCTTTACACATCGACACTGCTGACTTAGTTTATCCACATAATCACAGTTGGGTGGGCTACTCAGCAAGACACGAATTGTATCTTCTTTTTCTTCTTGTTCTTGATCTTCTTGTTCTTGTTCTTCTTGTTCTTGTTTTTCTTGTTCTTCGTGTTTTTGTTCTTCTTGTTCTTCTTGTCCTTGTCCTTCTTGTTGTTTTTGTTTTTGTTTTTGTTGTTGTTGTTGTTGTTGTTGTTGTTGTTGTTGTTGTTGTTGTTGTTGTTGTTTTCTTCTTCTTCTTCTTCTTCTTCTTCTTCTTCTTCTTCTTCTTCTTCTTCTTCTTCTTCTTCTTCTTCTTCTTCTTCTTCTTCTTCTTCATCAGATACACACTATGGTAAAAACTATCGACCAAAAGCATGGACCTATGGGGAGTTAAGTCCAAAAGAGCGAGCTCAATGTACAAGTCATTCTGGTCAGTCAAAGGAATTACGTGACGATATAGATTGGATCTTTGCGTGCCTGGGAACCCACAGAAGCCTGGGTATTCATCTGAAGAGACGAAGTAAGGGAGTGAAAGTCCTGATGGTCGTTTGCCCTTTTCTTTCCCGTGGATTCTCCTTTGTGAGAAAGCACCCCCTACCAACTAGCCTACTCCTCCCTTCCAGCCATACTAAGGCCCCTGAAGAATAGAGAGAGAGAGACTGGTTGCAGCAGCTATACACTATGGACCCCAGTCTCCAGCCCCAGTACTAACAAGTCCAGTACCACACACCGGACGGCCTCCAGCTCTATTCATCATTCCTGGTTCAGCGGAAATGGCTGGCGTCACTGTCCTATTCTTCCTGCCCCCCTCCCTCCCTCCTCCTGCCTGCTCTTCCCTCCCACCCCCCTCCCTCGCTTCCTCCATCCCATTCCCAACTGTCCCTTTTCCCATTTCCCCACTGGTACCCACTAAAACATGTTTGGATATTATCCTACATCTCAGCACAGTTTGAATGCCTTCCGGACTACTAGACTACTGCCATGGTAATCACCACCACCCTCTACTGCCACTACACCCTTCTTGTCTCTCCCCTTTGTTTCATACTTTCTCCCCTCACTGATCCCCCCCCCCATCTCACCCTATCCACCATATTCCCTTGCATTTTTTCTTCTTCTTCCTTGCTTTGATGTTATGCTGTCCTGTGTCCACCCTCCTCTTCATTGCTTCCTCCTTCTCTCACTATTTTCCCGCTTTTTCAAATTCTTTGTCTGAACCTTACGGCAGCTAGCTCCACCCATGCAAGTTCTTTGGGAAAGAAGCTCAGGGTCTTGAGTTTTCTGTTGTAGTTCTTTTTCCTGCGGGTGGCTGTGTGTGTGTGTGTGTGTGTGTGTGTGTGTGTGTGTGTGTGTGTGTGTGTGTGTGTGTGTGTGTGTGTGTGTGTGTGTGTGCTGTCTGTCTGTCTGTCTGTCTGTCTGTCTGTCTGACTGTCTGACTGTCTGTCCATCTCCTCCCATCTCATCATTGTCCACATACTTCCCTGTGCTGACCTCCCTCCTCAGATCAGGACGTCCAAGTGACGGGATCTGATCTGACTGGATTTCTGAAATTTATGTGATGTGTTAAAAAAGATACATAGTTGATGATCCTTTCATCTTTTCATACTTAGTCGCATTTTTCGTGCTTTCGTTCTTCTGTCTCTAGTGTTTTCTCCTCCTACATTCCACTCCGCGTTTCTAGTCTCTGTCTCTGTCTCTCATAGCAGATTGTAGTTGGTCAAATTTGCACATGCAATTTCTCTTCTCATACTATTTTTTTCAAGATAGTGATGTGTGCATTATTTTTAAACGTGTTTGCACATGTGTTATTGGCGTTTAGAATTACTGTGGTAGTCATATTGATCGACGGATGGAGACGAGAAGTGGCGTGAGGGAAGGGGAAGGGGCTGTGAAGGACTAAAAATAGTTGAGAAATATTAACTGGTTATTAGTGTAATTAGTCAACAGTCTAAATATTTTCATTGACTGACACATGGACAAACAGAAAAACACTGGTGATGCTGACCAATAAAGCAACACTGTATGCTGGCCATCTAATAAACAGATGCAACAAAATTGTAGAATGCTGACCCGATAAACAGACAAGAGAACATGAGGTGATCTGAGCTGATAAAGCAGAGAGAAACACTGGTGATCTGGCTATACATAAAACATGAGAACAAGGTAGCTGACCATCTGATAAACAGTGGAAACTGATTGTGGAACATCATTACAACTGAAAATGGGAACATTCATCATGAATACTAAAAATGACCCGGACTGCTTCATTTTCGAGTCATGGGTGAATGGTACGTTACTGTCCGCTTTGCAGAAAAGAAATCAAGATATATATATATATATATATATATTATATATATATATATATATATATATATATATTTTTTCTTGATTCTCTTTTCCCCTCCTTTTCCATCATCTTGTTACTTCCTTTCCATTCTGACCACTCTCATCAGTGGCAGCAGAAGTAGAGGCCGGATGGAGACATGTTGGTGGTGTGTGGAGCTTGGTGGGCAGTCAGTCTCTCTATTGATCACTGCCTGATTTCATTATTGTACTGGGGCTGTGTCACCCTTCCTCCTCCACCCAACCCTACCTACCCTACTTTGTCTTACTTCCTAATTCTTTGTAGCTCTTTCTCCCTTCCTTCTCTCTTCCTCTAAAGTGGTTCATTCATATCTAGCTTTTTCTTTTCTTTTCTTACCTCCCTCAGAGCGTTGGTCCTTTAAAAAAATGTATATTTCTCTTGACACTCATTCCCCCACCCCTACACACACACACACACACACACACACACACACACACACACACACACACACACACACACACACACACATCGTATAATAGATATAGATAGATAGATAGATAGATAGATAGATAACAGACAGACAGACAGATAGATAGATAGATAGATAGATAGATAGATAGATAGATATAGATAGATAGATAGATAGATAAGATAGATAGATAGAGATGTAGATAGAGGGTGGAGACTTTCTGCTGTGAAAATGGCAACACTCCACTGCCATCCCTTTTCTTTTTCACCTTCACTACTTCCAATCCCCTTTTCCCCCCTAGAACGTTGCTTGTTTTCAGCCAACCAAGGCTGATGGACTATACTCAACGGCTGACATACACACGTCTTCAGTGTATGCCCAGGGTGACCCCAGAGTCATTCCTTATTGCGGTTCAGTGCCCGTGGTTGGTGTCACCAGCCCGACTCACTAAAACATGTTTGGGTTTAAGCATTGCTCTCACTACACGCTAACTGTTTCAGAGCACGACCACTGAAGCCACTGATCACATTACCTCTTTAGGTGTATTGTATATACATATATACTTATGTGGTCAAAGGGGAGCGAGGCATCAGAGATTTCACTTCTCCAGGGGCCAGTATATTGAGAGCGGTGCCCATCTCCTCTCCCTCGCTGTTTTACCTTCCCTGACCCTTGCAGAGGACAAGTACCCATTTACAGCTGGGTGAACTGGGGGACTGTACTGAAACCAAGGCATCCAAACGGTCACCTATCCAACTGGTAACCACGCTCGATGCTGCTCAAACTTAGCTGGGGGAAAGCGAGTGCTCTTGGAAAAGTCGGTGCTCACACACACACACACACACACACACACACACACACACACACACACACACACACACACACACACACACACACACACACACACAGCACGCACGCACGCACGCACGCGCGCGCGCGCGCGCACGCACACACACATATATAATATGTATACATTATTTCTATATGTCATAATAATGTACACGGATGCATATATATATATATATATATATATATATATATATATATATATATATATATATATTAATATATGATAGCATGACCACATTCTCCACTGTCTTTCAGTCTCTCCCACCTTGGCCTTTTCGCACATTTTTTAACTGTCTTGCTGGGTTGCTTTTTCAACAGCAACATAAAAGAACTAGCAATTACAACAGCAACAACAACAGGAACAACAAACACCAAAAATCCCAAGCACATACAAAAAAACCCAAAAGCAAATCAAACAATAACAAAAAAACAACAACAGCAAAAACAACTAGAAGAAACTATTCTTCTATTTCCCTATTCTTTGCATTTCATTCTTCAAACTTCTCCATCCCTGCCACTGGCCCTGTCTGAGTCGATCTGTGCACACCATTCCCCTTCCAGTTGTTGGTGTCTGTCTTTTTTCTGTTTCTTTCCTCTCTCTCTCTGTCTCTGTCTCTTTCTGTCTGTCTGTCTCTCTCCCCCTGCCTCTCTCTGTCTCTCTCCCTCTCTGTCTCTCTCTGTCTCTCTCTCTCTCTGTGTTTTGATAGTCCCTGTTCAGGGCAAGGGCCTGATGAAAAAAAGTATGTGGATGCTTACCTGTCACCCTTGAAAAATAGAGATTATTCATTCATTCATTCTCTCTGTCTGTTTGTTTGTCTGTCTGTCTGTCTGTCTGTCTGTCTGTCTGTCTGTCTGTCCGTCTCTCTCTCTCTCTCTCTCTCTCTCTCTCCTCTCTCTCTCTCTCTCTCTCTCTCTCTCTCTCTTCTCTCCTCTCTCTCTCTCTCTCTTCATCTTCTCTTCTCTTCTTTCTCCCATACCCTCATCACTTCTTTCTCTCCCTTCACCTGGCCCACCCACACCATCAGCAGGGGAGGAAGGAAGGGGGTGTAGGCCAGACAAGCATGTGTTGGGTGGGTGGTGTGAAGAGACTCGTGGACAATCACCTCTATTGATTACTTCCCTTGATTGCAGTGCTGCGCTGGGCAATGTCACTCTTCCTCTCTTCCTGTCACTCACGCCCTGGCCAAACTTTTAGCTCCTCTGTCTCTGTCTCTATCTGTCTCTTTCTCTGTCTCTTTCTCTCTTTCTCTCTCTGTCTGTCTCTCTTTTTCTCTCTGTGTGTTTTGATAGTCTCTAATTAGGGCAAGTGCCAGATGAAAAAGGTATGTGAATGCTTATCTGTCACCCTTGAAAAATAAAGATTATTCTCTCTCTCTCTCTCTCTCTCTCTCTCTCTCTCTCATCCTCTCTTCTCTCTCTCTCTCTCTCTCTCTCTCTCTCTCCTCTCTCTCTCTCTCTCTACTTCTGGCCATGCAAGCGTTTTTGTCTAGCTACGCCACTTCTTCCTTCCCTGTCTTTTCAAGTTTTCTTCTGACCCCACCCCTCTTCCCATGATTATGAGGGTGTGTGTTTGTTTCAATGAGTTTATTTAAGGGAGGACTCCAGTCTTGTCTTACAATTCACATGAGAGAAATCGTATATTCTCATTAAAAAATTCATGAGCCTGTGTTCTTTCAGTCTGTGTCTAAAAAAAGTATCCAGGAAATAACTCCACCACTTAGCTATCAGGCAGTCATATCAAATATATTAAAGTGGCAGTGAGGAGAGAATAAATGACGTAGAAAGGGAGGTGACCTACAGTCTCCAGAACGTCAGGGCTGAGATGTGTGCTGGTGACGTAACGTCACACAGGTATCAGGAAGAAACAATCCACGCTGGCGCATAGGGTTACCATTGCACCTTGTCTGGTCACGCGTTGACGTGTAAGAATTCAGGGAAATGGGTGTGTGCGGGTGGTGGACTCGCCGCCTGGAGCGTTCATGGGCATGACGTGTGTGGGACGGTGGTGACGTCATTGATTGTTAGTGTGTGTGGGGGGGGAGGGCATGATCTACATATGGCATTGTTATCCTGAGTCCTTCCGCTGTCAACAAACTCGTTTCAGTAACCACCAGGTAAATGATTAATTTTGGTCGCATCCTATGTGTCGGAAATCTGCAAAGGGAGCCCGCTACCAAATATCAGACTTCGAAGGGTCCACCAGCCAAGACCCTGCCACTTTAGCTGGAGTCACTTTGGTGGGTGTGTTCTGGAGTCACGTGGTGCCTCACTTTGCTTGAGTCTTCTAACATTATGCAGAGACACAAACTAATGTGACTCCTTCTGGCGACAATAATTGCTCAGTTGCAGAGCCTGACTGAATACGACAACCACCTAAGGTGGCGACAGCTACAACGTCCCTCCAGCGACCCTCTCCTGTGAACCTCCAAGCTGAAGACTTTGACCCAAACTCACTACAGGAACAGAAGTGTATGGAGAAACCAAAACAAATACCACCATGAGACCAGAGCAACTGGGGCCACTGAATCAGAGAAGTTTTCTTGCATTGTATGATAAGTTATGATGATGAGAATGGTATAATGATGCTGCTACTTGACAGGGCTGTACTGCTGTACTCTACGCTTCCTATCATAGTATATACTGGAATCAACCAAGCACGAAAGATGAAGATGCCAGCAGTGTTGGTCAGGCAATTAGAGCAACATTTTCAAAATTGTAACTTAGTAAATGAAGCTCGACGGTGTATCAGTCTTCCCAATGAGCACATAGCAAACTCACTCTGGAGATGAGGCTCTCAAGAGTCCAAAAATTTCTTTTTACTCTTAAGGGATTTGAACATGCGCCCTTCCAGTCCGCAACCCAAGGCACAAACCACTAAATCAAGGTGGCTATTGTTTTCTATAACCCTTCTCTGCTTGTAGTTGATACTTTTTTTCACTAACAAAGCATTAAAACATTTTTTATGGTTATTCAAGATTGAAAATGACCGATTTACTTCCAGCAAAATTAATTACAAGTATCCTTCATACAACTGTTTTATCTCTTTTTTTATAGTTAAAAACACAATTAACACGTTTAATAAATACAGATACCCTGCAAATTATGCTAATGGAATAACCGGTTGAGCAGTAAAAAAAATATATATATATTAAAAAAACCCACAAAACCCTCGGTTTGTATTCTTCCCCCCTCCCACCTCCCCTTGTCCAAATGGAGGCAGCTGCGACCAGCCAAACTCCTGAACCAGTCACCAGCTGACACACAAATATCGTCAGTGTCTGCCCACAGTGACCTCAGGCAATATTCATCATCCCTGGGTCGCTGGAAATGGCTGCCCTCACCCAGCCCCTCTCACTAAAACATGTTTGGATATCATCATACCACTACCCAGACATTGAATGCCTTCCACACCACTACCACTACCGCTACAACACACCCACATCTTCACCACAATCTTTTTTTTTTTTTTTTTTTCTTTTTCAAAATGGTCCCTCTTGGCTTACCACCTCAACTGGTTTCAGAATCACTCTTTCCTCCCTCCCTCCTCCCCTTGTCTCTCTCTGCTTCCCTGTCCTGCTGTCTTATGTCCGACATCATTACTCTTCTCCCCCCACCCCCTCCTTTCTCTGTACTTTGCGTTTCCTTCTAAAAACTTCTTCGTCTGCATCCTTTGCCTGTCTGAGTTGATTTGCACACACAATTCTCTGGACGTAGTGAAGATTCCCCTCTCCGCATTCTGATCTCTTTCCACCACTTTTGCT
>CM060320.1:19428562-19436062 GCA_030674155.1 Stramonita haemastoma
AGCCACTGACATTTCACTTTCTTTTTGTCCAGTCTCTGTCTTCTTCACTGACTTCTTCACTGTCTTTGCAAAATATAATATGAAAAAAAAGATCCTGGCATGACCTTGGTGGTCACTATGCTCAGTGCGACATTGATCTAACGTTTACTAGTTTTTGCCTCTTACCTCCCTTTCTCATTAATTTTTTGTCAATGCTGTATATTTCGTCTTTCTGCCTCGTGTCCATCACATTTATTTTTCAGTTTCTCTGCCGCTCAGTTTGTTTTTTGGCTAAAATCTTTCTCGATTACATGGCTTGTCTGGCTGAATTTTGCAGACACAATTCCCTGAACGTAGTGAAATGTTTTCTTCTGCAGTTTAATTTCTTACTACTCAATTGCCTCTTTCGATTTCCTGTCCACACTCCCTTTCATCATTTTTTTTCTTGTTGTATCTTCGTCACGTTTATTTCCCCCTTTCTGACCTCCCTCATCAACAATGGTGAAGGTGCAGGTCAGACAAGACTGCTGGGAGATTTGAGGAGACAACTATACAGTCAACCTATCTATCGATTACTGCCCTTGGTTGCCTTGCTGTTCTTAGGCCGTGTCCCTCTTTTTCTGCCTTTCATTCCATTACCATCCTTTTGTTCTTACGTCTCTGTTTCCAGCCATCTTTTTAAAAATATATATGAAAAAGAAAACCTCTCTCAATGTGTTCCCTTTTCTGCTTTTGATTTGTATTGCTTTTTTTTCTTCTTCTTTCACGTTCTCTGGCCATTCTACATTTTTAGTTCGGTCTGAATGGCAAAGTCAGCAGTCTGTCGCAGTGACTCCACCTGTCCTGTAGTATTTCCCGAAGCTCTGCTGGGCTGGGTTGGGCTACGTCTGTTGTCTTAGAGTGTTGAAGGTAGGACAGGACTGCGGGATATGGGAGGGGGTTTGTGGGCCTGTGCCGCAAGGGTACTGGTCAGTGTGGGATATTTACAGGCGATGGAGATGGGATAGAACTGGCAATGTCATTTTTATCATTATTACTTCTGTTTTGTTTCCATCTTCTTCTTTCTTTATCATTATCACTGTTTTCTGCACCCCATCTTACCCACGTTTTCATCAGAAATGGAAGCCTAGGCCAGACAAGACTGACTTCATTGGATGGGGTGAGGAGCCTTGTGGACAGTCATCCTATCGATTAATTTACCTCCCTTGACTGTGTTGTTGCACTGGTCATATCACTATTTCCCTCTGCTCACTTCCTTGCAAACATTTAGCTCCAACTACTCTTCTGATCATCTCGCTTTTATTTCATATATTTTTTTTTTAGTGATCCTTTCCTTTTTTCTTTCTTGTTATTGTTTGTTGATGTTTCCTTTTCCTTCGTCTGCGTCAATAATCCCTACTGTCTTCTTCTGATCAGCAAAGAAGAATTGGCAGGCCTTAGTTTCCTCCTGTATGGAACATAATAATAGCTGTAATTACAACATTCATACAAAAAATGACTGGTTATTATTACAAGGTATATGTCATTCTCTCAACTATTTTTTTGTCTTCATAGAAATAGCAACAACAATCTAAAAAAAAAGTCAAGAAAAAAGACAAGAAAGAGGACATACGAAAGAACAGATGTGGCATTTAGTTTGTGAATGTTTGTAAAATAATGGTACCAGTACAACTGACACCAGTGTTAATTTCTACATCAGTATAAACACATCTTATATGATGAAATAACTAAGAGTAGTTTGTCGTCATGACAAAGCAAACATTTTGTTTAAGTTGTCATCGTTTAACTGTAAAATCATGTTTCGAAGCTTAATTATTTGTATTGCTCTTTTAATTTATTTATTTATTTTTGGTGTGCCTAGACCTTACTGTGTACATGAAGACTTTCAGCAGGGTCTTGAAAGCATGGTGAATTTTGTAAATAAACACACCAAAGTATCCACTATCCTCGATTTAAAAGAATAAATAAAATAAAACAGAACAAAATTTAAAAAGTCCAGAAAGCAACATTTACAATATGCTAATCAGACAGTAAGTTCACTGGTATGGGAAGGAAGTGGGAGCGAAGGGGGATGATGGGAGAAAAGGATACATTTAAGGTTTCTGGGGACGGACAGATTAGGCAGTTTCTTGTGGTTCATGACGAGGGCAAACTCCACTCTCTCCAGGGAACAGGGCACAGCCAAAGATTCATGCCTGTGCATATGGTGTCCACAGCTTTCACTGCTTCAGTTTGATTTCAGTTGGACTGGCAAGCTTCACACAACCGATCGTGAGAACAAGAACTAAACTTCTTTTTTTTTTTAAAAGGAAATCGAGGAATTAAAAATACCAAAAAACATTATGAAGATGCAGTGCATGGTGAACGTCATTGTCTATCTTTTTTTTCTGTCTGTCTGTCTGTCATTCATTCATTCTTTCTCTTTTTCCCCACAAATTTGAGAAACCAAGTTGTAGTTGCGACTTTAAAGGAATCCAAACAAATGAAAGATACTGCACAAAATCTGGAGGTTTTCTTCTCTTTCTTCCTTTTTTCTGTTGTTCTTTTTTCTTCCCGTCTGGTGTGTCTTTCTTTCTGTTTCTTTATTATTTTTTCTTCATTCTTCAATGATTCTTGTTAAAGTGATTTATATTTGATGGTACCGAGAGATAAGGAATAAGACAGGTAAGGGAAAGTGTGGAACAACAATTCTCAAGCATCAATTCATAGAAACTGGGCAACAGAAGACTCAGGGGAAAACAGTAGCTGGCTGGTCATTCTTTATTTGCTCCTTAGCATGCCAGCGGTGGTACAGGTATATGATGACAAGGTAAGGATGAAGACCATGGTGAAGACCAAAGCAGGGATGTAGACCAACTACAATTTAACTGTAATTATCAAAAATACAAAGTGTCTCACAATTTACGTGTGTATCCGAAAATAGTAACACCACACAGCGACATGGTTGCATGGGAGATAATCTAATTAACTCCCTGTCGCGCTAAGTCTCGCACACTAGATGTAGCATACAAACAATTATGCTATTAACAAAATCGTTCTCTTCACTCACTTTCCACACACACACGCGCGCGCGCGCGGCACTCAGCTACATATACAATGTTGCGCGATACATTCAATGGTCTTTATAAAAATTTTCTTTTCTTAACAAACAGGAAAATCTTGTTCAGTTTCCTGATTGATTGACTACATTAGACATTGTATACTATGTGTATAATGAACTCAAACTACTCAACAAGTTTATCATTGTTTTATTCTTCAGTACTGAATCAAAGATATGTAACTGAATACTGTATAACAATTGCAGACGTTATGGCTATTTTTCAGTTGTTTATACTTCATAGACTCGTCAATACCCTGAAAGAAATGACAGGGGTACTAAAATTGAAGTAAATGTACAATGTCTCTTTCTATGGCATGACACAAAGGAAAGCGCACACCCGCGATGTGAATGTATCTGTGTGCATGCGTGAGAGGGTGGGGGTGGGAGGAGTGGGGAGAAGCGTGCCTGTATGCGTATATGCATGCGTACGTGCATACTTGTGCGTGTGTGCGTATTTGCGTGCGTGCACTTGCAAGCACAAAAGATGACTGTGTCTCAAGGAGCGGGCTGTTGTGGGTGATGAACCCCACTCTCCACCTGACCTACACAGTCCAGCACCAGCACCTGTACAAGCTAAACCTCCATAGATCACCCTGTACAAGCTAAACCTCTATAGATCACCCTGTACAAGCTGAACCTCCATAGATCACCCTGTACAAGCTAAACCTCTATAGATCACCCTGTACAAGCTATAACCTCCATAGATCACCCTGTACAAGCTAAACCTCTATAGATCACCCTGTACAAGCTAAACCTCCATAGATCACCATGTACAAGCTAAACCTCCATAGATCACCCCGTACAAGCTAAGTCTCCATAGATCACCCTGTAGTCTCCATAGATCACTGTACAAGCTGTCTCCATAGATCACCTGTATAACGTAAGTCTCCATAGATCACCCTGTATAAGCTAAGTCTCCATAGATCACCTGTATAAGCTAAGTCTCCATAGATCACCCTATATAACCTGTTTCTATAGATCACCCTGTATAACCTGTTTCTATAGATCACCCTATATAACCTGTTTCTATGGATCACCCTGTATAACCTAAGTTTCTATAGATCACCTTGTAAAACCTTTCTGTAGATCACCTTGTATAACCTAAGTTTCTATAGATCACCCTGTACAAGCTAAGTCTCCATAGATCACCCTGTACAAGCTAAGTCTTCATAGATCACCCTGTACAAGCTAAGTCTCCATAGATCTCCCTGTACAAGCTAAGTCTCCATAGATCTCCCTGTACAAGCTAAATCTCCATACATCACCCTGTAGTCTTCATACATCACCCTGTACAAGCTAAATCTTCAAACATCACCCTGTACAAGCTAAACCTTCATAGATCACCCTGTACAAGCTAAACCTTCATAGATCACCCTGTACAAGCTAAGTCTTCATAGATCACCCTGTACAAGCTGTCTCCATAGATCACCCTGTACAAGCTGTCTCCATAGATTACCCTGTACAAGCTGTCTCCATAGATCACCCTATACAAGCTAAGTCTCCATAGATCACCCTGTACAAGCCAAGTCTCCATAGATCACCCTATACAAGCTAAGTCTTCATAGATCACCCTGTACAAGCTAAGTCTCCATAGATCACCCTGTACAAGCCAAGTCTTCATACATCACCCTGTACAAGCTAAGTCTTCATACATCACCCTGTACAAGCTAAGTCTTCATACATCACCCTGTACAAGCCAAGTCTTCATACATCACCCTGTACAAGCTAAGTCTTCATACATCACCCTGTACAAGCTAAATCTTCATACATCACCCTGTACAAGCTAAGTCCCCATAGATCACCCTGTAGTCTCCATAGATCACCCTGTACAAGCTGTCTCCATAGATCATCCCGAGTTCAGTGAACACGGCAGGCATGGCGGGATCTTCAGTAAAGCGTGTTTGCATACACATCATCCCCACATTGACTAGACCTTGGATGCTTTCTACACCACAGCCTCCCCCAACCTCTGACACCTCAGTGCTCTATTCTGCTGCTTCTATTTCCACCTCGTCCGACATCTTAGTCCCGCCCCCCCCCTCTCACCACCTCCAAGCCAACCCCTATTTTCAATACTTGCTTCCTTCCCATCATGTCTCCACTCCCCCCCTCCCCCCACTCCCACCTCCACTCACACCTCCTCATCTCTTTGTCCTTTACAGTTCCTACTTAAACTTAGTCGTCTGTACCTCTGGGCCACCTGAGCGGAATCACCAACCTCATTCTCAGGGATGCTGGGAAGGCTGAGTCCTGTGCCTACAGGGGAATCTCTTCCTCTTCCTGCCTACTGCTCTTCCTTTCTCTCACCTACCTCCTTATACTTCTCTATTTTCATCTCTCTCTCTCTCTGTCTCTCTGTGTCTCTCTGTCTCTGTCTCTGTCTCCGTCTCTGTCTCTGTCTCTCTCTCTGTCTCTCTCTCTTATCATATATAGTGTCCTTATTTCTTGTATGTAGTTTGGTACTGCACTGGTATAGTTTCTTGTTCTTGCTATTTCATTATTGTTTTGGGGTTGGGGGGGGGGGGGGGGGGGGGTTCGTGATTTTATCCTTGATAAGGGCGGGGACTTGATGTAAAAAGGCACACGAATGTTTATTCATTATCTCAAATAAAGAATTTGCCTTGCCTTGCCTTGCCTTGCCTTGCCTGGCCTGGCCTTGCCTTGCATGGCCTTCTCTCTCTCTCTCTCTCTCTCTCTCTCTCTCTCTCTCTCTCTCTCTTCTCTCTCTCTCTCTCTCTCTCTCTCTCTCCTTTCTCCTTTCTCAGCTGCCTCATCAGCATCAGGGGAGGTCCAGGCCAGACGAGGATCCTCCCCTCAGTGTTTGGTGGACAGTTGACCTACATATTGATTTTTTTTGTCCCTGGACTGTATGAGGGAGGCGGACCACATCACCACTCTTCTATTCACCTTTCACAGCTTATCTCACTCTCTCCCCCTCCGCCCACCCCCATCCTCTTGTTCTTTTTGCCTCTGGGTCAACAATTTACCTCTTGCCCATCCTATCCTACCTTCACCTAATTCTTGTCCTCTCCTCGCCTTTACCTGTTTTTCTTTCTTCTTCTGTGTTATATTTTACTTGTTTTCCATTCTTTTATTTCGAGGTTCCTGGAATAAGCACTTATGTGCTTTTTACATCTAGTCCTCGTGTGTATGCAGTTGTGTAAATTTTGTCATCTGTTCCCACCTGCACACAATAGCCTACTCTTCCGAAAGGGAAACGGGTTTTAATGTGTGCACAAGATGTTCTGTATGCGTTCGTACACGGGACCTCGGTTTACAGTCTCATCCGAAGAATTTTCGGGGGGGGGGTGGGGTGGGGGAGTGGAGTCAGCACTGATTTTAACTCCAGAAAAAAAATCCTCTCGAACGAGATTCGAACCCGGGTTTTGGATTGTGTTTTAGATTCTTCAGTTCTATATTTCCATAACACTTTACTCTGAATACATTGAGGAAAGATCATTATGTACACTTTCTCCTCATTGCTTTTTAAGACTTGAAGTGTTGTTACAGAGAAAGGAGCCGATGTCTACAGTACTAGGTTAATTAATGCCCGCGTTGATTTCTTTGTAAACTGAACATTTTTTCAACCTTGGGGTTTTTACACATGAATAAATATAAACTGCACTGTTCCTGCAAATCATTATACGCGAATAATGTGTTGTTAAGTGATGTATGTTCACATAGTGAAAAGTTGAGAGTTTGATCTTATTCCATTCGTTTTTAATGCCATGGATATTAAACGATTAATGAATAATAATTCCTACATTTTCTCTTTATTAATACTTTGTCTAATATGGCATTGAACACTTTTATCTTATAAAGATTTTTTTTAAAAAGGAGAAGTATTGTGTTTAAGAACACATTTTTTGTTCTTTACCACGTGGTTTTCTTCTGGCCTGGCAAAAATATGGCGATCACCATTATCTTTAGTCCTAAGGAACTTTTTTTTATTAAGTTTGCGAACATTTGTCCTTGCATCTTTACAGTCTCGATCAAACCATTTCCTTTCACTTTTGTTCCTACCTACATTAATTTTGCCTTTCATTCACTTTGCTAGTTTCCTCAGAATATCGTTAAACATCTCCGGTACTTTATCTGCATCAGTTTCAATGAGCTAAGCTGCTTCTTTAAACTTTTGCTGAGTTCAAAGCTGTTGATGTTAGCAATGAAATGTTCAGTATTATCTGCTTTCCAATCAAACTTTTTCAATAAATGAAATTTTAATTTTTTCTGTGTACGTATAGGACAAGGAGTAAGCCATAGATAGATAGATAGATAGATAGATAGATAGATAGATAGATAGATAGATAGATAGATAGATAGAAGATAGATAGAAGAAGATAAGATAGATAGATAGTAGTAGATAGGTAGATAGATAGGTAGTAGATAGGTACGATAGATAGGCAAATAGATTAGACAGA
>CM060320.1:19441062-19443562 GCA_030674155.1 Stramonita haemastoma
TCTGTCTTTGGATTGCTACCATGCTTAGAACAAGAACAAGAACTATAAACAACAGGGCAGTTTCACTCACAAAAGTGTTCAGGCTAGTTACTCTGTCAGTACAGTATGCAGGCTGTCAGAGTAAAGATATATAAGAGAATAAATGAGAATCTTGTTTGATAATACTTTTTCCATCAAATTATTCATTCCAGGTGCAAGTTTGTTTACAAAGCCATCTGTGTTGTTTTATAACTCCAACTCTGTTTTGTTTTATAACTTTTTTGTACCTGTTTTGAAACTGATAGGACTAGCTCTTGAACAGAAGACAGCCCTGATGTTAATTTCTTATCAAAGAGCAGAAGTGCAGTGCTCGAATGGATACAAATGCCAGATTTTTAATCTTTGGGGAGGTAAGATCAATTTCTGGTCTCCTGACACCAGGGAGATTAAACGTGCAGATTTGTACGGTTTTCAGTGCCAGCTTCTGTGCAGACCTGCTAGTGCTTTGACACCCTTTGTCTGCATATGCACATAAACAAGTACATCTGTCATAGATATTATAACAATGTCCATTGATCTACTGTACACAAGCATGTCCAGCCTGTGCTCGGCTTTACAATGCATTTGACTCTGTGATTTCCTTGCCATATTATCATTTGGTGTAGCAAAAGCATAGCAAATAGACCACATGAAGCAATATATCACTGAAGGACTCCGACTAAAACTGAACCGAAATTGCAAGTTTGTACTTAAAAAGAGTTTTCTGGTTGTTGTTGCAAACATCGAATTACATTTCCCAGCAACAGTCTCTATTTCATTTTGAGCTCATAGTGTGCAGTTAGTTTACAATTGGTCTGCTAAAAGCATTATGCGTATCATACACTTGCAAAAGCAAAGGTGTTGTTTTTTTTTTTTTAAAGAGAACATTATCATGTAGACACGCTAAATTCTTGCTTACTTTTGGAGGAGAAATGATTTTTTTTAAAATCTGTCACTTTCTTCTTCAATCATAATCTTTTCTTTCGAGTACGCAAACCAACCAACAATCAGACAGGGTCTATAAAAACTATGGAACAAAATCTGTTCCTGTATCAGTAAAAAAAAAAAAAAAAAAAAAAAAAAAAAAAAAAAAAACTTTTTCAAAGGAAGACAGATAGGAAACTGAAAGAGCATTAAAGAATCGATCTGACGGCTATCTACTGTTATGTACATCAGACAATAATGAGAAGACAGGTTTGGGAGGCAACTCTACTGGCTAGACGAAGCACTAAAATCGATGCACGAAATTAACTTCGTTGAAAAAAGGGCACGTAAGTTAAGAAGGACACTATAACGTAATCAGCCAGGCAGCCAGCCAGTTTGAAGGGGAGAGAGAAGGGGGGAGAAAGGGGGAGAGGGTGGAGCAGGGGACTGGGATGTTAGTACCAGGACTAGCAGTATGATAGTAGATTTATCAGTAATGCTCATGTGTCGAGAGTACGCGGAAGAGAAAGAAAGAAGGATGGTTTGAGAGAGAGAGAGAGAGAGAGAGAGGAGAGAGAGAGAGAGAGAGAGAGAGAGAGAGAGAGAGAGAGAGAGAGAGAGAGAGAGAGAGAGAGAGAGGAGAGAGAGAGAGAGAGAGAGAGAGAGAGAGAGAGAGAGAGAGATGAGAGAGAGATGATGAGAGATGATGATGATGATGAGTGATGATGATTGATGACGATGATGGCGATGACGATGACGATGACAATTACCTCGAGGATTCTGATGACGATGTCGATGATGAGTAACATGACGACGATAACCGCGACGACACCGATGACTATGATCTTGATAATATTAATGACTACCGATAATGAAGATTTTGACCTCAACGATGATGATGATGATGATGATGATGATGATGATGATGATGATGATGATGATTGATGATGATGATGAATGATGATGATGATGATGATGATGATGGTAAAAATACGAGTGGTCACTCTAAGTTTGAGGGAACAGCTACTTTGAGAGAGAGACAGAGATAGAGACAGAGACAGAGAGAGACAGAGACAGAGAGAGACAAGAGAGAGAGAGGGAGAGAGAGAGAGAGACTGAGAGAGGCAGAGAGAGACAGAGTCAGAGACAGACAGACAGAGACAGAGACAGACAAAGAAACAAACAGACAGAGAAACAGACAGACATACAGAAACAGACATACATACAGACAGACAGACAAACAGACAGACGGACAGGCAGACAGGCAAGGCAGAAAAAGGAGATGGGTGGGGGGTGGCAGAGGCGTTGTGGGCATCAGAGTGGACTGCATCTAATGATTGCGGAAGGGTCCAGAAGATGGAAGAGAAGAAAGAGGGAGGGAGAGAGGCGAAGGAGGGAGGAGGGGGAATGGGGACCAAGACCAAAGGTCTTCGGGGAGAGGTAGAGGGGAGGAGGGAGAGAGAGAGGGGCAGGGAGGGAAAGATGGGGGGGGGGAGCGTTTCCTGAACTTCCCAGATGAGATGGTGGTGGTAGAAGTGTTGGAAGAGACGTGGGAGGG
>CM060320.1:19448562-19468562 GCA_030674155.1 Stramonita haemastoma
CTCTTTCTAAAAGAGAAAGAGAGAGAGTTTGTTGTTTTGTTTGGGTTTTATTGTGTTTAATGTTTTTTTAACTGTGATCTACTGAACATTCCCTACTTTCACCCCTAACCTCCTTAAGATATTTTCAAAACCTATAAAAAATGAATCCTGATCTAAGGTGTAGAATCTAAGTATTCACACATTAAAGAACATAAAATCATGCCGACTAAACCATGCCAGGTACAACTGTATAGGCGTAAAATAAAGACACGATGATGGTTAAAAAAAGTGCTTCTTAGTTTGAAAAACCACTAGTGAATGTAATTACACAAACAAGCAATATAGCAAGTATACATGTTATACACTGTAATTGTATTATTCTTAGCTAATGCCTGTGTCTATGCACATTCTTAGGTGTGCACATGGCTACGGTCTGTCTGCCTGCCTGTCTGTGTCTGCCTCTGTCGGGGAAATGATAGCCTAGTGGTTAGAACATTGCACTCGCAATCTGACGACCCGGGTTCGAATCCCGTTGAAGGGGATTTTCCCCCTGGAGTTAACATCAGTGCCACAGACTCCACTCTCCCCAAAAGTCCTTCGGGTGAGACTATAAACCCCGTGTGCCAACGCAGGCAGAACATCTTGCGCACACATTAAATCCTGTTCCGCTTTTCGGAAGAGTAGGAAATTGTGTGCCGGTGGGAACGGATGACAACATTTACTAAACTGTATACACACGGTGACTGGACGTAAGAAAGCACATGAGCGCCTATTCCATTATCCTCGAAATAAAAGAAATAAAATCTCTCTCACTGCCGATGTGTGTGTATGAGAGAGAGACAGAGAGACAGAGACAGAGACAGAGAGAGAGAGAGAGAGAGAGAGAGAGAGAGAGAGGAGAGAGAGAGAGAGAGAGAGAGAGAGAGAGAGAGAGTGTGTGTTGTGTCTGTGTCTGTGTCTGTGTCTGTGTCTGTGCTGTGTCTGTGTGCTGTGTCGTGTGCGCGCGCGTCGTCTGTATGTCTGTGTGCTTGCGCATGTGTGTGTTGTGTGAGTGTGTTGGGAGAGGGGGGGGGGGGGGGGGGGCACGCGCTTCCATGTGTACACGTGTGTGTTTGCTTCAATACATGTTCTACAGCTCACACAATACACATAATTATTAGCACCCGTGCATGTGATCTTTGCAGGCATCCTCTTCATCTCTTGTCCATATCGTCCATCGCTGTAGCGCTCTCTTCTCTCTCTCCTCTCTCTCTCTCTCTCTCCTCTCTCTCTCTCTCTCTCCTCCTCTCTCCTCTCTCTCTCTCTCTCTCTCTCTCTCCCACACTGCCCAGCAGTCTTTTTTCTTCATCCCCATCCACAACAACAACTACTACCACACACCACACCACTATCCTCACCATCTTGTCCTCTTGGGTCAGCAGCCCTCTTCATCCTCCTCGTCCTTCCATCTTCCTTCCCCTCCCCCCCCACCCCCCTCCTCTTCCCCCCCTAGCCCTCCTCTCTGTCGGTCTGCCCCCTGCGTCACCCCTAATCCTCCCCTGTCTCCTCTGCCTGGATTCTCTCGCCCCCTCGGCCCTAATCAATGTCCAAATAAGGCTGGGTCCACCATGCCTGACAGAGGGGGGAGGTTTATGTGACCAATAACCGTCCACTACCATACCCCTCTTACCGCCCACCCCCAAAAAGCCCCCACTCCGATCGATATGCTAATCAGCTTTTACCCTCCCTCCTCCCTCCTCCACACTGCCCTCCACCCTCTCACCCTTCTTCCCCAACCTCATCACTGTCTCCAAGCCGCCTGACCCTCACGATCTTCCTACCACCACCATCATCATCATCCTTCTGTGTCACCCCCTCTCTCCACCATCCTCTCACCCCCCATCTTATGGTAGTGCTCTTCTTCCATAACAGTCTGCTGACCGTTGTAGCAGCAGGGAAAGAAGCGGTAGTGGTTCTCTGAAAGAAGTGACCAATAAAACTGCCATCCCCTGACTCCCTCTCTCTCTTCTCCCCCTTTCCTATCTCATCTACGATCGATATGCTAATCATCCCTATTGTCTCCAAGCTGAGGAGTGAGTATCTTGCACAGATGACCGGAGCGTTGTCCAGCAAGTTCGGCCCACGCTGACCAATAAAAAGAGCATTTTGGCAGCAGAGGCTTTTGCACCACTATGCTAATGAGGCTTCTCCTAACTCCTCCTACTGACTCTCTCTCTCTCTCTCTCTCTCTCTCTCTCTCTCTCTCTCTCTCTCTCCTCTCTCTCTCTCTCTCTCTCTCTCTCTCTCTCTCTTTCTCACACATGAAACCGTCTTTGTTTTCTGGCACCTTTCCTGCTTGACCGACCGTCAGCAGGGCTGGGCTGCTGGAATGGAAATGTCCAAGCTGCTTCGATCGATGACGCTGACCAATAAAATGGCCAGTATGGGGGGCTAGGATTTGCATTCATTAGCGTTCCGGGGGTTTCTGTCTCCCCCAGCCTTCCTATTATCTCCAGGCCTCCTTGTCCACCCCTGTTCTCTGGCTGCAAGTGTCCAGCTTCTTGTTGGTCCGAAGTGACCAATAAAATGTCCAGTATGGGGGCTAGGATTTGCATTCAGTAGCGTGTAGGGGGGGGGGGGTTCTTTCTCCCCAGCTTTCCTATCTCTAGGCCTCCTTGTCCACTCTGTTCTCTGGTTGCAAGTGTCCAGCTTGTCGTTGGCCCTAAGTGACCAATAAAATGTCCAGCAGCTCTGTGGAATCGATATATGCTAATGGCAGTGCTGTTTCTAGGCGGGCGGGCAGACCTTGGGCCTCTCATGCAAGTCTAATGACTGCAGGGAGTGGACAGTGGGTGCTGTTGGTGTGCACGCACACTGGTAGCCAGGCTGACCAACGGGATTGTCCGGCTGGGAGGATTGCCTTGACCAATAGTGGGAGGGGCGGGGGTGGGGGTTGTTTGTTGATCGTTTTCCTGAATGGTTTGACGGAATGTACTGTAAAGAATACACGCGCACGCGCACGCGCACGCGCGTTTGTTTGTTTGTGTGTGTGTGTGTGTGTGTGTGTGTGTGTGTGTGTGTGTGTGTGTGTGTGTGTGTGTGTGTGGGGTGTGTGTGTGTTTGGAGGGGATGTGTGTATGTAAGTATGCTTTTCAACATCAGCCCCAAAAACATATGCCCGTGTATGTATATGGCCGTATGTAGTTTGTCAGACTGATAAGAATCAACTGCAATTGCAGCGATTAAATAGTATCACAAGAACTTTTGTAGTAGGTGAGTATTGCAAACTATTCAAAAAGCAATGATTTTGTTATAATCTTTGCAGTCTTTTTCACATTCCTTTAGTGATTTTTAAAAATATAATACTTATGTTAGACTAGCTATGGTAAAAAAAAAGCTTAAATAGAAAATATCAGGATATTTTATATATATTATATATATATATAAGATATATATATTTGATATATATATATATATATATTATATTATAGTATATAATATATATATATATTATAAGAAGAGTAGTTGTTAATTTGCTCTGTTTTTCTCTTTTTTATTGGCGTTGTAGTTTTTTTTGTTTTTTATGTTGCTGCTGCTGCTGCTGTTGCTGCCGCAGGTGATAGTTGTGGTGATCTTAGCTTTGTTGTTAAGGTTTTAATAGTACAAAATTACATAAACACAAATTGTGAATCCAACCAGCCTTAAATAGCATAATAAACTATTCAACACAGTGCTTTGCAGTTAGACGACGGTTAACTCAATAAACGAAAGTAAAAGTAAGCCTATTGTACATTTCAATATTTTGAGACGAGACAACTTAAAAGAATAGCAACCAAGGTTGGGCATACATAGTTGTTGTTAGCACTTGTTATGGTCTTTGTTTTTCGGCACTTTGCTAAATAAATCCAAAATAAAGGAAAACAAATTAAAAGCCTAAAAAGTACCAAATAAACAGTTTATAGCCGATGACCCCTTCCCGTTCTCTCTCTCTCCTCTTCTCTCTCTCTCATCTCTTCTCTCTCTCTCTCTCTCCTCATTCTCTCTCTCATCCCCAAATGCAAATAAAGATAAAGGTGAAAAGTCAAATCACAGTTTAATCAATTCGATATTTTAAAATTAAGAACTGTCAGTCTGTATACACTGGTCGTGAAATGAAAAAAAAATTGCCAGAAATTGTTTTCCTGGTTTTCAAAAAATAAAGTAAATAAACTTATCATGACACTGGAAAATCTGTCATTTCTTATCAACATTATATTCTTGTTTCAAAAACCGACCTATTTTCGGTCATGAAATCTAGAATGCTTTAATTAACGTGCAGAATGCCAGTGGCTTAGGTGAGAACAAAATTAATCGTGAATAAATTCAGTCATTGGCTTTTAGATCTGTAATTGTAGGACTGAAAGTTTCTCGTTCTGTTTTGCCTTTCTGTTTGTCAGACTGATTGAATGGCTCTGTGCGTCTGTCAGTATGCCAGTCTGTATGGATGGATGTATGTCTGTAGTAGTAGGTAGGTAGGTAGGTATGAGCTGTATGTATGTCGTTCGTTCCCCCATTCAGCAGTGCAGAAGGAAAAGGTCCCAATCAGTGGTCCATCTTGTCACGATTTGGCCCAAGCGCCCAGTCGTGCTACGTGCTGGGTCAAGCAAAACGTGCTTTGTATAATTACACCATTGTCCTTGGTCATTGTCGTCAATGGTGGTGGTAAGAGAAAAGAAATGGAGAGAGAGAGAGAGAGAGAGAGAGAGAGAGAGAGAGAGAGAGAGAGAGAGAGAGAGAGAGAGAGAGAGAGAGACAATCTGACTGAAGACAGAAGGGGTCCCTTCACTGTTGATAAGGGTGAGCATCAGCAGCTACCATCAGAAATGATATCGCCCAGAGGTGAACGATATATAATAATAATAAATAAATATAAAAATATAATAAAATTAAAATATAAAACATGGGCGTATATGCGGAATTCCCAAAAAACATGGGCTCACCGCGCTGTACAATCAAATCAATAATAATCAATTAAAAAAAAAATCATTTATAAAATCAGCACTAACTGATTGACTGTCTCTCCAAAATATATACAATGTCTATGTAAAAGACTGGCCTCACTGTCTAAACAGATGAATTCTGAAAGAATAGAACTAAACAAAAAAAGAGAAAAGCAGTTGGCCAATCTTTTAGCCCGAAGAAGGGTTTTAATAAACTGAAAATTTGCTCTGCTACAGTGCTAGACCCCTGGGTGTTGTGTTGTTACTTGTCTGCTTGTGTTGTTTATAAAAAAGCTAAACAGTCAGATCTCCTCTCACTGCCTTCCTCCCTCACACCTAATCTCTATCACATCCGTTGTTTTCTCCTCTCGCCTCTACCACACAATTTCTAGACAACAGTGACCACATCCTCTTGTATTTTGTATTTTGTACCACTCTATGTCACAGCAGATTTCTCTGCGTGAAATTCGAGCTGCTCTCTCTCCCCGGGGAGAGCGCGTCGCCACAAGTGCAGCGCCTACCCCCTTTTTTTTCTTTTTCCTGCATTTTTAACTATATTTGTTTCCCTATCAGGGTGGCTTTTTTCTACATGAATTTTGCCAGGGTCAACCCCTTGTTGCCGTGGGTTCTTTTACGCGCGCTAAATAGTGATTGTAACACACGGGACCTCGGTTTATGGTCTCATTCGAAAGACATGTTTTCTCTATGAAAGGCCAAGGGCATACGCACGCTACAGCACAGTACAGCACAGCACAGCACAGCACAGCACAGGACAGCAGAAAGAATAGCCTGTGTGACGTGTGGGATGCAGGGACTACGGACAACGGGGCAGGAGTCAGACGATGCAATGAATAATGAATACAGACGTCACATACCACAGGCCCCTTCAGAAAGGAAAGGGGGGGGGGGGGGGTAACTGTACTGAGATAGGAATGAACAGCATTGGTGTTTGGAAGGTCGTAGAGTATAGTCATGACAGTATGTGCGTGTGTATGTATGTGTGTGTATGTGCGTGCGTGGTGCGTGTGTGTGTGAGTGTGTGTGTGCGTGCGCATTCAGCACAAAAAACATCACACCACACACACACACACACACACAACACACCACACACACACACACACACACAGATTCATTTCAACACCAGGAAGTCATCTTTCTCAGTTCATCATATCCTCCCTACCTACTACCCTACCCTACCCTACCCACGCCTCTCTTGTCAACACCATTTCAAATTTTCCTGACACTGTTCAGTACCGTTGTGACCAGATGGGTTTTCTATGTAGATGGCCAGTACTTGCTGCACAGAGAATGATACCCTTGCAGGACGTGTAGCAGGCAGGAAGGCAGGCAGGCAGGCAGGCTCTACAAGGGGGCAGGCAGGAGTCAGACGATGCTATGAATAATGAATACAGACCTCACGGACACAGGCAGGCCCCTTCAGACAAGGGAAGGAAGGAAAGGGAAAGGGGACAGTGCTGTACTGTACTGTACTGTACTGTACTGTACTGTACTGTACTGTACTGTACTGCTGTGTTGGTGGACTCCTTGTGTAAAGCGATAGGGATATAATAGGGATGGAGGCTGTTGTAGTGTTTGCAAGGTCACAGAGTATAGTTACAGTTACATATCTGCTGATTCTCTCTCCTCTCTCTCTCTCTCTCTCTCTCTCTCTCTCTCTCTCTCTCTCTCTCTCCCTACCTCTACCCCGCCTCTCCTTGTCATCACATTTCAATTTACTACATTATATTTACAGATGGTTTTATGTAGTATATACTTGATCACTATAGATATATACCTTGGGCGTCTCATTTGAGGCAATCGCAGAGAGAGCCTACACTGGGGAGAGAGCGAATGTAGAATAATGAAACGGTCCTCCGACACAGCACCCCAGACAGGAAAGAAACTTTACCTGCACCGCTGCGGCGGGTTGTCTTTGTAACGCGATAGGACTGGGAACGAGGCTGTAAGCGTTTGCAATGTCACAGAGTGGACAGTGTTAATATTCTCGCTGATGCCATCCATATATCTATATTATTATTATCTATTATCTCTTTTCTATTATATATATATATATATATATATATATATATATATATATATGGGAGGCGGAAGCTAAGTGGTCAGAGCACTCGCTTTCCCAAAGTCAAGTTAAGCAAGCGTTGAGCGTGGTTACCAGATGGATGAGTGACCGTTTGTGCGCCTTGGCTTAAGTACAGTCCCTCACCAAGCTGTACCTGCCCTCTTTAGGGTTAGGAAAGGTAAAGCAACGAGGGACGAGAGATGGGCACCGCCCTCTGTATGCTGGCCCCTAGAGAAGCTGAGGTCTTGATGCCTCGCTCCTTTACGACGCCTAGGTTATGGGACACCTTTGCCTTTACCTTATATATATAATATATTACATATTATATATATATATATATATATAATATATATATATATATATATATATATACTATGTATAATATATATATATATATATATATTAATATTATATATATATATATATTATGATTAATGTAATATATATACTATTCTGTCTGGCTACTGCTAATTTAATTGCAATATACCTTTCTTCTATTTGTGTGAGTGCTAATTATTCTATTTCTCTTAGTTTATGTATTTTATTCATTCTTTTTTTTCTACTTCGAGGATAATGAATAAGCACTCATGTGCTTTTTAATCGAACCATCAGTGTGTATGTAGTTTTGTACATCTTGTTATCTATTCCCACCGCACACAATGGCCTACTCTTCTGAAAAGCAGAACAGGTTTTAAACGTTGCACAAGATTTTCTTGCGTGTGTTCTACACACGGGACCTCTGGTTGATTGTAATAATAATAATAATAATAATAATAATAATAATAAAATAATAATAATAATAATAATAATAATAATAATAATAATAATTAATACATGGATTTATATAGCGCTACTATTCTTGTAAAAACAAATCAAAGCGCTTGCATTCGACCTATACAACACACAATGTCTCATCCAAGGACTTTTTGGGAGAGTGGAGTCGGCACTGATGTAATTCCAGGGGAAAATATCCCCTTCAACGGGATTCGAACCTGTGTTAGCAGATCACGAGCGCAATGCGGCAACGCTGTACCAAACAGGTATCCCGTTCTACTACTTTCTGTCTGCGTGAGCGCTAATTTATGTGTAATATTATCTGCTAGATCTATCTGTCTAGGTGAGTGCTGATTTATTTGCAGTATCTAATGCTCTCTTTCTGTGTATATCTCTTTTTCTGTATAATTATGAGATGATCCTTTTGACGTCTGTCCAAATTTCACTTGTCGCAGAAGCCATAATTATGGTTCAGCTACTGACGAAATATAAAATTATATATTTTATTGTGAACAACACACACAGAGCAAAAACAAAAGAACAGAATCAAAAGATAACAAAAAAAAACCACCACCCAAAACAAAGCAAAAACAATCTTACAAAACTAAAAACAAACAAAACCCAACATTCACTTAATAATAAACACATAACTGAAGCAATAAATACCAAAGGGGAAAAAAAATAATAATAAATGGAAAAAAAACAAAACTCACTTGTGTCACTGGACTAAGAAAAAAACACCAAGTAAAAACAGTCCAAGCAAGCAGAAGTTCTGTGCATGTGGACAACCAACGCATTATAACATTCGTGTAAAACAAGTTGCATACGCAAAATCTTACATTAGTAGAGCCTCAGAGCTCTAGCCGAGGATCGAAAAACAAAACAAAAACAAAACATGTGGACTTGATTGTAAACAAAACAAAAAAAACCCCCCCCCCCCCCCCCCCCCCCCCCCCCCCCCTCTCCTCTCAAACTACCCTCTCCCCCCCTCCCCCCCCTCCCTCCCTCTCCCCCTCCTCCCTCTCCCCCCTTGACTCAACTAAAAGGGCAGTCTTCTTAATACATGTTTAATTAATAGAAAATTTTGTCCTGTTCCATGACACTCTCTCTCTCTCTCTCTCTCTCTCTCTCTCTCTCTCTCTCTCTCTCTCTCTCTCTCTCTCTCTCTCTCTCTCTCTCTCTCTCTCCTCTCTCCTCCTCCTCTCTGTGCACAAATCCCTTCATTCATTCATAGCATCATTTCCAATTGCTGCAGCAGCAGCAGCAGCCAGAGTGCGGGCGGACAGTACAGCAGCCAGCAGGAAGGAGCCAGCTAGCTAGCTGTGCCTGTGTCTGTGTTGTTGCTGAACTATTGATTCAGGTCCACTCGTGTCCAAGCCCAGGCAATCAGGAAGAGACAGGCAGACAGACGGTCATGGGGCTTTCTCCTCAGACGTCCCCCGAGCCTTAGTATCGATTTTACGACCCTGCAACCCCCCCCCCCCCATACCCCACCACTCCTCCCCCTTTCCCCCAACTATCCCCGAAATTTGTAGCTGTGGCCAGCACTGCTTAAGGTCCACAGTACTACTGACGACGTCTTCTTTTCTTTCTTCCTTTTTCTTCTACTGTTTCTGCAGAGGTTTACTTTTTTTTTCTTTTTTTTTTTTTTTTTTTTTTTGGGGGGGGGGGGGGGGGTTGTGTCTCCTCTTCCTTTTCTTTCTTTTCCTGCTCTTTGTTTCGTGTATGTGTTTCAGGGGGTGGGAGGTGAAAGTAACTTTCTCACTAGTTCTGTGTGTGTGTGTGTGTGTGTGTGTGTGTGTTGTGTGTGTGTGTGTGTGTGTGTGTGTGTGTGTGTGTGTGTGTGTGTTGTCTGTCTGTCTTCTTCTTCTTCTATCTATCTCATCTACTTCTATCTATCTATCTTCTATCTATCTATCTATCAATCATCATCAATCATCAATCAATCATCATCTATCTATCTATCTATCTATCTATCTATCTATGTTAACGTCTCCAAATTCTTGACCACAGTCATCAACTGTACCCCTCCTAACCTTGTCATCAAAGCTGCAGGGTGCAATTCGATGGTGGATATGGCTTTCAGTTCCGTGTTTTGTACCTGCAATACTGTGTCACATTGGAGTCACCTTGCGTTGTCAAGCTGTTCAACATCAGTTTAATATCTATGCTATATAGGCAGCTATTTGAGTCGGGATTTAAAAGCTTAACAACCAGCTTTTTATCACAATTACTAATCATTCCGTGGGTAATTTTTTCGTGGAAAATTTGCTCCAATCTGTGCAACATCACATTGTGGTAAAATTAATTTTCAATCCATAAGGTACTTTGAAATAATGTTTATGGATTGAAAATGGAAAACGTCATAACTCTTTCCTCCAAATCACTGAGAATAAAACCAGTCTTAATTTTGATATAATTCTGCTGACAGGCAATGTTTCATGTTAAGTTATATGTACTGAAGCTTCTTTATCCTACAAATAAACACTGGACTTTGGATGGGGTATATTTATCCATCAACAAAATAAATGTGTTTAAATTCAGTCAGAATAGTCTCTTTGCTGTGTTGGGTTTTTTTTCTTTCTAATTACAGTAGCCTACAGCCATGCAGTTTGTTTTTAAGTCAGTGTTACCCTCTGTGTTAAAAAAAAAAGTAATCATCTAAATCCTTGTTGTCATTTGTTTCATTGATATTGTTTGGGTTTCTTTTCTTTTTCTTTCAGAAGTTTGTCAGTGTAGATCTAAGTGCAGTGCAGTAAATGAAAGGCACTGTTAAAGAAACATTATCTTGCTCTCTTTTTTGGGTGGAAGTTTGTGTGTGTGTGTGTGTGGGGGGGGGGGGGGGGGTATTGTTTAGCATTTGTTGGACAATTCATTTATTAGCATTTTCATTTTCAGAAAAAAAATTTCAACAGTTTTTCTTTTATTCAGCATTCCTAATGCCCTAAATGAAAACTTCTCACCAGCTACATTTCCAAATTCAACATTAAGTAAATGTTTATTTGTCATGTTCTTTTATACGTATACTAAGCAAAATTATCATGTTTTGCATTTCAGTTCAATGCAGTTAAAATATGAACTAGCGGAAATAACCCAGGTAGAAAGGGATTCAAATACCGGCTCTCATTGGATGCAGAGGACAGCAGGCCTGCCCACCCCTTTCTTTTCCACCTCCCTCCTCCTCCTCTCCCCGTGCAGACAGCCAGCAGTGGCCAGCCCCTGACCAGTCTCTGCAGCTGACCAGTGCAGACACACCGCAGCCATTGGCCCCTTCCCCGCCCCCTGCACATCTGATCCCTCCTTGCCCTTCCCCCTGTCCTCTCCCGCTGGTCAGGAGAATGAATGGTCCATCCTGCGGTCCACACCTTCTTGTCCACCCCTTGACCTCTGCACGCGCTTGTCATTGGTCAAGAAAGTGACCAGCGATAGTTTGTGCATCCTTTTCAGTTCTCCTCCCCTTCTTTCTTGACCTTTGAGGTTCCTGCCTGAAAAAAGATGAGTTTGTTTGTTCACTAGGTTTTTATTTAGCCTTTTCCCCGATTGAGCATTTAAGCATGGCCAGGCAAGCAGAAGAAGATAATTATGTGCTATCTTATGCTTTGTCGGTTGTGTTCTATTGACTATGCCTTGTGCCCTTGTTGTAGCTGGCTTTGTTTGCCCATTCCTGGCCACAACTGGAGGGTCTTGTTACTGGCCTGGAGGAGGCTACTGGCTCTGAACTTGAAAGCAGAGGTGTAGAGACTCGTTAGACTTACTGGACGTGCTTTGCTTCGGTAACAGTCTTCAGGCTTTGTCCTTACATAGAATCAGGAGAGAGAGAGAGAAAGTGAGGGAGAGGAGATAGAGAGAGAGAGAGAGAGAGAGAGAGAGAGAGAGAGAAGAGCAAATAAGAGTATTGTCTAACCTACATTGTAAAGGTAGATAAAAGTACATTTTTTCCTTTCTTCATTGTGTATCTCTCATGGGAAGAAAAAACCAAACCCAACTATCATCAAGAACATATTTCAGCAAAAAAAGTACCAAAAGACATACTCTTCATACACATGCAGAACCCAACACTGATGCAAACAAATATTTTTACAGACAAAAATATCAAGCTCTTTGTTCAGGGTTGGTCCACAATGAGCATGCATGCGTGCGTGCGTGTATGTGTGTGTGTGTGTGTGTGTGTGTGTGAGAGAGAGAGAGAGAGAGAGAGAGAGAGAGAGAGAGAGAGAGAGAGAGAGAGAGAGAGAGAGAGAGAGAGAGAGAGAGAGAGAGAGAGAGAGAGAGAGAGACTCTTTCCCTGACCACTGGGACAGTCAGTTATTGATCTTAAAAAAAAATAAAAAAATAAAAAAAACACTGCTAGGTCTTTTTCGTGGTTGAACTTGACTGAAGAGCTGAGAGCTTTTTGCGACATTCACTGGCCTTGGTCACGTGCGTGTGTCTGTCCAGTATTGACAGTCACCCCTCTCCCTCCCCCTCCCATCTCTCACTTCCTCATGACCACTCTCCTCCCCCCATCTCCCCCACTCACCCCCCCTCCTCATCCTCTTGTGTCCTCCAGGGGTGTGATCTTGTCCTGACAGAGCTTCATTATTGGGGGAGGGGAAAGGGGGGGGGGGGGATGAGGAGAGAGGAGGGATCGTTACAGTCATTCTTCTTGGTCCGGCCCTGGAATTGCAAACAGCTCTTATTTCTCTACTTGGACTAATTGAAGTTAGGTGACCTTGAGTGGTGATAGGGATAGTCAAGAGTGTCCTGACATAAAGCTTCAGACCTTTTGGATTCGTTTTCCCTTTCCGGGTGTTCTCTTTCTGTTTGTCCTTTCTTTTTAAGTCTTTTTTATTATCTTTTCTTTCTTTCCTTCCTTTCTTTCTTTTATTTCTTTTTTCTGTCTTTTGTCTTTTCTTTCTTGCTTCCTTTCTTGTCTTTCTTCTTCAATCATTCCTTCTGTATTTCTTTTCCTTTTCTACTTCTCTTGATTCCTGCGTTTTTTCCATGTGTTATCAATCATTTCAAATGATTATCTGATATATTTGCTTGCTTAGATTTCTTCAGGTTTTTTTTTCTTTAGGTTATTTTCCTTTGGGGTGCATGCGTGCGTGCGTGTTGTGTGTGTGTGTGTGTGTGTGTGTGTGTGTGTGTGTTTGCGTGGTGTGTGTGTGCGTGCATGCGTGCGTGCTGTGTGCAAGTGATAAAGTTAGGGTTTTTTTTAGATTCCTTCAATTACAAACGTTAAAAATATGTTTTGTCCTTAATCTAAGCTAGCATGTTTGTCTCTGATCATAAAATAGACCACTATGTATCCTCAAAGATTTTCGTTTTGCTTTTACTCATATCCTAGTTTAATCAGTACTCTTTTCCCACTATCAAGGACGTTTTGGGGCTTTAAATCTCCCCCATTGGAACTAGGATGCTCTTTCCCGTCATGAAGGATTGTGATAATTATTATTTTTCTTTCTTTCTGTTAATTGCAGTTGGTGTCTTTGCCCTTGTTAGAGACTACAAACGATAACAATAAGAGACTTGACCAGGACACAGTAGCCCCTTTAGTTTCTAAGGGTACCACCACACCCATCTTCTTCCCCCCTCTTTCACATCTGCTATAAATGGCTGCTGTTCACATCGTTCAACTCATTATACTAGGTGTCCACATCCATCAATCATGAACTAACAACAACAAAAATCCTTTTCTTTTAGTTTTGCCCTTTCCTTTCTTCCCCAACCTTATACATCCACTACCATCACCACCCTTCTACCTTCCTTCCCTCTTTTTTTGTTTCTTTCCTTGTGTTTGTTTGGCTTGTGCGAGTATTTTCTAACCAACCCATTTTTTGGTCTCAATCCTGAAGGATGCAAAATTGATGAGAGCGAAAGCTGCGTGCGGTTTCTTCTCGCCTGACTGTTTGGCTGTATAGTGTTCTCCCCTCCCTCCATTCACAGCCAGTGGGGCAGGGGGCTTTGATTGCCCATCCCTGACCACCCCTAGGCAGCTCTGGCTTTGTTGCTGACCGGCAGGGAGCTTGTTTCTGAATGGGACAATGATGGAAACTCATTAGCCTAGCTAGACTGGACGTGTGGACGTGCTTGGGCTTTTATTGCGAAGACTTCAGTCTGTTCCCCAAAACACTCGCATATAGACACAGAGACACAGAAACAGACTAAGAAGCAGAAAACCGCAGACACAGACAGACAGACAGACAGACAGGCAGGCAGACACACACACACACACACACACACACACACACACACACACACACACACACCACACACACACACACTGTGTGCGCACTCGCTTTGGATGAGATATAAACCGAGGCTCGTGTGCGAACGCGGCAGAACATCTTGTGCACACGTGAATCCTGTTCCGCTTTTCGAAAGAGTAGGCATTGTGCGCCAGTAGGAACAGTTGACAAAATTCACATAACTGCATACACAGGGAAATGGATGTAAAAAGTACATGAGTGCTTATTCCATTATCCTCGATAAAAAGAATGAATAAATAAATAGATAAATAATAGAGAACAAAAATAAAAACACGCCCTGCGTGCGCGGGTATGCTCACGGTGGACGCACGCAGAAGAGAGAGAGAGAGAGAGAGGAGAGAGAGAGAGAGAGAGAGAGAGAGAGAGAGAGAGAGAGAGAGAGAGGAGAGAGAGAGAAGAGAAGACAGAGAGAGAGAGAGAGAGCAGAGAGACAGACAGACAGACAGACAGACAGAAGACAGACAGGACAGACAGAGAAGGAAACAGAGACAGAGAGACAGAGAGGGACAGAGACAGAGAGAGACAGAGTCAGAGAGACAGAATCGTTTTGTCTGACCACCACAGGAGGCAGTAAGTTATTGATCGAAAAGACCACTGCATAGTGTGGTGTTGTTACTGAACAGAACTGCTATGACTGTCTCTAACATTAACTGGCTACGATGGTCAAGTCTTCAGTTCCGTTTATTTATATTTTGTCTGGTCAGATGTATGGCAACGAAAAGGAGATGTCAGGTTTAAGTTGTTGTTGTAGATTTTGTTGTTGGTGTGTGTGTGTGGTGTGTGTGTGTGTGTGTGTGTGTGTGTGTGTGTGTGTGTGTGTGTGTGTTGTGTGTGTGTGTGTGTGCGCATAGAAGTTTTTGGTCCCACTTTGAGGATGACAATGTGTGTGTGTGTGTGGTGTGTGCGTGCGTGCGTGCGTGCGTTCGCGCGTGCGCGTGCGTTGTTCGTGCGTGCGTGTGTGTGCGCTCGCGCGTGTGGTGTGTGTGTGTGGGGGGGGGGGTCTTTTACGTGCGCTAAATAATTATGTGTAACACACGGGGCCTCAGATTATTGTCTCATCCGAAAGACTAGCACCCAGACCACCACTCATGGTCTAGTGGATGAGGGAAAAGTTTCAAGCCCAAATAGGATTCGAACCACCACACACTCCGACCTGAACATATCGCTTTCTAGACAGGCGCGTTACCTCTAGACCACCGATCCACTACAGACTACAGTATAACAGAGCACTACTACATATATATATATATATATATATATATATATATATATATATATATATATATATATATATATATATATATATATATATATATATATACACAACAGTAATTACAGTATACAGACTGACTGTGTCCTAAAGCTGTTGTAATTCTAAGGCACGGCATCCTCTCTGACATAGCTAGCGATGCCTGATGGCCATGGATGGTGTTACCATGGAGGTATACTGCCAAGATGAGGAACTTATAATTAGAGAGAGCCCAAGAACACCTCCCCCCCCCTCTCTTTAGTATACTGTCCTTCTGCTGCTGTCCTTGCCCCTCTATCATCGTGCAAAGATCACCTGGTAGATAAAGTAACAAGCTTGCTAGAGATTTGTGTGGTCTCTTTGTGCATAGTCGTAAACAAAACTTACTGATTGAGGAAATATTCTCGAAGAAAGTGGTCCAAAATGATTAAGACTATACAGAGATTTTGTGATATGGGATTCGTTTTTTATTCTAGTTTTTTTTCTTATTATTATTGTTCATGTGTTTGTGTGCTTGTTTGATTCTTTCTTTCTTTCATTCTTTCTTTCTTTCTTTCATTCTTTCTTTCTTTTCTTTCTGCCTTTCTTTCTTCGCTCTTTCTTTCCATCTTTACTTACTTGTTTGATATTATTGGAAACTCAAAACACCCAGCAAAAATGCTCACCTTTTACCTACTGTATGGCAATAATAATAATACAAATATCATGTATTGTATCATGACTTGTATGCTGTAACAAAATTTAATGGCCATATATCTATATATTTCCTGGGAAGTGCTTTTACATCATTTAAACTGGCAGAACAATGTGGAATTTTGTTTCAAAATTATTGTGAACCTTTATTCACTTGTCTATTATGTATACTAATCAGCATTCCAGAACATCTTGCTCACAGGCTAAAACCTGTGCCTCTTTTTGGAAGTGTAGGCCATTTGCGTAAGGGTGGGAAGTGATGACAAAACTTAGAAAGCTGCATACACACAGGGATTGGATGTAAAAAAGAACAACAACAACACATAAGTGCTTATTTCATGATCCTTGAAATGGGTAGGGCGCTGCACCTGTGGCGAAGTGCTCTCCCCGGGGAGAGCAGCCCGAATTTCACGCAAAGAAATCTGCTGTAACATAAAGTGGTAAAAAATAAAAAATAAAAAATAATAATAATAAAGTTAATGAAATGGAAAAAAAGAAAGAAATGAAACAGTAGTCAGTCTTCCAAGTGTCACCCTTTGCTTTGGTGCAAGAAGACAGTCTGTACAGCCACTCCCCCCTCCCCCTTCCCTCCTCCTCCTCTTTCTTTCTCTTCCCTTTCTCACACATGCAGCCAATAGCAGTGGCCAGTCCCTGTGTCCATCCGTCCTTGCCCTGCCCTCTGGCCAGTCTCTGCACTAATAACCGGTGCAGTGCAGACAGACCACTGTCATTGGTCCTCCCTGTCTCGCTGTGCATATCGAATGACTTGTACTTTTCCTTTTGCCTTGATAGAGACAGACAGAGCAAAGCTATGTCCTCGTGTTGTCCACTCTGTCTTTCGCTTGGTTTTGAATGTCCACGCCTTGACCAGTGCAGGCTAGGCGCCTGTCATTGGTCAAAAAGGTGTTGTTAGTGTTTCTGTCTTTTCTTCCTGCTTCGTCCTTCGGCTGTCAGCTGTGTTGTGGGAGAGCAAAGGCTTGACCACCCGCTGGCTGGTGTAAACTAGCGCAGAATACTTCGTCCTTTAAGCTTTGTTTTTTTGTTCTATTTTGTTTTGTTTTAATTTCAGTTTTCGTTTCCATACAAAATAATTATGGTAGAAAACAAAAAGATGGTTTCAGGGTTTGTAAGTAATTGTTGCTTAATGGTACTGTCCATAAATCAGATAACTCTACTGAAATTCTAATACAATGAAACAAAATTAAAAAAGAAAAGGTTTGGAAAAATAGCTGAAACTAGATCTCTATCTCTTTTGGTTTAAATAGGGTTTATTCATTAAAAAAGCAAACCATGAAGCAAAAATAACATAAAGAGCTAGATCTAGTTGTTTAAGTTATCGCTTTTCTTCTTATAAACCTCGCAGACGAGGAAGAAACCATAATGACTATTCTGTCTTGGTTTTTTTTTTCTTTTTTGGGGGGGTGGGGGTGGGAAGGGGGTGTTTTCTTTTTATTCTCATTCAGACATGGTAGTCATCTTCGAATGCCTTACTTTTCTAGGGAAAAAAAAAAACGTTCTGTACAATTTTGACCAAGAAGATGCTAGTTGTAAAAGAGTACGGAAGAAACTCGTCAAGTTCGCAGGATGTGTTGGTATTGTAAGTCTTCCTGTGTCTGTGCCTGCGCCTGCATACTCAGAGAGAGAGAGAGAGAGAGAGAGAGAGAGAGAGAGAGAGAGAGAGAGAGAGAGAGAGAGAGAGAGAGAGAGAGAGAGAGAGAGAGAGAGAGAGAGAGAGAGACAGACAGACAGACAGACAGACAGACAGACAGACAGACAGACAGACAGACAGACAGACAGACAGACAGACAGACAGATAGACAGACAGAGACAGAGAGATACACAGGGAGAGAAAGAGAGAGAGAGAAAAGAGAGAGAGAGGGGAGAGAGAGAGAGAGAGAGAGAGAGAGAGAGAGAGAGAGAGGAGAGAGAGAGAGAGAGAGAGAGACAGAGACAGAGACAGAGACAGAGACAGAGAGACAGAGACAGACAGAGACAGACAGAGACAGACAGAGACAGAGACAGAGACAGAGAGACAGAGATGCACAGAGAGAGATACAGAGAGACAGAGACAGAGAGACAGGGAGAGAGGGAGATAAAAAGAGAGAGACAGAGACAGAGAGGGAGGTAGGAAGAGGGAGGGAGGGAGCAAGAGGGAGGGAGAGGGAGGAAGGTGGAGGAGAGCCCTGACCACTGCAGCTGGAGTGGTAGTAGGGTATTGATCGAAAAGACGCCGGGGGTACGGTCTTTTCTTGGTGGTACTGAATTGCTGAGAGCTTTTGTGACATCAAGTGGGCTTGGTCACGTGCCGGTATCTGTCCAGTATTGAACCACTTTGTCCTCTAGACTGTGGATCCTCTGGGCAGACAGGGGCTAGCTATATGCTGGCAAGGATCGTTACACTTCCTCCTCTTCCCCCTCCTACTCTTCCTCCTAGATCCTAGCTAGAAGACTGCCGTAATTGCAAACGGCTCTTATTTCCAATACTTGGACTAATTGAAAGTCAGATAACCAACCTCCTGGACCGTCCTCGTCTATTATGGTATGGTATGGTATGGTATGGTATGGTATGGTAGGGTATGGTAGGGTATGGTAGGGTATGGTAGGGTAGGGTAGGGTAGGGTAGGGTAGGGTATTGGTAGGGTAGGGTAGGGTAGGTGAGGGTATGGTAGGGTAGGGTAGGGTAGGGTAGGGTAGGTGAGGGTAGGGTAGGGTAGGGTAGGGTAGGATGGTAGGGTAGGGTAGGGTAGGGTATGGTAGGGTAGGGTATGGTAGGGTAGGGTAGGGTATGGTAGGGTAGGGCAGGGTAGGATAGGGTAGGGTAGGGTAGGGTAGGGTAGGGTAGGGTAGGGTAGGGTAGGGTAGGGTAGGTGAGGGTATGGTAGGGTTAGGGTAGGGTAGGGTAGGGTAGGGTAGGTGAGGGTAGGGTAGGGTAGGGTAGGGTAGGGTAGGGATTGGTAGGGTAGGGTAGGGTAGGTGAGGGTATGGTAGGGTAGGGTAGGGTAGGGTAGGGTAGGGTAGGGTAGGTGAGGGTAGGGTAGGGTAGGGTAGGGTAGGGTAGGGTAGGGTAGGGTAGGGTAGGGTAGGGTAGGGTAGGGTAGGGTAGGGTAGGGTAGGGTAGGGTGGTTAGGGTAGGGTAGGGTAGGGTAGGGTAGGGTTAGGTAGGGTAGGGCAGGGTAGGATAGGGATTGGTAGGGTAGGGTATGGGTAGGGTAGGGTAGGGTAGGATGGTAGGGTAGGTAGGTAGGGTAGTGGTAGGGTAGGGTAGGGTAGGTTGTAGGGTAGTGTAGGGTAGGGTATGGGTAGGTGGTAGGGTAGGGTAGGTAGGTAGGGTAGTGGTAGGGTAGGGTAGGGTAGGGTGGTAGGGTAGGGTAGGTAGGGTAGGGTAGGGTAGGTAGGTAGGTTAGGGTAGGGTAGGGTGTGGTAGGGTAGGGTAGGGTAGGGTAGGTTAGTGTAGAGTATATGGTACTATGGTGTAGTAGGGTTTAGGTAGGTATAGGGTAGGGTAGGGTAGATGTAGTAGTTATATAGTATGGTATGGTATGTATGGTATGGTATGGTATGGTATGGTATGGTATGGTATGGTAGGTTGGTATGGTATGGTAACTATGGTATGGTATGGTATGGTTATGGTAGGTTGGTATGGTAGGTATGGTAGGTAGGTAGGGTAGGGTAGGGTAGGGTAGGTAGGTAGGGTGGTAGGTGGTTTATGGGTAGAGTAGTGGGTAGGGTAGGTATAGGTGACAGGAATGTAATAGGTAGGGAGGTAGGTAGGTGGAGGGTAGGGTAGGTAGTAGGGTAGGTATGGTATGGTATGGTATGGCATGGTATGGTATGGTTGGTATGGTATGGTATGTATGTATTGTAGGTAGGTAGGTAGGGTAGGCAGGGTAGGGCAGGTATGGTTGGTATGGTATGGTAGTGGTATGTATGGTATGGTATGGTATGGTATGGTATGGTATGTAGGTATGGTATGGTATGGTATGGTATGTAGATTTCTTTCCCTGAACGAAAATCTG
>CM060320.1:19476062-19496062 GCA_030674155.1 Stramonita haemastoma
ACACACACAGACACACAGACACACAGACACACAGACAGACAGACAGACAGACAGACACACACACACACACACACACACACACACACACACACACACACACACACACACACACACACACACACACACACACACACACACAACACACAGATAGTGACAAAATGAGTTCTTAAACATTTTCTTTCGTTCAAACTCTGTTGGTTTCCTGGTTTTCCCCCTCGTGTCCCCACTGTGGTTATCAGTGCAGTGAGCATCAGTCAGTGGCGGAGTCACAAGTTAGTACCTGTGTCTGGTAGCAGGTGATTCCGGTACCTAGGTCATCAGTCACACCTTCAGACTTCTGCCCACTTACACTCTGTCTCACGCTATTTCCACTTCTACTTCCAATTCTAGAATTAGTGGGATTTCCGCATGTTCGCGGATGGTGTCTATCTTTGTATGTGATGAACTGAAAAGGGCAAGGTTAATCTAAAAACAAAACAAAACAAAAAATAATAAAAACAGTGATGGTTTATGAGTTACTTGGTCAAAGTCTTTTGCAATTTGTTTTGGTTTGTGATTGGCAGTTGCAGCTTGTTTGTTTGTGACTGGCAGCTTGATTGTTTGCGATTGTTGGTTACAACTTGTTTGCTTGTGACAGGTGCAGCTTGTTTGTGATTGGCAGCTTGTTTGTAGCTTGTTCGTAATTGGTAGCTGGTGGTTGCAGTTTGCTTGTATGTGATTGACAGTTGCAGATGTTTGTTTCTGGTTGGCAGTTTCAGCGTCCTGCCAATGGGTGTTACTTTATGTTGTTTAACCCATATTAATAAGTCATCAGCAAAAAGTTCACCAGATGTAGTTTATTGTCAAAAGCTAATGGCCTAAACATAAAACAGTATGTAGCTGTGAATGGAAAAGTACGGAAAATAATTATATCTGATACAAACTGTAAAGTTGAAAACTATTTAAGATATCGTCAAAAAGATTAATCACACTTTGAATAGAGAAGCAGTGCGCAAATCCTTACTGCTGGCAAACTAGTATACTTATGGATTTTACTGCCAAATCCTCGGATGTTCAAGTTGTCCAGTTGCATAAACTATGCTATTAGTTTGTGTGGAAACAAAACCCCCCAGATAATATCAAATATTATTTTAATATAAAAAATGTATATTCTGTGCAGAGTATTTAAACATTGGAATAGGTTTAACAGATATAAGAGTATATAATATAATAAAATATAAGAGTGCACATACAATACTGAAACTTGCAGGGAATTAAAAAAATTATACGCAGAAACAAAAGCGGAAACTAACATTGGATTCATTACGCCCTGATAAAGATGAGCTAGATTGGATGGGCCCAAAACGGTCTTCAAGTTGTAAAACCAATGCATTTTGGAAAGACATGTTTCACTCATATTATGAAACATATTGCAGACAAGTGGTTCCAGATGATGAGTAAAGCTAGTGGGCAGAATGAATTTTTTACAAGGAAAAATTCAAATGGGAGACCAATCCATTTATCATAAAAAGTGGGCACAAAACAAATTATTTTTGGTTGAACACTTGCGGCGAGATAATGGTGATTTTATATCTCAAGAGAACTTATCAGCCAAGTTAGGTACCAGCATTAACTTTTTACATTATGCTAGCTGTATCTGATCAATTCAAGGCTATGTAAGATTTAAAAGTATAAAACTATATGACAACTTAAGTAGAGAAAGAACCAATGCTCTATGGATAGTATCCAAAGCTAGTAAAGGATCCCTATTTGTTATGACAAAATGCTTGGTAAATTAGAAATTCTCGACATTAATCTTTCATGCATTGGGAGAGACAACTTAACGTTCCGATAGACTGGCACGGTGTATTAAAACTGATGAACGAAAATTTAAGAAATCAAATTGAAATGGTTCCAAAAAAGATCTGTTATAGAATGTTGCTATGAAACAAAATATCAAAGAAAACGAAAACTACAGATAATGAAACAATTTTGGTAAAATAAATCATTATTTATGTGAGTGTCAGTATGTAGGCCTTCAGTGTTTCTGGAAGGACTTGAAGTGACTTAAAAGAAAGAAACGACTGCTGTCATTGCGAGAGATGGGACCTTAATGTGGAATTTGGCACCGTTCAGAAACAGATTAAGTGTTTGACTTAATTATGTTTGCATTTGTCAGTTTGGTAAAACAAAACCTTATGTTCGTTTTTTCTGGAATGAACTAAAATACAATGAAATGGAAAAGCTGGAGTATTTCAAACAAATGCAGTTTACTAATTTTAAAGAAAAAATAAACTCAGAGAAAGTTACGTACCATTTCAAAATATTGGTAAAAATTCTGTATAAATTACACTCTGTGAAACTATGTCTTGACATAAAAAATGATGACTGATTTGTTGTACTTTGTGTAGAATTAGTAGTGTCAGTATGTTACATGGAAATAATGAAATGTTGTCTGAATAAAAGTCAATTTGCTTGTTTTGAAATGCATATATGTGCCAATAAAAAAGCTTTTTTCTTTTAAATACTAAAAAGCTGTAATATAAGAACAAGGTTCCATGCTACACATGCTCGTTTTTTTTTTTTATCCACTGATTTGAAACTAAGAAATCTGATGCAAAACACGTTTGCTGATCTCTTGTTTTCCGGTGAATGACATGAAGTATTTTTTGGTTAGTTTTTGTTTTCTGACGTTGTTGGGTTCTATTTTGTTTGTTTGAGGTTGTTGTTGTTGTTGGGTTTTGTTGTTGTCGTTTTTGTTACTTTTGTGTTTTGTTTTGTTGTTGTTGTTGGGTTTTTTTTCGGGGGGGGGGGGGGGGGGGGGGGTTGTTTTGTTCGGGGGTCTTGTTTTGGAATGTTTGGGGCTTTTTGTTTTATTTGTTGGTTTTCATATCAGATGGCACTGTTCTTGCATGAATTTCCCATCATCATCATCATCATTCATCGTCATCATCATCATCATCATCATCATCATCATCCATCATCATCATCATCATCATTTTTCTTCTTCTTCTTCAGCTCCTCTGATCACCACGATACTTAATTTAAACCAAATAAAAAACTATTTCATATCATATATATATATATATATTCAAGGGGTTATAAAGAAAAAAAAGAAGGAAGAAGTGACTGTTTTGCATCAGTATAATAATATTGTACATCATGGTACTGGTTTTTTGTAGCGTAAAAGATTGAATATATTCTTGCTCACAAATAATACTACCTCGGACAACAACAACAACAACAACAGCAAGAACAACAACAACAACAACAAAGATAATCATTTTGTCTCTTGGGCAGTCTGGAGTGACTTAATAATGAACCACTGTTGCGGTCCACGGTGGCGGATTCTATTTAAAAAAAAAAAAAGAAAAGAAAAAAAAAAAAGAAAGAAAGAGAAAGAGAGAGAAGGAGTTGGAAGTTGCTAAAGCCACAAGGGGCTGAGAAAGGCGGGGGATGAGGGAGAGGGAAGGGGAGGGAGGGGGGGTGGATTCCAGAGCGGACAGATCGATAATTCTTAATGACATAGCCGGGGTCATTTTTCACCTATACTCGCCCCCCGGAGCAAACAGGAGGCGGCTAAAACCTAATCCATTGCAAACACCACGGTCACAGCCAAGCTAATTACATTATTGCTACCGTGAAGGAACCGAGGGTAGTCCTCTCCAGACAGGGAGTCAGTCCGCACTGCCCATTTATTTTCCTGACCCCCGCCCGCCCTCAGTAGTCCCTCCCTCCCTCCCTCCTATACATACCCCACCATCTCAAAGTCCTCTTTCTCTTCTTCTTCTTCTTCTTCTCTTCCTATACACCCCTCCCCAGCCCTCTTCTTCCCTCTCTACTCTTCCTTTTTCACTCATCACTTAAACAAGGTGTAGTGTGTGTAAGGTACTCTCCCGTATAATTTCTACCCCATGGTGATTTTTTACAAATATATTTTTTGGCATGATGTAGATTGTACTTTTTGACCACAAAGTCTCAGTTATCATTGTGTAAATCCCTTTGCAACAGTCAGGGATGCATGCACCCAACACAGAAAAGGACACAAAATGTATGGAATTGAATACAAGAAGACCTAAACAAAATCAAAGAAAGGGGGAAAAACAGGGACCATAATTTTGTACTGACACTGTTCGACGTAGCAAAACAGTTGCGTTGACGCACTTTGTCACAACTTTTCAGCACCAAAAACATGCAATGGCAAAAGTTCTTAGTATCTTTATTATCTTTTCTTTTCTATACTATAAGAACTTTTGCCATTGCATGTTTTTGGTGCTGAAAGATAATGACAAAGTGCATCAACGCACTTTGTCACATCTTGGAACTGAAGTCAGAAAGTTGACAAAAATGCACGAGGAGCTTCTAAAATGCTGAAGTAGTGCATTATATTAAACTTACATTGATTAAAGATGTGTTTTAGGGTGTGTTTTTTTACATGGGGGGCCTAACAGTTCGTCGCGAATTACAACGAACTGCGTTGATCCCGGGGGTGTCGACGCAGTTCGTCGTAAATTGCGACGAACTACGTTGATCCCCTCCCCCTCAAAAAAAGAGAAGATATTATATATATATATATATATATATATATATATATATATATATATATATATATATATATATATATATATATATATATAAACGAAAATTAATATATTAAATGAAAGAAAACAACTCAACAACAACAACCAACTAGCAAACCAACCCAAAGCGGACAGATCAGACACAAGGATGCCCACTTTTTTGGATCGACACCCAAAAGTAAGGGTGGTCGGCACATCATCGACCCATCTTGCGTATTCTGTCGGTCAAGGAGAGAGAGAGAGCCATCTGCCAGTCCTCATTCCCAAGAGACTGGAATGAGGGCCTCAGAATATAATGAAGGTGAACTCTACCTTGTCAGCCCCTCCCGAGTGCTCTAAAGCATACTCTCACTGTCCGTGTCGTGGGGGTGGTTATGGAGCGCGATGTTTATTGGACTCCGGGTTACGCTATCATAATTGAGTCCTCTGCATTTCCTGAAGGCCGGGTCAAAGGGGATGATGTATGTGTGTTCGGGGACCCCAGCAGCCATGATAGTGTACTGTAGGTTGTAGCGGGGCGAGACCAAGGTTAATGATTCCATCCGCTTAAGGGCTATTGTATCACAGTATCCAGGGTGGCATCTGTTGATGAAAGGAGCGTTGTATTTCCTGCTCTGGGAATATCACTTTGAGTCATGATAGGTTCAAGTATACAGACATAAGTTTTGTTTTGTAATGATATATTTATTTAACAAGGGATGAATCGAATTTGACACACATACATATCAGATTATTTTCCGCCTAGATCTTGTGTAAAATTGGTCCGACCTTGCTGACCTTGTGTTTGAACTGTTGTACTGTGTACTATGTTATAAAGCCTGTACATATTTATCACGTGCAGTTTTTACAAGAAGACATGATATGTCTTTGAGAAAAAAAAAGCATCTAGTCACTGTACTGTGCTGTGCGGTACTGCACTGTACTGTACGGTACGGTACGGTACGGTTCGGTACGGTACGGTACTGTACTGTACTGTACTGTATATCACTGTATGTATGTACTGTACTGTACTGTACTGTACTGTACTGTACTGTACTGTACTGTACTGTACTGTACTGTACTGTACTGTACTGTACTGTACTGTACTGTACTGTACTGTACTGTACTGTACTGTACTGTACTGTACTGTAAGTACTGTACTGTATTGTACTGTACTGTACTGTACTCTACTGTACTGTACTGTACTGTACTCTACTGTACTGTACTGTATTTCATTTTAAGTCATATTAGACTACTCTGCCTGAACTTCAAGCTAGCTAGCTTCCTCGACAGGAATACGTTGCTTCAAGTGCAGTGCCATCCATTACTTAAAAACAAAAATAACAACAACCAGCAATTAACAAAAAAGCTGTCTGCGTATATAAAATGTTTCTTTGTGAGAAAGGCTTTTTTGGACAGAATATTGCCAACTCAAATGTTTATTTTTTATTATTCATTTATTATCATATTGGTTTGAGTGTGTTCCTTTCTGAGAGGAACACAGCAAAATTAAACAACACATCACCTCAAGCAGCAAATAAGTTGATAGTGTGCTCAGTCATACGAACACATTTTTAGCAAACACAAACAATAACGAAAGTTCTGGAAAGCAACATGTCTTGCAAGGAACATATCAAAAATATGGATATTTAGATATTGACAGAAGTTTATACCTTCAGAATGCCAACTGAAAATGAACAAATATTCAAAAACTCAGTAAATAGCCACATGCACCTGTTGCCAAGGGTTTGTTTTATGTACACTAATAGCATATTACACCCGGATAGTAGAATAGGGCTTTACGTCCTCCCGGGTTACCCATGTGGGACATAAAAAAAAAGCATGCGCCGCCCGGGAATCGAACCCGGGTCGCAAGAATGGGAATCTTGCATGATACCACTACACCAGCGGCGCTCCTTACACCCGAAACTTCAGTTTAGCGTCTTATAGGAGGGATCCTCAAACTCACTGACATGCTTTACTGGCTGAGGGTGAAAGTTTGCTCCTGACGGTACTGAAACCCGCCTGCCAGACAGGTGCCTTACCCCTGGACCTCTTGTGTTAGAGGGATGGGCTAGTGATGAAATGGGATTCCCCAGAACAAACAAATCAAAGAAAGAAACAAACCAACATAAACATAAACAGTAACAAAACCCTGAACATGTAGGAATAGAAGGAATAATTGATCAAGAAATCTCTTGCTTTTCTGGATTCTGTCATCTGTTTCTGGAATGACCCTCTCTCTCTTCGCCAAAAGCCTACTTATGACACCTCAAGACATTTCTTTCACACCTAAGATTTTTCCCTTCCTGTTTCATCTCCTATCTGTCCCTTTCACATATTAAATCAACATCACCCTGCCAAAGTGTATAACCTTTATGTGTGCATGTGCGCGCGTGTGTGTGCTTGTGTGTGTGTAAGTGCGAATTCGTTAAAACTATAAATCACTATTGGTTGCTTGTGTAAGAATACGTCAAATGCAAGCGCTTTGATTTGTTTTCGCAAGATATAGCGCTATATTGATGATGATGATGATGATGGATGATGATGATGATGATGATGATGATGATGATGATGATGATGATGATAATAATAATAATAATAATAATAATAATAATAATAATAATAATAATAATAATAATAATAATAATGATAATAGTATATGGCAACATTCTGGTGGCTCCTGCGACGATACTGGAATCATTCGTATCGGTCATTGCCTTTCCAATGGGTCATTCCAGTGGCGTGGAGAGGGAGGGGGGTCTGCTGCATGGGTAACAGTTTGCCCTCCATACTTACTTACCCAGGCTTTGCACTCTAAAGACTAGAGCGCAACTCCACAGTCTTCCGAGACTGATGGGTGCCTACTACTACTACTACTACTACTACTACTACTACTACTACTACTACTACTATATACTATACTACTACTATGTTGTTGTTGTTGTTGTTGTTGTTGTTTATTATTATTATTATATTGTAATTAATGTTTATTAATGTTATTATTATTACTTTTATCATTTGTGGGTAGGGATATATACTGTGGGTCAAAGAGAAGACAGGAGTAAAGGGGAGGATGAACGCCAGTGTCGTCCCCTTACACAAGTCTATTCCCCTACCTCACGCGATCAAAGACTTCAATCATATACACAATCACTTCCAAACATTTTTTACACTCCGAGAATCGGCAATCTACAGGGAGCCGTTGGACAGGAGTTAGGTATGCACATCCACACACGTTTTCCGCCCAGCACCCCCACTGTTGTACAGCTAAAGAACCGAGGGGTCCGGAGGGGGCCGTCAAGTGTACTGTAGCGATGCGCAGTCACACTCCATTATGTTTTCAATCATACTTTTTCAGTGTAGACTCTGTAGTAGTATGAAAAAGAAAACCCAGGAAGTCCATTGGAAGCTGTTAGAGTCAATTTGCAAAGCGTATTTTACACTTTTTTCTTTGGTTTGGGGGGGGGGGGGGGGGGTTAGAGTGCCCTCCCCCCTCACAAGAAAAAAAATGATAAAAGGACATCCCCCCCCCCCCCCTAAAAACAGAAAAAAAAGCAAACACGCACAGACAGACACAGACACACGCGCTCGCGCGCGCGCGCTCACGCCACACACACACACACACACACACACAACACACACACACACACACACCACACACCACAGAGTCACACATGCCTGCATACACTCACATACATCACTGTTAACTGACGAATATCACCGACTTTCTCACATTTTCTTTAAGCCAGACAGTGGTAGATAATCCTTTTGAAACAGAAATAATCCCATGTAGGTATTTCTTTTTATTTGTTTGCCTGTTTCTGTGTTTGATTGTGTTTTTTTGTTTGTTTGGTGTTTTTTTTATAGTTCAAATGCAAAGAGTTCTTAAAAAGCCATGAATCTAAGGCACGAGTTGGCCACCTGCTAAAGCATAGGGGCATAGAACCCATGGTTTTACACCACCCATTGCACAGAGAGAAAATGACATCATGATGTTTTTTGAGACACAGTAGGTGGCCAGGACCATTCTGGTTTGACCCTTATGGCTGGCCACGGTGTTGGTACGAGGAACAACTGAAGAACTGGTTTTAATCTTGATGTGCTGACTATGTATGTATAGATCTAGATCTATAGCTTACAATCTTAATCTAAGATTCAACATTGACAAAATGCAGCTCTGGTAGGGCCGCCACGAGGGAAAACAATGTTGTGTAGGTATTTTTTGACCGCCCCTTACTGCTAAGTCATTTATAAGGTTCACTATTTTTTTCTTGTAATTTGTATGGGGTGTGTGGTGTGTCTGAAAAGTTATGCATATCCTCTGAAGAGTCTGAAGAAAAGTCCTCTATTGTCACTGGACTATAATATCAAAATGCATGGATTGTAAAATTTGACTGTTACTTATGCTCTCTCTCTCTCTCTCTCTCTCTCTCTCTCTCTCCTCTCTCTCTCTTCTCTCTCTCTCTCTCTCTTTAATAAAATGCCCGTGTATGCACTACGAATGCACGTCGAACTTCCAATCCTCACAATACCATTTCGACACTATCATCAGGCACAAAACACCACAACGTTGAAAACAAAACAAAACAAAAGGAGCATAGACCCATAATGGAAGCGATCTCCATCCCTTCCTCTGCCTGCTTTCTCCTCATTGGTCATCTTGCTGGCTGGCAGCCTCCTTCAGCCGTGTGGTCAGCCACAGAGAGGGCAAGGCCAACCGACCCACGTCTTGGTATTATTGATCCGTTTCTTCTCCCCACTCTGTCCTCTCAGTGACATTTCATTGGCCTCTTGTGGTCAGTGGCAAACTGCCAACTGGCCGAGGCTGGTGGTCGGTCGCCTGAGGGAGAGGGAAGAGGGATGTAGGAGAGAAAAAAGGTCCCCTTTTGGATCGATGTGTGGTCTGTTTTGCCCTTTCCTTGACCTTGGTACAGTTGGTGGTTATAGACTGCTGAACAGTTTTGTCTTTTCTCTTCTTGGCTGCTTGCCACCCTTGGGTCTCGAGACCCTTCAACAGAACAAATGGATTATGGGGCTTAAAAGAAGACAGTAGAAAATCGGATGAGAGAGAGAGAAAAACAAAGCAAATAATAGAAGATAGCCGAACTAGTCTGGCCCTTCCTGGTGTATAGGCACTACATACAGATGATTATTGGAATGATACAAACAAAAAATCCCTTTCTGTTGTATAGGGAACATAGACTATATAGATGACACTTTGTAGGATACAAACAAGTGCATAACATACAAGTACTGGAACGATGCACTATACTCGGGTATTGTGGCATACAAACAAGATTGTCCTTTTCTGCTGTAAGGCACTATATACAGATGTTGTAACAATACTGGTAGTCTATAGGCCTCTTTCTTTCAATCAGATGAGGTCTTACAATTATAACTTGCAAATGCAAAGGCTTTGCATTTGCTGTCTTTCACTCCCTGTGTTCAATCGCAATTATCTCAAAAATCATCTTTTGTGGCCATCTTGCATGTTCTCAGCTTCAAGCTTTGGGAATGTAACATGATAGCAGACACAAAAGCACAGCCAGTGTTTCACAACCCCTTTAACAACCATCCTTAATCCAAGCTCTTTGGTCAGGTTACCTTGTCCACCCCACCCACCCCTCCATCACCCCACCCCACCCCACCCACCCTCTCTCATCCTACTCCACCCACACCCTCCCATCCTTTAAAGCTACCCTTACCCGCTAGGTTGTCAGGCACTAGTAAACAGCAACAGCCTACAGCAGTGATACATGCACCTCTCCTGTGGCCAGTAGCCTCTGACCCCTCTCCCTCTTGCAGCAGACTACAGCAGTGATGCATGCACTCTCTCCTGTGGCCAGCAGCTTCTGACCACTCCTACTTCTGCAGCAGACTGCAGCAGTATGCATGCACCATCTCCTGTGGCCAGCAGCTTCTGACCACTCCTACTTCTGCAGCAGACTGCAGCAGCCAGCGTCCGGCAGGCCTTGTGCCACGCCCTGGACACTGCCCCTTCACCAATCAATAGCCAGCAGCTCCTTGACCCGGCCACTGACCAGCTGCCTGTGCTGAGATGCAGTGTCCAATTTTCTTCTTAATGACCCTCCCCAACCTCCTCCTCTGAAGGCTTGACCAGTAGGGAAGGGCTGAGAAAGCGTGCATGGAAAGGAACAGATCATGGGGAAGGGGGCTGTTCACTCAAATACTCGTCTGTTGACCCTGTAATCATTTGATGGGAATTGTTGGCTGTAGAACTGTTCGCCGTTGCATACCAACAAGAGTGATTATACACTTAAGATGAATTTTCTTTCTAATCTGTTGAAAGAGAAAAAAATGCACTCAGTATGCTAGATGCCATGTACAATGTTAATACAAAATTGATTTTAAAGATACTGAACTTTCACGAGTGTGTACAGAGTAAGAAAAAGCATGCAGGTAGATCTAGATATTATAAGAAATAACTATTTTTGAAAAAAACTCAATCCATCAACAGCTCACTCAATCAATACATACGTTCCTAAAATTCCTGCGAAAAAAATACTTACAAACACTTGCATATTTCCACATTTTTATAATGTTGTTGTACCTTTATTTAAGCAAACAATATCGGCTGCAAAAGAAGAAGAATAAAAAAAATGAACATGTTTAGTCATTTTTATATCTATCTACAGCCTGAGGTATATGCTTTCCCTACATGCACACATTACATCAACAGCGAAATTTATTATCTCTTGCAAACTTCAATGGAAAAACATCACTTTCAAAAGCTTTTCCTAACTTATTTTTTTACGAAAGTGATGAAGTTAGTTACCAAGCACAACGAGAAAAATCAGGTTACCAGTGTAGGAGAGGTTCAGAGCCACTAATGGAGGCTGTGAAAGAAATACTTCACTGATTTTCTGCAATCACTTTCTGCCCAGCTGTGACTAGACTATTCTTTAGACCACCAACATCTCTCTCTCTCTCTCTCTCTCTCTCTCTCTCTCTCTCTCTCTCTCTCTCTCTCTCTCTCTCTCCACTCTCTCTCTCTCTCTCTCTCTCTCTCTCTCTCTCTCTCTCTCTCTCTCTCTTCTCTCTGTATGTATGTATGTATGTATGTATGTATGTATGTATGTATGTATGTATGTATGTATGTATGTATGTATGTATGTATGTATCTAGGTGGGTGGTCCACACACACACACACACACACACACACACACACACACACACACACACACACACACACACACACACACACACACACATACATACATACACACACACTTTTTATGCCACAAGAATGTTTTAGGTTTCTTTCTGCTTGTTTTCCATTTGTTTCCCACCCCCCTTTTTTCCTATTGCATCATTATATAGGTGTATTTATTTATTTTTATATATATATATATATATAATATATATATATATATATATATATATATATATATATATATATATATATATAAACATATAATATGCATAATATATATACATATTTATATGTGTGTGTGCGTGCGTGCGTACGTGCGTGCGTGTGTGTGTGTGATACTCATTTGCATGTAGGCATTTTTACAGTGCCTACATTGAATCTCCTCTATTTCCCCTACATTATTTTTCCTCATAAAAAATGTCTTTTATGGAAAAGAAATATAAAGCGTATTGTGCAAAAGAATACGATATAAAATAACGAGGAAAGAAAGAAACACATAGTATGAAAAAACAACAAGAGGCAAATACATTTTACTGAGATTTCACATGACCCAAGTAGTGAATGTACAAGTCCAATAACAACAAATACAGAACTGAAACCAGACAATTTAAACAAACAATGCTGGTAGATATTTTTTTATTTTAATCAATAAACAGAAAAAAGGTACAGAAAATGAATCAAGCCCCGAAAGTTGAACAAGCAAACAAACCATCAAACTAACAAACAGACAAACCCCATACTCAAGTAACCACATTTACCACCCACCCAGCATAAGTCGATTAAAATCTCTATGGAGAAACACAGCCATGGTGATAAGGGGAATTGTCGATCCATACAGTCTGAAAAGAAACTTTACTTCTGTGGCCACAATTTCAATCGAAAACAACACTCACGCACGCGCATCTCTACACACACACGCGCGCGCGCGCGCACACACACACACACACGCGCGCGCGCGCACGCACGCACACACACACACTTCTTATCCCAAGAGGTGGAGTCTAGTTGTAACCAAGGTCCCAAAGAGCATGACCAGTAACTTACTTAAGTTGTAAGTCTGCCTGCTTGCCTGCCTGTCTGCTTTGTCTGTTTGTCTGTATGCGTGTGTCTGTATCTGTCTGTCTCTGTTTGCATAAATGTTATTAGGTCTCACTGAAGAGTTGTTTCTTAGGTACGTAGGGGCGCGCGCGCACAGGAAACCTTAAAACCACACACACACACACACACCACACACACACACACACACACACACACACACACACACACACATACGTACACACACACTTACACACACATAGTACACACACATATGTACACACACACATATATGTGTGTGTGTTTGTGTGTGTGTGTGTGTGTGTGTGTGTGTGTGTGTGTGTGTGTGTGTGGAGACAGACAGACAGACAGAGACAGAGAGACAGAGACAGAGACAGAGACACAGAGAGAGAAAGAGAGACAGAGACAGAGAGACAGAGACAGAAAATGCGAATAAGAATATTTCTTCAGAAACCTCATTGGCCCATTCTGCAGGGGACTGTACAACATAGTTACATCAAAATAAATGACAATTGATCTCACTTAAAGAGTTCAAATGACTATGCAAACAATAATACTAAAATTCTTAACTAATACTACGTCTTGTCAGTACTTTATGTGTATATACAATAACAATGTCCTTTGTGTAACTTTATAAAAGGATGACAGCAAAAGATGTAACCTAAATGCACACGGATTATGGTTATACTTTTCTGAAATATATTCTTCCCAGATTGGTTGGACATGAGATCATTTTTTTAATGGATTTCATCCTCCCTATCAGACTTGCACAATGGACATAAGAACTCACTTGTCTTTGTTTTATTGCATCTTGCTGAAAGTATCAGTATGGATGAAACTCCAAATCTAAATTCAGTTAAAGGTTTCTTACAAATGTATTCATATTCATATTCAAATATGCTTCTCTTAAGCGTTTTTGTTTCAGCAGAGCATAAGATTGTGGCCATTCCATATTTGCCATCTGCAATCTACAATTCTTTGTCTGAAGACTTTAAAATTTAGAATAATAAAATTCTAGCCTTGGTTATCAAAACAATTGAAAACCCAGGTGGATCGGTGGTCTAGGTGGTCACGCGCTTTGCCTAGAAAGCAAAAAGTCGGGTCGGAGGGGTGCGGGGTTCTGCGGGGTACGTTTGGACCCAAAACTTTTTCCCCATCCATTAGACCATGAGTGGTGGTCTGGGCGCTAGTCTTTGGGATGAGACGATAAACCGAGGTCCCGTGTGTTACACATCACTATTTAGCGCACGTAAAAGAACCCACGGCAACAAGGGGGTTGTCCCTAGCAAAATTATGTAGAAAAAAAGCCACTCTGATAGGGAAACAAATACACTTGAATGCAGGAAAAAGAAAAAAAATGGGTACGCGCTGCACATGTGGCGACGCGCTCTCCCCGGGGAGAGCAGCCCGAATTTCACGCAGAGAAATCTGCTGTGACATAAAGTGGTACAAAATACAAAAAAATACATATTATCTGTCTAGCATTGCACTTACTTGTGTGGCCTATGTTAGTTTTCCCCACTGGTCCAAAGAAAGTAACATTTTATATGCTTCACGTGGTATTCTATGTTTCTTCCATACTGTCAGCCCTAGCCAAAAACTAATACATCGTACATAAAAGTTTAAGTACATGGGATATCTGATGAACTCACCATGCAATAGCACATTTCGTGTCCTTGTATCTATCCCTAGAAATTGTCAAAACACAAATGTGTAGTTTTTCTAAATCATATGCTGCTCTGTGAAATACCCACATCTCAGCCCCATAAAGTAACCTTTTTTTTAAATCTTAAAGAGAGGAGAGAGAGAGAGAGAGAGAGAGAGAGAGGAGAGAGAGAGAGGAGGAGAGAGAAGAGAGAGAGAGAGAGAAGAGAGAGTTCTAAAACTCTTCTCTGTCCAGCTAGCTACTTACAGAGCTGTACAGGAACAACTGAAGCAAACGGGATGACCCTCCAACACTACACGAACCGACAGATTCAATTCAGTTTACGTTTGCTCGTCTGAGCATCCCATCCCCATCCCCTCCTCTCCCCACTTCCCTGAAGTAATAAAGCGCTACCGACGTCATTTTCTGACCGTTACGTACGAGCGACTAAAGTGCTGGTCCTTCACTATACACGAATGGACAGATTCAATTTTTTTGTCGTCTGGGCTTCTGGGAAAGGGCCGTGAGAGTTGTCTCCGCCTGAGTAACGCCATCTGGGGGCCCCGCTGGTCACTGTCGGCTTAGATCATGGTTGCGAGGTCAGGTTGTTTCCAGTTGAGGGAGTTCTTTGTTGTTGTCAGCCCTCCTCCCTCAGGAGGGAGAGAGAGAGGGATAGGGATGGGGACGATACCGTAGGGATGGGGAGTGCCAGGATAAAAGAGGAAAGAAGAGAAAAAGGAGGGAATGGTAAAACTACAGCATAGAACTAAACATGAAGACAATGCAATAATGATTCAGCTAGTGGCTAAGTTGTTAAGATTGTCAGACAGGGAGGGAGGGAGGGAGGGAGGTAGAGAGAGAGAGAGAGAGAGAGAGAGAGAGGAGAGAGAGAGAGAGAGAGAGAGAGAGAGAGAGAGAGAGAGAGAGACAGACAGACAGACAGACAGACAGACAGACAGACAGACAGACAGACAGATAGACAGACAGACAGACAGATAGACAGACAGACAGACAGACAGACAGACAGACATACACAGACAGAAACAGAGACAGACAGTCAGATAGACAGACAGTCAGACTGATACACTGATAAAAACAGAAACAGACAGTCAGACTGACATAGAGACTGAGACAGAGATATAAAGAGACATAAAGGCAGAGACAGAGGGACATAGAAACAGATAAATATGCCTTTAGATCTACAACCAAATGAAAAGTGATTGTAAAAAAAACCCCACTGAAATGAGCACATAGATTCCCAGGTATTTATATTAACAACTCACGAAAACAAATAACAGCCAAATAAGGCAAAACACCTGAGTGGTCCAGAGCACAAATTTTGCACCATATAGGTCTAGGTATACATAGATGCACACACACACATACACACACACACTCTGTCCTCTCTCTCTCCCTCTCTCTCTCTACCTCTACCCTCCCCCCCCTCCCTCCTTCTCTCTCTCTCTCTCTCTCTCTCTCTCTCTCTCTCTCTCTCTCTCTCTCTCTCTCTCTCTCTCTCTCTCTCTCTCTCTCTCTCTCTCTCTCTCTTCCTTTCCTCTAAACTACTTCCCCTAAAAGAAAAAAAACCCTCTGGCTTTTTTTATGTCCAGACATCTTTTCCCAGTGCAAAACCCAGCTTCCTGGCTGATCCTGTCCAGACCTGGCTGATCTGGGAGCCTTCAGCAGGATCAGAACTAATGAAAACGCAAGAGGACAGCCATCAGAGGAGGCTCCCCTTATTCATTTTGTCTGTCTGTCAGACCTATCCAACCAGTCTGTCTCTCTTACCCAGCCAGGGACTGTCATTTTTTTCTACATTTTACAGAAGACATTATGTGCGCTGGTGAATGATGTTTTAAAGATGAATTATTAAGAACAGAGGTGTGGTGAGAATGATCACAACCAGGAAGATAGTAATAGGAATTCATTCAATTCAAATTCAAAATACTTTATTATCTCTAAAACAGAGAAATTCCACATATATTCCAGTCTTATGAGTTTGTTCGGATGAGACTGTAAACCGAGGCCTCGTGTGCGAATGCATGCAGAACATCTTGCGCACACGTTAAAACCCGTTCCGCCTTTCGGAAGAGCAGGCCATCGTGTGCCGGTAGGAGGGAATGACAAAATTATAGAAAAAAACCCATCATGCACACAGGTGTCATGTTTAGACACCATCCCTGAGGGGAAAAAAATAATGGGTAGGCCCTGCACTTGTGGTGACCTGCTCTCCCCAGGAGAGCAGCCCCAACTGAATTTCAGGCAGAGAAATCTGCTGTGACATAAAGTGTATAAAATATATTCATTCCGAGAATGTTCGCCCAGGCTAAATTTATTCACGTTTTTAATGTAAGTAGAGATGTCAAGGCCTAGATTAAATATGTTGCTATGATGTGAAATGTTATGTTGTAGATTATCTTCAAATTTGGCAAGCTTTTAGGACAACTTGTATTTTCTATTAGAGCACATACAATACAATGAAATCGAAGTGCAGCTATCCTAACGTAGAGATACTTGAAACCAGCTGCTCATGCAAGTATCACATCAGTGATACTCTCAGTTCCACCACCATTCGGAGGTGGGATCATCAAAACAGTGTGCATATTCTGGATGACCCTCAAAGAGCCAAGCAAGGGGATACCCAACAACATTGAAATTTTAAATAAGTACATATATAATATACATACATATATATATATATATATATATATATATATATATATATATATATATATGCGCCCATGCAAGCGCGCATGCTCACAGACAGACAACAAAACCAGCATCTTCTTATTCTCCAAAACTATAAGATGCCATTTTCAGTCATCTTCAGGTGGACCTACTTCACAGTACTAAGCCAGCTTACTGGCAAGTCTTGTCCAGACCTAAGTGATCTGGGAGTCTTTACTGGGATCAGAACTAATGAAAACGTAGGGTGTAGCCATCAGCCCTGTCTCCCTGTTATTAATGCTGTCTGTCAGGCCGTTCCTGCTGGCCTCTGGAACCACCTAAGGGTTTTGTTCTTTGAACTGATCAATGTGTTCTGGCAGAAACAGAAAATAGAAAGGGAAAGAAAATTTAAAGAAAAAAATAAGTGCAAAAAAGAAAAAAATGAAACACCTGCTTAGTTTTAAATAGATAATCACACACACACACATTGTTATGTGTGCCCACACAATTCATTCTAACACACACACACACACACACACACACACACACACACACACACACACACACACACCACACACACACACATGCAGCAATCCTGAAAATTTTATGTGGATACTTTGGGAAAAAGGAAAAAAGGCAGACTGCCAGCTTCTCTCATTGCAACATCACTGATTCCTGTGCATGAAAATCCATGAAGTCAGCAGGGCCAGAAAGACTTGAGCAAATAGACTAGAGGAGGATTATGTCACTATCATTGGGCATGACGGCTAACACCAAACTCTGTGATGCCAACAGATGCCACAGGTGAGACTTACCATAGCATTAACAGCCAATGTGACTATTGAGCAATCAAAACCCCTATTCCCAAGTCTTTGACAGAGTTAAGTTCTTTTTCTTGGATAATAATAACAATGGTTTTTAACTCAGTCATCAACAGGTATAGACATTTATACACTCATGTTCTTCTTGCCATCATGATTTGCTGCAGTTGTGCACTAAATCTTGAAAAACATGATCAATGTTTCCATATTAGAAGTTTGGTTTTGTATGTATACACACTTTATCATTTGTAAAAGAACCCAAGGCAACAAATGAAATGTCCCCAGCAAAATCTGCAAGGAAAAGCCACTCCTCATTGAGAAATAGATGCAATTTACTGCAGACGGTTTTTATTTTAATGGGTGACACTGGCTCATGACAAATTGCTCTCCCTGGGGAGAGTAGTCCAAAATTTCACACAATCTTCTATGTCTGAAAATGGTAAACAATGCAAAACAACACACACACACACACACACAACACACACACCACACACACCACACACCACACACACACACACACACACAAGATTCAAGATTGAATTCACCTCTGACCCCTCTTGGGGTAGGGAGGATTTCAGCAAAGAAAATCAACTGTAACATATGTAATTTGTATTAACCCACACACACTTCTTTCTCTTCTATCCTAGCAAAAAAAACGTTATGTTCAGTCATCTTCATGTGGAACCTACTTCACAGTACTAAGCCAGCTTACCAGCCAATCTTGTCCAGACCTAAGTGATCTGGGAGTCTTTACTGGGATCAGAACTAATGAAAACGTAGGGTGTAGCCATCAGCCCTGTTTCCCTGTTATTAATGCTGTCTGTCAGGCTGTTCCTGCTGGCCTCAAGACCCTGCTAAAGATTTCTCACACTGTGCTGACGAATTTGTACTGGAAGAAAGTGACAGTAGGAAAGAAGGGGTAAATAGGAGAGAGATGATAGTATAGGAGGGGAAAAATACAAAACGTTATGGACTGAAAGGTAAAAAAGAAACTGCTCAAGTTCTAAGAGGAAGGACAATATTTAAGCATCTTTTATAGCAGGATAGCAGAAAGATTTGTATTGTATTCTGACCTTCTTTTGCAAGTATTAGTCTAGCCTGTGTCTTTTAAAGTAGCTTCATAAAATGGATTTTTTCAAAAGGAAATTCTTCAAATCTTATTTAAAGGGCTCTTACTTGAAAACAGCAGTTCAGCATGGATTCATACACAGTAAATTCACCTTATGCTCATTTTATTGTTTTGTGTTTCTCTTTTCCACATTTTCAGAGCTTTAAAAACTAATAAACCTAAACCAAACAAACACCCAAAATATGAACTACAGGAAGAGAAATTCATGATAAAAGAAATATTATTTTTTAAAATCTGAAACAGACTCTTGTTGTCTGAGAAGGTTAAGTAGAACGAGGATAATGGAGTTATGTGCTAGACACTATAGGCCTACATGTGAAACAGAAGGCAGGAGCTTTAAAAAAAAAGAAGGGGGGGGGGGAGGTCTCGATGAGGGAGCTACTTGCCCACACACTGACTGCTGTGCTCAGTGATCTGGGGTCAGAACAAAAGGTTGCTACACCAACAAACTGTAGAATGAGATTTTGGGCAGTAAGGAGAAAGGCTGTTGGAGCATGGATTTAAAATACCACAACATAATATTTTCTTTGCAGAGATATTAATTTATCTTCTTCTTTGTCCTGTGCCATCTTTTACCCATATTTCTCCTTCTATGCTTCACTTTATTGTACACTACTTTTGTTACATACTAATACAATTTCCAATACAAAGTGGCAACAAATATTTTGACCATCTTGTGTATGTTCACACTCCTCTACACCTTTCAGTACATTAATTAATCCCGAAATCCAAATGACTTTGCCTTTAAGGTGGGCAAAAAAGTGGCATTCTAAAAAAATGTCACAATTGTTCAGAGCTCTAGATGAGGAACAAAAAAAAAGTCCATTCTTTAACTGTTTAATAGTTAAAATCTCAACCATTATTTAGACTTTCCTTGCAAGGTAATTGTAGTCTTATCTAGCAAACCACTACTTAGACCAAATCTTTGTTAAAAACTTCGGGTTCTAGCAAAAATACGATATAAATA
>CM060320.1:19501062-19506062 GCA_030674155.1 Stramonita haemastoma
AGAGAGAGAGAGAGAGAGGAATGACAATGACAATGACAATATTTTATTGTGTCAAGCTTGTTAAGCCCATTCACAAGGGGACAGCGGGAGGGGGACTGGGCACAAAACACACATTTTCAGAACAAAAAAATGTATCGTTTTTACAACCAGAGGGTCGGCATGGCATGGATTCCACGACATGGTGAAGAAGTTTACATTCACATTACGATGAATCGCTGGGTAGCACTTTCGCCCATTGCAAATTGGGGAAAAGGGGTGGAGGGCACAACAAACATAACCATCGTATAAACAAGTCTGTGACAAGGCTTCCATATCGCTACGTTCTGTCAGGTCCGTTGGCTCGCGTACTTTCAAACACGTGAAAAGCTAACTCACAGTATGCGTAACCTTCTGTTTTGCTCTCTCTCTCTCTCTCTCTCTCTCTCTCTCTCTCTCTCTCTCTCTCTCTCTCTCTCTCTCTCTCTCTCTCTCTCTCTCTCCTCTCTCTCTCTCTCTCTCTCTCTCTCTGTATTAGACTATAAACCAGGTCCTGTGTGCAAACGTGCATAGAACATCTTGCGACACACATGAAAACCCGTTCCACTCTTTAGAAGAGTAGACCATTATGTGCTGGTTTGAATGATAACAAAACTTACAAAACTGCACACACTCAGGGACTTGATGTAAAAGAGCACATAAGTATTTACTCCATTATCTTCGAAATAAAAGAATAAAACAAAATAAAACACAGGATTGCATCATTCACATTGTTCTCTCTAAACCTCAAAGGTTAGTTTCTTGGTGTGATTAATCCAGACATCTGTCACAGTGTGAAAGCAGCTGACTGGCTGATCCTGTCCAGACCTAGGTGATCTGGGAGTCTTTACTGGGATCTTCCTGATAAGAATCGTCTGACCATCAGCCCTGTCTTACCGCTATACATTGTATCTGTACTGTCTTGCTTGCTTTTTAAATTAAACAGCACCACGCTTCTTTGTAACACTGTCAAAAATTACAAAAAGAAAAGTGACAAAACACCCAATAATATTTTTAAAAAGCAAATCAGTAACAACAGAAAGAAAGGGAAAAATAGAGAGACAAAACACCATATTAAATTTATGAGAGTTCAAGGAATTAAATTGCACAAAGCGAAAAATCATATCCTAAATGTTTTAAGGTAATGTGAGCACTGTGATGGTGTTCCTGTGCTTGTGTCATATTCCTAATAAACAATGCACTAAAGACATTCAAACAGAACCACCCATCCCCCTACATACATTCACAAACGTGCAATTTTTATACTCCACATTACTACTTCCTAAAAGGTACCATTCTGTTCGTTTAGTACTTTGCTGGTTTGGGTCGGGTTTTCTTTTTCTTTTAATCTGAAGACATTTGTCTCATTGAGAAACCAGCTTACTGGCTGATCCTGTCCAGAGGTGAGGAATTTGAGAGTCTGTAGCAGGATCATAATGACGTGTGGCCAAGCCATCAGCCCAGTTATGTCTGCATTGTCTGAACTGTAAAGAGCGAAATAGTTCAGAAGGATAGAGGGTGCCATCTGCACAGGAGAAAGATAAACTTGGGAATCTGAAACAGTGATGGCCTACACAGATTTGGGCTTATTGTTATTATTACAGTACTGATGATAGAGATGGAATGAGTGTACAAGAATTACACTTTGTTGTGGGACATGGAACAGGAATCTCTCTCTCTCTCTCTCTCTCTCTCTCTCTCTCTCTCTCTCTCTCTCTCTCTCTCTCTCTCTCTCTCTCTCTCTCTCTCTCTCTCTCTCTCTCTCTCTCTCTCCCTCCTCCCTCCCTCTCTCTCTCTCACACACTCTCACACGCACACACACACGCACACACACACATATGCGCGCGCGCACATATGCACGCAGCACACACAGAAAGTGAAAGAATTCTGGGTGGATGTTTATGGGGTTGAATAGTACACCCTACCAAGGCAAGCTACTTCTTGGCAGTTTTGCATTTGACAAATAATCTCTGGTAATTTTTAACCCCGAAATCAAATATCTTGATGAAAAGTTTGATTGCTATACACTTTGAAAACAAATTTTCAGATGCAAATCTCTCATCTAAATAAAACTCAATGCAAACAAACAACAACAACAACTAAATAACAGCAACATGGCCTGGCCTTTTATTTGTTTAAACATTAAAAATTGTTATAATTATTTTTTTTAATTCCAAATAGAAGTAATGGACTACTGGTAAAAAGTTTATTATGTTTACAACAGTTTAAAAAGAATACAAAGACTGCGCCAATTTGCTACGTTCAAGATATTTCTCGATCAGTTATAGAACTGTATAAATACACAATGTGCAGAACTATGAAAAAAGGATTAAGGATTTAGTTATACAAAAGTTTATCATGTTTACGAATGCAACACGCATACAATAAGACTACGGAAGTCTGATTCGTTTTAAACTATAGAACTGTGTAAGAACAGTATGTATAGGTTGCGAACACACAAAAATAGATGATAAATTTTCATTTTGCAGAGGATGTTTAAAACAAAACACTAGAGAGATATAGACTCATTATGCACAGAATATTTTTAAAGGGTTGTTATAGATATGGCAATGACATGGATTCCTTCACCCCATGTTGTTTCCCTACAGTGTTACATCGTCCTCTTTTTGTACATCTCACTTTCAACTTTTACCATTCAAAAAGGTGCCATTAGTATTCTTTTTTTGCAAGACACTCACAGAGAAGAACTCTTGAGATATGTTGTAAGAGTACTGTGTCTGAAGAAGATCCTACAGACTGCTGCTGCTGCATTTGTTAGGCGGAAAAAGAAAGCCTGGTGGGTACCACGGCTACCACCTAGTGATGGATTCGTTCCTCTTGAAGTATGTATGTATGTATGTATGTATGTATGTATGTATGTATGTATGTATGTATGTATGTATGTATGTATGTATGTATGTATGTATGTATGTATGTATGTATGTATGTATGTATGTATGTATGTATGTATGTATGTATGTATGTATGTATGTATGTATGTGTGTGTGTGTGTGTGTGTGTATGTATGTATGTATGTAGTGTATGTATGTATGTATGTATGTATGTATGTATGTATGTATGTATGTATGTATGTATGTATGTATGTTGTATGTATGTGTGTGTAGTGTGTGTGTGTGTTTGTGTGTGTGTGCTGTGTGTGTGTGTGTGTTGTGTGTGTGTGTGTGTGTGTGTGTGTGTGTGTGTGTGGTGTGTGTGGATGTGTGTGTGTGTGTCTGTCTGTCTGTCTGTCTGTCTGTCTGTGTCTGTGTGTGTCTGTGTCTATGTCTATGTGTGTATTCTGGTTATATTGTACTATGAAGTTGTGTATAAAGTCTATAATTTGAGAAATAATGTGCACAACTTAAACTTAAGGAGACATGTGTATCACAGCAGTATTATACAGCAATTTCAATGTTTCTTAGAACCATAGAATACACACACACAAACACACACACATGCATGCATGCATGCACACACTCACACACATACACACACACACACACACACACACACACACACACACACACACACACACACACACACACACACACACACACACACACAAGCCTGCACGCGCACACGCATAAACAGGCACAAACAAACAAACATGGACACATAACCATTAAATTCATTCTTTCCATCTCTCTCTCTAAACAATTTTTCACACCAATTTATGCTAGACATAGTCTACAACCTGAAGCCAGCTTACTGGCTAATCTTGTCCAGACCTAAGTGATCTGGGAGTCTTTACTGGGATCAGAACTAATGAAAACGTAGGGTGTAGCCATCAGCCCTGTCTCCCTGTTATTAATGCTGTCTGTCAGGCCAGCTCCTGCTGCCTGCCTGTAAAGATTTTTTCCCACAGTGGATGATGGAATTTTTGCTAGCAGTAGGCACAGTATGTGAACTGTACTGGAGAAGGGTGAAGGGTAATCAGAGATGAACTGTCATATAGAAGGTAAAGGGTGTGTATTAGAATGTGAAAGGGAGACAGGGAACTGATTCAGAGAGTAGGGGAGAGGACAAGTGTTTTCACATAGCTGTATTGCAAGACTGCTTTTATCATAATTTAATGCCTTGTTGTTTTTCATTACACATTTGGATCTATGTTGTTGTTTTGAAAGCAACCTTGTTACTGTTGTTGTCTAGGTTCTAGGTGAAAAGCTTGACCATTCTGGTGGAAAAGATACATTTCTAAAGAGGACACTTCAGACAGGTTTTACAAATCAATTCTAAGAGGAGCAGTCATACAGGTGATGTAATAAATGAAAAATGAATAACTGTGATCCTGACCAGTGTGAGCTGCTATCAGCCCATCCATAACTAGGATATCTTTATTCTAGCTACACTTTCTCTTCTTACATAACATATCCCAAGCAAAACAAAGGTATTTGAGCGAAAAAGACAACATTGCAATTATGATGAATGGAGTCAACAGAGAGCTAAAAGACACAGAGGAGATGTTGAGAAGTAAAGAGTACTAGTTGTTGTTTTTTTCAAAGTAGATCTAGTTCTGGCTTGCATCCTTTGATACCTCTTCTCCATGACTATTGCCAATGTACTGACTTTTCAACATGCATACTCATCCCTTGCATGTTTCATCGCTGCATTGTGCTGTATACTATGTAGTGCACAGAAAAATCTACAGGAAGGGGGACAGAGTGGTGGAGGGGGGAGGCTCCAGGCCTGCCTTTAGAGGCCAGTGTCTGAAGAAAATCCTGTGGAGTGCTTCATGCTCAGAGTACAGACAGTGCATGCAGCTGCTTCAGTACAGGGATTATCCAGCTTTCTTTCTGGGTCTGTTTCCTCTATCTGTGGGTCGGTGGTCTAGAGGTAACGTGCCTGTCTAGAAAGCGAAAAGTATGGGTCGAAGTGTACGGTGGTTTGAATCCTGTTTGGGCCCAAAACTTTTCCCTCATCCATTAGACCATGAGTAGTGGTCTGGGTGCTAGTCTTTTGGATGAGACGATAAACCAAGGTCCCGT
>CM060320.1:19508562-19511062 GCA_030674155.1 Stramonita haemastoma
TCTGCGCCTTTTACTGTTGGCAGGACAGAGAAGCCTCGTTAGTGCTGTCGTTTCCTGTGCTGTCTGAGGGGGCAGGCGTTCAGGAGGTAGATTGTTCAAGCCAGTGTACCAGGCCTCAGGCCCATCTAGATACGTTCACTTGAAGAGAAAAAGCACAATGGATGGTGCAGCTGCCCATACTTATTATGAGTCCAGGGTTTGTCATTCTTTTCTCTATCCAGACCAAACCTACTCTGTGGGGTGTGTGTGTGTGTGTGTGTGTGTGTGTGTGTGTGTGTGTGTGTGTGTGTGTGTGTGCATGTGTGTGTGTACGTGTTTGTGTGTGTGTGAATGCGTGTGCATGTGTGTGTATGCCTATGTGTGTGTTGTGTGTGCAATGGCATGCCCCCATGTGTACATATTCTCACTCACACAAACACAAGTGTAGAGCTAGAAATCTGCCTCCTTTCACTATATCACAAACACCAGTTTTCTCTTTAGCTTGAAATTTTTCTTCTTTATTGAATGCTCAGACAGCAAGTATTGTTGTCTGTCATATGAACGAAAATGTGTTGTGCAGCTGTAAAGTGCCCGACAAGTCAGGCCCAGGGCATTTAACCTCCATGTGGGAAAGAATTGCTAAATTTTAAGTCTTTCTGAAAAAAAAGACAAGACATGGACAAAAAAGAAAGAGGTTACAGGAAGAAAAGGAACAAGGAAGAAACAAATAGAGGGATAGAAAAGAGGGAACTTCTAGCAGGAACTTCTAGAGAGCGGGATGCTATTGATATTTTAAGACCTCTGGTGTCCCCACTGGCGATTTTCCTGAAATGAAAATCAACTTCTTGTCCATTCTTGTCCAGGCATAAGCAGTCTAGGAATTGTTCATGAAAACATAAAAGTTTAACAAAAATTATAGCATCAACAACCTCCCCCCCCCCATTTCTCTATTTATGAGAAGGATTCTCACTTACTGGTGGTCTCAGTTATAGTATTTTATTGTACAATAAAATTTGCACAAGGGAAGAAACAACAGGAAAGAAAAAAAGACTTGCAAGCAGTGGGTTGGTGAGTCCACAGCTAAAACTAAAAGGATAATGGAAAGCATCGACTGGAAATGGGTCAGACATAGCGGAAGCTGGAGAGGAACAAATGGGCAGAGGCTCAAAGATGTCTCAATGGTTGTGGGCACTTTCCAGTGCAATGGTAGGCACTTTGCAGTCTCTATTGTCTCTTGCCTCTTCTGTATGTCTCTGCACCTTCTACTCCAGACTGTGCACTGCAGACTCATTTGTGTGTCTTCCATCCATACAAAGAAACCCTAGGGAGATGTACCCAGCTGAAAAAGACTTAAAGCAGACACTGCTACTTGAAGGAAAAGTATAGTGGACAGGGAACAAAGACAAAGGCATGAAACCTAAACTGATTCACACAGAAATGGAAGTTTTAAAAATAAATTGTTTGTCAGTACCTCTGTAATAAGTCTGCATTATTTTTTTTTCCAATAGGAAAAGAAAGAAAGAGACACAGTGTAACAGTGTGAAATCAGTTTGTTTTGTTAAAGGTGGTGGTGTTTTTTTTTTCCCTGTTTGGGGTTTGTTTGTTGTTGGCTTTTTTTGGCTTGTTTTTTCCTTATCTTTTATTCTTTTATTTAATTTAAAGGATAATGGAATAAGCGCTCGTGTGCTTTTTTACATCCAGTCCCCATGCATATGCAGTTTTGTAAATTATGTCATCCATTCCCACTGGCACACAATGACCTACTTTTCCAAAAAACGGAACAGGTTGGAACATGTGCTCGAGGTGTTCTGCGTGCGTTCGCACACCGGACCTGGGTTTATAGTCTCATCCGAAGGACTTTTGGGGGGAGTGGAGTCGGCACTAATGTTAACTCCAGAGGAAAAAAATCCTCTGGAACGAGATTCGAACCTGAGTCAGCACATCACCAGCGCATCACTCTGACCACCCTTTCCCCTTCCCCTTTCAGATAAACGTATTCTGTGATTTTGTGATGGACTTCAAGCTGATGGAAATATTGGTTTTTATAATGGATAGGTTGTATCATCATTGTAGTCTGATCTGCTTTGTTTGACATTGTCAGACAATGAAATTGCCAATATCCTTAAATAAAACCATGTGAAGCTGTAGGAAGAAAAAATCTCAATGAATGCAATTCGTGTGTGACAGCCCGAGACAAAAACTATAGACACAGACACACAAAATGGTGGAATCACTTTAATTATTCACTTCCTTTTTCCCCCAATTTTACTTACTACAAAAGAAAAACAGTGCACAACACGTTCAAGCGTGGAGCCAGCAGCTTACTGGTTAATCCCCTTTACCAGACATACGTGATCTTAGTCTATTGACTGAGATCACAGCCAATGAAAATGCAGGGTGTAGCCATCAGCCCTGTTTGGCTTTTAATGTTATTGTCAGTTTGCTTGCATCTTCACCCTTTGGTTTACTTCGAAAGGACTTTGCCATAAAGGACCGTGACCTGATTCTCTTGATGATCAGC
>CM060320.1:19516062-19518562 GCA_030674155.1 Stramonita haemastoma
CGGACAAATCCAATAAAAGATGACCTTGGTAGCGGCCTCCGGCGACGTCATTACGTGAACCCTCGTCAGTAATCGACTGGAGTAATGCAATTGCCAGACTGCCCCACACCCCGGCTCCCTTGAGAGCCGTGCAAATTTCCTCCACATTAGTCCAGACGTGCTTTCCACACTAGGCCCTACTAGGCTACTACCATCTCTGGACATACTGGACAGACGTGAAGATGGTAGGGGTGGTGAGGGTGGTGGTGAGGATGGTGGAGGTGGTTGGTGGTGGTGAGGGTGGTGGTGGTGGTGAGGGTGGTGAGGTGGTGAGGGTGGTGGTGGTGGTGGTAAAGTGAGGGGAAGGGGGGGGGGGGAGGAAGGAGGAGTGGAGTAGACGAGGGTCATGTCGTCAGAAGTGTGGTAAGGGACGAAGAAAAAAGTGGGGTCTGTTTGGAAGGAAGGGGTGGGGTGTGGGGGTGGGAGAAGATTTAGAAGAAGAAACCAAAACACACACACAAAATAAAGAATCCAGAAGCCCTGTGGATCCGTCAAATCTCGCTTCCCCCCTCCCCCACTGCCCCCCCCCCTCTCTTACACACACACACACACACACACATTCTCTCTCTCTCTCTCTCTCTCTCTCTCTCTCCTCTCTCTCTCTCTCTCTCTCTCTCTCTGTCTCTGTCTCCCTCTCTCTCTCTCTCTCTCTCTCTCCCCTCTCTCTCTCTCTCTCTCTCCTCTCTCTCTCTCTCTCTCTCACCCCCTCCACTAATTCTTACCCCCCCCCACCACCACCACCACTACCACCCATCCACCCCTGTGTCCCCTTTGGGTAGAAATGATGGAAGGATGAAGGAGAGAGGGATGGGGAGGGGAAGAGGAGGGAGATGACTATTATTGAGACTGTTGTGATAGTACAGATAGTATAGGCTAAGGGGCACACACACAGATAGAGAGACTGAGAGGGGATTCGAAGGAGGGGGGTGAGGTGGGATTTCGGATGGGGGTAAGGGATTTATAAATGTGTAGACGTGGTAGGATAGACAAAGTGAATTACAAGAAATTGTTGGGGGGTGGGAAGCTGGGGGGGGTGGGGGGGGAGGGGGGGGTGGAGGGGGGGGTGGAGGGGGGGGTGGAGCTGTCTATATTCTAAAGGTAGGGCAATGGCAATGAGACACTCACTGAGACACTCCTGGGTAATGAGACACGCAATGAGACACTCCTGGGTAATGAGACACTCCTGAGTAATAAGACTGTCAATGAGACACTCCTGGGTGATGAGACACTCCTGGGAGATGAGACACTCCTGGGTGATGAGACACTCAATGAGACACTCCTGGGTAATGAGACACTCCTGGGTAATGAGACACTCAATGAGACACTCCTGGGTAATGAGACACTCCTGGGTAATGAGACCCTCCTGGGTAATGAGACACTCCTGGGTAATGAGACACTCCTGGGTAATGAGACACTCAATGAGACACTCCTGGGTAATGAGACCCTCCTGGGTAATGAGACACTCCTGGGTAATGAGACACTCCTGGGTAATGAGGCACTCCTGGGTAATGAGACACTCAATGAGACACTCCTGGGTAATGAGACCCTCCTGGGTAATGAGACCCTCCTGGGTAATGAGACACTCCTGGGTAATGAGGCACTCCTGGGTAATGAGACACTCAATGAGACACTCCTGGGTAATGAGACACTCCTGGGTAATGAGACACTCAATGAGACACTCCTGGGTAATGAGACACTCCTGGGTAATGAGACACTCAATGAGACACTCCTGGGTGATGAGACACTCCTGGTAATGAGACACTCAATGAGACACTCCTGGGTGATGAGACACTCCTGGGTAATGAGACACTCAGTGAGACACTCCTGGGTAATGAGACATTCCTGGGTAATGAGACACTCAATGAGACACTCCTGGGTGATGAGACACTCCTGGGTAATGAGACACTCAATGAGACACTCCTGGGTAATGAGACCCTCCTGGGTAATGAGACACTCCTGGGTAATGAGACCCTCCTGGGTAATGAGACACTCCTGGGTAATGAGACACTCCTGGGTAATGAGACACTCAATGAGACACTCCTGGGTAATGAGACCCTCCTGGGTAATGAGACCCTCCTGGGTAATGAGACCCTCCTGGGTAATGAGACACTCCTGGGTAATGAGACACTCCTGGGTAATGAGACACTCAATGAGACACTCCTGGGTAATGAGACACTCCTGGGTAATGAGACACTCAATGAGACACTCCTGGGTAATGAGACACTCCTGGGTAATGAGACACTCCTGGGTAATGAGACACTCAATGAGACACTCCTGGGTAATGAGACCCTCCTGGGTAATGAGACCCTCCTGGGTAATGAGGCACTCCTGGGTAATGAGACCCTCCTGGGTAATGAGACACTCCTGGGTAATGAGACAATGAGACACTCCTGGGTAATGAGACACTCCTGGGTAATGAGACACTCAATGAGACACTCCTGGGTAATGAGACACTCCTGGG
>CM060320.1:19526062-19529334 GCA_030674155.1 Stramonita haemastoma
GTGAGGTTCAGGGTTCGATTCCTAGCCTTACACTTATTTCGAGTTCGAAAGGAAAATCAAAATGTATGTCAAAGTCCTTAGGATGAGACTACCAACCGAGGCCCCGGGTACGGAAAGCACGCAGAACGTCTTGCACACACTTTAGAAACCTGATCCGCCTTTCAGAAGAGTTGGCTAACGCGTCCGGTAGGAACGGGTGACTATTGAAAAAAAAAAACCCCAGCAAAATTCATGCTGACAGGTGTCATGTTTAGACACCATCCCCGAAGTCGGAACGAGGCTACCTAAATAGTGGGGAGAAAAATCATCCGCCTGCACAAACATCCCACCGCTGAAGCCTGTTGGAGCTCTAGCCAAAGAACGAAAAAAATCCAACCCAAACAAATAACTACAAAACACTGCTGAGATTTCCCCTTATGATCTGACTCTATTTCCCCGCAAGTCTTATGGACGAGACAAGACAGAGGACCTGAGTACGAGGGAAAGGTGTCATAATTATCTTGTTCAGACTTTAAATTAGTACACCTTCCCACCCCACCCACCCCTCACCCTTTAAAAAAAGGTTGACATTTAGCATCTGGATCAGCATTTTTTTAATGCACGTTTCAGCTGTACTTTTGTTTGTTTCATTAAAAAAAATCATCATTCTTGTTGTATATCTTTGTTATATATCACTTTCATTGGAAGAGAGCAATATGAGCTGAGCTTGCTCTTAACAGATTTTGTGAATGATGTGATGACATGATTGGGAAGAAAACAGCATTACTTAAAACAATACAGTGACAGAAAGTGTAAACAACCCACACAAACTGGATGTTATCGTACCACCTATACGACCTACAGCAGCTTTATATCATAACCTATCTACAAAAAAAAATCGTAAGCAATTCTAATTATTTTAGTATTGTTAAAATGTGCATGAAAAGAATGAATATATAATACCTTGACAGTTTTCAGTTTGCTATGTGCATTAAAAACAAAATGTCCCTTAATGAATGGCACCTGCTCTATCATGAAAATATAAGCTGCAATGCAAGGAAAAAATAACATGAACAATTTTGTTTGACTAACTTTCGTTAAGCTGCTAGATCTACCTGTACACTTCTGGGTGCAATAAAAGCAACCTGAGTGCAGCTGTATTAATAAGAGAGGATTGAAGTCAGCAGTACTGACACGTCATACACAATAACTTGTGGACTCTGTCTCTCCCTGTCTGTCTGTCTGTCTCTGTCTACTTTCTGTCTCTCTGTCACTCTCCTCTCTCTGTCACTCTCTCAGTCTCTCTCCTCTCCCTCCATCTCTCTTGTCTCTCTCTCTCTCTTCTCTCTTCTCCTCTTTCTCTCTCTCTCTTCTCTCTCTCTCTCTCTTTTCTCTCTCTCTGTAGACATTGCTAAACCATTTAAATTAAAGCATAACTCTTCGCACAAACATTCCTTAACCATTTTGTCAAACAAACACATTGTGTGAAATGAACCCTGCATCAGAGGCAGAGAGACAGATATATATATATAGAGAGAGAGAGAGAGAGAGAGAGAGAGAGAGAAGATGAGAGAGAGAGAGAGAGAGAGAGAGAGAGAGAGAGAGAGAGAGAGAGATAGAGAGGAGAGAGAGAGAGAGAGAGAGAGAGAGAGAGAGAGAGAGCGCAAAGAAACAAGTCAGGGATAGAAATAAAAAAAAAAACAGAAGGGAAGAAAACAACGAATACACAACACACAACAACACAACACACATACACACACACACACAAACACACACACACACAACACACACACACAACACACACACACACACAACACACACACACGCACGCACACAAACACAACACCACACACATACACACACAACAACACACACACACACACACACACACACACACACACACACACACACACACACACACACACACACACACACACACACACACACACACTAAAGCGAGCCAGCAAGGTAGGGAGTGCTGGAAAGCATCAGGTTGAGGAGTTCATTAACAAAGCTGTCCCCCACTTGACCACAGGCCTGTCCATCTTCTTTCTAATCCCTGACCCCTGCTTTTTCTGCTGTCTGTGGTGCTGTGCTGCCTAAGGCCCCCACTACCAGGTTTGGTTTGGCGTGGTTTGACACTAACCTAAACAAACACACCCCTGCCCGCACAGTTTGGGTCAACAAAAGGTAGTGAGATGAATGAGGTAGCAGAATGGGGGCAAAAAAAAGAAACAAAACAAAGAATATAAAAAGGTGTGTGTGTGTGGGGGGGGGGGGGGGGAGTATGGTGGCCTTCGTGCATATGGAGGAAGAGACCTCTCTGTCTCTGTGTCTCTGTGTCCTCTGTCTCTGTCTGTCTCTGTCTGTCTCTCTGTCTCTCTGTCCTCTCTGTCTCTGTCCTCTCTGTCTCTCTGTCTCTGTCTCTGTCTCTGTCTCTGTCTCTGTCTCTCTCTCTCCTCTCCTCCCTCTCTCTCCTCTCTCTCTCTCTCCTCTCTTCTCTCTCTCTCTCTCTCGATATATATATAATATAATATATAATATGTATATATATAAAAACAACATATATATACACACACACACACACACACACTATATATTATATATATATATATATATATATATATATATATAAATATAAATATATATATATATATATATTAATATATAAATATAATCCATCTCAGCCTTTGCTGTTTAAATTAAGCTTGTTACATTGAAGTTGCCCGTTATTTTGCCTTGTGTTTTATACTGTCGTGAGAATCATTATATTATGCAACCAGTTTGTTTGGTTGGGTTTTTTTCATAGTTTGGTTTCTACTACAACTGTTCCGGTTAACGTATTATGTTTGTATACCCACCCCTGCATAAGGAGCCTTGGCCTATAAAAACTCAATCTGTCCTGTCTCGTCTCTGTCCTGTCTGTCTCTCTTCTCTCTCTTCTCTCTCTCTCTCTCTCTCTCTCCCCCTCTCTCTCTCCTCTCCTCTCTCTCTCTCTCTCCCCCCCTCTCCCCCCCTCTCTCTCTCTCTTTTTCCCCCCCCCCCCTCCTCCTCTTCCTCCTTTTCGTTCTCATTCTTACCCCGGGCCTGCTCACTCTTTTTTTAAGTAAGGGTTTTTTGGTTCAAAAAAAAAATCGATTTTATTTTGCTGTAGCTACACTTGGGGAGCATAAAACCCTCTCGGCTTACATTAACCCCCTCACAAAACACCTTAAAATTTAACCGGAGACAGTGAAGACAGAGGTTGTGCTGATATTCTCTCTTCCTTCAACCCATGCGGGGGAAAAAAGCGA
>CM060320.1:19544291-19546791 GCA_030674155.1 Stramonita haemastoma
AGAGAGAGAGAGAGAGAGAGAGGAGAGAGAGAGAGAGAGAGAGAGAGAGAGAGAGAGAGAGAGAGAGAGAGAGTGGGGAGACAGAGACAGACAGACAGACAGAGACAGAGACGGACAGACAGACAGACAGACAGAGACAGACAGACAGAAAGACACAACACAGAGAGAGAGACAGAGAGAGACAGAGAGAGACAGAGAGAGATAGAGAGATGTTGTACAACATTGCAAAAGGACTATGAAAACTGAATCAAAGTAGGCAACGTAAGACCCCAAAATCTTCGCAAAAGATCAGGCAATGACTAAGGAGGGTAACATGATAATTAATAAAGTCACTGCCCAAGCCGATATAGGTTCCATTTGAAAGCGCCCTTCTGCATGAAGTGATGGAAACCTGCTGAAATAGGCAGAAATGGACAAGACTGCTATTATACATAAAGCAATGGAAAACATTGCTGATTTCTAAAGCAATGGAAAAGACTGCTGATGCATAAAGCAATGGAAAACATTGCTGAATATTAAGCAATTGAAACTGCTTGTACGTAAAGCAATTGCAAACACAACTGATCTATAAAGCAACGGTAAGCATCGCAGATATGCAATGCAATGGAAAACAACGCTGCTACAGAAAGCAATAGAAACATTGGTGACGCAGAAAAAAAAGGAAGCAGTGCATGAAAGGCAAAGCAATGATGCTACAGCAAACAATAGAAAATATCGCTGCTACAGAAATCACTGAAAACATTGGTGACGCAGAAAACAATAGAAACATTGGTAAGGCAGAAAGTAAAGGAAATATTAGTGACCCAAAAAGCAATGGAAACATTGGTGACGCAGAAAGTAAAGGGAAATATTGGTGACGTAAGAAAGCAATGGAAACATTTGAGTGAAGCAATGAACATTGGACTAGAAAGTAAAGGAAATATTGGTGACGTAGACAAGAACATGTGAGTAAAGAGAAAGATTGGTGATAGAAAGTACAGGAAATATTGGTGACTCAGAAAGTAAGGAAAGATTGGTGATACAGAAAGCATAGGAACATTAGTGATGCAGAAAGAAATGGGAGCACTGCATGTTATATATATATATAGCAATGGAAGCAATGCTGCTACAGAAAGCAACTGGAAAACATGGCTGCTGCAGAAAGCAATGGAAACAATGATGACACAGAAAGCAATGTGACACAGAAAGCAATGGAAACAATGTTGACACAGAAAGCAGTGGAAACAATGATGACACAGAAGGAAATGTGTTACAGAGAGCAATGGAAACATTGATGACACAGAAAGCAATGGAAACATTGGTAACACAAAAAGAAATGGAAACATTGGTGATACAGAAAGAAATAAAAACATTGAAGACCCAGAAAGCAATGGAAACATTGATGACACAGAAAGAAATGGAAACATCGGTGATACAGAAAGAAATGGAAACACTGGTGACACAGAAAGAAATGGAAACATTAGTGACACAAAAAGCAATGGAAACACTGGTGACACAGAAAGCAATAGAAACATTTGTGACAAAGAAAGCAACAGAGAACATTGGTGACACAGAAAGCAACGGAAAACATTGGTGAAAAAAAGCAATGGAAACTTTGGTGACACAGACAGAAATTGAAGCACTGCTGCAACAGAAAGCTAAGAAACGGCCTGCTTAGACATGGAAAGAGGTAGACAACGAGTAGATAGACTGACCCAATGAAAGAACCCCCCCCCCCCCCACCTCCCGCCCCCACCCCTACTCTGCCAAATGAAGCTCATGGTCCATGTTGGTCTACAGACAGGAATGGGGAAACAGTGTTTCCTAGTAGTCTGGGACAGGAATGGGAAACAGTGTTTCCTAGTAGTCTGTGACATGAATGGGAACAGTGTTTCCTAGTAGTCTGTGACAGGAATGGGGAATAGTGTTTCCTAGTAGTCTGGGACAGGAATGGGAAACTAGTGTTTCCTAGTAGTCTGGGACAGGAATGGGAAACTAGTGTTTCCTAGTAGTCTGTGACAGGAATGGGAACAGTGTTTCCTAGTAGTCTGTGACAGGAATGGGAAACAGTGTTTCCTAGTAGTCTGTGACAGCGAATGGGAAACAGTGTTTCCTAGTAGTCCGGGACAGCAAGGGAAACAGTATTTCCTAGTAGCCTAACAGCAATGGGAAACAGTGTTTCCTAGTAGTCTGGACAGGAATAGGAAGTGGACTGACCAATGAAATTTCCCCCGCTCTTATCTTGAAAATGGAGTCACGGTCCAAGTCGGTAACTACAGACAACAATGGGAAAGTGTTTCCGAGAAGTCTGTGACAAGAATAGGAAGGCCACAGGCTGCTACAGGGAAAAACACAAAAAGATTTGTTACTTTTTTCTTTAGTCTTCCGCTATGAGTCCGGGATTTTACTTGTTGGTAATGGTGGTGGTGTCATTGGGTGCGGCGGCTAGCCTAGCCGAACTCGGTGATGCTGACAGGTGAGACAGGTGAGAATGGTAGTGGTGGTGGTGGTGTGGTGTGGT
>CM060320.1:19549291-19561791 GCA_030674155.1 Stramonita haemastoma
TGCCTGCCTGCATGTTTGTACTTGTTATGATATAAAAGAATCAATAAATAAATATTTGTGTTTTGCTAGCCTGCCTTTCTGCCTTTCATAAGGGCCTCAAATCTTTTTTTTTACAAGCAGGCAGCCAAAAGTAATCTATTTGGACAATTGTGGTTTTCCGCTGTGGTTTTTATCCTAATGATTGCGCTTAGTAGAGGAAAAAAGGTGCATGTAAAAAAAAGATGATCTTTCTCTTAAAGAGAGGACATCTCTTAAGTCATCATTTGGGGTCTGTCTTCTTGTACAAAGAACTATGATAACTATCACGAGACAAGACCACTGAACTCTCTCGCCAAATTACGGCTGAAAAAAAAGAAGGAAAGGTTAAGGCTATAAACTATGGGAGGGAAAAAGTATCCCCTGATCATAATCTACAATACACGAGAGGCAGTCTTAAAAAGAAAAAAGGTATTGTTGCTTAGGTAAGTACCTATTACTCTCATTCTGTCAGTTTATTTGCCTGTCTGTCTGTCTGTCTGTCTGTCTGTCTGTCTGTCTGTCTGTCTGTCTGTCTGTCTCTGTCTGTCTGTCTGTCTGTCTGTCTGTCTGTCTCGTCTCTCTCTCTCTCTCTCTCTCTCTCTCTCTCTCTCTCTCTCTCTCTCTCTCTCTCTCTCTCTCTCTCTCTCTCTCTCTCTCTCTCTCTCTCTCTCTCTCTCTCTCACACACACACACACACACACACACACACACACACACACACACACACACACACACACACACACACACACACACACAACGCTCTCTATGTAAATGGATGTTACTTGTAGCACATGTGGTTTAGTTGATTAGAATAGGTGGTTAACTGAGAACATATGAGTTATGTTGTGTTGATTGCATAGTGTGGCTGCCATGTTGTGATGTATGTAGATCTATCTGCCATGTAGAATCAATCGCCTTCTCAAAATGTACACTTTGTGTAGTGTCCCCACCCTGCTGCCCCCTAGAACAAGCCTAACTACAGTAAAAAAAAAAAAAATAATAACCTCTCTCTCTCTCTCTCCTCCTCTCTCTCTCTCTCTCCTCTCTCTCTCTCTCTCTCTCTCTCTCTCTCTCTCTCTCTCTCTCTCTCTCTCTCTCTCCATTCTGTTCTTGTTTTTTTAATAAAATATTCGTTGCTTTTACGAATTCACAATTACAAAGCATTATTCTCATGTACATGATAATGGCCTCGGCCCCCACCATTAAAATGCCCAATGCTTTCACGACATCCTTAACAAAAGTACTTGACCACAAGCAGGACAATGTCCCCCCAATAAAACATCATTATCCCTTGTAGATAAAAGAGGGGGAAAAAAAAACTAAACCGAAAAACAAATCCTAGGTCGAGTCAAGAACATTGAAATCTGCCCCCAATCCACGAAACTGCCCCCATTGAAGCACCCACTCCAAACTGTGGCTGAATCGCCAACACTTCTTGTAACTTCCCAAAGTCCACTGCCACAAGGACAGACCGTCCAATGACCCACACCTCTATCCCCGTTTGATGCCAGGGCCCATAAACCTGTCACCCTCCCCTCCTAGCTAGCTAGGCTACAGGGGTGTGTGTGTGTGTGTATGTGTGTGTGTGTGTGTGTGTGTGTGTGTGTGTGTGTGTGTGTGTGTTGTCATGTTTGTGTTGTCAGTGTGTGTGTGTAGTGTGTGTGTGTGTGTGTGTGTTTGTGCATGTGTGTGTGTATCAGCTACAAGTGTGTGTGTGTGTTTGTGTGTGCTGTGTGTGTAACCCTCTCAGCTGCAGGTGTGTGTGTGTGTGTCTGTCTGTCTGTCTCAGCTACAGGTGTGTGTGTGTGTGACTGTTTGTGTGTGCGTGTATGTGTCTGTCGCAGCTACAGGTGTGTGTGTGAGTTTGTGTATGTGTGCGTGTATGTGATTGTTTCAGTTACAGGTGTATGTGTGTGTGTGTGTGCACGCGCACGCGTGTATGTGTATGTGTGCGCGCATGCGCGCTCGCGCATGTGTGTGTATGTGTGTATGCGTGCGTGCGTGCGTGCGTGTGTGCGTGCGTACAAGTTATTATCGTCACCGGCCATTCAACTCGTCACTGACCTCGGGAGCTCCCAAGCCTGTCCTCGTGTGACCTTTCAGGTTGACCATTCAATGACCCCCGAAGTGACCGCTATGAATACATCACGCGTAATTATGAGGGTCGCCTTTTCCAGCCTGAGGCGACCAAGCAGCCTATATTATATTGCGGTGGGAGGGAAGGGGGCCTTGTGGGGACAGCGCCTATGTGGAGGAGACAAGCATCTATAAAAATATAGAAAAACTAGAAAGAAAGAAGAAGAAGAAGGGGGATGCAGGGGCGGGTAGGCAGGCTAGCTTTGAGGTGAGGGCCAAGACCTGGGAAAGTATGCGGGGCCACGTTTTACAGGTAGCCTTTAAAAGCCCCGCAGTGCCTTGCTTGTCTGTCCCCTGCGGTTTCAATCGGCCGCCAAGCAAGGTGTTCTGTTCTGTTTTGTTTTTTTGTTTTTTGTTGTTGCTTTTCTCAGGGGACAAGTTCGGAGGGTTTTTTTAAAGCTTTGGTGTGGGGTGGTGGTCAAGTTTCTTGTGTGTCTATGTGTGTGTGTGTGTGGGGGGGGGTGTTTTGTGTGTGTGTGTGTGTGTTTGTGGGGGGGGGGGGGGCTGTGTGTGTGTTTGTGTTGTGTGTGTGTGGTTTGTGTGTGTGTTTTGTGTGTGTGTGTGTGTGTGTGTGTGTGTGTGTGTGTGTGTGTGTGTGTGTGTGTGTGTGTGTGTGTGTGTTGTGTTGTTTTGTCCGCGTGTGTCTGTGTGTGTTTGTGTTGTCTGTGTGTGTGGGTGGGTGTGTCTTCATTTAAGTATAGAATCTATCTGTCCCCGTCGCTATTTCCTTTATATACCTCAATATGTCTGTTCGTATGCGCACGCGCGCATCTCTCTCCTCTCTCTCTCTCTCTCTCTCTCTCTCCTCTCTCTCTCTCTCTCTCTCTCTTCCTCTCCTCTCTCTCTCTCTCTCTCTCTCTCTCTCTCTCTTTACATCTGTTTTGTCTGCTCAACACAAACAAAGGAGCCAATCAACCCCCTCTGATCTTCAACTTTACTCTGCTGCAACCATCAGTCATTTAAACCAGTAAAACACACAACCAGCCTGAGCACCAGAACGGACAAAATGCCTACTCCTCACATTTTTATGCATGTAGTTGATCAACCAACCCAGCCAATCAACTAACCAAGAAACCAGCCAGTCAATCCATCATTCAGATCAAAATAGATATTTCCGAAGTAGAAGAATAAGTAAAAATCTTCTTTTTTCTTAATGTAGCCTTCACCCAAAAGCAAAACTCTCTCACACACACACACATGTACCTCACCAAAGCAGACTCACACACACACACATACACAAAAACACGCACGTATGTGCGCTTTTATATACCAATGGTATATATATAGTAAACGATCAATAAAATCGTCTACAAAAATATACACTACATTTACAGAGACAGCAAAACTGGCCGAGGAAAGTGTACATACAGGTAATAGAGATTTGAAGAAATGCAGGTGCCGTAGTGATTCTAAAGCGGATCAGTCTTTTGATGTGGAATATCGGACACAACGGAACAGGTGTTGGTACGCCATGATCTGGCTTTGATACTATGTCGTCCAGATTGTTAGGAATTTTAGGGTTTCATAAAGATGCATTTTTTTATCATTGCTGTACTTTTTTTTCGTGCACCTGTATCCCAGATAACGGACAGCGCCTTGTTAGCTCTCCATTGGTTTTGAAGTCATTTGTGGTGTTGTTTTTTTCGGATTGGATTTTTGTTTTTGTTGTTGTTGAGTTTGGATTTTTCTTTGCTTTATTTTGGTTCTGTTGTTGTGTTGTGGGTTTTTTTGGGGGGGGGTCTTTTTTCTTTTTTGGTGGCATTTGTGTGTTTGTATTTGTTCTTGCTTATTTTTTTTCTGTTTTTGTTTATTTGTTTGTTCGTTTGCTTGGAAGGGTTAAGTTGTTTTTTTCTTCTGTGTCTGCTGTGTTTCTTGTTGCTTTGATGTGGGTTTTGTTGTTTGGGGGAAATTTATTTTATGTCTGTTTGTTTATCTATTTAGTATTGTAGGTTTTTGAAAAAAAAATAACAGCGTACTTGAATACTGTAAATTTTCTCAAAAAGCATTAATTATCAACTAAAAAAAGAGCAACAAAGTCAATCAGAGTACATGATTTTTTAAGACAAGCATTTACACAGCATGTCAGATTGCATCACTTTGATAGTTTTCTACAGCCCAGTCCACAACCACAACTTCATCAGAATTACCACAACATCAAAAGGACACCAATAGCCGCGACGTTAACAGCAAGTACAACAACAAAGTGATAACAAGTGAAAAACCAACGCTCAAGAAGCAAGGTGCTATGCTGTCCACACCACAGCCCAGGTGGGGAGCTACATTACAATGAAACACTGCACAAATCATCGTAACACATGCCTTCTGCTGGCCTTTAGTTGATAAACTTCAGTTTGCAACCACACTATCTCTCTCTCTCTCTATCTCTCCATCTCATCTCATCTATCTACTCTATCTATCTATCTTCTTCTATCTATCTATCTCTATCTATCTATCTATCTATCTACTACTCTATCTTTTCTATCTATCTATCTATCTATCTATCTATCTATCTCCCGTAGTCTGGCGACCGTGGGGGCATCCCCCGAAATTTGACAACCAGCTCCCTCCATTCTTCTCGCTGAGTCCTCCCATCTCTTCATTGATCTGTAACCAGATACCACAGGTTAAAACCATAATGGATGGGAAAAAATTAAGCAATCATTGTAATCAGAATATATGATTAAAAACAATAACAGTTCTGTACAAACACAAGCCAGTTTTGCAAAGTAAACACAATTTTGTTTCAAGTAAAGTTTAATCATGTTCTAGCAGCTGAGAAATTCCATTGAAGTAGAATCTTTTCTACATTTCCAACAATATGCTACTGTTTTTTGTGTTATTGATTTATCATATGTAATGAGATTAAACTTTTTCAGTTTTAGATTTCGTTTTCCCAAGAAAGTGTACCAGAGTTTAAACCTAGCTGTACGTCATTCTGCTCAGAATCTACTCGTATTGCTTGTATGAGCAACAGGGTGACCCATGTGCTGACCGAATTAAAAATAATCACAAAAATATAAATGGAAGATAATACAAACCAAAACCAATAAGCCTGACGTTTCTTGCGTGTTTGACTTGAGAAAAAAAAAGGAAAGAGGTGATTCTATATAGCTGACGAACCGTGTTACCTTTCTTAGCAGCAGATTAGGGCAAGGTGAGATCGTGAGGGGGAGGGGTCATTGTCCTTCACGTCACTCTCTCTCACGGCCTGTCCTTTTCATCTTCATCCCCTAATACCTCCCCATGGGCAGGCAGACAGTTCACTTCTTTGCTGACTTGCTTTTCCCCTCCCTCCCTCCCTCCTCCTCCTTCCTTCCTTCACGTCTTTCTCTTTCCTCACTTCTTCCGCCTCTCCTCCTCTTGCCCTTTCGATCTTATGTTCGTTTAAGATTTGGTGTCAACAATATTTTTTTAGTATAGTGACTTGTTTATGCAGTATGAATTACGACACTAACTTCCAATATGGTTTGAGTAAAATTTGCCATTCAGATAATTGTTTTTTCTGATACAAATCTCGCGTGTTTCCTAATTCCCCATTTTGCTGTGTAATCATTTTACATTGTATTATAACAGTTGTTTCCAATCTGGTTTGATGGTTTAGTCAGCATCACTTGTGAACAGTGTGAAGAATGTTCGTTTCCAACTTGGCATCAGCATATCTTTATTTTGGAATTTCATACAGTATAGTGGGCATCCATCAGTCTCCGAAGACTGCGGAGTTGGCTGTAGGCTGTAGAACACAAAGCCTGCGAGATGTCCCTGGCGAAATTAGGTAGAAAAGTCCAATCTGATAGGGAAACAAATACAGTTGCAGACAGGAAAAGAAAAAAAAAATATGGGTGGCGTTGCTCTTGTGGCGACGCGCCCTCCCCAGGGAGAGCAGCCCAAATATATCTACATCTATCATCTGCGCTGTCTGTCTTCTCTGTCTAATCTATCTATCTATCTATCTATCTATCTATTATCTATCTATCTATCTATCTTCTATCTATATCTATCTATCGATCGATCGATCGATCGATCGATCGATCGTCGATCTGTCTGTCTGTCTGTCTGTCGTCTTCTATCTGTCTGTCTGTCTGTCTTCTATCTATCTATCTATCTATCTATCTATCTATCTATCTATCTATCTATCTATCTATCTATCGATCATCGATCTGATCTATCTATTTTCTATCTATCTATCTATCTATCTATCTATCTATCTATCTATCTATCTATCTAATCTATCTATCTTCTTCTACCTGTCTGTCTGTCTGTCTTATCTATCTATCTATCTATCTATCTATCTATCTATCTATCTATCTATCTATCTATCTGTCTGTCTGTCTGTCTGTCTATCTATCTACTTCCATCCATCCATCATCCATCCATCCATCTGTCTGTCTGTCTATGTATCTATCTATCTGTCTATTTCTGGACCTGATTTATCTTTAAACTATTCTCCCTTCGACTTAAAAGCAGTAAACTACAGTTATGTATACTTTAATAAAGTGAAATTTCATGAAAAGCTACAGTGAGTAATGTCAATGATACCAAATCCCCATCTTTCATTCGTGCATTGGTACAGGTTAAACACCTGCATGGCCATTACAAGGTCATTTCTCACATGCACTAAACTCACAGTGCCGTGGTAATTTGTTTGACTAAAATCGAAAATATGGTCATTTGGCAGGGTAATTCCTCGCCTTGATTGCTCTCATTTAGCCCTGACAAGTGTGACCTTTGAGTGTGTTGTCAGACTCTAATGAGTTTACACTGTGGACAGTGCAGCTTGTCTCCCAGTGAAAGAGAGGCATGTCACTGTTCTGAGGGTTTTGTTCGCGGCCATAATTATGACCTCTGTCGTTACAATGACAGGCAACATTGTGTGTGACACGGCGTCACTGTGGGCTGGTCCTTCTAATTTCAATTTGCAAAATCGTTCATGTAATTGCTATGGATATATAATGATCAATAAATACAGTATTTCTGGTGAATATTTTCATTTTCGATAATAATATTTTTCAGTGGTTGTCCATAAATCACAAAATATTGTTTTGGTAAAAAGAAGATGTAGGGAATGAATCCAGAAAAAAATACCTGTAACTGATGCAACTGTGGATATTGAGAAAATGTCTCTCCACATCTCTCCTCTCTCCCTGAACTTCTGAGCTAGTCTTGTGCACTAAACTGTACTTCAGCCCTGTCTCCAGGGCAGGTTGAACCTGGTGGAGTCCATCCCTCTCCAGTGCTGGGTGCATGCTAGACATCTTTGTCTCTTGGGGACGGGATAGCTCAGTGGTCAGAGCACTCGCATTCCCCAAGCCAAGGTTAAGCAGCATTGAGGGTTGGATGGGTGACCGTTTGCGTACCTTGGCTTCAGAACAGTCCCCCAGTTCACCCAGCTGTAAATGGGTACCTGCCCTCTTTAGGGTCAGGGAAGATAAAGCAGCGAAGGAGAGGAGATGGGTGCCGCCCTCAACATGCTGGCCCCTGGAGGAGATGAGGTCTCTATGCCTCACTCCCCTACGACCACACCTCTCTCTCTGTGTCTCTCTGTCTCTCTCCGAAGACTACGTGAAGTTATGTTTCATTTTCTTCATTTTTTCTTCTTCCCTTTGAATTGTATCGGGGCCAAAGGCCAAATACCAGTTTAGGTACATGCCAAGATGTATAATTATGGCAACGTATTACCGATGACTACGAAAGTTATATTTCATTTACTTCATTTTTTCTTCTTCCCTTTGAATTGTACTTTAGCCAAAGGCCGAAATACAATCAATCATTTCAGTGTTCAGTGTTCTCTATCTCTGTATCTCTCTCACTGTCTCTCTCTGTCTCTGTCTCTCTCTCTTCGATCTCTGTCTGTCTGTCTGTCTGTCTGTCTGTCTGTCTGTCGTCTCTCTCTCTCTCCTCTCTCCTCTCTCTCTCTCATCTCTCTCTCTCTCTCTCTCTCTCTCTCTCCTCTCTCTCTCTCTCTCTCTCTCTCTCCTCTCTCACTCTCTCTCTCTCTCTCTCCCCCCCTTTATTCTCTCCTCTCACTTCTTTTCACAATCTATAAGGGAAAATAAACAAGAGCAAAACCAAAACAACAATATCCTGTTCAACTAAAGAACCAAAGAGCAAGCTGCAGGGGAAAAACAACAAAACCACAGAAAGACAACAGTCATTCATAAACAATGAACAGACAGGACATCTGACTTCTTTCTCCTTAACTTCTTGAGAAGGTTAGGACACCCCCAGTAACACTGTCAAGCAGTAAGTAAGGTAAGTCTTGGCAAATTACTGAACCTAGCAGATCTCTCCAGACACAACAGACACATAGACAGACAGGCAGACAGACCGATTCCTTATCAAAGCAGTCCAAATAATCCCTGTGACTCATTAAGCCATTAAGAAAATCTCTGTCTATGCACAGAACCGTTCTCTCTCTCTCTCTCTCTCTCTCTCTCTCTCTCTCTCTCTCTCTCTCTCTCTCTCTCCTCTCTCTCTCTCTCTCTCTTCCTCTCTCTCTCTCTCTCTCTCTCTCTCTCTCTCCTCTTCAACTCTCTCTCTCTCTTTCTCTTCTTCTCTTCTCTCTCTCTCTCTTCTTCTCTCTTCCCCTCTCTCTCCCTCCCCTTCCCCTCTCTCCTCTCCCTCCTCCACTCTTCTCTTTGTCCTTTATAAAAAGAAAAAAAAGTGTATACCACCGACCAGCAAAAATACGTACAGTTAGCGGGCCTAGCCAGTGTCCATTATGGACGGTATCGCTTGGCTAGTCACCGGCGCGGCAGGTCACTCACTTCTTTACTGTCTTGTCTGTATGGCCTGACTCTGCCACTGGCCATTGGCCATTGTCCAGCGGCGCTTCATCTCAGGGTCAGTCATTTGAGCTCTCTGCGATATCTTTTAAGGACACCAACGGGAAACCTATCCGGTTGGCTAAAAGCATGCCGCGCGGTTTCGTTAATGATACGGAGAAGGTTGTTGTGTTGTGTTTGTGTGAGTGTTATTTATGTGTGTATGTATACTGTCTGAATGGATGGCTGGATGGTGGTTGGAGAAAGGTTGGATAGAGTGAGTGGAAATGGACAGGGGTGGGTGGGTGGGTGGGTGGTGGGGGAGAGAGAGAGAGAGAGAGAGAGAGAGAGAGAGAGAGAGAGAGAGAGAGAGAGAGAGAGAGAGAGAGAGAGAGAGAGAGAGAGAGAGAGAGAGAGAGAGAGAGAGAGAGAGAGAGGAGAGAGAGAGAGAGAGAAGTAGAGAGAGGAGAGAGATAGATGAGATGAGAGAGAGAGAGAGAATCAAAGAGGACAAATACTGCACTTGCACACACAGCCTGCACACTCGCATACACACACAACACACACACACACACACACACACACACACAACACACACACACACACACACACAACACACCACAACCAGAGAATGAGAGATACAGAGACAGACAGAAAGACAGACATAGATAAAAAAAAAAAAAAATTAAAAAAAAGATCTTAGTCAGAAACATAGAGTGACAGAAAGACAAAGCAGATACGGAGATAGAGCAAGATTGGAAGAAGACAAAAAATATCCACGCCAGAAGTATGTATCTGAATCCAAGAAGTAAAGCCAGTAGGGAGATGTATGATGATGAGTGAATATCTCCTGTGCCAACTTGTAAAAAGATTACCCTTGTACTGGAGTGGACAATGGATCACAATTACTGTTGCTGCAGTTGTTGCTGCAGTTGCTGCTGTTGCCGGTGGGGATAGCCTATTGGTGCTGCTGAGGTTGTGACGTTTGCCTTTTTGTTGTTGAAGTAGTGTGTGTGCGTACGTGTGTGTACTTTTGGAACGCATCAGTTGAAGACTGATGGACCATCAGTATATACAATGTTGCCCCGGATTTGTGTAGATTTGATCTGTCTCTATCCCTTTTCCTGTTTGTGTCTTGGTCAATCGCACGCTCACCCACACACTTACAAGCACACGCACACAAGCACACACACACACACACACTTACACACACAATACACACACATAAACATACACACACATTACACACACACTTACACACACACAACAACACACACACACACACACACACACACACACACACCACACACACACACACACACACACACACACACACACACACACACACACACACACACACACACACACACACACACACACGGAAACACCCCCCACACACATACAACACACACTTACCCCCCACCCCCCCACCCCCCCCCACCCCGACACACACCACACATATCAAAAGGAAGCCCACCCATTAGAAGCTTTTTTTCCATTCGAGAAGACCCCATCAGACACGCTGAAAGAAGAGGACCCCCGACAGATCAGATCAGACTACGATACTGTAGAGTCCTGTACAACACCACCCAACATAGCCCCCCCCCCCAAAAAAAAAAAAAAAAAAAAAAAAAAAAATCGTTCCACGAGTATTTCGATCTCTGCAGATATCGAACCCCATGCAGTGTTCATGTCTATTGTATATTATAAACATTTACCGTCACGGTGTATTTTCTCGGCGTCAAATTTTGGCCATACTCCCTGTGGAGAGTCAGTGTGCCGCCAAGGTCCGATGTCCGTGGTCTTTTATTCGTCCTGTCTGGGCATGCATTTGGTCTTTCTTAGTCTGGGTTTTTTCTTCTTCTGTCCTTCTTTTTTTTGTTTTGTTTGGGGGGTATTTATTTGGTTTTTTTCCCGAAAACATTTTGGCAAGAACGATTCCTTTGTTGCCGTGGGTTCTTTACAATGCATTGAATCAGTTTGTCGCTTTATCTGAAAGACTGGCGCCAAGATCACCAATCATGGTAGAATGGTTGCAGTGGGTGGTAGGAGGGGACAGGGGTGGGCAGGGTAGGGGGATGGGGGTGGCGCTGAACCCTATGACACATCTACAACACAAGACATATCTTTAAGGAAGCGAACAGACACAAGAGGGTTGTCTCTGTCAAAATTCTGTAGAAAACAGCCACTCTGATACGGAAACATAACAGATGCAGACACGAAAAGAAAAAAAATGGGTGCCGCTGCTCTTGTGGCGACGCGCTCTCTCAGGGAAGAGCAGCCCAAATTCCACGCAGAAAATCTGCCGTGACATAAAGTGGTGTAAAATGTAAAACAAACACAATATTTCCCCCCCCCCCCCCTTCAGAAATAGTCTACAGAAACAAGATATCCACTGTGCATTTTCTCTCTCCTCGCCCCAGCCTCTCGCTGTTTTGCCAGTTGTGCGCGAAACCCTCAGGCTAACATGAAACCCGCCTCTGGTAATGTGACCTTACTGTCCTCACAATCGTTTCGAGGTCTTCAAATGTACCATAAGCTGTAGATTATACTCCTTCTTCTGATAAATGGTTTTGTTTGTTTGTTTGCTTCTTTGTTTCTTTGTTTTTTAGTTCCTCGGCTAGAGCTCCGAGGTTTACCAATGGTGTGATTTTGCATATGCGCACCATTTTCGTTCACCATGAAGGTAGCCGTATTCTGACTTCGGGGATGCACGCTGGGTATGTTTCTGTTTCCGTAACCTACCAAACGCTGATGCGAATTACAGGAACTTTAACGTGCTAATTTGATTTTCTGCATGTGTAGAAAGGATTTAAGACAGGCAGATCTCCACTTGAAATTGATCTGGAAGATTGTAAAGATCCTCATCCTAAATTAACCATAATTAAATATGTAGCTGAGATCCGAACTCACAATTTCATGCTCCCAATGGGATTGAAGTCGAATGGTGTCACCCACTCGGCTACAGTCTCTGTCTTCTAGGTCTTCAAAAGTACCCCATCGCTGTACTTACTAATTTTCCAGTTAAATGTTCAAAATGTTTAATGCCATCTTTGTTGAAAAAATGCACAGGCTCTTGTGCAAATCGTTTTGCCCATATTCTACAAATTCCTAATGAAGCAACAGTTGTCTTCATCTCCACATTCAAGATTGTTCCAAGGTCGATCATAAACCACGCAACACACAAGGTGTTAGTACAAAGGCGACAGAAACAGAAGAACAAACATATACACACAAAACAAAACAAAACAGAACAAAGATAATTTGATACCCCAAACAAAAAAAACTGGCTGAAGGTGAAAAACAAAATGCAAGAACCAAAAAAGCAAAAGAGAAGGATAGAAAAGAAAAGACAAAAGAAAGAAAGAAAAAGAATAGAAAGAAAGAAAGACAAGAAAAAAGGAAAGAATGAAAAAGAAAGAAAGAAAAGAGGCAGAAAGAACGAAAAAAGGGGAAGAGTAAAGAAAAGGGATAGAATGAAAGCAGAAAAAAAAAGAAAGAAAGAAAAAAAAAGAGAGAGAGAAAGACAGAAAGAAAGAAAGAAAGAAGAAAGAAAGAAAGAAAGAAAAAAAAAAGAAAGAAAAG
>CM060320.1:19571791-19576791 GCA_030674155.1 Stramonita haemastoma
TGAGGAGTGGTGTGACTTGGTCATTGTGCTGCGTTGGTCAACAGTAGTGCACCGTGCATGTGCTACTACTGGAACCTGATGCAGCCCATGTTTTGTTTAGTTTAGTCTGTAGAAAATGGGAGTACAGGCTTTGACGTCGACAGGTACTTTTCCCTGGCCTGCATCCGCAAGTTACAAACAAACAAAAATTAATACATGATGACACTTAGCTGAGAGCATAGGGCATTAGGCCTGTCAAAGAAAGAAAGAAGACAAACAGAAAATACAGTAGAAGATAGTGAATATTGGATCATAGCACATCATTGAAAACACAAACAAACATACACACATACACGCGCGCGCGCACGTGCACGCTCACACACACAACAACACACACACACACACACACACACACACACACACACACACACACACACACACACACACACACACATACACACACACACACACACACACACACACACACACACACACACACACACACACACACACACACACAGCAGGGGAGAAGACGATGAGTGACAACAACAAACATCGGCGCGCGCGCATGCACACACAACATACACACACACACACACACACACATACACACACACACACACACACACACACACACACACACACACACACACACACACACACACACACACACACACACACACACAAAACAAAACAACACAACACAACAGAACACAACACAACACACACACACAAACACAACACAACACCCCCCCACCCACCCACCCACCCACACACAACACAACACAATACAACACAACACAAACACACACAAAACACAACACAACCCCCCCCCCCCCCCCCCCCCCCCCCCACCCACACACACACACACATTCCCCCAAGGGGTCAGTCATCCCCCAAACAGTCAAGCGTGACCGTCTGCCTCACAGCAGCAGACGAAGCATTGGGGAGGGGGAAGGGGGGGAGGGGGAGGGAGGGAAGGGGAGGAGGAAGAGGAGGAGGGGGCTATCTGATGCCTGCCATCACCAGACCGTGAAATAGGTCAGGCGGAACGGCGCCTGGTGACGCTGGTAATGGTGATGGCGATGGTGGTAATGGTGTGGTAGTAGTGGTGGTGGTGGTGGTGTGTTTGTGAAGAAGCCTCTTCTATCCTAATAATGTTGTGCTGGATATGATAGTATGTAGATCTATAGGGGGAGCATTTTTGACATTATAATTATATATATGTATATATATCCTGTACGTTGGTCCTCTCTCCTACTTGTAGAGGTGCGCCATGGACGACTCGGCAAACAGTCCTCTGTCTGTCTCTGTCTGTCTCTGTCTGTCTATCTGTCTGTCTGTCTGTCTGTCTGTCTGTCTATCTGTCTCTCTCTCTCTCTCTCTCTCTCTCTCTCTCTCTCTCTCTCTCTCTCTCTCTCTCTCTCTCTCTCTCTCTCTCTCTCTCTCTCTCTCTCTCTCTCTCTCTCTCGCCGGGCCACAGGAAAAATATCTACATATACAGATAATAGAAGCCAACTTTGTGGCTTGATTGCTGAAGCCAAAAAGAAGCAGCAACAACAATCTGTAAATAGTGTACATAAACAACATATTGATTTTCTAAGTTACAATGTTAATGGATTATTACAAAAGTTAGAAAATAATGATTTTGTTAACTTTCTTCAGCTACATGATTTTATATGTTTAACAGAAACATTTGTAAGTTTTGACTTTGAATCACCATTATTCAGTGATTTTGTTGTGTTCTCATCCAAGGCCAAAAAATTGTCACATCAAGGCCGTTATTCTGGAGGAGTGATTGTTATGGTGCGAAAGAAGTATGCCTGCTATGTCAATAAGGTTGATGTGAAATATGATAATATAATTGTGCTTGATATTCAAAAAGATTTGTTACAAACTATCAAAAATATATTTCTTATATGTGCTTATATACCTCCATACGATTCTGTTTTTTGGAAACATAACCATAATGGTTATGGTATGGAAATACTAGAGCAGTGCATACTGGACTTGCAGGAATCAAATGATGATTTTTATACTCTCCTTACTGGTGATTTGAATGCAAGAACAGCATGTGAGAATAATTCTTTTTCTGATGATGAGTTTGATGGGGAGTTAAAAACAGTGTATGGTACAAATGATTTTGTTAGAAACTCACAAGACAAACAGACGAATCTATTTGGCAATCAACTGCTTGAGATATGTAATATGTTTGACGTTTTGATTTTGAATGGTCTGTGTCAACATAACTTTGATGATGGGTATACATATATTTCATCCTCAGGAGCCAGCACTGTCGACTATTTTATTATGTCTTGTGAATGGTATACTCTTGTTGATATTGTAACTGTTGACATAAAAAAATATTACAGAGTCAGATCATCTGCCTGTTTTTATGAGGATTGATTTGAAAACTGATGTGACTAAACAAACTGCTGAACAAACTAACCAAGGGGAACATAATGTAATAGATAAAGTAGTTTGGAAAGATGATAAAAAAGAAGAGTTTATTGAAACACTTAACAGCCACACCATGCAGAACAGAATTATTAGTGCTTTAAACCTACTTGACAGTGACATAGATGATGCTCTGGAGCAATTTACACAATGCCTGAATGAGGCTAGCAGTTGTATGCTCACCAGACATCATACTTGTCAGAATAAACAGTCAAGATGGTTTGATGATGAGTGTCATCAGGTTAAGAGAGAGACAAGAAGAGCCTTGAATTTATTTAGAAAATCAAAAGATGAAAATGACAGACAAATTTATGTTACAGCACGGAAAAAGTATAGACAGTTATTAAAGACCAAACGTCAAACATTTAGAAAAGAAAAGGTAGAGTCTCTAGCAAGCAATAATTCAAATTCAGCATTGTTCTGGAAAGAGCTTCGAAGTATGGGATGTGTTAAAAGAGATAGAGTGACTAACAGCATAAGCTCTACAGAGTGGGTCAATTACTTCAAAGAGGTATTTCAAAGTAATGAAGTTATATCTAATCAATGTATGCATACAGAAGTAGATTTGGTAGAAGAAAATGATCATGAACTAAACAGAGAGATTACAGAAGAAGAAATAAATACAGCTATATATAAACTGAAGTCTGGTAAGGCATGTGGGATTGATAAAATTACAGCAGAAATGCTAAAAAATGGAAGTAGTGAAGTTAGAAAGTTTATATTCAAGCTTTTTAATACTATATTCTTTAAAGGTATATATCCACAGATTTGGTCTAAAGCCATTATCATTCCTATCTATAAGAAAGGGGATCCAGAGCTAGTAGATAATTATAGGGGAGTATCATTACTTAGTATCTTATCTAAATGCTATACTTCTATACTAAACACAAGGTTGTATTCATGGTTAGAAAATAATCACTTGATTTGTGAATACCAAGCAGGTTTTAGGAAAAGATATTCTACAATAGACCAGATTTTTAGCTTGTATTCAATTGTTCAAAAGTGTATGTCCATGAAGGGTAAAAAATTGTATGTGGCTTTTGTTGACTTCAGAAAAGCTTTTGACTCTGTTAAACATGATAAACTTTTGAACTGTATTAAAAGTCAAGGTGTAAAAGGAAAATTCTTTGCTTCACTGTCAGCAATGTATAACTCGTTATTATCGTGTATTCGAATAAACAATCAATTATCAGAATTTTTTGAATGTCCAATAGGAGTCAGGCAAGGTTGCGTTCTTAGTCCTACATTGTTTTCAGTATTCATTAACAAGCTAGCTAATGATGTGACTGAAAAAGGAAAGCATGGGGTCCAGTTACTACCTAATATTATGGATATCTTTATTTTGCTTTTCGCAGACGATGTTGCACTATTGTCAACAACCCCAGGAGGTTTACAACATCAATTAAACATATTAAAAGACTGCTGTAATGATTTACAGTTGAGCGTGAATATCGATAAAACTAAGGTGATGGTCTTTAGGAAAGGGGGGTTTCTTTCAAAACAAGAACAGTGGTATTACAATGGTATTAGGTTAGAAGTTGTGAATAAGTATTGTTATTTAGGATTCAGTTTTACAACAAAGATTAGCTGTAAATGGGGTACAGAACATTTAGTCACTAAGGGAAGGAAGGCAGTGATTCAGTTAAACAAAGTTTTTCATAGATATAAAGAAATGAATACTCGTACATTTTTCAAAATTTTTGATATTAAGATTCAGCCAATTTTATTGTATTCTTCAGAAATATGGGGCATAAACAGATTAGAACATATTGAGAAAATTCATTTGATGGCATGTAAAAGATTTTTAGGTGTACCCGTAAAAACACCCAACAAGATAGTTTACGGCGATTTAGGTAGATATCCACTCTATGTCAACTCATGTACAAATACCATAAGGTACTGGTTAAAACTATTGCAATTGAATCAAAATAGAATATCATATCATGCTTACTGCATGCAGTTAGAGTTAGATAGGAATGGTAAGTCTTGTTGGATTTCAAAAATAAGGGAAATTTTGTGTGAAACAGGTTTTAACATTGTTTGGATGCAACAGAGTGTCGGGGATGTAAAAGCTTTTGTAGGTATGTTTAAACAAAGATTAGTGGATATTTTCATTCAAGAATGGGGTGGGACTATAAGAGATAAAGAAAGATATGATATTTATAGATCGTTTAAAACTATTTTTGCAAAAGAGCAGTATTTGAACTCCATAGATGTCTATTGTTTCCGTGTAGCAATTACGCAAGCAAGGTTTAACGTTTTACCTCTTAATAATAATGTGTATAGATACAGTGATAATATTCAAGACAGATTGTGTCCATTTTGTAAAACGAAAATTGAAAATGAAGCCCACTTTCTACTAGAATGTTGCATGTACACAAGCTTGAGGGAAAAGTTTTTAAGCAATTGTATAAATGTACCATTACCAGATCTGCTCAGAGTAGCAAATGATGAGTACATGCATGGTTTGTCCAGATATATCTTTCATTCTATTAACAAAAGGAAAACAATGTTGTCTCAGGCAGTTTATTGAATTACTGTTATTTTTTATATGTATTCAATAT
>CM060320.1:19579291-19589291 GCA_030674155.1 Stramonita haemastoma
GTCCTGGTAACGCGCCTGCCTAGAAAGCGAAAAGTCCGGGTCAGAGTGTGCAGTGGTCCGACTCCTGTCTAGGCCCAAAACTTTTCCCCTATCCATTAGACCATGAGTGGTGGTCTGGGTGCTAGTCTTTCAAATGAGACGATAAACCGAGGTCCCGTGTATTACACATAATTATTTAGCGCACATAAAAGAACCCACGGCAACAAGAGGGTTGTCCCTGGAAAAATTCTGCAGAAAAACGCCACTCTGATAGGGAAACAAATACAGTTGCAGACAGGAAAAAGAAAAACAAATAATGGATGGGCGCTTCACTTGTGGCCACTCGCTCTCCTCGGGGAGAGCAGGCCGAATTTCACGCAGAGAAATCTGCTGTGACATAAAATGGAACAAATAATTAAAAGGATGTGTCTTTTGTACGTTGCTATTAGCAGAGAGAACCTTCTCCCTCCTTGTTTTCGTTTTCCCCTAAGTTTATGGCAGATATGAAATCCCAGTGTGTCTGTTACATGGGTTAACAAAAAAACCAAAACCTTTTGGGTTGCCAAAAGTCAGATGAAAACTGCATGATGTGTAGACAGACTGCTTGTGTTCCTACCATGGCAGGGTATCGTTTTGTAAGCAAGAGAAAACACCACTACGCAAGAAGGTGAAACTTTTTTTCTTGCACGTAAGATAAATAAGTCCTTAGGCGGCGGGGATGGGTGGGTCAATAAATTGAGTCGTGTGTGGACTCACGCAGAACATTTTGCGCACACGTCAAAAAAAAACAAACACGTTCCCCCTTTCGGAAGAGTATGTCATTTTGTGTCAGTAGGAACGGATAAAAAAAAAAAAAACACGTTCATATAGGTGTCGTGTTTAGATCCCATCCCCAATGTCGGAATGCAGCTACCTAATGGGGGTAAAATGTTCCATACGCAAGTTCTCACCATATTATGACTGTGAGAGACACTTCCGTGTCAGTCTGATGCTTGCTTATACAGGACATGTTTCATCTCCACCGCATCTCATTAAGTTTCTCTGTCTCTGTCTTTGCTACTGTCTGTCTGTCTGTCTCCATCTCACTCTCTCTCATACACACACACTATCTATCTACCTGTCTGTCTGTGTTCCTACCTACCTACCTAGATCTATCTACCTACCTTCCTACCTACTTACCTACCTACCTATCTATCTATCTATCCATCTGTCTATCTATCTACCTACCAATCTATCTATCTACCTACTAATCTGTCTATCTACCTACCAATCTATCTATCTATCAATCTATCTATCTATCTACCTAACTATCTATCTATCCATCTATCTACCTATCTACCTACCTACCTACCTATCTATTTATCTATCTATCTACCTTGTTACCCTCCCTCCTCCTCCATCCACTTTCTGTTTGGCAAGTGAAAAAAAAAGTATGAGCATCGTCAGCTGTTTCATTTTCAAAAGTCAAACTGGATGAGGCATCTCTGCCCCACATGTAATCAGCGTCTGCAGTCCCTCAGGTACACTGCCTCCACTTGGCACGCTAGGAAAAGACATGAGAGAAAGAAAGAAAGAAAGCAAGAAAGAGAGAATGAGAGAAAGAGACAGACAGACAGACAGACAGTGACAGAGATACAGAGAGAGAGAGAGGGGGAGAGAGTAAGAGAGAGAAGGAGAGAGACAGAGACAGACAGACAGCTCTTATTGCATGTAAAAGAAGACTGAAGATAGAGATATCAGACACGTCCCTGTAATAAGGAGCATCGAAGTTTCTGTTAGTATCATTTGTTGCAGTGGGCAGTAGTGAACTTCATGGCAATAGGAGAGCAGGCAGGGTGTGGCTAGACTGTTTTCCACTGGGATCCGTGGGTATCGTCTGCTGTCTGGCAGCCCCATTTCTCCGTCAATGCTCTTTTACCTGCATCAGAAAGACTTTGGGTGCGGTTGACGATGGTTCACATAGGTGTCTACGTTACTATACTCATCTACATGTGTTGTTATTCATTGATGGTTTATCAATATTGCTTTGATTTTTCATACAAAATGTACAGTTTCATTTGTGTGTGCGTGTGTGTGCTAGTCTGCTGTTTCTGAACTGATCAGGATTTTCTCTCTCTCTCTCTCTATTTCTTTTACTTTTTCTGTTTCTAAGTGAATGTTTGTCTGTTTATTCAGACTGTCTGTTGTCACATGCTTACTCAGATGTGCTGACATAGTCCTGAAATACAATCGCATGTGCATGCGTGTGTGCACTCACACATAAACACACGCACTGATTACGTTTTTACCACCTGTGCACAACTTCTCGGGCGGGCACAGTTTACCAACTAGGATGTGATCTCAAACATTCTACTTCTTACCATGAAGGCGTGGTGTATACAATGGAGGGCTTTCGACCACCACCCAAAGAAACAGAGCATCGCACAATTCGCAGGTGTGTCCCGATTTAGTAACACAACGCTGTGACAGGGTTCTGATCGCATGGGAGGTAATCTACTTACCACCTCATCACATTATTATTATTATTATCATCATCATCAACATCATCATCATCATCATCATCATTATTATTATTATTATTATTATTATTATTATTATTATTATTATTATTATTATTATTATTATTATTGTACCACTTTATGTCAGCACATTTCTCTGGTAAAATTCTGGCTGCTCTCCCTGGGGGAGGAGGAGGGGGGGCATTACTACAAGTGCAGCGCCACCCATTATTTATTTATTTATTTTTGCTTTTTCCTGTGTGCAACAGTGTTTGTTCAGAATTTTGCCAAGGACAACCCTCTTGTTTCCGTGGGATCTTTTAAAAGCGCTAAAAAAAAAATAATGTGTAACACACAGGACCTCGGTTTATCGTCTCACCCGAAAGACTAGCTCCAAGACAACAACTCATGGTCTAATGGATGAGGGGAAAGTTTGGGGCCCAAATGGGATTCGAACCATCGCACACTCTGACCCGGACTTTTCGCTTTCTAGGCAGGTGCGTTTATCCTCTAGACCACCAATCCTCCAGAAACTGCAATCCCTGATGGAGACAGAAAGTACTGGCTACACCAGACGACCTACCATACCCCCCCCCCCCCCCCCCTTCTCCACTTAGGAAGAAAAAAAAAGAACAAAACAGAAGAAAAACAAAACACAAAAGAAGAGAAAAAGAGAATCAGTATTTAGCCACACACATATTATCTGAAAGGAGCATTTACATTTTTCTTTTTAACACCAGTCCTCTGCTGCCCATTGATTTGTACAGCAACATGGAAAGAAAGTGGGGGAAAAGGTGTCATTGTTTTGATCAGAATCTGTGTGAATCATCTGCCTGTCTGGCGGCCCAATTCCTCTTGTCAGTGCTCTTTTAAGGTGAGAGAGAGAGAGAGAGAGAGAGAGAGAGAGAGAGAGAGAGAGAGAGAGAGAGAGAGAGAGAGAGAGAGAGAGAGAGAGAGAGAGAGAGAGAGAGAGAGCTAGAGAGAGAGAGAGAGACAGAGACAGAGACAGAGACAGAGAGACAGAGAGACAGAGACAGAGAGACAGACAGACAGACAGACAGACAGACAGACAGACAGTCCACATGTTTCAAGTTTTTCTCCTTCTCTGCGTTTGTCAGATGGACAGCCATGGTACTGATAAACAAGTATGACATTTGTCTATGATTGAAAATGACTGGCTTGGTGTCTCGCGTAAAATGTACTATTTGTTCTGTATTTTAGTCTCTGTATATTTCTATCTGTCTGTCCGTCTGTCTGTCTGTCTGTATGTATGTGTGCTGTCTGTTTGTCTGATCCATCTGTCTGACTGTCTGCTTCTCTGACTCTATCTCTGCTTTTCTCCCTGACTCTGCCTGTTTGTGTTTGTGGTTGCATGCCTGTCTAATGATGATGATGATGACGATGGCGATGATGATGACGACGCGTCCGATGACGACGACGATGACGACGACGATGGTGATGACGACGACGACTACAACGACAACGACGACGACGACGATGACGATCATGATGATGATGATGATGATGATTATAATGACGACGATGACGACGACGACGGCGATGACGATGACGACGACAATGACGACGACGACTTTATGCTTGGTGATGTTGTTGTCTCGTATAGCTGTATCATCAGCGTTATGTTTCTGCCACCTATCTTGAAACCCATGTCTTCAATATTAGACACTCTCATGACTTGCTCTGTGTATATATTGAAAAGGTGATGTGAGATAATGAATCCTAGCCTAACCCCTTTGAGATGTTGGAAAAGTTCACATTTTTGATGGCCCTATCTCAGAGTAACCCCTCTGATCTTCATTATGTGAAGAAATGGGTGCGATTACATGAAAAGCCCATTTTATATATAATGTCAAAAAGATTTTGGTGAATCAAGCTGCCCAAAGCTTTGCTGGAGTCTATGGAGGTAATAGAAATTCTCCATTCGTAGTTTTCACCTTGTCATTATTTTAGAGCACGAATGACATGACCATTGTTCCTCTGTTTATTATGTAGACTGCCTGCCTGTCTCATAGTTCAAACTCTATTTTTTTGTTTCATGCTATCTAAGATTATAATCAATAATATCTTGTTTGCATGACATATAACGGTTCCTGGCCCTTAATGTTTGCACCTTTACATTTCTGGTCATACTCTACCTCTCTAAAGCACACTTTTTCAGAAGAGATCATTTGGAAGGTATGCTTCTGTCTTCCTCATTTCTAAACACAAGCAGAAAGGCCTGCTTCTGTCTTCCTCATTTCTAAACACAAGCAGAAAGGCCTGCTTCTGTCTTCCTCATTTCTAAACACAAGCAGAAAGGCCTGCTTCTGTCTTCCTCATTTCTAAACACAAGCAGAAAGGCCTGCTTCTGTCTTCCTCATTTCTAAACACAAGCAGAAAGGCCTGCTTCTGTCTTCCTCATTTCTAAACACAAGCAGAAAGGCCTGCTTCTGTCTTCCTCATTTCTAAACACAAGCAGAAAGGTAGGTGTCACTGTTTCCATCAAGATCTCTCTCTCTCACTCTCCCAGTGTCCTGTGTGTCTGGCAGCTCCATTCTTCATGCCAGTGCTGCTTTGCATCAGAGAGGACTGGCCAATGACGATCAACAGAACAGATCCATGATGCCGTCCGGCACCATTCACGTTCGATAAGGAACTGAGGTCTGTTGGCCAACACTAGACTAGTTCTGCTTGCTCTTGCAGCTTTTGTCTGTGTTTTTCTGCCTGTGTGTTTGTCTTGTGTGTCTTCATCTCTCTCTCTCTCTCTCTCTCTCTCTCTCTCTCTCTCTCTCTCTCTCTCTCTCTCTCTCTCTCTCTATATATATATATATATATACATATATATATATATATATATATATATATATATATATATATATATATATATATATATATATATATATATATATATATATATATGTCCCATTCTTCTGCTTCATCTTCTTTTTCTTCCTCCTCCTTCTCTCGCATTTACACCTACCTCCTAGGTTTTTAAAAAAATCTTTTTCTGCCATTGAAAGACATTATTTCCAAGAGTTTATCTTTTATTTTTTTAATCTTTGATTAGTCATTTTCAAAATGATTGAGAAGTTGTAAGTGGTTACCTGCACTTGTTTTCATCCACTACTTTTTCCTCAGTAATTCTTTGTGGTCAAGAGGGGAATTGCATGTCTAGTAGATCCAAAAGTAGGCCATTTACATATTTTCCCCAACTTCTCTTGCCTGTGCCTGCACTTTAAGTGTATGGTAATGTTTGGGTTATTATCCAGCTAAGACTGATCACTTGGCTGGATACAAACCTTATGACCTCCCTTGCACCCTTTCATTAGAATGCCTAAGCATAAGGAACAAAGATTCACTAGGTGTTTTTTTTCTCCATTCCTTTTTGTTTTTGTGCAACATATATTCTAAGCATGTTATCTTTTTATTGTCGTCTTTTGATAGCAGCTTAAAAAAGGCCACAGGAACATCAAGTATACTTGTGAATGCAACTGACACTTTTAAATTCTGAAAAGTGTCTTGCTGTAAGGTACCACAGCAGGTGGAGTAACAGTCACTGTTGGGACCTCTGATGAAGGCTCATCCAGGAGCTGAAATTCAGTCAAGTCTGGCCAGAAGGCATGCATTGAAAAACATTATTTCGTAGAGTTTTTCGTTTTTTGATTGAATCTTTGATAAGCCATTTTAAAAATGATTGAGTAGTTATCTGCACTTGTTTTCCTCCACTACTTTTTCCTCAATGATATCATCTTTTTCTTCTTCTTTGCAATTCTTCTCTTTCGCAATTCTTCTTCACAATTTTTTTTTTCTTTACAATTCTTCTTCTTTTTGCAATTCTTCCTTGCAATTCTTCTTTGCAATTCTTCTTCTCCATCCTTAATTTATCCTTCCTCTTCTCTGGCATGTTGAACACTGGGCCTCAGCTTATCATATCATCACCAAAGACTGATACCCACACCTCCATGCAATACTGTGTGTGGTGTGACGAAGAAAAAGTTCTGGTCTATTTAACTCACTACTTGATAGGAACATTCTCATCTCAAATAGCTAACCTTTCAAAACCAGTAGCTTCGTCATCGTCATCTTCATCATCATCATCATCATCATCATATATTTTTTATTTATTTCTTATCTATTCATTGTCCAGTGATTTTGAAATTGTACTGACATGAACTGGTAAAAAGAGGACAGTAAAAAAAACAAAAACAAAACACACACACACACACACAACAACAGCAAGAAACCAACCTGTTAACAATAAAAACAACAACAAACAAACAAACAGAAACCACAATCTTAATTGTTCGGTATGTGAATCAGACTTCTTGCCTCTTCACCATTTTCAAACACAAGCAGAAAGGTGTCACTACCTTCATCTGGGTATCTCTTCCCCCAGTGCCCTGTGTGTCTGACAGCTCCATTCTTCATGCTAATGCTCTCTGACGTCAGAGGAGACTGGCCAATGGCGATACACACACAGATCTATGACACTGACTGACTGACTAACATACCCCTTGGTCTATAAGGAAATAAGACGTGTTTGCCTACTTACCTAAACTTTGTGTCGTTTTTTTTGGTGGACACCCCTCCTCCCTCTCTCTCTCTCTCTCACACACACACACACACACACTCACACACGCACACACGCGTACGCACACGCACACACACATACACTCACACACACAACCAGAAAGACAGACATGACAGAGACAGACACAGAGAGAGATAGAGACAGACAGACAGATAGAGATACAGAAACAGAGACAGAGACAGAAAGACAGGAATATCACAAAGACAGACAGACAGACAGACGCAGAAACACAAACCAGAAAGATCAAGAGAAAGTACAATATAATGTACTCTATTTTTCTGTCAAAAACTTTGAAATATACATCATGTAGGAGTGTTTATTTCTTGTCAATCCAATTCAATTCGCATATTTATTACAGAGTTCAGGTGAGTACTACAAGCTAACCTAGTAGGCATTGTCCCAAAGCACGAAAAGACAACACAAATTAATGACAAAGAAAAAAGAAAACCGAGACATGATGAGGAAGAAGAAGAAGAAGAAGAAGAAGAAGAAGAAGAAGAAGAAGAAGAAGAAGAAGAAGAAGAAGAAGAAGAAGAAGAATGATTGATTGGTTGATTAATTGATTGATTGATTGATTGAATCGCTAATGGGTAAAATATTAGGCACAATAAAGGCTTCTGTTTCTTTTTATTTTACAATTATGCCCAAAAAGAAAGCAAACGAAGACTATTCAAAAACAAAGAAAACAAAAACCCGAAAAGAAGAAGAGGAAGAAGAAATGCGAAGAAAGAAGAAGAAGAGGAGGAGGAAGGAAAAGAAGAAGAAATATTGCGAAGAAGAATTATGCGAAAGAAGAAAATTATGCGAAGAAGATAGTAAAAATTGCGAGGAAGCGAAGAGAAGAAAGAGGAGATCGAAAGAAGAAAGAAAGAAGAGAAGAAGAAGAAGAAAAAAAGAAAGAAAGAAAGAAAGAAGAAGAAGAAAGAAGAAGAAGAAGAAGAAGAAGAAGAAGAAGAAGAAGAAGAAGAAGAAGAAGAAGAAAGAAGAAGAAGAAGAAGAAGAAGAAGAAGAAAGAAGAAGAAGAAAGAAAGAAGAAGAAAGAAAGAAAGAAAGAAAGAAAGAAAGAAAGAAAGAAAGAAAGAAAGAAAGAAAGAAAGAAAGAAAGAAAGAAAAAGAAAGAAAGAAAGAAAGAAAGAAAGAAAGAAAGAAAGAAGAACAAGAAAGAACGAAAGAAAGAAAGAAAGAAAGAAAGAAGAAGAAGAAGAAAGGAAGAAGCATTTCAAAGGGGCCTGCTTTCTTCCCACGGTCCAGCCACAGAGACAATATCCTCAGGGGTCTGTACAAGTCAGTAAGGTCAGAGACCCTGAACAGGATTAACCTTCTCCAGGTGATTAATTTGATGGCTGAAGGTCGGATCAGCTGTAACGTGTATATGCGGTAGCCACAGACTGTCCCATTAGTCACGATTTACTGCTTAATTCCCCTGCGAAATAGCTCATTTTTCCTTTAAAGTAGCCACAATAGATTAGTATACATCAAAGGTTTTATGCCATAAATCGACTGGTTTCTTTGTGTTGGTTTGAAGCGTAAAGTAGATTGCTTTTTTTCTATCATTATTTTTTCGTTGGTTTTTTCTCTCTTCTTTTCTGTTCGTATTTTGTTTACTTCCTCTTCATTATCTTTTTTCCCCACTTCCTTGTCTGTCTGTGATAGGTGTTATTGTTGTAAACTTTGTTTAAGATGATAACGGTACGAAGCATTAAGTGATAGTCACCTGCACTCATTTTCTTCCTGGTTTTTCGAAAGCTTTCAGGCTGACCTGGTCATGCTCACATTTTTGTAAGCATATGAAACATGGACCAGAACAGCAGACATAAAAAGGATACAGTACAGGCAATGGAGATGAGATGCTTTTGCAAACTTCTTGGTATCTCATACAGAGATCACATCGCTAACGAGGAAGTAGAAAAAGATTTATAGAAAACGCCATTGGGTCCCATGAATAAAGAGCTCCTGACATCACTGAAAAAATGCAAACAGGTGATATGGACACGTCAAACGAACATCTGGACTGGCCAAGACTGTCCTACGGGGAACAGTACAAGGAGGGAGACGAAGAGGCAGACAGAGAAAACGCTGGGAGGACAACATCAGAGAGTGGATTGGCCTTCAATTGAACAATTTGTTACAGGAAGCCGAAAACCGCGAAAAATGGGGGAAGCTGGTTGCAAAATCGTCAGTGGTGCCCAGAAGATCTACTGGATTACCAGATCTGTGAAGGTGAAGGTGAAGGTTAACTTCAATCAGTAAATAAAATTCTTGGGCGAAAATGTGTTGTGCTGTGGTTAAGCGCCTGATAAGTCAGGCCCATTGCATCCGGTTTCAGCCGGGAGAGAATTATTTTAAGTCTTTCTGGACCAAAGGGCAGGAGGATGGACCAAGAAGGCAGAAAACAGACAAGAAGAGGTGACAGGAAGAAAAGGAACAAGACAGACACGAACAGAGGGATAGTAAAGAGGGAATTCTTAGCGCAGAATTTTCAGAGGATGGTGTGCTAATTATGCTGACTGATCCCCGGTGTGCCCACGGGAGAATAAAAAAACTGATCTAGTCTGATTGAAAGAAATCTGAATCTGTGTTTACTGGTATCAAGGGTATGTTTCTGGGCGATAATCTACTTCTTTTATTTAATGTGGCCCTTTCATATAGGTAGCTTCTTTTCTCTGTTGCATATTTTTTTTCTGAAATGTTTTAATAACTAAACACAACACAGCAACTCCCCTTCTCTGAAAAAAACCAGTAATGCTGAAGTCATCTCTATACAGTAATTGCATTTCTGTTAATAATGTTGTTGTTTTTTTGTTTTCAAAGTAGTGTCAAAGAAAGGTCTTTGTAACAGTGATGCTCATTTTAAAAGAAGCAAATAAAGGACTAAATACCATGAGAACTAAGTATGGGTAACTATGACCATCTTCGGAAATGGCGGGAATAG
>CM060320.1:19594291-19596791 GCA_030674155.1 Stramonita haemastoma
TCATCAGGAGGAAAGACAGAGACATGAGATAGTATTTGACTTAGATTGGGGGTGGAGGGATACAAGAACCACATTAGACTTTCACAGATCAGTCTGGTACCTTGGAGACACCACCTTGACCCCCAGACAGTCTGAGTAAAGACGCTAGAGGAGATGGTGATGGTGGTGGTGGTGGTGGTGGTGGTGGTGGTGGTGGTGGTTGGTGGTGGTGGTGGTGGTGGTGATGGTGGTGGTGATGGTGATGATGATGATGATGGTGATAGTGATGGTGATGGTGATGGTGATAGTGATGGTGATGGTGGTGGTGATGGTGATGGTGATGGTGATGGTGGTAGTGATGGTGATGGTGATGGTGGTGGTGATGGTGATGGTGATGGTGATGGTGATGGTGATGGTGATAGTGATAGTGATGGTGGTAGTGATGGTGGTGTGTGTGACGGTGGTGGTGATGGTGATGGTGGTGGTGATGGTGATAGTGATAGTGATGGTGGTAGTGATGGTGATGGTGGTGGTAGTGGTGCTGGTGATGGTGGTGGTGGTGGTGGTGATAGTAATGGTGATGGTGATGGTGATGGTGGTGGTGATGGTGATGGTGATGGTGGTGGTGATGGTGATGGTAATGGTGATGGTAATAGTAATGGTAATGGTGATGGTGATGGTGACTGATGATGGTGACTGGTGATGGTGATGGTGACAATCATTTCCTACCAAATATGTTAAAGAAGCTAGATAATTATCATTTGTAACTGATGTTCTCTTTTTTTTTCTACAAAAACACTTTCTTCAAACCACCATCGGAATCTAATCAACTCTAAAGGTAAAGGTGCCCCATAACCTCTGTCTTTGTAGGGGGGCGAGGCGTCAGATATCTCAGCTTCACTAGGGGCCAGCGTAATTTTTATTGAGTGCGGCGCCCATCTCCTCTACTTGGCTGCTTTACCTTCCCTGACCCTAAAGAGGGCAGGTACCCATTTACACCTGGGTGAACTGGGGGACTGAACTGAAGCCAAGGCGTCCAAACTGTCACCCATCCAATAATGGTAACCATACTCGATGTTGCTCAACTTTAGCTTGGGAAAAGCGAGTGCTCTGACCACTGAGCTGTCCTGTCCCCTTGTTCAGGCCGAACAAGTCATGAAAACTGTTTTAATTCTGTTTATTCATCTCTCTGTTTGTGGAGTGGTCATAGCTCTGAAGCAACAGGTGTTGGCGACATGCTGATAATGGTGACTAACAATGGTAACTGTTGCACATAGTTGTGGTTGCTCCTCTGCGTAATTTTTATTTTTAAAACAATTGCAAAGCTGTCACATGGCTGGCCACCTCTGGGTGCGCCACAGAGACAGTTGTGGTATAATTATATTATGTGAGTGCATGGATGCACACACTTACTTACCCATCCACCCAACCTCTCTCTCTCTCTCTCTCTCTCTCTCTCTCTCTCTCTCTCTCTCTCTCTCTCTCTCTCTCTCTCTCCTCTCTCTCTCTCCTCTCTCTCTCTCTCTCCATCGTTGCATTTATAACTAACTCTCTGTCTCTCTTTCTACACCAAAACAAAAATTTCGTTAACAGCAGTCTCCCCCCAAAAGTTGTTTGGATGAGACTATGAAGCAAAGTCCCACATATGAATGCTTGCAGAACATCTTGCGCATACGTTAAAAACCGTACTTCCTTTCAAAAGAGTAGACCATTCATGCTGTTAAGAACGGTTCACAAAAATGTACTTTAAAAGAAAAAAAACCACAGGTACACGGATGTCGTGTTTGAACACCATCCCCAAAGTGGAAAAATGGTGCTACCTTCATGATAGGCAATGACCGTTACATACACAAAAACCTTGGAGCTCTAGCCCAAGAACGAAAAAAAAATCAAAGTACAGCCACGGGGGCGGCTACCCTGCAGCTCTTGTAACCAGTCACCGAGTAAGGTCGTAGACCCTGAATGGTATTAAAATCAGATTAATTTGGTGTTTGAAACCAAAATGAACTGCTGCATGTCTGTGTCGCATTCCGATTCCTCAGGCACAAATATGACGTAGGAAAATGGAGGGATGAAGTTTATGATGATCATGTTTAATACTGTGGCCACTTTGAGTGAGGGGCATTATGTATTTCAGTCAGTCAATCCAGTTTTCAGGACATTAGTGCTCTCCGTGTGTTTGTTTCTTTTTCGTTTGGTCTTGTTTGCTTTTCTTTACATGTTGTGCTTTATTTGTATAGGTTTTTGTTTTTGTTCTGTTTGTATGTGTTTTGTTTTTGTTTGTTTGTTTTGGTTGAGTCATAGTCATCGTTTCCCTAACCTTTATTTTTTCGTTCTCTTTTCTCCTGATGTATTACAGGTGTGGAGTGTCGAAAATGAAAGAAATTCAAAACCTGAAGTCTGGAAGAAATTTCAAAAAGGAAACATCATGATATCATTGCTAATTTTGTGCATTAGTCGATACTCCAACAGCACAAATACACAGAGTAGACTTATATAAGTCAGTGCTGCTTGCATGTCA
>CM060320.1:19601791-19609291 GCA_030674155.1 Stramonita haemastoma
TTGAGTATGATGGGGCTGGCTACAAGACAGCGTGAGAACCAACGTCAAGTGGCTTGACCCGCCTCTGGACCTGACAGTAAAGTAAACACAAGGAGGGTCGCACACGGTCACTGGATAATCACCAGCAGGACAAAAAAAAGGGTGAGGGAGAGGAGAAGGGGTGAGAGAGAGGGAGAGAGGGGGAGAGAGAGAGAGAGAGAGAGAGAGAGAAAGAGTGTGAGTGTGTGTGTGTGTGTGTGTGTGTGTGTGTGTGTGTGTGTGTGTGTGTGTGTGTGTGTGTGGTGTGTGTGTGTGAGGGAGGGGGTGTGGGTGGGTGCGTGCGTGCGTGCGCGTGTGTGTGTGTATGTTTGATTTATTCTTATTCTTTTACATCGAGGATAATGGAACAAGCACTCTTGTGCTTTTTTACTTCCAGTCCCCGTGTGTATGCAGTTTTGTAAATGTCATCCGTTCCCACGTGCACACAATGGCCTACTCTTACGAAAAGTGGAACAGTGAGTGAGTGCGTGTGTTTGTGTGTCTTGTGTGTGTCTGTTTTGTGTCTGTGTGTGTCTGTGTGTGTCTGTGTGTCTGTCTCTGTGTCTGTGTGTATGTCTGTGTCCGTGTGTGTGTTTGTGTGTCTCAGTGTGTGTCTGTGCGTGTGCGTGCGCGTGCGCGTATGTGGGAAGCCTGGAGGGAAAGTCTCTCCTATATCGCAAGGCTATCTGTCCAGCCATACCTACCAAATACTTCTGAAGGGGCATGTGACCAATAATAGTAAGGCAGGAAAATATAAAGATGATCTATATCGGGAAGAGCTGAAAACCTGAGGATTGGAGGAAGCTGATTGCAAAATCTTCAGTGATGCCCAAAAGGTAGATCAGAGAACACGATCATAGGTGAAACGGAAGATGTAGAAATATCGATAATTCTTATGATTCTCATGAGAAACGTAACATGTAGTATGGAGGTACTGCATCTGTCCTTAGTCGTGCCTCTAGTTTCCTCCTCACAGACCATTCAGCTTTGCAGATAGACGGAGAGACTCGTAGCAGGTAGACTGACCGACAGATAGACGAAAAGAAAGAACGGGACAGAGAAACCAAGATGGAGAGAGAGAGAGAGAGAGAAGAAGAGAGAGAGAAGAGAGAGAGGAGAGAGAGAGAGAGAGAAAGAGAGAGAGAACAGAAACAGAAGACAGACAGACAGACAGACACAGACAGACAGAACATCAAAAACAAACAAAACAAATGAAAATGAAATGCAAACTGGTTACCCTGTCTGAGGAAGTAGCAATCATGATCAGTCACCTATCATCAGCTGAAGGACACAGTTCATCAGTGTGGAATGTTTATACTGTACTCTGCAAATTTGAATGATAAAAGGTAAAGGGTGTCCCATAACCTATGTGGTCGTAGGGACGAGCGAGGTATCAGATACCTCAGCTTCTCCAAGGGCCAGCATATTGAGGTGGCGCCCATCTCCTCTCCATTGTTGCTTTTACCTTCCCTGAACCTCAAGAGGGTAGGTAACCCATTTATAGCTGGGTGAACTGAGGGACCGTACTGAGACAAGCGCACTAACGGTCACCCATCCACTTGGTAACCCCGCTCGATGCTGTGTAACCTTAGCGTGGGAAAAGGAATGCCTGACCACTGAGCTATCCCGTCCCCCACAGGGGACACTATTATAATTTATGAAAAAAACAACCAACTGTGCCTGTCCTCAGCATATCATTATCACAGGGACATCAGAGACTAGAGAGTGAAAGACCATAGGTCACTCCCTCACGTCAGAGCGCTAAGATTACAAGATAGTCTCCCCCGATTTCCAGATAGTGTGCAAAATTAATGGAGAGGCCGAAAGTTCCCCGATAGTCTGCAACAATATTCCCGGACAACCTACAATCATTTCTGAGATGGATTCGGACCAGCATGTCACACAATGCCAGAAATGTCACTCTGGGAATGGCCACGGTGATATGGTAGTGACCACAGCACACACACACACATACACATACACACACACACACACACAGAGTCACACACACACACACACACACAGCACACACACAAAAGAGCACACACACGCACACACACATACATACACACACACAGCACACACACACACACACACAACACACACACAGTCACACACACACACAACACACACACACACACACACACACACACACACACACACACACACACACACACACAGCACACACACACACACACCACACATCATCATATTCCACACAGTACAGGCTTTCACGCTTATTGATGGACACATTGCGGCCTTGTCCTTCCGTCAAGGCACTGATCATGCTGGCGATTGGGGGCAGTCAGTTTATGATGCTCCCTCCATTGTACTGATGTAGCCTCTATGGTCAGTCAGTCCTTTGATCTTTGGGTCGAAAAAGCGGGGGCTTTGGGGGGAGCAGTGTATTTCTTTTCCAAAGAGGAATCCTGACTCCAACCTGGACCTCCAAATTCGAGCTGTCCACTTTTTGTGTCTGTTCACCTTTTTGTTAGCGTATAATTATGAGCTGTTTCCTGCATCGGTGGTCTAGAAGCATGCAACGCACCTACCTACAGAGTAAGACCTTGTAAGTGCGATCCCATTTCGCATCTGAACTTTTCACCCATCCACTCACTGCACCTGGAAATGGGTGGTCCAACTGCTAGTCTTTCGGATGAGAGGATAAACTGAGGTCCCGTCTACAACACGCATTGTGCGCACGTGAAATAAAACTTGTGGCAACAAGAGGGCAGTTTTGTCAATTGTGTCATCTGTTCCAACCGGCACACAATGGCCTACTCTTTCCAAAAGCCAACAGCAGTGACACCAGTAGGCAAATCGTGGCGGTCATCTTTTCTCATAACAACAGAATACTTGCATAGTCTCCCTAGCTGACTTCTGGTCCCCCAAAAAGAAGACAATGACCTGACAACACACTTGTTTTTCTCGTGTATCAAATACCGGACAGAAAAACGAAGATCTCCAAACGATTATCAGAGAGTGGGCGAAAGGGTACAAACAAGGGTTTTAGGTGGGCGGTGTGTGTGCGTGTAGATTCCTACTATACCGAGCAGGGACAATGTCCGTTTTGAGGTCGTGGACATAGTCTTGGATAGAAAGTAACCTGAGAAGTTTCATGAAAAGAATCACGGGAACAAGATGAACTAGCATGTCTAGAATGACTGTGGTGGTTGAAGAAGATGGAGACCTTTTGTGATGGGTTGACAGTGTTTTGGAGAGATGGTGGGGTGGTGTGGGTGGGGGTAGGAGGGGGAGGAGTGTCGAATTTCAGTAATGAAGTGTGCCTTGCAGAGATGGGGACTGCAGCTGACAAAGATGATTTTGAAAAAAAAAAAGTAGACATAAGAGAGGGGTTGGCATGAGTATCATAGTGTGTGTGCTTATTTATTCATTTTTTAAATTCTTTTATATCGAGGATAATGGGATAAGAACTCGTGTGCTTTTTTTTTCATCCAGTCCCCGTGTGTATGCAGTTATGTAAATATTCTCATCTGTTCCCACCGGCACCCGATGGCCTGCTCTTACGAGAAGCGGAACAGGATATAACGTGTGCGCAAGATGTTCTGCGTGCGTTCGCACACGGGGCCTCTGTTTACAGATTCATCCGAAGTGTGTGTGTGAGTGTGAGTGTGAGTGTGTGTTGTGTGTGTGTGTGGTGTGTGGTGTGTGTGTGTGTGTGTGCTGCCTGTGTGTGTGTGTTGTGCGCACATGTGTGTGTGCCGTCGTGTGTGTGTGTGCGTGCGTGCGAGCGTACGTGCGTTGGTGTGTGTATGTGATGCGCGCGCCGCGTGTGTGTGTGCCATGTGTGTGAGTGCGTGCGTGGGTGCGTGTGTGTGTGGTGCGTGCGTGCGTGCGTGTGTGTTTTATGCACGAACTGAGCTATGTCAAGCCCCCTCTGAAAATGAATTACACTCTGCATCAAGAACATCGTAACAACAACAATCATCATCATTCTACGTCGTCGTCGGTCGTCGCTCGTCATCATCATCATCATCATCATCATCATCAACATCATCATCATCATCCAAACCATAACTACTGCCTGCATATTCATAATCCAACATCAACAACAATGGCTGCTGCTGCTGCTGCTGCTGCTGCTGCTGCTGCTGCTGCTGCTGCTGCTGCTGCTGCTGCATGATGATGATGATGATGTCACAATTATCATCGTCGCTGTTGTCGTCGTCATCATTGTCGTCGTCATAATCATCATCGTCGTCGTCATCATTATATTAATAATCATCTGATTCATCTTTCTTTTCATCTTTTTACGCTGAATTTAGACCAGAAATAATAAAACCGTTTTAAAAAATAATTAAGATGTCGCACTTTTTAATCTGTTTTGAGACTAGACATGCACAGGATGCAGATCAGAAGATTAGTGATGTTGCTAAGATGATAAACTGGGGTCCTGTGTTCAATGCACATTAGCAGCAACAACAACAAAAAAACATTCATGGCCAAAAAGATATTTTTTAATTCTCTTTTGTTTCGTTTTGCAACAAATTTGTTTTACTGATAGATAAATGCATAATGTACTGCATATGTAGACGAGATAAAAGAAAAGTGGAATGTGGTCAATAGTCTAACAATATCATTTAAAAAATATTTTTTAATTAATGAAAGATAAATATTTTTTTAATGCAACAAAAAAGTTTTAACAATCAACTCATCCCATATTCAGCAGCCCAAAGTCCACATAAATAAATGTGTTATTTCTGATGTCGCCACATAATTCAACATATTTAAAGCTGAGTCAAGTGAAATAGGAATGAAATGGAATGAACAGCAGACAATCAAGCAATGAGGAGTGAAACGGAATGAATAAACAACACCATCAAGCAATAATGATTGCATGTTATTCATTCCATTTCATTCCTATTGATTGATTGCATGTTATTCATTCCATTTCATTCCTATTGCATTGATTGTATAATGATTGCATGTTATTCAGTCCATGTCATTTCCTATTGCTTGATTGTATGTTATTCATTCCATTCATTCATATTGCTTGGATGCATGTTATTCAGTCCATGTCATTCCTATTGCTTGATTGTATGTTACTTATTCCATGTCATTCAGATTGCTTGATTGCATGTTATTCAGTCCATGTCATTCCTATTGCTTGATTGCATGTTATTCATCCACTCCATCATACTGCTTGATTGCATGTTATTCATCCACTCCATTCATACTGCTTGATTGCATGTTATTCATTCCATTCGTTCATATTACTTGATTGCATGTTGCTCACTCCACTTCATTCACATTGCTTGATTTCATATCATTCATTCCATTTCATTCCTACTGCTTGAGTGTATGTTTTGTTGTTGTTGTTGTTGTTTTCCATTTCATTCTTGACATGCAATCAAGCAATAGGAATGAAATGGAATGAACAGCACCCAATCAGCATACTATCTCAGTCCTCCTCTCTTGGCCCAGGCTTTATCATAATAATCATTGAAGACATGAAGGGGGAGTGATCTCCTGCCAAACCTTCTCCCCCTTCCCTCCCATCCCCCCCCCCCCCCCATCCAGCTACGCCTCCTTAACATCCTTCCCTCTCACCTGCCACTCCATCCTCCATCCTCCATCCACCACCCCCACACACCCACCTCCCTCCATATTCTCCAACCCCAATCCACTCCAACTAAAAGACACACACGTGGAAACAAAGCCTTGAAAAACAATCTATTCATGAAGTGGACGCCAGCAGTGGTCAATGTGTGTTGATCATCTTTCTTTTCTATCGTTGACAAAGCTTACACTTTGAATGTCTCCCAGTAGAGACTTCTGGCCCCAAAAAGAAGAGACGATGACCCCATATTCTTCATTATGTTTGGATAAAGAGAGAAGGGAGGGGAAGAAGGAGAGGGGCGAGAGGGGGGGAGCGAGAGAGAGAGAGGAGGAGGGAGGGGAGAGGAGGGGAGAGAGAGAGAGAGAGAGAGAGAAGAGAGAGAGAGAGAGAGAGAGAGAGAGAGAGAGAGAGAGAGAGAGAGAGAGAGAGAGAGAGAGAGAGAGAGAGACAGAGAGAGAGAGACAGAGAGAGAAGAAATGTCAAAACGATGACCAGAAAGTGGTAAAAAGAGATAAAAGCAGAGAATGAGCGTGAAGTGGGGGAGGGGGTGGAGGGGTCGGGAAGGGCTGGTTGGTGGTGCGGGGAGGGAGGGTGGAGGGGTGTGCGTGTGATTTCTTACGAAGGCAAGACAATGTCCCTTGGAGGTGATGGGCAGAGTGTGGGGTGGTGAGAAAAGTCAGCTGGGAAGCTTCAGGAAGAGAGTCACCTGGACGAAGTGGACAGTGAGGTCCGGAACAGTTTGAGCTATGCTACTGTCTGTGGAGACAGACACCTGTTCTGTGTGACGAAACAGAAGAAGGAGAAGTGAGGTCTCTGATGCCTCGCTCCCCTACGAAGCAGCCAATTTTCAAAAAGAAACATTTCCACATCCTACGACAGATCCAAATCTAGATCAAGTCAAATCTGAAGATCCCCCCATCCCCCTCGATATACAATAAATAACACGCACTCGGGCGTATCTCATTCCTCACTCGTCATTTTCCATGTTCATTTTTTTTACGTACATGTTGGGGGTTTCAAAAGTAGTTGAGTGAAAGATGACCCTATAATCCGACCACCCCCACCCACCTCATACCATCCCCTTAACATCCTTCACCCCACCCCCACTCCCCTCCATCATCTGCTATTCCATTCGAGCACAATAACCCCCACCCCCCCACCCCCACTCCTCCCTCTTCCCCCTCCCCCAACTCCCCTTTCCCTAGCCTAACTCGGACGAAAAGAAACACGAGGAAACAAACCCTTGGAAAAAGAAGCATTCTTTATGAAAGTGGACACCCACGGTCAAGTTGTGTTGATCATCTTTTTTCTCTCTCTCCCTTAAAGAATACCCTGGTTCTGTTGAACGTCTGCCTGCTTGCCTGCCAGCAGACTTCTGGTCTGAGGAGGAACGAGAGACGATGACCCCCCTCCCTATACCCTTTCTTGTCTGCCATTATCATCTGCTAGATTTCTTTTTTTTTGTGGGAGAAAAAAAAGGGTCAAAGATGTCCAGGTGATTATCAACATGTGAGAAAGAGTAAAGGAAAAGAGAGAAGGGGCAGGAGGGAGGAGTTGGGGTGGGGGTAGGGGTAGGGCTGGGGTTGGGGGTGGGGTGGGTGGGGGTGGGGCTACGTGTGGTGTCTTACGAAGCAGGGACAATGTCCGTTTCGAGGTCGTGGTCATGTTCTTGGGTGGAGAGTAACCTGAGAAGCCTCCTGAAAGGAATGGCTTGAACAAGATGGACAATGACGTCTGGAACGAATTTTCTGCCTTTTTTTTCTTCCTAGGGAGAGGGGGGAAGTGGGTGGATAGAAGTGTTTTATGGCTTTTTTTTAATAGGTTCTGAGAATGATGGGAGGAGGGGGTAGGGGGTATATTGAATTTGGGGAAAAAAATAGAGAGGAAAATAGAAGGGCAAG
>CM060320.1:19614291-19638328 GCA_030674155.1 Stramonita haemastoma
ATGGTCTTCCGATACTTATGGGTGCCTACTACTACTACTACATACTACTACTACTACTACTACTACTACTACTACTACTACTACTACTACTACTACTACTTCTACCTACACTACTACTACTACTACTACTACTACTACTACTACTAACTACTACAGACACTGCCCATGTACTGAAGAGAACAACAACTGAAGGTGCATCATTGTGAAGAGAAGGTTTTACCTGACCTTTTCTGTAATTTTCATGGCTGCTTATCATCAATTGGGAAACGCTCTTGTTTCTTCTTTTTTTTTTTTTTTTACTTGTTTTATATTCATCTATTTAGTTCCTCTTTTATATCGAAGATAACGGAATAAGCACTCATGTGTTGTTGGTTGGGGTTTTTTTTTTACATCCATTCCTAGAGATCACTATATATCACTATTGTCTTATCAGAATGGCTATTAGATGTGCATGAAATCTAGGTTTTGCTTCTACATTTTCCTTGCTTTCTGCTTCTGTAGCCATATTTGAAAAATGAATCATATCCATATAAAAAAGATGGAATCAGTAACCTGAAACCACATAAAGAAAAAAACAGCAATATGACGACACTTAAGGCTGAGTGTTCCAGTGGGGTCACTGACACCAAGGTGACAACATGATGGCATGTACTTTACCCCCCTACTTTCTCCCACCATTCTTCTCTCCAACAATGGCAAAACTGAGAGGGGAGAGCTTTCACAAACTCACACCGTGAGCATTGTTGTTGATTTTCCCCCTGCTCACAAAGGGGGAGCAAAAGACATAAAATTCTTCCTCTTGATCACAACCATTTGCAGATCTTGTTGCCAATTTGATCTTTTGACTCAGTGGTTTACAAGAAAGACTCAAGAAACAGGGCTGTAAACAGGGCCACAAGTTGGGCGTCTGTACAGAAGGGGGTGTGAGGAGGCAGAAGAGAAAGCAGGGAGGGGGGGGGGGTTTTTCTGAGGGAGCAGTGGACCTTAGCAGAATGGTCTTTGAGTAAAAACGTTTTTTACTCTTTGTCATGTCCACGCAAGCATGCCCACACTGTGTGCGTGATTGCATGAGCACGTGAACAGATACACACACGCGCACACACACTCATTAAACACACAGCACACACCACACACACACACACACACACACACACACACACACACAATAGCATCCAGCAAGAGAAGAGAGAGGAAAGGAGAGAAGAGAGAGAGGAAGGAGAGAAGAAGAACACTGCATTACCTACACATTACCAAAATAAGAACGCCCCACCCACCCCCCCACCACACACACACACACCAACAACAACAACAACAAAAAACCAACAAAAAAACACAAATAAAAACCACCACCACCTGAAAGACACACAAGAGAACAGACAGTGACCAAAAAATTGACGCTACTACTAACTAGGCCTTAAAAGCCTACTAGCAGAGAACAAAAAAAGGGAATCGACCTTCCCCTCTCATTACACGCACTGACGCTCCAGTCTTGCCGGTAACTGTGAAGGCCAGTCTGTCAGGCCACAGGGTCCTTTGGCAGGGACTGGGATGGTCCATTAGGCAGACGCTCATTTCAGGCCTAACTCTTGGTCATAGTGCAAGAGGCACAAAGGTGGGAACTGAGGTAGGGAAGGTGGGGGGGGGAGGCTGGAGAATAGGGGGAGGGGGTTGGGTTGGAGGCGTGTTGGGGCGAGATACTGATGAAATATATGTGTTGGGAGATGATCGTCTGAAAGTCTTACTTCGATTTGTTTGTTTGACAAGGTTTATCACTCTATAAATTTTGTGTTGTTGTTGTTGTTGTTATCATCATCATCATCATCATCATCATCATCATCATCATCATCATCATTATGTATTATATTATTATATATATTATTTTTTTTTTAATTATTATTTTATTATTATGTTTATTTTATTATTATTTTCTTCTTCTCATCATCTCATCTCTTTTATTTTTTTTTTTCATTTATTATTATTATTATTATTATTGTGATGATGTGGTAATTAGTTTACTTCCCATGCCATTGGAACTGCCATCCCAGCATCATGGATCTAAATTTAGATCCACACCTGCAATTGTGCAAGTTCTATATGTTCTATATCATTGGGGGGTGGTCCCTAGCATGCACTTTACCCATAGCCGTAAAATGTAGTATTTATGCAGCCTCATTTTAGAGACCACATTCCCACTGTCTGACCCTGCTGGCTGATCAAATATCTGCACTCTGTTACATTATTATTATTATTATTAGTCATTGTAATAGTATAACTTTCATAATTATTCTCTTAATTATTATCATTATAATTATTGGTATTATTGTCAATATTATTATTATTATTATTATTATTATTATTATTATTATTATTACTATTCAGATTCATGACCTCAGCTTCTTTGGGGGCCAGCTTATTGAGGGCAGCGCCCATCTCCTCTCCCTCATGCTTTACCTTCCCTAACCCTAAAGAGGGCAGGTACCCATTTACAGCTGGGTGAACTGGGGGACTGTACTGAAGCCAAGGTGCACAAGGGATCATCCATCCAACTGGTAACCACACTCGACTCTGCTTAACATTGACTGGGGGAAAGCAAGTACTCTGACCATTGAGCTGTGTAGCAACTTCTTTTTCATCAGTACCTCGCTAAGTAGAAGTGTGGAACAGGGTGTCCTCTCCAGAGATGATAAAAAAAAGAAAGGTATGGGTGTGGGGGAGGGGGGGGGAAGTAGAGATAAAGGAGGAAGGGATGGGTGGGGTGGGTAGGGTGGGGTGGGTGAATGGAGGGCTGGGATGTCTCACTCTTTTTTGTGTGTTGGTCCCAGTTGTATTGAGGGGACTGGACATAGTGGTGTCATGAGATTGGTAGGAATAGAAGGGGGATTGATGGAGAGAAAACTGACCTGCTATTATTTCTTTCTCTGTCTGTCTGTCTGTCTGTCTGTCTGTCTGTCTGTCTGTCTGTCTGTCTGTCTCTCTCTCTCTTCTTCTCTCTCTCTCTCTCTCTCTCTCTCTCTCCTCTCTCTCTCTCTCTCTCTCTCAATTACTGTGAGCGCTAAGTGTGTTTAAAGCATTGCTTCATGAATCTCTGTTGCAATATTTATCTGTCAGGCAGTGAGAGAATGAAGTTAGTAAATCATTGGAAGCATGAATTGTTAGGAAAAATATACGGAACAGCAGTAATAGCCATAGAACTGGCTAATATTATTGTTAGTGATGATTTTGTGAAAGGGGGGGGGGAGGGGAGCGGAGAGAGAGAAGAGAGTGGTGCTGTGTTGTTGTTGTGTGTGTGTGTGTGTGGGTGTGGGGTGTGTGTGTGGTGTGTGTGTGTGTGTGTGTGTGGTGTGTGTGTGTGTGTGTGTGTGTGTGTGTGGTGTGTGTGTGTGTTGTGTGTGTGTGGACCTGTGTGGCAATTAGAATGTGCAGTAGTATATGTAAGTGCGAAGTGAGAGGAAATTTGAAAATGTTATTATGTTACACGAATTCATCTGACTTGTTATTCCCTTGTCTACAGGGCTGTAATGCTGTATGGACAATAAAACTGTGTCAGTGTCAGTGTCAGTGTCAGTGTCAGTGTCAGTGTCAGTGTCAGTGTCTCTCTCTCTCTCTCTCTCTCTCTCTTCTCTCTCTCTCTTCTCTCTCTCTCTCTCTCTCCTCTCTCCTCTTCTCTCTCTCTCTCTCTCTCTAGGTGTGGGGATGTAAAACTTTCTTAGGTATGTTTAGCAAGATTAGTAGATATGTTTATTCAAGAATGAATGGGACTATAAGAGCATAAAGATAGGTATGACCATTACAGATCATTTAAAAGTATTTTTGTAAAAGAGCAGTATATAAACTCTATTGATGTCTACTGCTTTCGAGTAGCAATCACACAAGCAAGATTTAATGTTCTACCCCTTAATAATAATGTATATAGATATAGTGAGAATGATCGAGAAAAAATGTGTCCTTTTTGTAAAACGAAAGTTGAAAATGAAGCCCACTTTCTTTGGGAATGTTGCATATACACTGGCTTAAGAGAAAAGTTCTTAAGTGGGTGTATCAACGTACCATTGCCCGATTTGTTCAAAGCAACAAATGATGAGTACAGGCACAATTTGTCAAGATATATTTTTCACTCTATTAATAAAAGGAAGACAATGCTAATTCAAGATGTATATTGAAAAACTGTTATGATTTGACACGTAATTGATGTGCATGATTTCCACAATTTTCCCTAGACATCATATTTTTGTGATTAGAATAACGTGTGTTTTGCTTCTTTGATCAGTTATGAATCAAACCTTTTGTGCATTTGGTTTGCCAGTTATATGAATGAACCCAAGCCCATGAAATGTATTGTGGTCCATGGCCAATGTACATTAAATCATTTCAGTGTTCAGTGTTCAGTGTTCAGTGTTCTCTCTCTCTCTCTCTCTCTCTCTCTCTCTCTCTCTCTCTCTCTCTCTCTCTCTCTCTCTCTCTCTCTCTCTCTCTCTCTCTTTTCTCTCTCTCTCTCTCTCCTCTCTCTCTCAATTGATGTAACCCCTGATTAAGGCAGGGACCAGATGTAAAAAAGCATATGAGTGCTTATTCATTATCCTCAAACTAAAACATTTGATTTGATTGATTTGATTTGATTTGATTCTCTCTCTCTCTCTTCTCTCTCTCTCTCTCTCTCTCTCTCTCTCTCTCTCTCTTCTCTCTCTCTCTCTCTCTCTCTCTCTCTCTCTCTCTTCTCTCTCTCTCTCTGCAGGCTTCTTCTCAACAATTTTCAAATTTAATGTGACTATGGGCTGTACGTACATATGTTGAGTTAACAACACAGGAAAGCAGGGGCTAGATGGGAATTTGTAGCTGTTTCTTCACTTCATCCATACAGCTATTTCTTTTTTCTTTTTTTTTTTAAATGTCTACCACTAGAAATATGGTGTAACCTTGAAACATAATTATGCCCTATTTTCTCAGATATAATTGTCTCTGTAGCAAAATTGATACCTTCAAAATACCTGAAGCAAAAGACATTGTAAATGAAGACCAAAATTATGTATTGTGTTTTTTCAATGAAAAAGAATGTTGCTTTCATGTAAGGGTTGTTTTGGGGGTTTGTGCAAAACATTTTACAAAACTAAAAAGAAAGGAGGTAAAGTAAAAGTAATAGACTTAAGATATAGAGGAGAGAAAAAGCAAAACTGGCATGTATGTTGGTATGTATGGAAATGAACAGAATGGGGATTCTGACAATTATAATAAACAAATTAATTAAATAAATCAATAATTACTTGACCAATCAATAAATTACTTGAATCAATCATTAGAATGAATGATATGCATAACAGAACAGTTAACATACATGGATAAAGCACATACCCACAAACACACAAAAAAGGTAAAAATAAAAAAAAACTGAAAAAAATAGCATGGCTAGAATGCAAAAAAATACAACAACAAAAAACGAAAACGGTTTCCATTTTGACCACACACAATAAGTGCTCAAGGTCCCAGCAGTCACAACAATCACCCTCTCTTTTTGCCTTTTCCCAAACCCCCTCTCTGGCGATTTAACGGGTCAAAGGTCCCAACAGTGTCCAGTAACCAGACCCCTCTCTGCCTCTGTGAGGGGCCTCTCCTCTCTGGCTGTGAGGCCAGGCTGGTCCTGTTGATGCTCAGCTTGGTCCACTATTGTCCACCGCTTGTCCTGTCTGCTCAGGTTACACACTGGGGGACAGGCGGCCCTTAATTGAGGGGCCAGTGGACAAGTGGACAGTTAGCGGGATGGACAGGCAGGCAGGCAGAGAGGGCCACAGGGAGAGAGGGCTTGACCACAAGGCTTCAGGACCACAAGGGGACACAATAGTGGAAGGGGAGGGGGAGACAAGCCAGTGAGTTGAGGATGGGTGGATGGATGGAAGAGGGGTAACAAGTGAGGATATTTGGGTGTTTTATGACATTTTGATTTCTTTCAAAAATCACATTACTGTAACAACAAGCCAGTGAGTTGAGGAAGGGTGGTGATGGATGGTGGGAGGTAACAAATAAGGACATTTTGGTGTTTTATGACATTTTGATTTCATTAAAAAAAATTAATCACTGTAATAACCACAAACACTACACAACTGTCAGTTTCCCCCCACTTTCAGCTGCTATCTATTCCACCTCAAATCCAGCCAAGCTGTGGCCAGCTGGTGCTAATTATAGCAGGAACTGACCCATGGTTTTTTGTTAATAAATTTAATGAAAACTACAAAAATGAGTTAGTGATGATGACCAACTAGGAAGTATAAAATTTAAAGAAAATAGTCTGATAGTTTTGCTGATGTTGCCTATTAATGTATTTTGATTGAATTTGGATGTGTGTGTGTGTGTGTGTTGTGTGTTGTGTGTGTGTGTGTGTGTGTGTGTGTGTGTGTGAGTGTTGTGTGTGTGTGTGAAGGGGGGTAGCTCTCAGTTGATATAAGAATAGTATACGTAATTATTGTTTAGTTCTTGCACCTTTAAAAAAAAAAATCCAAAAATAATACCAAAGTTATTCCCATTTATCTTGTAACACAAGCCTACCAGGTTATATGACCAATGTCATTCTAAAGCAGGTAGACCTCATTAGTTTTAGAGGTCCTGGACAGAAACTAGCCGACAAAGCAATAAACAAATGAATACTACTTTACTATGTAAACTTTACACTTGTGATGCGATTCCTAATCAACCAGCATGCCCACAAATGTTGATGGCACAGTCAACAATGTTTCACAAAAAGAGACACAGGGACACACACTGAGAGCCAGACAGATACACAGAAAAGTCCTCTCTTATTTGGCCAACACACGACAGACAAGAGAAGGATCAATGGCAAATGCCAAGCCTTTGTTCTAGGGACCACTTCTCCACTGCTGCCAATGCTGTGGTCAGTCCAGCAGGGGAGGAGGATAGTTGATCTCTCTTCTCCTCTCTCTCTCTCTCCTCTCCTCTCTCTCTCTCTCTCTCTCTCTCTCTCTCTCTCTCTCTCTCTCTCTCTCTCTCTCTCTCTCTCTCTCTCTCTCTCTCTGATTAGGGCGGGGACTGGATGTAAAAAAGCACATGAGTGCTCATTCATTATCCTTGAAATAAAAGAATTTGATTTGATTTGAGTGATTTGAGTTTGATTTGATTTGATTTGATTTGATCTCTCTCTCTCTCTCTTCTCCTCTCTCTCTCTCTCTCTCTCTCCTCTCTCTCTCTCTCTCTCTCTCTCTCTCTCTCTCTCTCTCTCTCTCTCTCTCTCTCTCTCTCTCTCTCTCCTCCCTTATTGCAGGCCTGTCAGGACACTACTGCCCTTGCCTGGTCACGAACCCAAAAATGGTCCCGGTATTGTTGTTGGGTAGCTATTGCAGGGGTGTGTGTGAGGGTAGGAGGAGGTAAGGGGTAAGGGGGGGGGATAAGTAGAGAGGGAGAAATGGGGGGTGGGGGTGGAGAAGAAGGATAGTGGAGAGAAAAGAATGAAGAAAAGTACAGGTTTGGTTGTGGTCAAGAGTGACTGTGGGGATTTTGTTGTCCTTGTTCCTCTGTGAGTGTTGTGTGTGTGTGCGTGCGTGCGTGCGTGCGTGCGTGTGTGTGGTGCGTGCGTGCGTGCGTGCGTGCGGTGTGTGTGTGTGTGTGTGTGTGTGTGTGCCTCTTTTACGCCTGTTGTTGCTTTTCTCTGTTTTCAAGTTCTGTTCCATGTGCGGTTTAAACCTTGATTTATTCTTCCCCTATGCTCAAACAGGAACAACTGTTGTCTGGCATATGTGCGAAAATGCATTGTGCTGCCGTGCAGCGCCTGACAAGTCAGGCCTAGCACATCCAACTTTGCAAGGAAAAGAATGTTACGTTTTAAGTTTTTCGGGGAAAAAATGCAAAGAAAAGACCAAGAGTGCAGAAAATAGACAAGAAGGAAGAGATGGGAAGGAAAGAAACAAGTCAAAAATAAAGAGAGGGATAGAAAAGAGGGAATTCCTAGCGGATAATTTTTTTATGGTTGCGTAGATCAGTGGTCTAGAGGTAGTGCAGGCCTGTCTAGAAAGCTAAAAGCCCGGGTCAGAGTGTGCGGTGGTTCGAATTCAGATTGGGCCCAAAACTTTTCCCCCATCCATTAGATCATGAATGGTGGTCTGGTAGCTAGTCTTTCGGATGAGATGATAAATCGAGGTCCTGTGTGTTACACATCGTTATTTAGCGCACGTAAAAGAACCCACGGCAACAAGAGTGTTGCCCTTGGCAAAAATCTGTAGAAAAAGCCACTCTGATAGGGAAACAAATACAATTGCAGACAGGAAAAAGAAAAAAAAAATGATAGGCGCTGCACTTGTGGCGACACGCTCTCCCTGGGGAGAGCAGCCCGAATTTCACGCAGAAAAATCTGCTGTGACATAAATGGGTATAAAATAAATAAATGAAATAAATAAAGGTGGGGATGCTGTTTTATTGACAGGCTGGCTGTGGTATCCCCATGAAGAACCTTACACACTAATATATATCTCTGTTTCTCAATCTATGTCTGTCCTCAATCTGTCTTGCTCTCTGATCTTCTTTCTTCACTCTTTGCCTTCTGTGTCTGTCTGTCTGTCTGTCTGTCTGTCTGTTGTCTGTCTGTCTAGTCTTCTGTCTGTCTCTCTCTCTTCTCTCTCTCACATCTCTTCTGTCTCTCATCTCTTCCTTCTCCTCCCCCTCTACTCTCTCTCTCTCTCTCTCTCCTCTCCCTCCTCTCTCTCTCTCTCTCTCCTCCTCTCCTCTCCTCTTCTCTCTCTCTCTCTCTTCTCTCTCCTCTCTCTCTCTCTCTCTCTCTCCTCCTCTCTCTCTCTCTTTTCTCTCTCCCCCCCCCCCCCCCTCTCTCTCTCTTCTTCCCTCCCCCCCCCCTCTCTCTCTCTCTCTCTCTCTCTCTCTCTCTCTCTCTCTCTCTCTCTCTCTCCCTCCTCCTCTCTCTCTCTCCCTCTCCCTCTCTCTCTCTCTCTCATGTCTGCCACCCCCCCCCACCCTCTTTCTCCCACACTAATCCACCCCTCTCAGCCGTTTACCTGAAGCAGAACCGTCATGTCCACGCTCTGCCCACCCTCATCAAATAATCATTGTCCAAATATGGCTTTTTGACCCCTGGACAGCTGAATCCGCCATAAAATCTCGTGTGAGTGCTGCTGCCCATCTCTGAAAAAAAAAAAAATAAATAAAATAATGATAAAAAATATGGTTGAGCTCTGTCTGTGTGTGTGTGAGTGTTTAGTGTTAGTGTTAGTGTTAGTGTTAGTGTTAGTGTGTGTGTTAGTGTGTGTGTGTGTGTGTGTGTGTGTGTGATCATTGTCAATTGCTTTTGACCTGGACAGCTGAATCGCCATAAATCTCGTGTGAGTGCTGCTGCCATCTCTGAAAAAGAAGAGAAAAAAATATGATAAAAATATGGTTGAGCTCTGTCTGTGTGTGTGTGGATGTTAGTGTTAGTGTTAGTGTTAGTGTTAGTGTGTGTGTGTGTGTGTGTGTGGTGTGTGTGTGTGTGTGTGTTGTGTGGTGTGTGTGTGTGTGTGTGTGTGTGTGTGTGTGTGTGTGTGTGTTTCTCATCCGAAACACTACCACCCAGACCACCACTTATTGTCTAGTAAATGGGGGGGAAAGTCTCTGGCCCAACGGAGATCGAATCACCACACACCTTGAAACTGGACTTTTCGCTTTCTAGGCAGGTGCGTTACCTCTCGACCATTATCTATTTATTTACCTATTTATTTCTGTATTTATTCTTTTATATCGAGGATAATGGAATAACACTCATGTGCTTTTTTTCACACCCAATCCCCGTGTGTATGCAGTTTTGTAAATCGTGTCATCTGTTCCCACCAGCACACTATAGCCAACTCTTACGAAAAGAGGAAGAAGGATCTAACATGTGCGCAAGATGTTCCGTGTGCGTTCGCACACGGGGCCGGGGCCTCGGTTTATAGTCTCATCCGAAGGACCTGTGGGAAAAGTGGAGTCAGCACTGATGTTAACTCCAGAGGAAAAAAAATCCCCTCGACCGGGAATCGAACCCAGGTCGTCAAATTGCGAGAGTCAGCACTGATGTTAACTGCAGGTGACCACCGCTCCGGCAGACAGACAGGCGCCGACAGACCCATTTCCACGTACAGCCTATGCAAATAGACGTATGCGTACTGTGGTCAAACAGAGCCATTGGCAAAACTGGACAAAGCAATACGAGCCGGACACATGGGACTGGATGGATGGTCATAGGTGGTCCCATAAAACTTAGACACAAGGTCGCCCAATACATACGGCACCATTTTGTAGTTTCATGCACAACACGCGCACGCACGCACGCACACACGGACACGCGCATATACACTCGCATCCACGCACGCACGCATGCACACACACGTAGGCACGCATGCACGCACACACACACGCACAAACCCATGCATGCATGTACGCACGCACATACACACGCGCGCACGCACACACACACACACCACGACACACACACACACACTCTTTCTCTGTCTGTCTGTCTGTCTGTCTGTCTGTCTGTCTGTCTGTCTGTCTGTCTGTCTCTCTCTCTCTCTCTCTTCTCTCTCTCTCTCTCTCTCTCTCTCTCTCTCTCTCTCTCTCTCTCTCTCTCTCTCTCTCTCTCTCTCTCTCTCTTACCTTAGGCCTATAACTGTCCACGCACATCAATTGTGCGCTCATCCATAGCAGCAGTAATATTTTGGGAAGGAGGATATAGGGGAGAAGGGAGGTGAGAGGGAAGATGATGTGGAGGGAGGGAGAAAAGATAGAGAGGGAGAAGGGAGTGCGTGAGGGAGGGGATGTGTAAGAGGGGGGGGGGGGGAGGGGGGAGAGGGACAGGACAATGGCCATGGACTGTGGCGAATCACCGCGTGACCGTTCATTCGTACAACAGACTTGGATGGCTAGGATTTGAAAAAGAAAAAAAAAAGCTGTCACGAATTGAGATGACAAAAAAACAAAATAAAGAAGGGGAAAAAAACAGAAAGATAAAATAATAGGAAAGGAAAAGACACACACAAAAATACAGGCTAAGAGGAAACATGATTAGTTTATTTTCAATATCAATTTCTTTGCCATATTTTATTTTGTTTTTGTGCTTTTGTGTGTGTGTTTTTGTGTTGTTGTTTTGTGGGGTGGGGCTTTTTTGTTTTTGTTTGTTCTTTTTTTGTTAGGGGGGGGGGTTATTGTTGTTTGTGTATGTTTTTTTCTTTTTAAAATGGTGTGATGGGAGCCAGAAATCAAAGGTGACCCTCTGTGTGTGTGTGTTTGTGTGTGTGTGTGTTGTGTGTGTTGTGGTGTGTGTGTTGTGCGTAGTGTGTGTGTGTGTTGTGTGTGGTGTGTGTGTGTGTGTGTGTGTGTGTGTGGTGTGTTGTTGTGGTGTGTGGTGTTGTGGTGTATGCAGAAATTATATCATATTTTCATTAGCATGGGCAATAGCCATTCAAAATATATTAATCACCAAAGAAGAATCGCTCTGATCTACAACAACCTACTGCTACTATTCAACTGCTTGCTGCTACTACTACTACTACTACTACTACTACTACTACTACTACTACTACTACTACTACTACTACTACTACTACTAACTACTACTACTACTACTACTACCTCTGTTTGTTTTTCCTCTTACCGCTGTTTGTTGCAAATACAACACACCCACCACAAAAAAACCAAGAAAAACAAACCACAGAGAAAAAAAAACCAGTATCAAAAAATAAGTGTGACGAAAAAAAGAAAGAAAAAGGCAGAGTAGAAGGGAAAAAAAAACAAACAAGGGGCGAGAGGAGTAGGCTAGGTAACGGAGAAAATCTCTGACCTTCCCCTCATGTGTTCTTCTAGTCAGTACTTACCCTGCTATGGTCCCTAGCAAATGGCAGCGACCTTTCAAAAACTGCTGCAGAAAGCGACAGAAAGTGACACTGATGAGCTACAAGTACTATCAAGCTTCTACCTTGCAAATCCGACACTGGTGCTGAAGAAAATGGTCAAAAGTACCACAGCATGGTAGCAAATGGTCACAGTTGTGTAAAACGGCTTATAGGTAGGCTAGGTACCTGCGCTACCCTTCCTTACCTGCCTGCATGTGTGGTGTGTGACTAACCTTCAGTCATGGAGTGATGGGTGTATCAAAGTAGGGTTTGGTTTGAGTGTAGGGGTCTTTTTTTGTTTTTTGCGCACAGCGAGAGGAGAGAGAGAGAGAGAGAGAGAGAGAGAGAGAGAGAGAGAGAGAGAGAGAGAGAGAGAGAGAGAGAGAGAGAGAGAGAGAGAGAGAGAGAGAGAGAGAGAGAGAGAGAGAGAGAGAGAGGAGAGTGTTTTGTTTTTTGTCTTTTTTATATATGAAACTTATTTGTGGCTACCAATCCCCTTTTTGTGCGTTGTTTCAAAACAAAAGTTTTTGAGGTTTTTTTTTTTTAAATGTGGGTAATTGATATGTTTATAATGAAAACAACATCTAACCAGAACTATTCAACTTTTTTTTAAGAAAGCTATTTTTGATCGGTTGATAGTATGTTGTCCATCGATCCGTTGCAGCGTCTCCAGTTAAAGATGGTACTTTGGGGGAGGGCCAAGATGTCTACAGCTTAAGTCAGCGGCAGACGAGAAGAGTTGGAAAACTTTGAGAAATGTCAATATTATTTGCTGTGTGAAACGGCCATAACGGATGCTGAAGTTTTCCTGAATGTTTAGGAAAGTGGCGGTAGCCACAACTTTGCGTTTTGGGAAACGAGCATCCGTAGTATATAATACATTCAGTGTCAAACTTCAAGTGATAGGTCTAGTCACAATAATCATGGCTCTACTAATGAATCTTTCTTGGTTTTAATCGTGTGTTTTGTGTGTGTTTATGAATTCTTTTTCTCTGTGTGTGTGTGTGTGTGTGTGTGTGTGTTGTTGTGTGTGTGTGTGTGTGTGTGTGTGTGTGTGTTGTGTGTGTTGTGTGTGTGTGTGTGTGTGTGTGTTTTGTGTGTGTGGTGTGTGTCCTGTGTGTGTTCTATATCGAAGATAAAAGATAAGCAATTCTGTACCTTTTTACATGAGTGTGTGCGTGTGCGTGTGTGCGTGCCTGCGTGCACACGTGCCTGCGTTTGCGTGCGTGCCTGCGTGGTGTGTGTGTGCGTGCCTGCGTGTGTGTGTATGTGTGTGTGTGCATGTGTGTGTGTGTTCTGCATGTGTATATGTATCATTCTTCGTTGTTTTTTTATTTCTGCAGGAAATTCTAGATGGTTTAGGTCTTTTGATATTCCTAACCATCTCAGACTTGTCAGAATGTTAAATCCCAGTTGAAAAAGCATTTATGTGGCCAAGTGTTTCCCCTTTGTCTTGTTAAACAACTTCACCATTGTTTTCTTGTTGCTACAGTTAGTTAGCTGTGGGAATGACGGTGAGGGGGAGGGAGAGGTGGAGAAGGGAGGAAGAGGCAGGGAAAATTCTCTGTGTCAGGCCACGTGTGGTGGAATTGGTATGGTTATGCATATATTATGCTGTGTGTGTACTGTGGTGTGCGAGCGTGTGTGGTGCGTGCGTACGTGTGTGTGTGCGTGCATGTGTGTGTATGTGTGTGTGTGCATGGTGTGTGTGTGTGTGTAGTTGTGTGCGTACTGTGTGTGCGTGTGTCTGTTGTGTGTGTGTAGTTTGTGTGTGTGTGTGTGTGTGTGTGTGTGTGGTGTGTGCGTGGTGCGTGTGTAGTTTGTGTGTGTGTGTGTGTGTAGTATGTGTGTGTGTGTATTTGTGTGTGTCTTCAATTTTATGTCTGTTCCTTAATGGAAATTAGATGAGTGTATGTATGTAGTTTTGTGTGTGTGTTTGTGTATGTATGTGTGTGTGTAGTGTTTGTGCAGTTGTGTGTGTGTAATTGTGTGTGTGTGTGTAGTTGTGATGTTGTGTGCATGTGTGAGTGTGAATAGAATGAGAAGCAGGGCCTGATGTAGGAGAGACAGATTAGGAGAAACAAATGAAAAGGAGAGGGGGGGGGGCAATAGTGGTTACCTGGAAGGTGTGGGGGGGGGGGCGAATGGGGGCAATGAGAGGGACTAGTGGGAGGGGGGGGAGGGGGGCAAATGGGGTGTGTAGAGGACCAAGGATGATCAGACTTGCAAAGATTAGTCTGATGACTGACAGACTGTGTGTCGCCACACAACTAAGTCTCTGGGCGGAGCACCGGAGTTCATTTGATAAGAGTTCATTTTTGGTGAAATAGGTGACCATGACACTGATGATTGATGATGATGATGATGATGATGATAGATGATGATGATGATGATGAGTGATGAGATGATGGTGATGGTGAATGGTGATGGTGATGATATGAAATCATGATGATTATGATGATGATGATGATGATAGTGACAATCATGATGATTATGATATATTTGATAAAAAATAACTATTATGAATAGGATGACGAGTGACGTAGTGGTAGTAGGGGCCGGTGACGATGATGATGACGATGATGATTGATAATGGTAACCGCTTTGATTTGTTGTTTTTGAAAGAACTAAATGTTTTAAACTCCTAAACCTTTCTATCTATAACGAGTTGAAGTAACCTGTTTCTACAGACATTTTTTTTACAATCTGAATTGTTGAAATTCACACAGGGAGACCTTCATAAGTGTATCCAGCAATTTGTTATTCTAAAAAGACATGACTTGGGGCACTTTTGGACCCGTAATGCACTGCGTCTGTGTTTGTGCTCAGGAGACAAGGAGGTGAGGACGGTTTGTTGCTGTGACAGGGAAAGCACCAAGATTCTGCCAAGCCACGCTAGAAGACAACCTTTATTTAGTCAGCTGATGAACGAAAATCATGAACTACTGTCAGTGCCAGTGTCATTCTGATCATCACCACCGTCATACCTTTTACCTCAACACCCTCGTTTTGGTTGTCCTTTATGTCGACATCGTCGTCATTGTCCTTACAAAGATATCTTTTTTTTTATCAAAGATTAACAATTAAACATCTAGGAAAACCACAATGTATGAAAAATCTTTGCAAGGTAGCATTTGGGCAATTCTTGAGAAAGCCCATCCATGCCTTTGGCCTGACCTGTCTCGATTTCACCATACCTGGATGAACAGTCTGCAGACGTCCTGGCAGTGTTGCCGATTTCACTCACCCTCTGTAGTAAGAACAAGACACTGTTCATATTTTATTTAGAAGTGTCTATTGCAGCACTATGAATAGGCAAATATTCTTGTGGCCTACCACAACCAGTAAAAGACGAAAATAGAAATAGAAAATACGTTTGAAATAAATGTTGTAATATATATATATAATATAATATATATATATATATATATATATATAATATATATATATAATAATAATAATATATATATATATAATATATATATATATATATATATATATAATATATAATGGAAGAAAATACACAGCTAATGAATCTTTGTGCCTTATGTTCAAGGATCCTTTTTATTTTAAAAAAAAAAAAAAGAATACAAGGGAGATCATAAAGTCTGTACCTAGCTAACAGCCTGCCTTAGCTGGGTAACGATGATAACCCAAACATTGCCGGACACTGTCAGTGCTGGCACAGGTAGCACAATGCTGCTCATCCCAGATTCTGCTCATTCGAATGATGGTGGTGGGATAAATAGCCCAGTGGTTACAGCATTGCACTCGTGGTTTGGTGGCCTGGGTCCAGCCCGTGTTTGAGCAACCACCGTTGAAAGAGATTTTGTTTGGAGTCTACTATTTCATTTATTTATTGATTGATTGATTGATTGATGATTGATTGATTGATTGATGATTATTTATCTAATTATTCTTTCTTTCTTTTATATTGAGGATGATGGAATAAGCACTCGTGTGCTTTTTTTTACATCCAGTCCCTGTGTGTATGCAGCTTTGGAAATCTTGTTAGTTAACATCACTACTGACTCTACTTCCCAAAAAAGTCTTTTAGATGAGGCTGTGCACTGTGATTCTGTGTGCACACACATGTAGAACACCTCGCACACAATATGTAAACCTGATCTGCCTTTTGGAAGAGTCGATCATTCGTACCGGTAAGTACGGATGACAAAAGATTTATTAATAAAGGCATGCACAATGGTGTCCTGTATGGTCATCATCCCCGACATCGAATACGGCTGCCTTAATGGTGGGTAAATAAAAGAAAAAAGGTTACATTCACAAAAATCTCATCCTTTGTTAACATTAGGGCTCTAGCAGATGTAAGAAATACACACACACAAATGTTTGTGAAAAGCAAGCCTGTATAAAGCGGGAGAATATCTACTTGTTTTTAATCTTTTTTCATTGAACATGAAAATCAGCCAGAGCCTATCAGAATGATCTGTCTACAACAATAATAATTAACAACAACGATGATGACGACAAAAACAACAACAACCACAAACAAAGAGAGAAACACATAAACATTAATTACTGCTATGCTATGTTTGCTTTACCCCTTTGAAGCAGAAATAGGGATTTCAAGCCCCCCCCCCCCCCCCCCCCCCCCCCCCCCCCATCTCTCAGACACAAGCGAACTGGGGGAGTGAGGTGTAACCTATATGGCGGAATCAGTTACAAAGGACATGTGGGTTTACTTGTTTTTGCTGTGCGACGTTTATAGCTGCTGCAACAGCAGCTGTTGATGACAATGCTGATAACGGACAATGAAAGCTGGGAGTTGTTAGTTGTGGATGCCATGAGTAGGACGATTCTTTTTTTTCTTTCTTTTTTTTTGGCTATATAGGACACGTGTATCTGCATAAATAAAGATCCACACACTGAAAGTGCATGATTATATTATGTGCATACGGTGACCTGTATAAATCTGTATATGTGAGAGGAGAGAGAGAGAGAGAGAGAGAGAGAGAGAGAGAGAGAGAGAGAGAGAGAGAGAGAGAGAGAGAGAGAGAGAGAGAGAGAGAGAGAGAGAGAGAGAGAGAGAGAGAGAGAGAGATGGAGGAGTGAGAGGGAGTGTGTGTGTGTGTGTGTGCGGTGCGGCGTGCGTGCGTGCGTGCGTGCGTGCGCGCCCGTGTGTTTGTGTGTGTGTTGCGCGCGCGCGCACGCCGTGCAGAGACCAAAAGAAAACGATAAACAATGAACAATGTTTATTCTTCAGGCCTCCAGCCCCCCCTAAAATGAGTCAAACAAACAATAGCAAAGCAAAGGAAAGCAAAGCAAACTAAAGCAAAAAAACAAAAATTGCTGTATAACGTAATATTATATGTGACGACTGCCAAGACGAAAAGAGAACAAGGTGATGATGATGACAAGAGAGGGAGGGAGGGACAGAGAAAGAGCGCTTAGGCAAAGCACTGGCTGGAGGGGGAGGGGGGGGGGGATGGGGGGGGTAGAAGCAGTGGTGGCTGTGGAGTGGAGTGGAGTGAAAGGACGTCTGGTCAGCACCTGCTGGCGATGCTGCAATGCTTTGTTTTCCTTTTTGGAACCTTCTCACGCCTTCACTAGGCCTAGCACTCTGCTATGCTGCCATACCACCCCTCCTGTCTGTCTGTCGGTCGGTCGGTCTGCCTGTTTTTCTGTCTGTTTTTCTATCTGTCTATCTGTCTGCCTGCTGTGTCTGTCTGTATGTCTGTCTACCTGTCTGCATCTGTCTGTCTGACTGTCTGCCTGCCTGTCTGTCTGTCTGTCTGTCTGCCTGTCTGTATGTATGTCTATCTGTCTGTCTGTCTGCTTGTCTTCCTGCATCTGTTTGTTCTGCCCCTGCTGCCGTGGCAACTGTTAGGCCTTGCTGATTTGTTAGGGCAAAAACCAGAATGCTGCCAGCCTTCTTCTACTGGGGTGTACACTTTCCTCTCTGTCTTCAGTTTGATCTCTGCTGCTCTGTTCAGTGTGCTCTGTTCAGTTTTGATTGTTTGATCGATCGAATCGATTGATTGATGGATTGATTGAATGTTTGATTGGTTGGTTGGATGTTTGGTTGAATTGTGTTTAATTATTTACTTATCTCTTTTTTCTCTCTCTCTTTCTTTTTTTTAACTTCTTTGTTGTTCGTTTGTTAATATTCATGTCTTACTTATTTGATTGTTTAAATCTCAGTTTATTTCAGTTGAAATAAGTTTTCTAATCATATTTACAACAACAACAAAACCAACAAACAATTAGACCTAGACTAGTACGAAAGCAAACATTCGACAACTCCAGTTCCAAAAACGATACCAATCAGTTCTGTGGGGAAAAGTTATCTTCTTGAGATAGTTTAAAAAAAAAAAACAAAAAAAAAAAAAAAAAACGATTTACCTGAAGCTGAAACGCAATCTGTATCTCCCCATAACATTTCTAAGTTGGATCAAACAGAAACACACACACACACACACACCACACACACACACACACACACACAACCACACACACACACACACACACACACACACACACACACACACACACACACACACACACACACACACACACACACACCCCACAAACATTCAATGGTTGAACGCTCTTTATGCCTCACAGAGACTTTCTCTGAAGCAGTTCTGAAATTTGATCTGTCCAAGTCAGATCAGTGAAAAGCTAAGATGTTATCACCTGCTGTCAAGCTTGACTAGCTCTGAAGCCCCCACTACAGACTACTAGGTGATATTCTAATGAAGGCTGCTCCAGTTTGAAGGATAAAGGGGTGTAGTGGGAACTTGACGAGTGTGGTTTTTGGTTTTGATCTGAGCTGATCGTGTGGCATCTTTGCCATTCACAGTTTCAAAGTTTTACGAGTCTTTGATCATCCCAGCTTTATCTAATGATATTGTTTTTACACACAAAGGCTCATTTTGTGCGGTCTATGAAACCTACTTATTTGCAATAGTACAACCTCTTTTCTGGTTCGAGTTATTATTCTGTTTTCATAGGGCAGTTTGCAATAACGTTCATTCGTTCATTCGTTCATCTTCTCTCTCTCTCTCTCTCTCTCTCTCTCTCTCTCTCCTCTCTCTCTCTCTCTCTCTCTCTCTCTCTCTCCTCTCTCTCTCTCTACACTCTCTCTCTACTCTCTCTCCCTGACAACACACACACACACACAAACACATACACACACACAAACACACACATACACAAACACACACAACACACACCACACACACACACACACACACACACACAAACACACACACACACACAAACACACCACTCACCCACCCACTACCCACACAATCACATATCTCTACACCAACAAAACCTCAACCTCCCTCCCTCTAACTCCCCCCACATCACTTCTCCTCAAACCTCACCCCGCCCTCAACTCCCCCCCCCCCCACCCCCAACTCCCCCCACCCCCACCCACACTCCCCCCTCCCTCCACCTCCACCCCACCCCCCCCCCCCAAACCACTCCACCCCACCCCACCCCCCCCTCCACCTCCCATGACCTGTGAGTTGAGGTCATTCACACGCAGGGGCAGGCAGGCAGGCAGGCAGGCGGGCAGGCAGCAGGCAGGCAAGCAGGCCGGGCATGATTTATGAGGGACATTGTATACACTGTCACCCCTTCATGCTGGGGGCAACCTTGGTGTGGCGCAGCGGCGGTTTCTGTGTCCACCTACTGGTAGCACACATGTAATAATGTAGGCCTCCTCCTCATCACTAATCACTCATCCCTCATCATCCCACAACCGCCGCTGCTGCTGCTTGCTGCTTGCTTGCTGCTGCATGCTGCTGCTGTTGCTTGATGATGATGTGCTTGATGCTGCTGCTTGTTGTTTGGCTCTTGTTGCTGCTGTTGGTTGGTTGGATGTTGATGCTGCTGCTTGTTGCTGGTCCTACGTTGGTTTTTGGTTCGATTGTTGCCGCTATAGTTGTGTAGGGTTTGGTTTTGTTTTTTTTGTTGGGTTTGTTTTAGTGGGTTTTTTTTTTTTTTTTTTTTTTTTTTTGGGGGGGGTTGGGGGGGGCGGCTACGGTGTCTGGTGTAGAGAATGAGGTGGGAATCGGTTGGGGGGGGGGGGGTGCTGTAGGGGTAAAAGAGATAGAGTGTGTGGTGGGAAAGAGAGACAGTGACAGAGAGAGACACGCACGCACGCACGCGTGCATGCATATACGCAGACGAACACATACACACACGCACGCACACACACACACACACGCACACTCGCTAAACATCTTGTGCACAAGTTCAAACCCGTTCCACTTGTCGGAAGAATAGGCCATTGTTTTGCCAGTGGGAACAGATGACAAAATTTTCAAACTGCATGCACACAGGGACTGCATTAAGAACGAAAATCACACAGTACGTACTATACCTACGGAATAAACTGATAAAATTGTAAAATTTAAAATTTAAATGTCGAAGAATAGCATATTGCATGGGAAAATAAAATTTTAATAATGATGACAGGATGAATGTAAAGAGAATGAGAGTATTTATTGATTATCATCGATATAACTAATAATAATAATAATAATAATAATAATAATAATAATAATAATAATAATAATAATAATAATAATAATAATAAATAATGAGAGGAGGAGAGAGGAGGGAGGGAGGGGAAGACACACGCAGCACGGACGCACGCACGCAGGGAGGACAGGATAACCTAGTGGTCAGAACATTGCCCTCGCAATCTGATGACTGACGATCCGGGTTTGATACCCGTTCAAGGGAATATTTTCCTCCGGTGTTACAATCAATGCAGACTCCACTCTCCCCAGAAGTCCTTCTAATGAGACTATAAACCGAGACCCCGTGTGTGAATGTACGCAGAACATCTTGCACATAAGTTAACTCTTGTTCTGCTTTTCAAAAGAGTAGGCCACTGTGTGCTGGTGGGAAAAGATGACAAAATTTTCAAAACAGCATACACACGAGAACTGGATGTAAAAAGCTTTTTAGTACTTATTCCATTATCCTTGATATAATTGAGAAAAAAAAGTTTTGGAGGAAAAACAAAAGCAGGTACCAACTTCTCAATCACTTTGGTCTATGAAAGTATCAACATAAAAAAATTGAAATGAAAATAAATTCTAGGGAATAATGTTTTATACAGTAGGCATTTCTAAGTAAGAACCATGACCTTTGGCCTGACCTGACTCGAGTTTCAGCTCCTGGATGAGCCCTCATCAGAGGTCCCGGCGGTGATTAAAACTCCAACTGCTGTGGTACCTTACAGCAAGACACTTCAGAATTTAAAAGTGTCAATTGCATTCATATCAAAGGAATATTTGATATCCCTGTGGCCTTTTGAAGCTGCCCTCAAAAGACGATGATAAAAAGAGATAGAAAATATGCTTAGAATACAGATCTATGTGGAACAAAATTGATTAAGAGAAAATAAGCACCTAGTGAATCTTTGTGCCTTAAGTTTGGGGATCCTATTAAAGGATGTAAGGGAGGTCATAAAGTTTGTATCCAGCCAAGTGGTCAGTCTTACGGGAATAATAACCCAAACATTGCAATACACTTTAAGTGCATGCACAGGCAGAGAAGTTGGGGAAAATAATAAATGGCCTACACTTGGATCTACTAGAGATGCAATTCCCCACTTGACCACAAAGTATTCTTGAGGAAAAGTAGTGGAGGAAAACCAAGTGCAGGTATCAGCTTCTTGATCACTTTGAAATTGACCTAGGAATATCAAAGATTCAATAAAAAAAAAATTGAAATGAAAATGAATTCTAGGGAATAATGTCTTTCAGTGGCAGCATTGTAGGTGATTTTGAGTAAGAACCATGCCTTTGGCCTGACCTGACTCGAGTTTCAGCTCCTGGATGAGCCCTCATCAGAGTCCTGGTGGTGATTGAAAATCCAACTGCTGTAGTACCTTACAGCAAGACACTTTTCAAAATTTAAAAGTGTCAATTGCATTCAAAGGAATATTTTATATTCATACATGAAGCCACCTCCTTCATCCTCAATATAAGAAAAATAAATAAAAATAAATAATAACAGCACACCCACATACACACATACACACTTATACACATATGTTCAAAGCCATGTGCTCAAGCATGCATACAAAAGAAAAGGAAAAAAGCAGACAAAAACAAACAGAAAAACCAAGCCACAAGTCCAAATCTAGTCAAAGCAAAAGGGCACAGAAAAGACCAGAGATAAAAAGAAAAGACACAGGTATTCATAGACAGACGGACAAAATAACAGACACATACACAGACACACTGACACATACACACACGCACACGCACACACACGCACACGCACACACACACGCACACGTACACACACACACGCACACGCACACGTTCCCACAGGCACACCCATACGCACAACACACACACTTGCGCGCGCGTGTACGCGCGCCGCGCGCGCGCACACACACACACACACACACACACACACACACACACACACACACACACACACACACACCAGAATCTTATCCAATCCAATGATGTTGCTTAGAACCACCCACCGACCGCACAGGCCATATCAGGGCTGTAACCTCGTCACATTTGAAAACTCATATTAAAAGTGTGCAACTATATTCAGTTTAAAACGGGGTATAAACCAACTTGACTGTCCTTGCTTGTATCGACGCCCTGGTCAACCATAAGGGTCAGCCCAGGACGGCCACCGCGTTGTGGAGAGAGAGAGAGAGAGAGAGAGAGAAGAGAGAGAGAGAGAGAGAGAGAGAGAGAGAGAGAGAGAGAGAGAGAGAGAGAGAGAGAGAGAGAGAGAGAGAGAGAGAGAGAGAGAGAGAGAGAGAGAGAACTGAATGAACCGACTCGAACGAACAGGACATACATAAGGGTGCCAGGCGAGTATTTGTAGGAAAAACCACAAACAAACAAACAAAAACAACACAACATAACAACAACAAAATACTCATACACAAAAACTACACACTAGAGAGAGAGAGAGACAGACAGACAGACAGACAGACAGACAGACAGACAGACAGACAGACACAGAAGGACAGACAGACAGACAGACAGAGAGACAGACAGACAACAGACAAACAGAGAACAGAGGAGAAGACAGAGACAGAAACAGACACAGACAAGACACAGAAGAACAGACAGACAGACAGACAGACACACACACACACACACACACACACACACACACACACAGCCACACAGACAGACACACAACAGACAACAGACCGACAGACAGACAGACACACACACACCACACACACACACACACACACTACACTACACTACACTACACTACACTACACACACAAGGCCACTAGAAACAGAGAGCGGTCATCTAGCGAGAAAAGGATGGGAAAATCAAATATAACAACAGTTAATGTCCACGCAAAGCATCTGCTGGCCTTTTATGCCGCCCAGCGGTCAGCAACGCCCCCTTCCCTCTCCACCTGCCCTCGCCATCCACACAGACCACCCCCCTCCCTGCCTGACCACTCGTGAACTGGTCAAAAAACAAAACCACACTGCTCGGTGTCGCCGGAGAAGAAGTGTCCTTCCTCCATTGTATTTGCCACTAGGGCAGTTTTGTCTCTTCTGGAGGAGAAGAGTGTGGAGGAGATGTGTGTGTGTGTGTGAGAGAGTGTGTGGTGTGTGTGTAGGAGAGAGAGATAGTGTGTGTGTATATGTGTATGTTTGTGCGTGCGCCGCATGTGTGTGTGTCAATCATAATCAATCAATCAATTAATCTTTTTTTTTATTTCCAGATGGTACATACGTGTGTGTGTGTGTGTGTGTGTGTGTGTGTGTGTTGTGTGTGTGTGTGTGTGTGTGTGTGTGTGTGTGTGTGTGTGTGTGTGTGTGTGTGTGTGTGTGTGTGTGTGTGTGTGTACTTTCAAAAGTTGCTACTCATTAATGAAAGCATTTATGCAGAAGTAGTAGTGAAGGAAAACAATGGCAGGTGACCCTTTCAACTTCTTGAGCATTAATTTTATTAATGAAAGCTAAAATGCAGCAAAAAAAAAAACTCACACAAATACTATGAAAGGTTTGATAAGAAGGGGAAGCTTTAAACTAATGTAAAAAGATTTTGTTGTTTTTTTTAAGGAAAAGATGAACGATATACACACAATATATAATTATATATATATATATAAAATTATTATTATATATTTATAATTATATATATATATATATATATAATATATAACAGAAGAGAGAGAGAGAGAGAGAGAG
>CM060320.1:19638428-19667826 GCA_030674155.1 Stramonita haemastoma
TAAGTATTCAAGAAAAGATGACGCTGTTTTGTGACAACGCCCTGTCCTCGGGGGAACAGCCAGAATTCCACACAGAAAAATTCTGCCTGTTACAAACATAAACACAAAATTGAAACAAAACTAACTCATACGCCCATATATATATATATATATATATATATATATATATATATATATATATATATATATATATATATATATATAATATATATATATATATATATATATACATATATATAATACATATATATTTTACATATATATATACATATATATATACATATATATATACATATATATATATATATATATGTATATATATATATATATATGTGTGTGTGTGTGTGTGTGTGTGTGTGTGTGTGTGTGTGTGTGTGTGTGTGTGTGTGTGTGTGTGTGTTGTGTGTGTGTGTGTGTGTGTGTGTGTGTGTGTGTGTGTGTTTGGTGTGTGGGGGAGAGCTGGTTTCTTGGTCAGCCTCCAGCATACCCTGTCTCCACTGCAGCAGACATTATTTCTGGCACACTCACTCCCACCCATCCCCCAGTCATGTGAAGTTATGGTCCTCTCCGCCTGCGAAGGACGAACATCATTATAAGTTGATCTGTTGTCATGTCATGCTTGTGTTTGTGTTTTTTGTAACATCTTTCCTTAAAAAGAAAAATGTTTAAACAAACTCAAGATTTTAAAAATCTGTCAAGAAAGAGAGGAAGATAATCTTACCATAAAAATAAGAAAGAACAAAAGAAGAATGTAAAGGTTGATTTTTTTTTTCAAACTCTTGATAAGCAAGCTTGCAAACACACAAAGTAAGCATGTAAAAAGGGAGGGGAGAAAAAACAGATAAGAAAGAAAGATATAGATAAAGAAACAGAAAAAAAAGAGCGAAGAAAGAAAGAAAAAGAAAGAAAGAAGAAAGAAGAAAAAAGAAAAAGAAAGAAAGAAAGAAAAGAAGAAAGAAAAAGAAAGAAAAAAGAAAGAAAGAGAAAGAAAGAAAGAAAGAAAAGAAGAAAGAAAGAAAGAAAGAAAAAAGAAAGAAGAGATCACTCAACAAAGACACCAACTGAAAAAAAAAGGAAAGAGCAGAAAAAAAGACAAAAACCAAAGGACAGAAGGAGGGAAAGAAAGACAGCAAGCGTGAGACAGAACGTCCTGAGAGTGGCACTTCAGGAAGGCTTCAGTCAAAGTAAACATAACCACTGTTTTCCGGCATGGTCGAAGATGACAAAAACCAAACAAGCCCTTCGCCTCCCCCTCCCCCCTTCCCCTGCCCAACTGAAAAAGGATGGGGAGAAGAAAGGACAAGGGAAAAAAATATGTTGTTTTTTTCAGGAAAAGAAAGGTATTGTCACGTTACATTTCCTTTTTGTGGCGATTAGGTCTTTGTGCTCATAGCTTAGGCCTTTCTTTTACACTGTGGTACTTTGTGCTTTAGATGAGGAACGCTGAAATACATATGCATATTACAAAACTGCACACACACACACACACACACACACACACACACACACACACACACACACACACACACACACACACACACACACACACATACACACACACGGGGACTGGATGTATAAAAAAAAAAAAAAAAAAAAAAAGCACATGAGTGCTTATCCCAGTATCCTCGATATAAAAGAATAAAATATGAAATAAATGAAATAAATTTTTAAAATATGCTCTCTCTCCTCTCTCTCTCTCTCCTCTCTCTCTCTCTCTCTCTCCTCCTCTCTCTCTCCTCTCTCTCTCTCCTCTCTCTCTCTCTTCCTCTCTCCTCTCTCTCTCTCTCTCTCTCTCTCTCTCTCTCCTCTCTCTCTCTCTCCTCTTCTCCCTTCTTCTCTCTCTCTCCTCCTCTTCTCTCTTCTCTCTCTCTCTCTCTCTCTCTCTCTCTCTCTCTCTCTCTCTCTCTCTCCCTCTCTCTCTCTCACAGAAAGAGAGAGAGACAGAGACAGAGAGAGAGAGTGTTTGTGTGTGTGTGTGTGTGTGTGTGTGTTGTGTGTGTGTGTGTGTGTGTGTGTGTGTGTGTGTGTGTGTGTGTGTGTGTGTGTGTGTGTGTGTGTGTGTGTGTGTGTGAAAAGCACACGTGGATGCACGTTAACACTTACTACATATGACACATTTTTCTGCAAATAACCCTGAATTGTGGAGGTCATAAAAAATCATGCACTTTCTGATGGTTTCAAGACTAGGAGTTGCTTCATCACCAGACAGTGGGTAAAGTTGCCAGGCAATCTTTAAGATGCCTACAGTATGAGCAGATGCTGAAAGATCACTAGTCTGCAAAAATCATTTTATTGGGTGCATGATGAATAGATGATCTGTAAGATCATCAGGTAATTCACATGAATACAGACAGTCCACAAAAAAGTCCATAAGGTTATTGGACAGACTACAATATTACCAAACAGTCCATAAAGTTATTAGACAGACCACAAGATTGTCAGGCAGACCACAAGTTTATCAAACAGTCCATAAGGTTATCAGACAGACCACAAGATTGTCAGGCAGTCCACAAGATTACAGACAGACAGACCACAAGATTATAAGACAGTCCACAAGATTATCAAACATTTCACAAGATTATCAGGCAGACCACAAGATAACAAACAGTCCAGAAGATAATCAGACAAACCACAAGATTATCAGGCAAACCATAAGATTACTAGATAAGATGATTACCATACGAACCAAAACTATTACCACACCGCAAGATTACAGACAGGTCTCATAGATTGCAGATAGTCCCCAATATCAAAGATAGTCTACAAGATTTTAAGACAGTCCACAAGATTATCAGATAATCTGCAACAGATTTCAAAGCTAGATAGAAAACATGCAACGTTGCCATGTCAGATAATTGTGTTCTTTTTGTGCAATATTTTCTGACATTCTGTAAGTTGACCAGCAACACAAACTTGACCAGGTAGTTCACACTTCATGCCAAAAAGCCAGCAAGTCACACACACAATGCTAGACACACACTGCCTCCAGCAGTGGAAATTATTATCATAGTAATGCACATGATAACATACTGACCAACAGCACACACACACTGATCATTATTATGGTATGACAGACAGTACAGACGTCCACTGTGACTGACCGGCTAACTGCGTCCTTGTCCTTTGGCCACGTCACTTGATCAGCCATTGATTCATTCTCCTGTGTATACATGTATGGTTATCGTATCACATTGCACTGGGCTCTGGACTTGGGGGACTGTAATTGCTGCAGGGGACTGATTCATATAGTGTGCGGTTTTTTGGTGTGTTGCATTGTTTTACTGCCTGTAGTGTGGTGTTGTGGTGTGGTGTGGTGTGGTGTGGGTGGGGTGGGGTGGGTGGGGTGTGGTGTGGTGTGGTGTGTGGGTGTGGTGTGGTGTGGTGTGGTGTGGTGTGGTGTGGTGTGGTGTGGTGTGTGTGTGGTGTGGTGTGGTGTGGTGTAGTGTAGTGTAGAGTAGTGTAGTGTAGTGTAGTGCAGTGCAGTGCTGTGTAGTGTAGTGTAGTGTAGTGTAGTAGTGTAGTGTAGTGTAGTGTGTGTGTGTAGTGTAGTGTAGTGTAGTGTAGTGTAGTGTAGTGTAGTGTAGTGTACTAAACTGAACTGAACTGAACTGAACTGAACTGAACTGAACTGAACTGAACTGAGCTGAACTGAACTGAACTGAACTGAACTGAAACTGTGCTATATCACAGAAAATGTATTCTTTTTATAACTGATTTTACCACGTTGATTCAGAAATTGTATGTATTATCATGCATCGCAATGTACCATGCATGTGAACTGTGATATTATTTTCTGAATTAAAAAAATACAAAAGATCTCTCTCTCTCTCTCTCTCTCTCTCTCTCTCTCTCTCTCTCTCTCTCTCTCTCTCTCTCTCTCTCTCTCTCTCTCTCTCTCTCTCTCTCTCTCTCTCTCTCTCTCTCTCTCTCTCTCTCTCTCTCTCTCTCTCTCTCTCTCTCTCTCGGGGGGGCGGATAGCCTAGTGGTCAGAACATTGCGCTGGCAATTTGAAGACCCGGGTTCGAGTCCGGTCGAGGAAATTTTCTTCCTGGAGTTAACATCAGTGCTGACTCACTCTCCCCAAAAGTCCTTCGGATGAGACTTTAAACCGAGGCCCCGTGTGCGAACGCACGCAGAACATCCTGCGCACACGTTAAATCCTGTTCCGCTTTTCGTAAGAGTAGGCCATCGTGTGCCGGTGGGAACAGATGACAATATTTACAAAACTGCATACACACGGGGACCGGATGAAAAAAAGCACATGATTGCTTATTCTGTTATCCTCGATATAAAAGAATAAATAAATAAAATCTCTCTCATAATTATCAATGAACCCAGTGGGGATCATGTGTTTCTTAAATGTATACCTATCTCTTTTTTTTTTAATCGCAGGTTGAACTGTTGTTGGTAATTGTGGTGTGTGGGGTAGGGGGTTTCTATTACCTTTGAACATTTTTAAATATATATATATTCCCTAATCGGGGCAAGGGCAGATGGAAAAAGTGTTGTACATACTTACCCTGTAACCATTAAAAATAAAGTTACTCACTCAGTCATTCATTATTCATTATTGGGGGTGGGATAGCCTAGTGGTCAGAACATTGCGCTCGCAATTTGACGACCCCGTTTCGATTCCCGTTCGAGGGATTTTTCCTCTGGAGTTAACATCAGTGCTGACACCACTCCCCCTAAAGTCCTTCGGATGAGACTATAAACCCGAGGCTCCGTGTGCGAACGCAGGCAGAATATCTTGTGCACACGTAAAATTCTGATCCGCTTTTCGTAAGAGTAGGCCATCGCGTGCCGGTGGGAGCAGATGAAAGATTTACAAAACTGCATACACACGGGGACTGGATGTAAAAAAAAAAAAAAAAGCACACGAGTGCTTATTCCATTATCCTCGATATACAAAGAATAAATAAAGAAAGAAAGAAAGAAAGAAATAAAGAAAGAAAGAAGAAAGAAAGAAATTATTCATTCATTCTCTCTCCAGAAAAAAAATCATACTCTAGAATGTCGGATGTATCGGCATGATTTCTTTGAGTTTGAAACAAAATGTCTTCTGAAGTCGACCAAAATAACGATCTTGGGATATGTACCGTCAGAATGGCATTTTAGGGATGTAGATGATGTCATGATATTATATTCAAAACTAAACACGAAAGAATTCTTCCCGGTGTCAGTTATTTTGTGAGTTTCTTTAATTAACTCCCCTGAAACGCCGGTCCTTTATGAATTTTAGTAAGAACGAAGAAGACAACAGCGTTCTTGCTAAGGGAGGCAATCCAAAGCATGGGACGACAATCCTTTATGAATTTTAGTAGTTTTAAAGAAGGCAACAGTGTTTTTCATGGTCAGGGAGGGAATTCTAGGCGTCGCGCTTTAGCGCAACATGGACCAATGGATATAATAATTATAGGCAAAATAAGATAAACGAAAGGTGAATTGTTTTTTCCTAACATGGTTTTTGAATAAATAGTTGATTGTAGATGTTCTCTGTTCGGCATAATAGATTATTGCTACCCTCATCCTGATACAAATGAAAAGGGAGTGTGAGAAGGCCTTGTAAATACATATCTCGCACACCCTGCATATAAAACTCTCCCAGGGACAGCAGGTTATATAAATGAGCGTTAAGCCAGAAATTGTCTTCAGCCTGTTGACAATTTAGTTTTATTTTTCTCAGGAAATGTGTGCTTTCTTTTCTTTCTTTCTTTCTTTTTAACAGAAGGAGAGAACGTGTACCTTCAGTGACCTGTTCATTTACTTACCGCTTGTTGTTTTGTAGTTGTGCCTTTTGGAAGGCGTTCCTTCTTGATTTGTTGATAGTCCCTAATCAGGGCAAGGGACAGATGAAAATAATTTATGCGAATGCTTATCTGTAACCCTTGGAAAATAAAGATCTTTTTTTTTTTCCCCCCCTCTCCTCTTCTCTCTCTCTCTCTCTCTCTCTCTCCTCTCTCTCTCTCTCTCTCCTCCTCCCCTCTCTCCTCTTCTCTCTCCTCTCTCTCTCTCTCTCTCTTCTTTTTCCCCCCTTTTATCAAAATTTATGATTTGAATTACTTATTTTGTTATAGATGGTGGTGGATTGATGTTTTCAGTCCTTAACCTTTTTTTCTTCTCATGTTTGCTCTTTATTGCGCTTTTTTCAAATCAAAATCACCATTTGATTTTACTTATTTTTTTTCTGAATGCGTGCCTTTTATAAGAAAAAAAACGAAACTTATTAATATGTTTCTTTCTTATTTCTTGTCTGTTGTTTGCTACTTGGTATGGTTTCTTGCTCTTGGTATTTGGATCATTATTATTGTTGTTGTTTAGTGAAAGGTTGTTTTTTTTCTTGATATATCCCTGATAAGGGCGGGGACTGGATGTAAAAAAGCACACGAGTGCTTATCATTATCCTCGAATAAAAGAAGTTACCTTACACCTCTCTCTCTCTCTCTCTCTCTCTCTCTCTCTCTCTCTCTCTCTCTCTCTCTCCTCTCTCTCTCTCTCTCTCTCTCTCTCTCTCTCTCTCTCTCTCTCTCTCTCTCCTCTCTCTCTCTCTCCTCTCTCTCTCTCTCTCTCTCTTTATCAATGTATTTGATTACTATTGTTAAATGTGGATGATTTTTCAGTCTTACCTTTTTCTTCTTTTGCTCTTATTGCGCTTTTTCAAATCAATCACCGTTTGATTTTATTATTTGTTTCTGATGCGTGCTTTGATAAGAAAAACCGAAACTTATTAATAATTTCTTCTTATTTCTTGTCTGTTGTTTGCTACTGGTAGGTTTCTGCTCTTGGTATTGGATCATTATATTGTTGTTGTTTAGTGAAGGTTGTTTTTTATCTTGATATATCCCTGATAATGGCGGACTGGATGTAAAAAGCACACAGTTGCTTATTCATATCCGAATAAAGATTACCTACACTCTCCTCTCTCTCTCTCTCTCTCTCTCTCTCTCTCTCTCTCTCTTCTCCTCTCTCTCTTCTCTCTCTCTCTCTCTTCTCCTCTCTCTCTCTCTCTCTCTCTCTCTCTCTCTCCTTAAAACGTCCAAGACAGTTCATCAGCCAAACAATATTCCTCTCATAATGCATTCTCAGACCAACTCCCTGTTGTGCCGAAACTTTTCCCCAGACCGTATGTGGAGGCCTAGGGGCTAGTCTTTTAGATGAGACGATACACCAACGTCCCGTGTACAGCATGCATCAGTGCATGTAAAAGAACCCATGGCAACAAGAGAGTTGTCCCTGCTAAAATTCTGTTTTAAAAAAGCCATTCTGATAGGGAAAAAAATAGACATGCAGACTGGAAAAAGACAAAAAAAATTGGTGGTGCTGCTCTTGTGGTGACGCGATCTCTCCTGGAAGAGCATCCCCAATTTCACGCAGAGAAATCTGTCATGACTTAAAGTGGTATACAAAACAAAGAAATACAAAAACTCAACACAACTGTCTCCAACACCGTTGTCGTCGGTAGAAGTTCCAACGCAATGCCACCAGGGTTCGCCATCTTTCTCTGTCTTCTGCTGAGTTCTACGATCTCCTGTGGCCCTCCCAGACCACTGATCTCAGTGATGTTGGCAATGTCGGATGTTGGTGGTCTGCCTCTTTTCCTTCTGCCCTCAACCTTGCCTTGAGAACTGTCGCCATCAGATTTGTCTGCGTGTTTCTGTTTGCATGACCAACATAGTTATCTCACTCTGTGCTTATCAATATCAGCCTAGATTTGTCTTTGGGACTGAGAAATCATAAAATAATAGTTCGTTAATTTTTTTCTTCTGTCTGACTATAAATTTGACTCTTAAAAGTCCCCTGCAGAGCCAGATTGAGATTGCATTTATTTTGTCTCTTTTCAATTTTCGTTGTGTCCAGGTTTCTGACCATACAGCGTGCTAGCAATACAGGCTAGATTACTGTTTTCACAATCCTTATTTTGAAAATATTGGTGTACACCTCTGTCTTTCCAAATACTGTTTTACTGAAATCATACTTTTTGCCTTTTTTGACACAATTCACGCGCACAGACAGGCAGACAGACACACACACCAACACAGACACGCTCGCGCGCACACACACATACACACACACTCACACGCACACGTACACACACACACACAAACACACACACACACAACACTACACACACACACACACACACACACACACAACACACAAACACACAAAAACACACACATTACACACAACACACACACACTTTACCTCTCATCTTAGCATGACCCCCAAAACACCCACTATACTAACTAAGCCTTCCCCCCATTCTTCATCACTCTTCTTTGTTTTCATCTCTCTGTTTCCCTAAAGCAGCGAAGGATGAAGAAACTCGACACCGCTGGTCAAGTGAAGACAATCTCCCTTTCTCTCCCCATAAAAAGAATAGACAGTGAGGTCCCCACAGCAAACCTCTAAGCCTCCCACTTGAGAGAGAGAGAGAGAGAGAGAGAGGAGAGAGAGAGAGGAGAGAGAGAGAGAGAGAGAGAGGAGAGAGAGAGAGAGAGAGAGAGAGAGAGAGAGAGATATGATAACTATAACCCTTAACCCCTAGTAGCCCTTAGCCTCAGTTTTTCTCTCTCTTCTTTATATCATAACGCTGGACTAAAAAACAAAAAAATTAAGTGAAGATGCCCTGGCGAAGATTTTTTTTGTGGGAGAAAGGAGAGTGGAGAAGGTGGGGGGAGGGGGGGGGGGGCTAAGAGACAGACAGACAGACAGACAGAGGGACAGAGGGACAGCAAACAGCAGGCAGGCAGGCAGACAGACAGACAGACAGACGACAGATACAGACAGAGCAACGGATGGTGACAGACAGACAGAGATATATATAGAGAGAGACACACACAGAGACAGATAATGGGTTGGGACACAGAGATAGAGACAGACAGACAGACAAACAGACAGAGACGAGAACAAAGACACATACAAAAAACAGACACACAGACAGGACAGGCACAGACAAACAGACAAAAAAACAAAACAAAACATGGAGGTGGAAAATTAAGGTTTGTGGTTTTGTGATGGGGCAGGCAGACACACAGGCAGACAGACAGACAAACACACGCACAAACAAAACAAACAAACAAACAGACTTAGGGTAGAAAATTGGGGTTTGTGGTTTTTGTGATGGGGCAGGCAGACAGACAGGCAAGGCAGTAGGGACACTGTCCCTTGTAAGATAGGCTAGCCTACCGGTGGACACATCGTGGGGTGGGGCAGGGTGGGGGAGGGGGGATGGTGGATGGGGGGACGGGGGATGGGGGGAATAGATCCTATAGGTAACCGGAGAAGCGGTTGCTTAAAACAGACCACCTGACTGAAGCACTTGGACAATGCGGTCTGCAACCATTGGGAGGGATGGAGAAGATGAAGAAAGGGCCTTTGTGGCCCTGCCGGGTGGGGGGGAGGGAGGGGGAAGGTGGGGGGGAGAATGAGGGGGAAGGGAGGGAGGAGGTGCGGGCAGGGGACAGGGGGGGACAGACAGTAGTAGTAAGAAGGAAGAAGGTGAGAAATATGAAAATGAAAAAGGGCGTTGTTGAGAAGGGGTTGGCAAGAGAGGGAGGGGGGTTGGGTGGGGAGGGTTGGGGGTTGAGAAGGGTGGTGGTGGTGGTGGTGGCGGTGGGACTGAAAAGATGGTAAAGGGGATCACAATGGAACAGATTTGGAAAAAAAAAGATGATGATGAGAAGAAGAGGAAGAAGAAGAAGAAAAAGTGCAGAAAGAAGAAAAGCTCTAACATGACTCTGCCTGCTTGTCTACGACCTCTGTCTCTGTGTCCTTCTGTCTCTGTCTCTTTCTCTTTCTGTCTCTTTCTCTCTTTGTCTCTCTCTTTCACTATAAAGGTTGAACTCTCTCTCTCTTTCTGTCTCTTTCTCTCTGTCTCTTTGTCTCTCTCTCACACACGCACGCACACTCTCTCTCTCTCTCTCTCTCTCTCTCTCTCTCTCTCTCTCTCTCTCTCTCTCTCTCTCTCTCTCTCTCTCTCCTCTCTCTCTCTCTCTCTCTCTCTCTCTCTCTCGTGACTTCCCTTGCTTGGCTACCAGCAGGACGGAATTTCAACACTGCGTTCATTAACTTACGGAGTTTGTACAAAACAGTGGACAGTATGCCAGTGGTAGGTTTGCCTTCTCGTCTGGAACATATTCTGAATGCCCTCCTGCAAGATATGTGCCTGTCATCATTTAAAATTGACGGTATGGAGAGACAAACGGTGGTAGTTCTGCGCCTGTCAACAACAACATGTCAACCGCCAGTAACACACAGTCAGCCTGTTCAAAACGACAGTGTTGTGTACAGGAAGAAAAGTGCAGCACATGTGGCCAGGGACAAAAGAAGAACAGAGACTTACAATGCCTCTCGAGTACAAAGACAAGAGGTAAATGTTTCATCGCCATCTGGCCTGTTTCTCCCTACCCCTCCCAGTATAATTTATAAACAAGAAAATGCCACTAGCCCCGACATGTTAGCCAAGCCTGTTGACAGTCCTTGTTGTGAAGGCCAGACTGCAGTGCAGTGTGTTCTACCCACCCATTTCTGACAACACTGGCTGACGTCAACCCCCAGTCTGTGACAGTGCCCTACAGTGAATTGACGCTGGATGAACAGACTGCGCTGGATGGACAGACAGACTTCGGAGTGTTACGAACACAGCGATGGTGGTGAAAGGGATGACAGCGGTTCTGAGGAATACGATGACAAACCTGCCACATCGTGTGTAACACTGACGTATGACAACACAGAGGCAGACGGGACAGAGGACTGGAGCACTGAAAAAGTAGACAGCCTAACTTCATCTACCGAACGATCCCAAGCCGTCCTTCCGTCAGATGAATATTTCAGGAAATTCCAGGAACGTTTGGAACAGTTAAATCGGAACATAGGCAGAGTCAGTGACAGTTCAAGAGTGAAGAAAAAAGATGGACATTTCGGCAAAACAGTTGAGAGCGAAAATAATGTTGACAAATCCATGGCACAGCACACATCTCTGCCACACAGATAATAATAGATCGGGAGTGATCACAATGACAGTGTTCAGTACTGTTTCCGTGTGGGTGTGACGATGATAATACAACTATTGAACATTTCCGAGATATGGTTTCCAATCGCGATGATTTGATGTGAATTGTTTTTGGTTCGATTTTGATTGTTTTATTTGATTTCCTTCCCTATGTGAATGGGCTGTAAAGCTTACACATTAAAATAATTGTCATTGTCATTGTCATTGTCATTGTCATTGTCATTGTCTCTCTCTCTCTCTCTCTCTCTCTCTCTCTCTCTCTCTCTCTCCTCTCTCTCTCTCTCTCTCCTCTCTCTCTCTCTCTCTCTCTCCTCTCCCTCTCCCTCTCCCTCTCCCTCTCTCCCTGTAGGAACCAGCGTGCAGAAAAGTGAGTGAACACATGCCTGTTGTTGTCTACAATAATATGTATAACCTAAGCATGTAAGGTCATCCATCTGTTGGCCTCAGGAAGGTGATATTCCATAAAACAGGTACAGCCAGAGACCTAAGCACAGCAGTCACACCCGATGGTAATAGAGAGCAAGGGAAAGAAAAGCCAGGGAGGCAGGAGAGATGCTCGTAAAAAGCTCTTTAAAAAAAACAACACCAAGGACAGTGGTGGAGAAAGCTGCGGTTGAAAAAGAGCATTCCCACGGCCGGACAAGACAATGACTGGTCAAGGCTGACACCACCACAGGTAGAAATGGGGTTAAAACGGGTTGTGGTCACTATAGTTGAGTGGTTAAAACCTTTTGACTTTTAATCCCCGTGGGTCCACGAAGTTGTGGGCTCAAATCTCCGCAGCTGTGTCTGATGAATCAAAGGTAGTTTGTGTGTGTGTGTGTGTGTGTGTGTGTGTGTGTGTGTGTGTTGTGTGGTGTGTGTGTGTGTGTGTGTGTGTGTGTGTGTTGTGTATTTGTGTATGTGTGTGTGTGGTGTGAAGGTGGGGGTGGGGTGGGGGTGGTTATGATCTCCATGGTCACCTTCAAGTGCAAACCTGCCAGTGCTTCGATTCCTGTCATGTGTATGCGCATGGGAGAAGATCAAATTAGGCATGTTAAAGATCCTGATATTCATGTCAGTGGGGTAGTTTTTTCCATGACTGTTTAACTCTGAAAAAGAAACACAAAGCAACAAAGAAAAAAGACTAGACCAAACAAATATTATAGCAAAATGGTTTGTGACAAATTTCACAATTCATGGGGGAAAAGACCTAATAAGCGTACAAATTATGTTATGTTATGAAATGGATGAGGAGGAGACATTCGCAGACAAGTGGGCCAAGTTCCATTTAATGGGGTTGACAACATTTTATTTTATTTTATTTTTATTTTATTCTTTTATATCGATGATAATGGACATCAACAGACATACAAAGATACACACAGACACACACAGACACACACACACACACACACAGACACACAACACACAGACACACAGACAGACACAGACACACACGACACACACACACACACACACACACACACACACACACACACACACACACACACACACACACACACACACACACACACACACACACACACACACACACACACACACACACACACACACACACACACAAGCACACACCACCACACACACACACACACACACACTCAACACACACACACACCACACCACACACACACCACACACACACACACGCAAACACACCAAACACACATACACACACACACACACACACACACACACACACACACACCACACACACACACACACACACACACACACACACACACACACACACACACACTTTCCCCACACTCAAGGTGGCAACACAGGGACACCAGCACTTTTGTCCAGTTTAGCTTTTAACGAGCTGCAGCCAGTCACAGGAATAATTTATACTGACATTTCACTTGATCGTTTGTCGACCTAGTGGTCATAAAAGTCTCGTTGGGTTTTGACCTTTGAAGTTTCATGCTTCATTTGACAGAGTCCACAAGGCTGTCTCGCTCCCTGGCCTGAATGGTAAGTCAGGAAAAATATGCTCTGAATATTACAGGAGACTCTTTACAAAACTTGGGGGTACTGGAAGGAAAATTTTTGCTTTTTGGAACTGAAAGACGTTTTTAGAAACTGAAAATGAATAGTTTGGAGGTGTACACCAGATAGGTGTTATTAACTTGCTCACGATCTTTTTATGGCCACGGTCATTTTTTTGTCTGAATGGTGAATGGGTGTAGATGAAGGTTCATGTTCCTATAGGTGTTTTCGTTTTTGCTACCTTTTTATAGCATTGAGTAGCTGAACAATTCTTCTCTGGTTTCTGTGCCACTGTAGGACTGAAAGGTCAGAGGTTTTATAGCCATGTTACATTGCTGTGGTATAGAGAGCACACTGTCCTTATTTTCATCCTACCAGATTGTAAGATATGTTAAATGTACTCCTCACAAATCGTTACAAGTTGGTTCCCCCCCCCCCCCCAACCACACTTTCTTTAAAAAGATAAATAAAAAAAGAGAAGATACTAAACTGAAACATTTCTAGTTTTAGTATTATAAAACAGGGCTAAGTAGCAGTGTAGCCAGTGTCTGAAATGTATGATTCATGATGTGGGACCATCTGAAAGCAAAGGTTCAAGTCTAACTAATTTGTTTCTTTATCATTACCTTAGCATCTAGATACTGTCCCTTCCCTGTAGGGTGTAGCCCTCCATAGCAGTCTTCCATCAGTTTCTGTCTTGTGCCACTCTGTGCCATTAAAAATAAATGTCTAGACTAAGTTCAATATCGTGATAGAATATTAATTTTATTGATACCGCTTTAAGTCACAGCAGATTTCTCTGCGTGAAACTTGGGCTCCTCTTCCCAGGGAGAGTGTGTCACCACAAGAGCAGTGCCACCCACTTTTTTCTTTCCTGTCTGCACTCACTCACCCCCCCCCCCCCCCCCCCCCCCCCTTCCCCCAATTATCAAATTGTGTCAGATTGTTGTGCATGACTCGATAATATTGTGCCAATAACTGAGGTGGCCAAAACATCACCAGTTGAAAGCCTTGTTTCTGTTTGATGTTTGCATTATATGTAACAGCATTCTTATTAGGCATTACAGCATTATGTAAATAGGTGTGATGCTGCTTGTAAATTTCACTTTAGGAACAAACGTTTACTAGAATTCCCAAGAAAAAAAAATTCTCACTACAGAGTCAAAAGCCTTTTCCAAATCCAGACATGCATCAAAAAAAAGGGGGGGGGGGGAAGGTGGGTGTGTACGTAGAGGGACATAGAGACAGATGGACAAAGGAAAGGGATGAGTGCTGGTGTGGAAACAAAAATAAACAGCAGGGAGCCCAAAGTGGACCTTCGCCTCTCATTACACGCACTGACGCTCCAGTCTTGCCGGTAACTGTGAAGGCCAGTCTGTCAGGCCACAGGGTCCTTTGGCAGGGGCTGGGATGGTCCATTAGGCAGACGCTAATTTCAGGCCTAACTCTTGGTCAGAGTAGCGCAAGAGGCGTGAAGGTGGGGTGGAGGTGGGAAGAGGGCGGGAGATGGAGTGTCCTCCCTTGGGAATAAGGTCGCCCGATCATGGATGGGGAGGGAGGGAGGTGGGGGGTGGTGGTAGTTGAGAAATGAGAAGGGAGGGGGAAAGAGGGTGGCAAGTGGGCGGTTTGGATGTCTCACTCTTCTGTGCCTGAGTTGACTGGACAGTGGATGTGTCACTGGACGGGGTGAGGAGGGAGGGGAAGAGAGGGGGGGGGGAAGGTGAGCTGGCCTCCTTTGACCCCGGTGGGCCAACATTACAGACCTGTTCTGGATTCAGCCCCTCTCTTCTGTCTTTCATCTTTTGGTCCTGTCTTCCTCTTTGAGATGGGTTCTTTTTTTTGTCCTTTGTCTCTCTGGGTCTGTCTCTGTCTCTCCCTCTTTCCCCCCTCTGTCTTTTAGTCCTTGTGTCTGCATTTCTGTGTCTCTCTGCCTCTATGTCTGTCTCTACAGCTCTGTCTCAATACTGTCTCTGTCTCTCTGTGTTTCTGTCTGTCTCTGTGTGCCTGCGTTTGTCTGTTTTTATGTTAGTCTACATGTGTGCATGTCTGTTTGTTGTCTGTCTCTGTCTCTGTCCTGTCTCTCTCTCTCTCTCACTCAACATTATCCTTGATATTAAAGAAAAAAATAAATGAATAAATAAATAAAATAATAAATAACATTATTTCCTGCTTAGAAATCTTCTACAGACTACGAATATGCATCACATGTAAGAAAGATATTCTCAGAGTACTCATGGTAGTTAAAATGGACCTGGAAATGACAACCCTAAATAGCATGACACAGTAGTATTGCACTCTTTCTGGGAAGATCTGCCCGCAGTCCACATGGAAAACTACACCGTGGCAAGATCATGCAAAGGACAGTCAATAAACATGAAACAGAGTTGTCAGACTTCATGATAGAGTAAAATAGTACTGGTATAGCATGTGGACACCCCCCCCCCCCCAAAAAAAAAAAAAAAAAAAAAAAATATATATATATATATATATATATCAACAAAAGAACAGGTAAATTATTCAATCAAACAAAACATATACAAAAAAGAAACAATGAATGAACAAAAGAAAAAACAGCAAAATCAAGGCATCAGTAATGAAATAAAAGGCTAAAGTTTGTTTTTAATCTAATAAAAGGAGGGAAAAAATACATCTTGAAAACAGAAACTATGAATACATATATCAAGAAAGAAAACAACAATTATGATTCACTAAGTGTCGTGTAATTGTTCTCTCAAGAAAATGACAGGAGAAGAAGAAAAGAAAGAGAAAAAAGAAAACAGACACGAAAGAAGAAGATAGGAACTGTTCTGAGCTGTCACTGCAACACTCAGGGCTTTTGACCTGGTCAAAACAGGACAGCCTCTCCCTCCAGAAAAAACAAACCCTTTCTGGCAGTTAAGAGAGTTAAAGGTCCCAACAGTGTCCAGTAACTGACCCCTCTCTTCCCTCTGTGAGGGGCCTCTCCTCTCTGGCTGTGAGGCCAGGCTGGTCCTGTTGATGCTCGGCTTGGTCCACTATTGTCCACCGCTTGTCCTGTCTGCTCAGGTTACACACTGGGGGACAGGCGGCCCTTAATTGAGGGGCCAGTGGACAAGTGGACAGTTAGCGGGATGGACAGGCAATCGTGGACTGTAAATGGCTCTGGGAGAGGGGGTTTTGACCAGAGCTCTGCTGGGAAATGGGGTAGAGGAAAAAAGCTTGTTGGTTGTAAGATAGGTTATAACGTTAGGTTTCTATTATTTGTTGGGGGAAAAGGAACAAGTATGAAACAAAAACAAAAATGAGAGCAACCCCCCCCCCCTCCTAAAACATAAACAAATGAACAGACAAGATGCAACAAACAAAGCCAAGCCAAACAAAATAAAATGAAAGCAAACAAACCTGAAATGTCGCAATTTGTGTAAGACTGATAAATTTACAGTCTTTCAGTCATAGTCTTTTCATAAGCTATGACCACAAAGCATTTTGGGGGGTGGGGAGGGGTTGTTTCCTCAGCTAAAGCTGTGAGATTCACCAATGGTGACGTTTTGCATAGTGACTGTTTTTACCCACTGTAAAGGTAATTTCATGACTTCTGGGGATAGTGTCTAAACACTACACCTTTGTGCATGGGCTTTTAAAAAATTAAAATGCTGTCGTATGTTCCTACCAGCACAAAGAGGCTTACTCTTCTGAAAAGCAGAATGGGGGTTAGCATGTGCACAATATGGTCGCGTATGCTTGCATATGGGAGCTTGGTTTATAGTCTTATCTAAAGGACTTTTGGGGGAGTGGAGTCAGTACTAATGAAAAAAGTACTAGGTATTATATACTAGGGAACATTTTTCTAAAGTGGGCACCTTCATGGGTGGCTTGATCCCAAGCTGTCAGACCACATGTACAACGATCTAATCATTAAGCTAGACCCCTGTCATACAGCTATTAATTTCTGTAATCTTTTGCACACAAGCAAGTATTCAAAATTTTGGTTACAAATTTGGAACTTCTTGACAAAACGTTACGCTGCATTTTTGCTGAATAACTATTCACAGGATATTATCACCCTAAAAAAAAAAGAGCTAAACCAACTGAAACAAAAACCTGCTACGTGAATGGGGTCTGTTTTTGTCAGGAAGTTTGGAGAAGGAGCCAGTGCCCAGTTTGCATTGAAGATGAGAGAATTATGGGAAATCTCCTCTGTCTGATCACACAGCTGATCCCACAAAGGAAATGAACCTGTCCCCATTTCTGCGGCACAGCAACACGAAGTGCAAACACCTCTGGCCATTTGCCACACCATGGAGAAAAAGCCACTGCTGACTAACTACCCCTGTCAATGACTAAAAAGACTCACTCTTTTCTGGTTAGTCATATTTTGACAGTCCAGCAATGAGAAGAAAATAGACTAGTTGCAGATCATGCATTCATTGATCTTTTCCCTGCCTGTCATCATCTGTTTTAAGATGTCAATAATCAACGTTGTTACTACTTCGAGCACAACAAAACATCATGACTCAGACTTTATCATGAATATTATCATCATGATTTACCAGGCAGGATTGCTTCCTGGTTAAGAAGTTGGTTTAAAAAAAAATCTGAACAGCCCTTGAGTCATGGTTCAGCTTCTTGATGGCACTTGTAGGAGTAATAAAAAGGATTTTACAGTACCCTAGGTTAACATCTTTGTAGACGTGGTAGTGTTTACTTTGCTTCCTTATATCAATTTATTTTATTCATTTATCTATTCTTTTATTTTGAGGATAACGAAATACTCTGTGCTTTTTACATCCAGTCCCCGAGTGTATGCAGTTTTGTAAATTTGTCATCTGTTCCCACCGGTACACAATGGCCTACTTTTACCGCCCCAAAAATATGCAATGTCGAGGATCAATACGCAGATCCAAAGGGGCTACTCAAGCAGTGGCTGTAGATGCGAAACACCAAAATACAGGCATCAGAGGTGAGCCAGCACATTCTTTTGTAGGTCAAGCAGCTGCTATCAGTGTTTCTAAGCATAAAATTTGGTGTGATGTACATCTTCTTTCGTCCAACGGTCAAACAGCAACATATTGCCGTTATTTGAGCGAAAATGCATCATATTACCATTATGCACCCCGACCAGCATAACAGAGAGTTGTTATATTTTAAGTCTTTGTAGGAAAAAAAGAAAGTAGAGTGCATTGAAGAAGGCAGAAAATAGACAAAAAGGAAGTGACGTAAGAAAAGGAACAAGGCGAAACAAAGAATCATAGAAAAAGAGGAATTCCCAGCACAGAATGTTTAAATGTAGGGATGCTATTTATACTGACAGGCTTCCAGCATGCCCAGGGAGAGTGTGATGTATGTGAAATATTTCCATTCATGGTAATGCCTTCTTAACAACAAAAAGAAACGCAGACAAACAAAAGTATTACCTGGTCAAATTTTCATAAGAAAACTATTCTCTGGACAAAAATTCGATTTACCCACTGAGTATGCTAGAAATCTCAGTATTGTAATTGTGAAACAGATTACCATAATTATGATAATATTCAAACCTTTCAAAAACTACCAAAAGAGAAAATATTCAATTTTGCGCTGTTGTAAACTGTAAAATTCAGACAGCTCATTTGTAATTTATATAAGGGCTGCACAAAAAAGCAACTCATTAAAAAGCATCTATGTTTTTTGTTTTCTATGAACTCCAAATTTCAATATTGCATTAGTGGTTAAAAAGTAGTCTTCACACCCACATGGATACTGGCTCTGTCAGGCTCTGCAGAGCAAAGAAATGTACAGAAAGATTGAGGTATTGGACTACCGTGAAGCCAGCAATTTGAAAGGGCCCTAAACTGCTGCACAGCTTTGGCTGTTCTCAATATCTTCCATTCTAATCCAACATTGACCCCGTACCAGCAAATCAACGCTTGACAATAATGACCCGGCCACAGAATCATACTGGGTGAAATATATTCTACAATGATCACGTTTTCCAATAGCTGTGACTCTCTCTGAGGTCCCCCGGCTCTTTGATACAATTCACTCTCTACCCATGCCACCAAGAGTCACAGAATCAGTGATAACATTTTTCCATTGCAAAAACAACTGGTGAGAAGGAAGACACCTGTGATACAGGGTTATCATACACCAGCTTTTAGTCAAACATGTGTGAGAGAGACAGACAGACAGACAGACAGACAGACAGACAGACAGACAGACAGACAGACAGACAGAAATGAAAAAAAGTGAACAAAAGGAAAATAAGCATAAGAGGGATGATGGGGAAAGAAGATAAACAGCCACAGACAGATCCACACAGATCACAAAAGTACAAAATGGCCATCGTCCTAACACACACACACACACACACACACACACACACACATACAACGCACGCACACACACACACACACACACACGACACACACACCACAGCACGCACACCACACACACACACACACACACACACACACACACACACAGCACACACACACATACACACGAGGCAGAGGCAGGCAGAGAGGAAAAAGTCCTCTCTTTTTGGCCAACACACAACAGACAAGAGAAGGATCAATGACAAACGCAGGCCTTTGTTCTGGGACCACTTCTCCACTGCTGCCAATGCTGTGGTCAGTCCAGCAGGGAGGGTCTCTCTCTCTCTCTCTCTCTCTCTCTCTCCTCTCCTCTCTCTCTCTCTCTCTCTCTCTCTTCTCTCTCTCTCTCTCTCTCTCTCTCTCTCTCTCTCTCTCTCTCTCTCTCTCCTCTGCCTCCTCCCTTATTGCAGGCCTGTCACGCTGCTCTGCCCTTGCCTGGTCACGAACCCAAAATGGTCTGGTATTGTTGGGCAGCTGGGGAATTAAGGGATTGGTGTGTGTCTGTGGGGAGGGGGGAGGGAGGGGAGAGAAAAGAGCGAGAAAAAAGGCTTTAAAAAAAGAGCACAAAAAAGTAGAAATTTTGGGGAGAAAAAAAGAAAATGTGCACAGGTGAGAGTTGGTTTGATATGAAGATTTTTTTCGATGTCATGAAAAAAATAAAATAATCCTGGTTTTCTCCCCCACTAAATCATAACTTTTGTCTTCTTTGTGGTCACTGTGGTCAGTATGGTCACCCATTCTCCACCCACCCCTTACAAAAGCTTCCTTGTCTATGCATTTTACCTGTTGTTTCTTTTTTTTGTCTTTTCTTCAGGCAGAAATATTGTGAATGAGTTGTGTTGTGTTTATGATGGTCATAATTCCATGCATCTGCTTCAGTAGTTTGATTTATTACTATCTCTGTGATGGCTTTTTTTTATTAGTAAGGTTGGCCAGACAAGGTGTGACACAAACTGAACTGACTTGCACGTGGCTTCGTTTTTTGTTTTTTGTGTTTTTTTTCTTTGTTTCTTTGCATGTTTGTTTTGGTCATTGTTGTTCAATAAGAGAAAATCTAAACATGCTGGCCCATTTTAGCTGTCCTAAAATTGAAAAGCATAAATATTCTTTCTTTTCATTCAGTTTAATTCTTTTTATTCACCGAAAATAAGAAAATAGCTCAAGAAAAAGTTCCTCACAGAAAATCCAAACATACAACTAAGTACACAAAAAGTCACTGTGAAGCCTTTATGTCCGTTCAAACTTTTAGGCACATTTGTCCAAACATTTTGGAGCAATATTGTTACAACGTATGTATTTAAGAAGAACGCATCAGAATAAATCCTGGGAGTACTGCAGTTTGCATCAGTGCAACTTAATGTGGAGACGCTTACTTTACAGTGTTGATGAGATAGCATTAATGGAAGGAGTCATGGCTTCGCCAGCAGTTTTACAAGAAAGTCAAGAATTGGGAATTGTTACAAGACAGTTATGCTTACTTTAGTAAACATCTTTAACAGTTATCACAAATTTATTTTTGCAACCGTGCCATTTACCTTCGAAATCTTTGTATTCCTAATCTATCCTAGCGATATATTTTTCAATACTGTGCTTTGTTTTCAGGCATTTTCCCACAGATGAAAGTGTAGGGTGTACCCCCTAGTATTTCCATTTGTATACAAAAGATTTTGCTCTAATCAGTATATTTGTGGCTCTGTGTGTTTTGCTTGGTTTTTCTCTTAAGCCGAGGCCCGTGTGTGAACGCACGCAGAACATCTTGCGCACACGTTAAATCCTGTTCCGCTTTTCGTAAGAGTAGGCCATCGTGTGCCGGTGGGAACAGATGACATTTTCAAAATTGCATACACACGGGGACTGGATGTATAAAGCACAAGAGTGCCTATTCCATTATCCTCGATGTAAAAGAATAAATCAAATCAAATAAATCTTTTATTTATGGTAATCTCTCTCTCTCTCTCTCTCTCTCTCTCTCTCTCTCTCCTCTCCTCTCTCTCTCCTCTCTCTCTCTCTCTCTCTCTCTCTCTCTCTCTCTCTCTCTGTACCCCTCCATCCCCATCCCCATCCCCCGTCCCCTCTGTTTTTTCCGAGCTGTCCATCTCTCCCACGCTTGTCTTTTACCGTTTAGCCTTCCACCCCGCCAAAAAGCCCCGAGCATCATGTATACCCCGCTCCCTGTCTCATCAAATAAACATTCCCCAATGCCGGCTCCCTGACCCCTGGTCACCTGCAGGTCTCGTAAAAGGCTATACTAGGTTTTAGTGCCGGCCGGCCGGCCATCCGTCCGCAAAAAAAGTATGAACAAGATCTGGTTCAGCTATATGTTTTGGTTTGTTTTTTTTTCTTTCGATGAACGATGTGGTTAAGTTATACGTTGTTCTTTTTTTTTTGCCTATATGGACAGGATATGGTTCAGCTATTATTATGTTTTTTTCTTCCTATGAAAAAGATATGATTAAGCTATACAGTTGTTCCCCTTCCTAAGAACAAGATAGGGTTAAGCTATATCTTATTCTTTTCTTTTTTCTTCATATAAACGAGATGTGGTTCAGCCCTACCATTTTTTTTCCGATGGTTAAGCTATACCATGTTCTTTTTTTCTTCCGATAAACAAGTTATGGTTAAGCTATACGTTATTATGTTTTTTTTTCTTCATATAAACAAGATATGCTTAAGCTGTTCTATGTTCTTTTCTGTTCTTCCTATGGGCAGAATATAGTTCAGCTGACCGATTTTCTTTTCTTTTCTTCCTATGAACAAGATATAGGTAAGCTATTTTATGTTCATTTATTTTTCTTCCTCTGAACAAGATACGGTTGAGCTATACCATGTTATTTTCTTTTCTTCCTATGAACAAGATATGGTTCGGCTATACATGTTCTTCTTTTCCCTAGGAACAAGATATAGCTAAGCTATATGTTGTTCTCTTTTTCCCGATGGACAAGATATGGTTAAGCTATACGATGTTCTTTTTTGTTCGTCCTATCAACGTGATATGGTTAAGGTATATAATACGCTGTACTTTTTTCCCTATCCTATGAACAAAACATGGTAAAGTTATACTATGTGCATTTCTGTCTTTTTTTCTTGAACAAGATATGGTTAAGATATACGTTTTTTTCTTCCTATGAACAAGATATGGTTAAGCTATACGTTGTTCTTTTTTCTTTCTATGAACAAGAAATAGTTAAGGTATACATTATTCTTTTTTTTACTTCCTATAAACAAGAAATGGTTAAGCTATACGGGTTTTTTTTTATTCTCCCTATGAACAATATAGTGTTAAGTTATACTCTGTTCGCTTCTTTTTGTCCTAGGAATAAGATGTGGTTAAGGTGTACGATTTTCTTTTCTTTCTTTCCTATGAACAAGATATGGTTAAGCTATACTAGGTTCATTTCTTTTTATTCCTATTAACAAAATATGGTTAAACTGTACAATGTTCTTTTCCTTTTCGTCCTATAACAAGATATGGTTCAGCTGTACAAAGACCTTATTTTTCGTCCAATAACAAGATATGGTTAAGCTATACTATGTTCATTTCTTTTTATTCCTATTAACAAAATATGGTTAAACTGTACAATGTTCTTTTCCTTTTCGTCCTATAACAAGATATGGTTCAGCTGTACAAAGACCTTATTTTTCGTCCAATAACAAGATATGGTTAAGCTATACTATGTTCATTTCTTTTTATTCCTATTAACAAAATATGGTTAAACTGTACAATGTTCTTTTCTTTTCGTCCTATAACAAGATATGGTTCAGCTGTACATTGTTCTTTTGTCTTTCCGTCCAATAACAAGGTAAGGTTAAGCTGTACATTGTTCTTTTGTCTTTCCGTCCAATAACAAGATATGGTTAAGCTGCTCTTTTCCTTTCGTCCTATGAACAAGGTACCGTTCTTTTTGTTTTCCTCCTATCTACTATTTGAAAAGCGACAAATAGGGTTTTCTTTGACCCTTCTGTCGAAAGTTGCTGTCGGCTAGTTGGATGGTTGATTGGTTGCTTGCTTGCTTGCTTCTTGCTTGAGTGAGAAAGGGAGGGAGGGAGGTAAGAAGGTATGGGTATAGGCAGGTGTATAGAGGAGGGAAATTTCAGATAGATAGATAGATAGATAGATAGATAGATAGATAGATAGATAGATAGATAGATAGATAGATAGATAGATAGATAGATACATACATACATACATACATACATACATACATACATACATACATACATACATACATACATACATACATACATACATACATACATACATACATAGGCACACGTAGGTACATACATACATACATACATACATACATACATACATACATACATACATACATACATACATACATACATACATACATACATACATACATACACACACAAACAAACAAACAAACAAACAAACAAACACACACACACACACACACACACACACACACACACACACACACACACACACACACACACACACATATACAGACTTGCACCCACACATGTACATGCATCGTTTCATTTGTTCATTCCCTCATCCACTTGCCCAACCTATTCGTTCCTTCCGTCCATCTACTGTCCCTTGTTTTATTCATTCATTTAGTCAATCAGTCAGTTATTCATTCATTCATTCAGCTATTCGTTCATTTGTTGTTATTCATTCATTTCTATTGGGCATTCATTCATTATTTCATAGCTATTTATTCATGGTTCCATCCATCCATTCACACACACACACGCACACACACACACACACACACACACACACACACACACACACACACACACACACCACGCACGCCACGCACGCACACACACGCCACCCCCCTCCCCCCCCCACACACACACATACACACACACATACAACACACACAGACACCACACACACAACACAACACAACACAACACAACACAGCACAACACAACAGAAAACAACACACATTCACACTCCTTCATTCATTCATTCATTCATTCATTCATTCATTCATTCATTCATTCATTCAGCCACTATGATTGACGAGTTCCCACAATCAGTCATCATCAGCACAGAACTGAAACGGGCCAAGGCAAAATCTAAAAAAAAGCCACTTAATGACATGGACGAACAAGGACATCATGGCCAGAAAATCGGGACCAGGGAAAAAAAGCAAAAGAAAAAGAAAAAAGAAAGAAGAAAACAGGAGAGGAATTAAAAACAACAAAAAAAACCGTTCAAATAATGGCGAGATACTGAAGAGAGAGGAGGGAGGGGAGGAGGAGGAGGAGATTGTAAAAGGAAACTGGGGACTGAGAGATGAGAAAGGACTCGATTAGAAAGAATGATAGTGATGGTGGTGGAAAGGGAGGGGGGAATGTGAAGGAAAGGGAGGGGGTAGGGGAGGGGGGGAGGGGCAGGGCGAGTTGAGTGGACAAAGCGCTGTTTTCACCCCCCCTAAAAAAAAAAAGTTGGGGAGAAAAAAAAAAAAACGAAAAAAAGAAAAAATGAAAAGCTAACGCCACCCGACGTAATGGACAGTCCAAGAGCGTGACCGAGACGAAACGAAGGGAACAAAGAATAGTGAAGAGAGAGAGTGTGTGCCGGTGTGGGTGTGTGCGTGTTTGTGGCCAGAGATTTTTTTTTTGAGAGGGGGAGGGGTAGGGGAGTGGGGGGGGGGGGAAAGGGGGTGGTTGGTTGTGGGGGGGGGGGGGGGGTTAGGGGTAGGGGAGAAAGAGAAGTTGAAGCTGAAGAGTACCACTAACTAACTACAAAGAAGGACGTGAGGAAGAATGACGAGAAGTGGCCGAAACCATGCAAGAAGAAAGGGGACTGGACAGAAGGAGTGCGGCGAGGTGGATGGGTGAGAGGGGAGGTGAGGGGTGGTGGTGGTGGTGGTGGTTGTGGTGGCAGGGGTTTGGAAGATGACAGAAGGATTGTAAGAGGATTTTAAAAAAAACAGAAACAAAGCGACTTTTAATTGCTGATGGCCGTAGTAGTAGCCACAGAGAGAGAGAGAGAGAGAGAGAGAGAAGAGAGAGAGAGAGAGAGAGAGAGAGAGAGAGAGAGAGAGAGAGAGAGATTGCAGGGGGGGGGGGGGGGGCAGAAAGTAGGGAGGGGGATACAGAGCACTAACTCAAAGGGAAGGGACAGAATGGAAGAGGTAATTAGACGCAGTGGGAGATACCACACACACAACACACACACACACACACACACACACACACACACCACACACACCACACACACACACACACACACACACACACACCACACACACACACACACATTCACACCACATTGCAAGATTTTTTTTCTTTTCACCGTTTAAAATGTATTATGCAGATAAAATTCTTCTTTTTTTTTCTTGTTTACTGCCTGCACTTTAAAGATTTAGATGTAGACACGTTTGGGAATCCATTCCATTACCCTCAAAATAAAAGAATGAAAAATTAAATAAAATAGAATAAACTTTGGTGGTAGGGGTGGGGATCTAATAAACTTGGAATCGGCAATTCAACAACATTTGCTAGAATGAATTTTGTTTCAGTAGTTGTTATGCCTTGTGGTTTTTGTGCACTATCGATAATTCTTTTTTTCTGACGATGTTATGTCATAATTATTAGTTTGGCTTGTTTCGCTTTTGTTTTTGGTTTTTATTAGAGAGAGAGAGAGAGAGGAGAGAAGGAGAGAGAGAGGAGAGAGAGAGAGAGAGAGAGAGAGAGAGAGAGAGAGAGAGAGAGAGAGAGAGAGAGAGAGAGATGTTGTGTGGTGTGTGTGTGTGTGTGTGTGTGTGTGTGGTGTGTGTGTGTGTGTGTGTGTGTGTGTGTGTGTGTAGGGGGAGGTTTGGTTTTAGGGGTTTTGTGTCTAGTTTTTGTTGTTGGGCTGTTTTGCTTTGTTCTTGGTAGTTTTTGTCTTAGCTTTATTTCATTTGTTGTTACACGAGTGGTGTAAGTTTTCTATGTGTATGCGGATGAGTGAGTGGATGGGGGTTGTAAAGTAAGTACTTGGGGACGGGGATGAGGGTGGAGAGCTTTCAAGGCAGGGATCAAAATAACATAAGCCATACCCAGGCCCTTCCTTTACAACCTGTGCTCTAAGGTGAAGTCGACAAGTGTCCTCCAGTAGCGTTTCTGAATAAATCAACTGACATCAACACACCACCACCACACCATCACACATACACACTACACACCACGCCGAACTGCGCAAACTAATACAGTGCGCATATTGATGAAAATGCGATAATTATCAAAAGAATAATTATAAAGCGTGGTGACCGGGGAGGGGGAATTGTGACTAGGGATGGAACGCTGTGACCAGGCAGACAGACAGACAGGCAGACAGACAGACAGACGGAAGGACTGGCAGTGCAGTGAGTGAGGAGGATGTATGGGGGGGGAGGTGAGGGGGGGGGGGGGAGTCCACTGATACTGATCAGGTTACTGCACTGTCCATGACCGTACACTGATGATGACTGGCCTGTCTGTAGTTTGTTTTTCTCCGCTCTCTCTCTGTCTCTCTCTGACTCTTGTCTCTCTCTGTCTCTCTGTCTCTCTGTCTGTCTGTCTCTCTGTCTCTCTGTCTGTCTGTCTTCTGTCTGTCTGTCTGCCTCTGTCTGTCTGTCTGTCTGTCTTCTGTCTGTCTGTCTGTCTGTCTGTCTTCTGTCTGTCTGTCTTCTCTGTCTCCTCCGTCCTCTGTCTCTCTCTCTCTCTCTCCTCTCTCTCTCTCTCTCTCTCTCTCTCTCTTGTGAGAGAAGAGAAGACAGACAGACAGACAGACAGACAGACAGAGAGAGCTCATTCATGAGCATGTGAGAGTGCATGCTTTCTTCCGTATACTTGCATACGTATGCTTGAATGAATGCGTACGTTTTGTTAATAAAATGCCTAATTCACATAGATCTATACTTATTTCTGCATGTAAAAATACATATTACACTATGTATTAGCAAGCCTATGTATAGGTGCAAGGTACGTACGTGTATGGCGCATGTTCCTACGTACGAGCGTGCATAGTTATTATAGTGTGTACTTTACTGTGTACCCAGTCCCCGTGCGTATTACGAAAGAAAGCATGCACTCTCACATGCTCATGAATGAGTATATGCACTCTGTCTGTCTGTCTGTCTGTCTGTCTGTCTGTCTGTCTGTCTGTCTGTCTGTCGTCTCTGTCTGTCTGTCTCTTCTCTTCTGTCTTCTCTCTCTCTCTCTCTCTCTCTCTCTCTCCTCTCTCCTCTCTCTCCTTCTCTCTCTCTCTCTCTCTCCTCTCTCTCCTCTCTCTCTCTCTCTCTAGTGTAAGTATAGACACTCCTAATTAATATAAGGGCTAGCTAGTCAGTATGAAAATAAGCGGCCCGAAAATAAAAAGACATCTGAAACTGTGAGAGGGGAAAACAAACGGACCGTTTTCTCAGTACACACACACAGACACACAGACACAGACACAGACACAGACACACACACACACACCAACACACACACACACACACACACACACACACACACACACACACACACACACACACACACACACACACACACACACACACCACACTTGACAGGGCCTGAACAGGTGCAGTCCATTACGTGAATGCTGCCTGCACATTTGCCTGCAATTCTCTCCCTTCCTCTGCACTGCACAGTACAGTACAGCATAGTACAGTACAGCACAGCAAAGATGCTGCCAATTCCTTGTCACTCTTTGACTTGAGGAACAGAAGTTGAGAATGGCTAACTTTGAGTTTGTACAGGTTGGAAAATGAAGAGGATTGATTGAGGGAACGGAAATGAAGAAGCCAGTATTCGGAGAGAAAGAGACTGAAGGAAAGACAAACATTAAAAAATATACATATATTATTCTCTTTTTTATTTATTCTTATGTTTCGAGGATGATGGAATAACCACTTATGTGCTTTTCTTACACCCAGTCCCCGTGTGTATGCAGTTTCTGTAAATTTTGACATCCGTTCCCACCGACACACAACGGCATTCTCTTCCGAAAAGCGGAACGGCTTTTAACGTGTGCACAAGATGTTCTGCGTATGTTCACACTCGAGGCCTTGATTTATAGTCTCATCCGAAGAACTTTTGGAGGGAAGTGGAGTCGACTCTTTTGTTAATTCCAGAGAAAACATTTCTCTTGCACGAGATTCGAACCCGGGTCAGTAGATCACCAGCGTATCACTCTGACCACTAGGCTATCCCGTTCCATGAAGAAGGAAGACGGAATTTCAACTAGATTTATTGAATTTATTACTGAGTTAGAAAACAACACATAGATTCTAGTCAAGAGGAAATAAAGAGAAATGTCAGGTACAAATGAAGTTTGGTCTTTTTAAGAAAGAAAGAAAGAAAATCACAAGGAAAGAAGAGAACAAAATAGAAAAGAAGGATAAGTAGAATGAGACAAGAAGAAAAAAAAAAGAAAAGTAGAAAGACAGAAGTCAAAAACAGAGAAGTAGGAAGATAGGAGAAGAGACAAGAAACACAAAGAAAAGAACGAGAGAAGAGGGAAAAAAAGAAAAATGAAACGCAGAAAGAGAATAGAAAAGAAAGAAAAATGAAAAGCAGTAAGAGAGAAGAAAAGAAAGGCAAAAAGGAAAAGTAGTAAGAGAAAAGATAAGAAAAGCTAAAAGAGAAGAAAGGACAGCAGAAAGAGAAGAGAAGAAAGGAAAAATAAAAATAGACGACAGGAAAAACAGAAAGAGAGAAGAGAAGAAAGGAAAAAGAAAAGCAGAAAGAAAGAAAAAATAAAAATAGAGAAAAAAAAAAAGCAAAAAGAGAAGAAAGGAATAAGAATAGCAGAAAGAGATAACAGAAGAAATGAAAAAAGAAGGAAGAGAGGATAAAAAGCATAAAGAGAGAAGAAAGGAAATAGAAGGATAGATAGAACATGAAAAAAACAAAAAAACAAAACAGACTGACATAAGAAGCAGTAAGATTGAGAAAAAAAAGTAGTGGAGTGCAGGTACCAAGTGCAGGTACCAACCAAACAGTGCAGGTACCAAGTGCAGGTACCAAGTGCAGGTACCAACTGCTTGATCATTTTGAAAAAGGACATAAAAAATTCAATGTAAAACAAAAATTGAAATGAAAGTAA
>CM060320.1:19667926-19675426 GCA_030674155.1 Stramonita haemastoma
CATCGATCACAGTTACCAAGTGGATGGGTGGCCAACTGTTTGTGCACCTTGGCTTCAGTACGGTCCCCCAGTTCACCCAGCTTTAAACGGGTACGTGCCCTCTTTAGGGTCGGGGAAGGTAAAGCAAAGAGGGAGAGGAGATGTGTGCCGCCCTCAATATGCTGGCCCGTAGAGAAGCAGCAAACAAGAACTGCAAATCCTCACAGACAGTCTAACAGATCGAGCGAGCGCATACGGCATGGAGGTCAGTACAGAGAAATCGAAGATCATGGTCAACAGCGCGAGTAATGACAGCACGGAAATAAAGATGAATGGAGAAATATTGGAAGAGGTGAGCCAATTCAAATACTTAGGCTCCATCCTAACAAAAGATGGCACATCAAACAATGAGGTGAAAGCTCGCATTGCAACAGCAACATCTGCTCTAGTCAGACTCCAGAGGATCATCAAAAGCAACAACATCAGCTTCTGCACCAAATACCACCTCTACAAATCCCTCGTGATATCTATCCTCCTATATGGCTGTGAATCATGGACTCTGACAGCAGAGTTAGAGAGAAGAATCCAAGCATTCGAGAACAAGTGCCACAGAAGACTCCTCAAAATATCATACAAAGAACACAAGACCAATAACTATGTGAAAGAAGAAATCAAAAAGCGTGTGGGCCCCCAAGAGCCTTTGCTCTCCACCATAAAGAGGAGAAAGCTGATGTGGTTTGGTCACACCACAAGACACAACACCCTAGCAAAAACCATCTTGCAAGGAACAGTCGAGGGCAAGAGAAGAAGAGGCCGCCAAAAGAAATCATGGGTTGACAACATCAAAGACTGGACCGCCCAACCCCTGCAACACCTCCTACTAGCCACACAGGATCGTGAAGCATGGAAAAAGATCTCCGTTGCGTCTTCTCTCATGTCCCCCCTACGTCCTTTGGGACATGGGACTGAGTGAGTGAGTGAGAGAAGCTGGGGTCTCTGGTACCTCGCTCCCCAACGACCACATAGGTTATGGGACACCTTTACCACCACCACTTTTTACATAAAATAAACAAGCTTCACTCACCTACACCAAAAAACAGAATTAAAAACCTTTAACTCAATTCTAACAAGTGATCAGTCAATCAATCAATCAAATTCCTTTATTTCGAGGATAAGGCTTTATTTTTTTTACATCCAGTCTCCGAATGAGTAAGATCTGGAAAGCAGGGGGACACAGAGAGAGAGACAGAGACAGAGACGCAGAGACAGAGACGGGGGGAGAGAGGAGAGAGGGAGGAGGGGGAAGAGAGAGAGAGAGAGAGAGAGAAGAGAGAGAGAGAGAGAGAGAGAGAGAGAGAGAGAGAGAGAGAGAGAGAGAGGAGAGAGAGAGAGAGAGAGAGAGAGAGAGAGAGAGAGAGAGAGAGAAAAAGACAGGGACTTGGTGGTTGGTAGTGGGCTGGAAAGAGTTAAGGAGAAAAAACAGAGGATGGCTGAGTGAGTGGGAATGAGGGAGAGAGGGGGGGAAGGGGGGAAGGGGCGAGGGAAGAGGGAAGAGGCAGGGGGAAGGGGGAAGGGGAGGAGGAGGAAGGAGAGAGGGCGGGGAAAAACAAGGCTGTCTTTTTGTGGACAAGCAATCGATGACAAAGTGTAGGGCTGTGCAGTTCACAGCACTATGGCGCACTTACTAATTGGAGAAAGAAAGAAAAAACAACACTGATAAGAGGAAGACAGTGTGAAAAAAAGACAGGACGGAGAAAGAACGGGTAGGGAGAGGAAGGGAAGGAGCAGAAAAAGGGGTGGGGGTGGGGTAGGGTAGGGAGTATGGAGCGAAAGAGATAGAGAGAGAGGGTGAGGGATAAGGAGAGAAAGAGAGAGAGGGGGGGGAGGGGGAGAGAGAGAGAGAGAGAGAGAGAGGAGAGAGAGAGAGAGAGAGAGAGAGAGAGAGAGAGAGAGAGAGAGAGAGAGAGAGAGAGAGAGAGAGAGAGAGAGAGAGAGAGAGAACACCTGTGTGCATAATGTACTTGTGTATGTGTGTACGTCTGTTATTTTGTGCATCCGTGCGTGTGCATGTGCGTGCATGTGAGTGGGTGTTTGTCCATATGTCTGCGTCTGCATGCATGTGCGCATATGTGAGTGATTGTGTGTGTCTGTCTATGTGTGTGTTTGTGTGTCTCTGTAGGTCCATGTGTAAACTTATGCGCGTGCATACAAGCGTTCATGTCTGTGTATATTGTGTGTGTGTGCAAGTATGTGTGCGTGAGTGAGTACAGGCATGTATGTATGCACTTCCCTGTGTGTAAATGCTTGTGTATGTTGTGTGTGAGTGCTTGTGTATGTGTGTGCATGTGTGAGAGTACGTGTGTGCGTCCGCGTGTGTGTGCTTGCGCGCGCGTCTGTGTGTGTGTGTGTGCATGCCCGCGCGCGCGCGTGTGTGCGTGTGTGTATGTAAGTCCATTTTTTGTGCACAGTGCCAGAGAAGCCCAGAGATTGTGTCTTGGGCGTTGCCCCGTCTGTCTGGAACCCTGCAACTTCTCCCTTGACGCTGTGTGACAAAAAGGAAACAAAAAAGTTTGAATCGAACAAACCAAACAAAGATCGACACAGAAGAGAAGGAGGAGGAAGGGAAGAAGGAGGAGGGAGGGAGGGAGGAAGGAGAGAGAGGAGAGGAGAGAGAGAGAGGAGAGAGAGAGAGAGAGAGAGAGGAGAGAGAGAGAGAGAGAGGGAGAGAGAGAGAGAGAGAAGGGGGTAGGGATGGAGAGAAAAAGGGGAAAAGAAATGAGGACTGAAGAAGAGGAAGAATAAGAGGGGTAGGGTGGGGGTGGGGGGAATGAGAGGATTGAAAAGGGGGGAAAAGGGTAGAGAATAGGGTACGGACACGAACAGACAAACAGACAGAAACAAAGTTAACACAGAAAGACAGAGAGACAGATAGAGACAAACAGACAGACAGACAGACAGACAGACAGACAGACAGACAGAGAGGAAAAGGTGAAGGTGTCCCATAACCTATGTGGTCGTAGGGGAGCGAGGCATCTGCAGAGACCCAGCTTCTCAAGGGGCCAGCATATTGAGGGTGGCGCCCTACCTATTGTCCTCTTTATATTAGCCAGAAGGAGGAGGGAGGGGGGAGGGGTTTGCTGTGGCCCCTGACACAGTGTTATCAGCAGAAGTAGGGAGTAGGCACTCCCGTCATCTGACCTTCCTCATTAGCACTGATAACGTTTTATTTGCTTGCACACCCTTGACTGTGGCGGGCTTTTTTTCCCAACTAGTAGCGACAAAATTATCAATAAGTATTGACATGTTGGGCTTGAAATGAAACAGAAGAAAAAAATCATGAAGCCAACCAAGCTTTGAGACAAAAAAAAAGTTCAGGAAAAATTAACAGCTCCAATTAAAGTCTGCTGCAGATATAAAAAAAAAGATGCGATGAGAGTGCAAACAACTATCGATGGGTCCTACATTTCTTCTTTGTTTTTCAACTTCTTGTCTGAGTTTATTTTTCAAAGAAGCAAAGCCTCAGCATCTGTGACTCTGTATACTATGTGTCTGATCCCAGCTGTCAAAGAGTTACAGGCAATGTCGATCTGTTGGGCCTGCAACTGACGAAGGGCCACGAGTAGCAAGAAAAGAGTTGTCAATATTATTCACACTGAAAAGAAAAACTATCAGCTGTCACTTTATGTGACGGCCCCACTAAGAACTACCTATTGTCTGCACTATGACCTCATACTCACTGTACCTGTTGTTGTTGCCATCTAGGATTGAATGAATCTGCATGACTTTTGGGGATGAGGGGGTAGGAGTGATAACTCAGGTTATTGATGTTGATAACAAACTGTTCTATTAAAGGCAGTCTGAAAAGGCAATGTTATCTAAAGATTCAAAGCACATAGCCGAAATAAAATACACACAGACAACCGTGCACATGCATACAGTCATGCATGCTTACACACACACGAACAAACACACACATGCGCACACACACATGCAAGCATGCACAACACGCACACACACACGCATACACACACACCATATACACACGCATACACACACACCCATACACACACATGCACACACACACACACATACATACATACATACACATACATACATACATACATACATACATCATACATACATACATACATACATACATACATACATACTAATACATACATACATACATACATACATACACGTGCGCGCGCTCGCACGCGCGCATGGATGCACGCACGCATGCACACAAATATGGAAATAAGTTTGTGAATGACAAATTTGAAAAAAAAAAAAAATGCACCCTGTTCTATCCTACTATACTCCCCCATAGGGATGCCAGGAGTCTGTCAGTACAAAATAGCATCCCCACTTTCTGGACATTCTGTGCTGGGAATCCCCTCTTTTCTATCCCTCTCTTTGTTTCTGCCCTGTTCCTTTTCTTCCTGTCACCCCCTTCTTATCCTTTTGTGTATGCCTTCTTGATCCATTCTCCTGCCGTGTATTGCAGAAAGACTTCAAAGATACACATTTTCTCCTCTGACGAAGTGGGATGCACTGGGCCTGACCTATCCCTGACTTATTGGGCACTTAACGGCAGTGCAACGCTTTTTCGCTCACATGACAGACACTACTTGCTGTCCGTGCGTTCGACGAAGAAATCGCACTATACGCCATCTTCTCCCTTTTTTTTTATAGAACCCTGTTCCATCTTGTTTTCATTTTCAGGAAACCATGTTTTGCAGTGCTTAAGGTAAAACGAAAAAGGTTAAAGGTGCCCATAACCTATGCGGTCGTAGGGGAGCGAGGCATCAGAGACCTCAGCTTCTCTAGGAGCCAGCATATTGAGGACGACGCCCATCTCCTCTCCCTTGCTGCTTAAACTTCCCTGACCCTAAAGAGAGCACGTACCCATTTACAGCTGGGTGAACTTGGGGGACTGTACTAAAGCCAAGGCGCACAAACGATCACCCATCTAATTGGTAACCACGCTCGATACTGCTTAAACCTTAACTTGGGGAAAGCGAGTGTTCTGACCACTGAGCTATCCCGACCCCTAGTGCAATGCTTAAACACCATGAAAACTGAAAACTTCCCATGGGTGACGTGTCGTTCTGGCGGCAAAATACAAACCCCAGAAAATGCCAGCAGCATCCTGATCGTGTGATGTCTATGAGGTAAGAAAACCAAGAAGGAAAAAGGCCACCACACTGCCTTTCTTGGCCTTATTGGAGTAGCTAGGTGTGTGTTTGTAGATTGCTTTGAACTTGTCAATTCATGCCTGTCTGCTCTGTCGTTGTTTTATCACGATTTGTACGTGTAGGCTACACTCTGTCTCTCTTTCTGTCTCTGTTTTTTGTTTCTGTTTTTTTTTCCCCTCTTTTTTGTCTGTGTCTGTATTCTGTCTGCTCATAATTCTAGGGCTGCTGCAGCTTTACGTGAATAAGATGTCTGAAGTCTTGCATCTGAAGCTTTCTTTTTTTTTGGTTGTCTCTTTTTGTCTTTTGGTCTGGCTGTCTCTAGTTTCTGTCTCTGTGTATCTGTCTCTCCGCCTCTGTCTCTGTCTCTGTCACTCAGTCTGTCTGTCTGTCTAAACATCTGCCTGTCTGTCTCTCTCTGTGTCTCTCTCTCTGTCTCTTTCTGTCTCTCTCTGTATCTCTGTGTCTCACTCTGAGTCTCTGTGTCTCTGTCTGTCTGTCTGTCTGTCTGTCTGTCTCATTCTGTCTGTCTGTCTGTCTGTCTGTCTGTCTGTCTGTCTGTCTGTCTGTCTGTCTCTCTCTGTCTCTCTCTCTCTCTTCTCTCTCTCTCTCTCTCTCTCTCTCTCTCTCTCTCTCTCTCTCTCTCTCTCTCTCTCTCTCTCTCTCTCTCTCTCTCTCCTCTCTCTCTCTCTCTCTCTCTTCGAGCCTTGAATTTGAACTTTAAATTCCATGTTGGCCTGTCTGTCTGTCTCTCTGCCTGCCTGTCTACCTGTTTCGTCTCCCAGCCTATCTGACTGTCTGTCAGTCTGTCTGTCTGACACCAATCTTTTCTTACCCCCCCCCAAAAAAAAAAAAAAAAAAAAAAAAAAAAAAAAAAAACTGCATCATGCAACATTCGACCACATCTTTTTCCAGCAACTGACCTAGTTCAAAGACAGAAATCCATCACTTCAAAAGAAAGTGCAGCTGACACAGTGAGCCGTGACTTGGAGGAGTGGTGGTGGTGGTGGTGGTGGTGGTGGTGATGGTGGTGGTGGTGGGGGGGGGAGAGGAGGAGGGGGGAGGGGGGAGGAGGAGGGGAGGGGGTTGATATCATCTGTAGCTGTGTCTGTTTGCAGGCCAGCCCAGCCCAGCCCAGCCTGACAGTTGATGTGTGTGTATGTGTTGTGAATATTGACATCGCTTTTCTGGCGATGTGTCTCATTCTTTTGTCACTTTGCAGACAGACGGATCGACAAGGATTGTCAGCTTGCTGCTCACACCGAACACTCACCTACCTACCTACCTAGCTACCTGTCCTCTAGCCTCAAGACAATGTGGGGGGGGGGGGCAAAAAGAGAGAGGTGTATGGCAATTCATTCTTTATGGTGTTCGGTAGGGGGGGGGGGAGAAGAGAGAGAAGTGTATAGAGTCTACTCAACAAGTTGGAGCATAGATCGTTATAATTTTTGGTTTTTACAATTCTCTATATATGGCTCTGTGTGTTGATGAATAAAATTTATTTTGTCCTTACACATTAAAAAAAAAGTTTTATGATAGAGTGTGTGTGTGTGTGTACATGTGTGTGTACGTGTGTGTGTGTGTGTGTGTGTGTGTGTGTGTGTGTGTGTGTGTGCACGCGCGCACGCGCGTGTGTGTGGGTGTGTGTGCTTGTATACGTTCTTCAATAAAACGTACCTTCACTCATAATGATATTAGACGAGTGTGTGTGTGTGTGTGTGTGTGTGTGTGTGTGTGTGTGTGTGTGTGTGTGTGTTGTGTGTGTGTGTGTGTGTATGTGTGTGTGTGTGTGTGTGTGTGTGTCTGTCTGTCTGTCTGTTGTGTGTGTGTGTGTGCGTGTGTGTGTATGTGTGTGTGTGTATGTGTGTGTGCGTGAGTAAGTGTTTGAGTGTTTGAGTGTTTGTGTACCTACACATATTATTGTGTGTATGTATGCTCGCACATGCATGTGTGTGTATGTACGTGCGCGCGCTCACACGTGAATATCGTGTGTGTATGCATTTATGCACGTTTCTGTACACACACGGGCATACAGTACACAATATATATGTATGTGATATGTATAATGTGTATAATATGTATATAAATGAAAAAAAATCCCTGATAAACACATCGGAAACAGTCATTGGAGAAACTGGGGGTAGGGAGAGAAACAAATCTAGTGTACCCACATCACACACAGAGCTGTCTCTGGATCAGTCTGCCTCTGCCGCTTCATCAATTTTTTTTCTGCAACAAGTTGGCTGATATCGTGAGATCAAAACAGGTACAGAAGATAAACACACGTACATGCTTTTCTTTTTAAAAAAACTGACAAAAGAAAAAC
>CM060320.1:19685426-19687926 GCA_030674155.1 Stramonita haemastoma
TGCAGTCAAGTCTAAGCTACTTGTCTGTCTCTTCTCTTGGTAATTGAAGGGTGGGGTACAGTGCGCTGCAGTTTCCAATGAGGACACAACCAAAAAATAAAAATAAAAAAGGTTAGGGTGGAGGGAGGAAATGTATGATTTAAAAAGAAAGATTCTATTCTCTCGTGGTGCGGGCAGACCAGACTGATATCGACCACAAAGAGGAAAGGGGATGGGGGGGGGGGGGAGGAGGGAACAGAAAAGACGGGTGGAGTTAAGACGGAGGAAGAAAGAGGAAGGGTAGAGGGGTGGGGGGCAGAGAGAGAGAGAGGGAGAAGGAGGGGGTGGGGTGAGGAAGAGGAGGAGGAGAAGAAGATGAGATGAGAAGAAAAAAGAGAACAAAAAATGAGAAAGAAAGAAAGAGATGTGAGACAAAGAAGGATAAGGAAACGAGAATGTGTGTGTGTGTGTGTGGTGTGTGTGTGTGTGTGTGTGTGTGTGTGTGTGTGTGTGTGTGTGTGTGTGTTGTGTGTGTGTGTGTGTGTGTGTGTGTGTGTGTGTGTGTGTGTGTGTGGTGAGAGAGAGAGAGAGAGAGAGAGAGAGAGAGATGAAGACGATTTTCATTTTCCATGGGTGACAATTTATTATTAGCGTTTAGTCCACTGGGTTCCAGGCAGCTTTACCCCCAGTAGTAATTATACTTACTACAGTTACAACACCAGAGGAAAATCCTTTCTGTCGCATAATATTATTGCATTATCATCAGTGATCAAGACGAAAAAAAAATTTACACTGTAATACCCTACCTTAGATTCAGATCATGCGACAGGATTGTGAACACAATACAACGATAATAACAGCTACAACAACAAGAAATATCGACACACAGCACTTTCAGGGATCAGGTTTTGCAAGATGTTGACACATGCAGAACTTTCCCTGACTGCTATCCCGTCTGCAAAAAGGAATATAAAAACAAACAACAACAAAAACAAACACAAAACTATTCAGACAATGCTTGACTAAAAGCAGAAACCAGTGCACAGGCAAAACTTTGAATTCATACTGGTTATTTTGCGTTTCTGTAACCTACAGAATACAAACATGAAATATGGAATCTTAACCATGCACATCTAATATGAATGTTCATATTAATACACTAAGGAAATCAAGGCACCCACTTAATCATATAGAGCCTTACCCTTAATTATACATATCTTTAAAAATGGAGAAAAATGACATCATTGCGATCGATTGGTGGTCTAGAGGTAACGTGCCTGCCTAGAAAGTGAAAAGTTCAGGTCAGAGTGTGCAGTGGTTCGAATCCCGTTTTGGCCCAAAACTTTCCTCCCGGTTATTAGGTGATGAGTGGTGGTCTGGGTGCAAGTCTTTCGGATGAAACGATAAACGGAGATGAAGACTTCCCCCTATTGTAAAACCCTCATCATAATTCACTGGCTGCTTTCAAGTTTGGATCCTGCCGTACATCACTTCAGAGTCATTCATGTCTCATCACTTTCAAAGATTCCCCACCAAAACTTCAAGACAAGTCAAGTCAAAAACACTTTAATCATCCCATGAAAGGCAATTTCCCATGTTGTGTAGCTGGTCATGGTGGCAGTGTCAGTATCATTTTGACCTAGAGACTGCAGTACAGCACGGCAGATTTTTCTGCACGAAATTCGAGCTACTTACTACACAGAGTGCCAGTCGCCACAACGTGCTATCCAGTCTTTGATTTTTTTTCCTATTTGCATATGTACTTATTTTCCTGTTGTAACAGAATGCACATTGGCCCATATGTCCCATCTCTGCACAGCTTCTCGGGTGGGTACAGTTAGCCAGTTAAGATGTGACCTCTAAAAGGAGGTTGCATAAATTCTACCGTTGACCATGAAGGCAAAGAGTATACAATGGAGGGCTTTCGACCACCACCCAAGGAAACAGAGCATCGCACAATAGCAGGTGTGTCCCAATTTAGTAACACAACGCTTCGACAGGGCTCTGATCACATGGGAGGTAATCTACATACCACCCCATCACACCACCCTGGCCAACTTGTACCGCATCCTGAGGTACACTAACTAGTCAGCATATTTTGATGCTCAGAACCAGTAGCCTCAAACATCATCACCCTGCCAGTTGTGTTCCAACGCAACCTTAGCGGCGCCTGGGTGGCAAACACTGTGGGGAAAGCATCCCACTTCTGACACCATTGTAACAGAGTGGACATTGGCCCATGTGATGTCCCATCTCTGCAAAGCTTTTCAGGTGGGTACAGCTAGCCAGTTAGGATGTGACCTCTAAAAAGAGGTTGCATAAATTCTATCGTTCACCATGAAGGCACAGAGTATGCAATGGAGGGTTTTTGACCACCACCCAAGGAAACAGCATCGCACAATTTGCAGGTGTGTCCCAATTTAGTAACACAACGCTGAGACAGGGCTCTGATTGCATGGGAGGCAATCTACTTACCACTCCATCACAATGTGAAAGTAAGATATTTTGTAAAACTGTTGTC
>CM060320.1:19697882-19705382 GCA_030674155.1 Stramonita haemastoma
GCAGTAGAAGCAGAAACAACAACAGCAGAAGCAGTAGGGATGATAGCAGTAGAAACAGCAACAGCAGCAAAATAGCAAAGGTACCAAAGTAGAAATAGTAGTAGTAAATGGCAGTAGCAATAGATCGGCGGTCTAGTGTTAACACATCCACTTACAATTTCAAAGGTTGCGAGTTCAATCCCGTCTAAACCAGACCCCCCCCCCCCCCCTCTCCACTACCTCCAATCTACTAGACAGTAGGTAGTGGACTGGGTGCTGGTCTTATGTTGAAACGATAAACATCATCACCCCTGTATACAACAGACATGTAGTGCAGGTAAAAGTACCCAATCCACAAGACAATCATTCCTGACAACATTTGTAAAAAAAAGCCCTACTTTCACAGGAAAATAAGTACGTACGCAAATAGGAAGAAAAAAAAAACCCGTCAAAGACTGGATTAGCGCTACGGTGTGGCGACTGGCACTCTTTGTAGTGAGTAGTTCTAATTTCGTGCAGAAAAATCTGCTGTGCTGCACTACAGTCTCCAGGTCAAAATGATACTGACAATGCCACCATGGCCAGCTACACAACATGGGAAATTGCCTTTTATGGAATGATTCGAGTGCTTTTGACTTGACTTGACTTGACTTGACTTGAAGTTTTGGTGGGGAATCTTTGAAAGTGATGAGACATGAATGATTCTGAAGTGATGTGCCGCAGGTTCCAAACTTGAAAGCAGCCAGTGAATTATGATGAGGGTTTTACAATAGGGGCAAGTCTTCATCTCCGTTTATCGTTTCATCCGAAAGACTAGCACCCAGACCACCACACATGGTCTAATAGCCGGGAGGAAAGTTTTGGGCCCAAACGGGAACCACTGCAGCACACTCTGACTTGAACTTTTCACTTTCTAGGCAGGCGCGTTACCTCTAGACTACCGATCAACCGCAATGGTGTAATCATGTTTTCCCCATTTTTAAAGATCTATATAATTAAGGGGAAGGCTCTATATGATTAAGTGGGTGCCTTAGCTTCCTTAGTATATACATATGAACATTCATATCAGCTATGCATGGTTAAGATCTCGTATTTCATGTTTGTGTTCTGTAGGTTACAGAAACATATAATAACCAGTATGAAATTCAAAGTTTCGCCTGTGCACTGGTTTGTGCTTTTAGTCAAGCATTGTCTGAATAGTTTTGTGTTTGTTTTTGTAGTTGTTTGTTTTATATTCCTTTTCGCAGACGGGATAGCAGTCGGGGAAAGTTCTGCATGTGTTAACATCTTGCAAAAACTGATCCCTGAAAGTGCTGTGTGTCGATATTTCTTGTTGCTGAAGCCGTTATTATCGTTGTATGTTGTTCACAATTCTGTCGCCTAGTCTCAGTCTAAGGTAGGGTATTACAGTATAAATTTATTTTTCCGTCTTGGTCACTGATGATAAATGCAATAATATTCTGCTACAGAAAGGATTTTTCCTCTGGTGTTGTAACTGTAGTAAGTATAATTACTACTGGGGGTAAAGCTGCCTGGAACCCAGTGGACTAAACACTAATAATAAATTGTCACCCATGGAAAATGAAAATCGTCTTCATCTCTTTCTGTTCTCTCTCTCTCTCTCTCTCTCTTCTCTCTTCTCTCTCTCTCCTCTCTCTCTCTCTCTCTCTCTCTCTCCTCTCTCTCTCTCTCTCTCCTCTCTCTCTTCCTCTCCCTCTCTATCTCACACACACATACACACACACACACACACTTCTCGTTTCCTTATCCTTCTTTGTTTCACATCTCTTTCTTTCTTTCTTTCTCATTTTTTGTTCTCTTTTTTCTTCTCATCTCATCTTCTTCTCCTCCTCCTCTTCCTCACCCCACCCCCTCCTTCTCCCTCTCTCTCTCTCTGCCCCCCACCCCTCTACCCTTCCTCTTTCTTCCTCCGTCTTAACTCCACCCGTCTTTTCTCTTCCCTCCTCCCCCCCATCCCCTTTCCTCTTTGTGGTCGATATCAGTCTGGTCTGCCCGCACCACGAGAGAATAGAATCTTTCTTTTTAAATCATACATTTCCTCCCTCCACCCTAACCTTTTTTATTTTTATTTTTTGGTTGTGTCCTCATTGGAAAATGCAACGCACTGTACCCCACCCTTCAATTACCAAGAGAAGAGACAGACAAGTAGCTTAGACTTGACTGCACACACACACATACACACACATACACACACACACTACACACACACACTACACACACCACACACACACACACACACACACACACACACACACACACACACACACACACACACACTGCACACACACACACACACACACACAACACACACACGCACACACACGCACATAATATGTGGGAACATTGCCTCCATACTGTCACTGGTGACACAACATATAGATATATTGACACAGCCAGGTTAAAAAAAACAAAAAACCAACAACAAAACCCTCTGGGCTAAAGGCATAAACTTCAACCACATACAAGTTCTATGTAAAAAAAAAAAAAAAAAGAAAAAAAATGAAATCAGATTTTTCTGCAAGAAAAAAAACCCGAATATGGGAAAAGCAAGCAACGGTGCAACTAATATTGATGTAAGTTTGTCTTGATTTTTTTTCCTTGCTTTTTAACCTTTTTTTGGTTTTGTTTTGGTTCAAACAGCAGCAAATCACCAACGCCTATGTCTGTGTGTGTCTGTTTCGAGCTGTCAAAGAGTTACAGGCAATGTCGATCTGTTGGGTCTGCAACTGACGAAGGGCCACGAGTAGCAAGAAAAGCGTTGTCAATATCATTCACAACGGAAAGACCTCAGCTGTCACTTTGTGTGACGGCCTCAGCGCTATGAAGAAAAAGACGATATTGGCCGGAGGTTTTGCCTCTTCTTGTCAATTTCTCGTGTAGTTAGTTTTGATGGGAGGTCCTTTTTGTGTGTTGGTTGTGTATAGTGGTGTCTGATTGAGAGGTTGTCACTTAGAAAACTGGCATGATGCCTGCACGTGTGCACACCTGTGTGTGCGTGCGTGCGTGCGTGTGTGTGTGTGTGTGCATGCATGCACCCTTGTACATATACCTGCATTTTCTTTTTAAAAAGACTGGAGAGAGAGATAGAGAGAGACAAAGACAGAGACAGAGACAGAGAGAAAACGGACAAAAAGTGCCAGACAGACAAACAGAAATAGAAAAAAAAACCCACAAAAAATAAAGAAACAAGAGATTTGAAACAAAGGTTGATTAATAAAAAAAATAACCTAACAACAAAACAACCAGGAAAACATACTTAACAAAAAATCTTACAAACCATGACAGTGCAAACATGGCGTTAACTTGTAATGAGCCGAGCCGTTTGAAAGCAGTATTGAACCAACAGCGGCCTTTTCAATGGTGGAACAAGACAGGTGGTCTTTTCAACACCGCTTTTTTTGTCCCTTTGACATGGCATCAGCAAAGACACTGACATTTCCCTCTCTGTACTCTCTGCCAGAGAATGTCGAAGTTTACTGAGAGAGATGCTGAGCAAAATGCAGAATAATGATGCAAACTAATGACTTTGGAATGAAGACCAAAAACAAAAGTTAAGTAAGAAATAAAGAGAGAGAGAGAGAGAGAGAGAGAGAGAGAGAGAGAGAGAGAGAGAGAGAGAGAGAGAGAGAGAGAGAGAGAGAGAGAGAGAGAAAACCTCATTTTTTATATTTCAGTTCAATTTTTACCTGGCCTGAAACTTAAAAAAGAAAAGACAATGATAAAACAAGGACGAACACTGCTAGTTGGCTTTTTCATTGCAAATTCAGGTCTCTTCTTTACACTGATTTCAACCCTTCCCCTATATCAAAGGGGACGGGATAGTCAGAACACTCCCTTTCCCCAAGCTAAGGTTCAGCAGCAGCGAGCGTGGCTATCAATTGGATGGGTGACCGTTTGCTCCCCTTGGCTGCAGGACAGTTCCCCCAGTTCCCCCAGCTGTAAATGGGTACCTGGCCTCTTTAGGGTCAGGGAAGGTAAAGCAGTGAGGGAGAGGAGATGGACGCCACCCCATTTATTCTATTTTTATTTATTCATTTATTTACTCATTTATATCGAGGATAATGGAATAAGGACTCATGTGCTTTTTCTTTACATCCAGTCCCTGTGTGTATGCAGTTTTGTAAATTTTGTCATCTGTTCCCATCGGCACACAATAGCCTACTCTTACGAAAATATGCTGGCCCTTTGAAAAGCTCAGGTCTCTGATGCCTTGCTCCCCCACGACCACATAGGTTATGGGACACCTTTACCTTTTAATTTTTTTTTTATATCAACATAAGCCCCAAATAAAACAAACAAAAACAAAGGAGAAAGCTTTTCTAAGTCCATCCTGATTCTTATCCTGACACTACAGTGCCAGATCTTCTCCCCCCCCCTTTTCCTACAGCTTTCCACAATATGCATTGGAAGGTGTGAGATATTCCATATATATACATATATATATATATATATATATATATATATATATATATAAATATATAAATAAATATATATATATATATATATATATTGCATATTGTATCGTACAGTGTATTGTATACCACTTTGATTCACAGTAGCTTTCTCTGCATGCATTTGAGCTGCTCTCCCCAGGGACAGCATGTTGCCATAAGCAATACCAGCGCCACCATTATATTCATTTTCCGGTCTGCACGTTATTTGTTTTTCCTTTCAGTGTGGCTTTTTTTCAACAGAATTCTTCCAGGGACAACTCTCTTGTTGCCACGGGTACTTTTACGTGCGCTAAATGCATGCAAATACATTTACAACATGCATATTGTATAATCTACTTGTGTATTTACATATAAAGCATAATATGATATGGAAAGCTTTACTTATAAATTGATAAAAAAAACACCTTTAATTAATCACCACTGCCCAGATTTAAGGTTAGGAGAGGTGACTTCATGACTATAAGAGTTAGAAGCTGTATCAGCTTGGCTATTTATCTAAAGTAGCATACCAGAAGAGCCCTGATGAATTTCCTGACATCTGCTATGCCTAGATATTGGTTGTAAATAGTCAGTATTGCTCTGTATTTAAGTATTGCTTTGTAATTAACTCCTGAGATTTGTTCTAATGTGGGTGTCAAATGAGGACTGATCGTGTATCATAAAATCATGAATTACGTTTTTAACCCTACATTCTCTTTCTGAGATCTGACTCTCTATCTCCATATTCTTATGACCACAAAACGAATAGACACTGTTTGCAAATGTGGGACTTTTTGTTTTTACACTATTGGTAAAGACAGAAGAAGCCAATTGACGTGATGTCATCTCATGAAAATGTTTTGACTCAGTGGAATCAAGGTAGAAAAGCCTAACCAAATGTAACAGAGTGGACATTGAATTTTGTGGCTTCATAAATTCCACCTTTTACCGTGAAGGCAAAGTGAATGCAATGGAGGGCTTTTGACCACCACCCAAGGAAACAGAGCATCCACAATTCGCAGGTGTGTCCGCATTTAGTAACACAACGCTGTGACAGGGCTCTGATCCATGGGAAGTAATCTACTTACCACCCCATTACACAAAGATAGAAGAAAAGAGAAAAGGATAAGACGAGTCTGCTACATGTACAATGCAAAAAAACTACAGAGTATTGCAAGAAAGTAGTTGACAGATTTCAGCTTGGCTTTTTCTTTTCAATAAATCTAGTTTCTTGCTGTGGTTAAGCTATCTTCAAATTGTCGGTAATTGGTGGCTGTTTCTGGCTGTCAGTGCTGACTCCACTCTCCCCAAAAGTCCTTGGATGAGACTTTAAACAGAGGCCCCGTATGCGAACGCTCACAGAACATCTTGCGCACAACGTTAAATCCTGTTCTGCTTTTCCTAAGAGTAGGCCATCGTGTGCCGGTGGGAACAGATGACATTTACAAAACTGCATACACACGGGGACTGGATGTAAAAAAGCACAAGAGTGCTTATTCCATTCTCCTCGATATAAAAGAATAAATCAAATCAAACAGTGACAAGCATTGTTGATCAGTGGGGTCTGCAACTGACAAAGGGCCGTGAGTAGCAAGAACTGCGATGTCAATTTCCACAGTGGAAAGATATCAGCTGTCATCCTGTGAAAACCTGCTCAGAAACTGACAACACGGGCTGTGGTTCTTACATTACTGTGTCAGTTTCTGTGTAATTAGCCGGTACGGTATAAGACGGCGGTTTGATTGACTGTGTGAAGCAAAGGGCGGTTGATTTATTACATTTCCATTTTAAGACTTTTCACGAAACTGATCAAGGCGATACATTAGTGCATGCGTGACATACATGCATGAGATACATACATAATATATATATATATACATGTAATATATATATATATATATATATATATATACATACATACATACATACATACATACATACATACATACATGCATGCATGCATGCATGCATGCATGCATGCATGCATGCATAGATAGATAGATAGACAGACAGACAGACAGACAGACAGACAGACAGACAGACAGACACATACATACATACATACATACATACATACATACATACATACATACATACATACATACATACATACATACAACAACAACATCCACACACACAGACACACAGACACACAGACACACACACACACACACACACACACACATCTGAGGAGCTAAGAAAGGATAGACCCTGGTGGTATCTGCGACGTTCTACCCTGAGTGGCTTCAGCGTTTTTACAGTCAGCCGGAATTATCAGGTAGCAGGCCAGACCATGATGATCCCCCAACACAAGATTTAGGTAGGGGAGGAGAGGGGAGTGGGGTAGGGTAGGTACAGGACAGAGAAGGAGGGGAGAAGAGAAGGGGGGGGGGAGGAAGTAGAGTATACATGAACCCACTGGTCACACGGTGTTAGTGGCTGGACACTGGCTTTGTGGAGACCATGGTCATTCTGCCTTCCCCTCCCTGTCTTTTTCTGTCCCGGCTCTTTTGAAACCTACCTACCCCCCACTATCCGATAATGATACCCCGGTTCTTTATGTCCAGTACTCCACCTATCATAGATATATAGCCGGTCAAAGGCAAGACCGGGAACAATGGTCAGTAGGAATGTTTCTTGCAGTACAACACAAAAGGTTTGGGTTTTTTTTGGGTTCCCAATGACTTGTAGAGTTTGTGTTGTAGGATTATCATGTTGTACGTAGTGATATGTGTTTTTTTTTTGCTCCTTTGGGTTGTGTAGTGTGGAGTTGCATTTTGTTTTATTGTATTGTATTCTTTTGTTATATAGTGTGTGGTTTATAAAACATCAAAAGTCGTGGCACATTTCCATGCACTGGCCCAGGCCAAAAGCTGTATCAGTTATTGATGTCGGCTAATAGAATTTACCTGACTGGTATCTGTAACGTATATGAAAGATAAAAAAGTAACAGAATGTACCACATTGATGCTGATATCAATGTCTAGAAAATCATCACCATTAGTAATGATAAAAGGTAAAGGTAAAGGTGTCCCATAACTTATGTGGTCGTAGGTGAGCGAAGCAT
>CM060320.1:19710382-19716057 GCA_030674155.1 Stramonita haemastoma
CACACACACACACACACACACACACACACACACATACACAGGCAATCGAAGCACTGGCATTTTCAGCATGTATATATAATATTGCTGCCAGCAGAGCATTGTAACCTACACAGAAATTCTGATCTTTGGGTGCCAAGAAGCTCTTCAGAAATGGCTTTGTGTTTGAATAAAAAAAGAAACCCCAAAGAAAAGCCCATAACAATTTTATATCTCCTCTCCTTTCGTGGTAAGGTAAAGGTAAAGGTGTCCCATAACCTAGGCGGTCGTAGGGGAGCGAGGCATCAGAGACCTCAGCTTCTCTAGGGGCCAGCATATTGAGGGCGGCGCCCATCTCCTCTCCCTCGCTGCTTTACCTTCCCTGACCCTAAAGAAGAGGGCAGGTAGCCATGTACAGCTGGGTGAACTAGGGGGGGGGGGGGGGGGGGGGGGGGGGGGGGGGGGGGAGGGGGGGCTGTGCTGAAGCCAAGGCACGTAAAACGGTCACACATCCAACTGGTAACCACGCTCGACGCTGCTTAACTTGACTGGGGAAAGCGAGAGCCGTGGGTATAGGTTAACTATTTTCCCTCATCAAATTGTTCCGAACTGGTTATGTACGCGAAGTATGAAGGAGAAAACGAGCTATATTATAATAGCCCAATTAATGAGCATGACTGATGTGTTTTCAAAATGAGCATGGCGAATGTGTTTGCAAAATGAGCATGACTTATGTGTTTGCAAAACGAGCATGACGAATGTGTTTGCAAATTGAGCGATGTGTTTGCAAAACGAGCATGACTAATGTGTTTGTAAAATAAAATGAATAATGAGTTTTGTTGACGTGATGTTTTTTCACAACATTTTATTTGTCTTCTGTATTCTAAGTTGTCAAGAGGTTACAGTATTGATCTTTACATCTTTATTCATGCTGTTTGATATGTGTGTGTATGTGTGTGTGTATGTGTGTGTGTGTTGTGTGTGTGTGTGTGTGTGTGTGTGTGTGTGTGTGTGTGTGTGTGTGTGGGAGAGAGAGAGAGAGAGAGAGAGAGAGAGAGAGAGAGAGAGAGAGAGAGAGAGAGAGAGAGAGAGAGAGAGAGAGAGAGAGAGAGAGAGAGAGAGAGAGAGAAGAGAGAGAGAGAGTGTGTGTTTTGTGTTTGTGTTTGTGTATGTGTGTGTATGTGTGTGTATGTGTGTGTATGTGTGTGTATGTGTGTGTGAGGAGAGGAGAGAGAGAGAGAGAGAGAGAGAGAGAGAGAGAGAGAGAGAGAGAGAGAGAGAGAGAGAGAGAGAGAGAGAGAGAGAGAGAGAGAGAGAGAGTGAAAGAGAGAGAGAGAGTGAGAGAGAGAGAGAGAGGGAGTGTGTGTGTGTGTGTGTGTGTGTGTGTGTGTGTGTGTGTGTGTGTGTGTTGTGTGTGTGGTGTGTGTGTGGTGTGTGTGTGGTGTGTGTGTGTGTGTTAAAACACGGCTCACTAGAAGATGATCATCCAGACACCCTCACTCATTGTAATCATCATTCTAGAAAACAATGTTACCTTTAACTGTTGCCAACAATATTGATTTCCCCACGACATTAACCTTTTGTAAAAACTAATATAAGGCCCATGAAATGAAAACCAAGGTGGTTGTGTTTGTGCTAGAAATCAGTCTAGTCACTTGGTTTCTGTTTCTCAAGTATGTGTGTGTGTGTGTGTGTGTGTGTGTGTGTGTGTGTGTGTGTGTGTGTGGTGTGTGTGTGTGTGTGTGTGTGTGTTGTCTGTGTGGTGTGCGTATGCGTGTGTGTGTGTGCGCGCGTGCGTGCGTGCGTGTGCGTGCGTGCGTGCGTGCGTACGTGTTAGTGTTAGAGTGTGTATGTATATGTGTGTGTATGTGTGTGTGTGCTTGTGTGTGTGTGTGCTTGTGTGCGTGCGTGCGCGCGCTTGTGTGTGTATGTGTGTGTATGTGTGTGTACGTGCGTGCGTGCGTGCTTCTTTTACAATTCCTTTCAGCCTCTCCCCCCCCCCGTCCTACCTGTTTATGTTTCTATGTTGTATGCATTTATCTCATTTCAGTTTTTCTTTTGTCATTTTTTTTTTTAAAGCATGTACGTGTGTTTATCTTCTGTACCTGTTTTGATCTCACATTTACAACCGACTTGTTGCAGAAAAAAAATTGATGAAGCGGCAGAGGCAGACTGATCCAGAAACAGCTTTGTGTGTGATGTGGGTACACTAGGTTTGTTTGTTTCTCTCCCTACCCCCAGTTTCTCCAATGACTGTTTCCGATGCGTTTATCAGGGATTTTTTTCATTTATATACATATTATACACATTTTACATGTCATATACATAAAATATTGTATACTATATGCCCGTGTGTGTACAGAAACGTGCATAAATGCATACACACACGATATTCACGTGTGAGGCGCGCGCACGTACATACACACACATGCATGTGCGAGCATGCATACACACAATAATATGTGTAGGTACACACACACTCAAACACTCAAACACTTACTCACGCACACACACATACACACACACACACATACACACACACGCACACACAGACAGACAGACAGACAGACAGACACACACACACACACACACACACACACACAACACACACACACACACACACTCGTCTAATATCATTATGAGTGAAGGTACGTTTTTATTGAAGAACGTATACAAGCACACAACACCCCACACACACGCGCGTGCGCGCGTGCACACACACACACACACACACACACACACACACAACACACACACACACACACACACACGTACACACACATGTACACACACACACACTCTAATCATAAAACTTTTTTTTTAATGTGTAAGGACAAAATAAATTTTATTTATCAACACACAGAGCCATATATAGAGAATTGTAAAAACCAAAAATTATAACGATCTATGCTCCAACTTGTTGAGTAGACTCTATACACTTCTCTCTCTCTCTCCCCCCCCCCTACCGAACACCATAAAGAATGAATTGCCATACACCTCTCTCTTTTTGCCCCCCCCCCCCCACATTGTCTTGAGGCTAGAGGACAGGTAGCTAGGTAGGTAGGTAGGTGAGTGTTCGGTGTGAGCAGCAAGCTGACAATCCTTGTCGATCCGTCTGTCTGCAAAGTGACAAAAGAATGAGACACATCGCCAGAAAAGCGATGTCAATATTCACAACACATACACACACATCAACTGTCAGGCTGGGCTGGGCTGGGCTGGCCTGCAAACAGACACAGCTACAGATGATATCAACCCCCTCCCCTCCTCCTCCCCCCTCCCCCCTCCTCCTCTCCCCCCCCACCACCACCACCATCACCACCACCACCACCACCACCACCACCACCACCACCACTCCTCCAAGTCACGGCTCACTGTGTCAGCTGCACTTTCTTTTGAAGTGATGGATTTCTGTCTTTGAACTAGGTCAGTTGCTGGAAAAAGATGTGGTCGAAGTTGCATGATGCAGTTTTGTTTTTGTTTTGTTTTGTTTGTTTGGTTTTTTGGGGGGGGTAAGAAAAGATTGGTGTCAGACAGACAGACTGACAGACAGTCAGATAGGCTGGGAGACGAAACAGGTAGACAGGCAGGCAAGAGACAGACAGACAGGCCAACATGGAATTTAAAGTTCAAATTCAAGGCTCGAAGAGAGAGAGAGAGAGAGAGAGAGAGAGAGAGAGAGAGAGAGAGAGAAGAGAGAGAGAGAGAGAGAGAGAGAGAGAGAGAGAGAGAGAGAGAGACAGACAGACAGACAGACAGACAGACAGACAGACAGACAGACAGCAGACAGACAGACAGACAGACAGACAGACAGAAAGAGACAGACAGACAGAGACAGAGACACAGAGACACAGAGTGAGACACAGAGATACAGAGAGAGACAGAAAGAGACAGATAGAGACACAGAGAGAGACAGACAGACAGACAGCAGACAGACATGCACACTGAGTGACAGAAACAGATACAGAGACAGAGGCGGAGAGACAGATACACAGAGACAGAAACTAGAGACAGCCAGACCAAAAGACAAAAAGAGACAACAACAAAAAAGAAAGCTTCAGATGCAAGACTTCAGACATCTTATTCACGTAAAGCTGCAGCAGCCCCAGAATTATGAGCAGACAGAATACAGACACAGACAAAAAAGGAGAAAAAAAAACAGAAACAAAAAACAGAGACAGAAAGAGAGACAGAGTGTAGCCTACACATACAAATCGTGATAAAGCAACGACAGAGCAGACAGGCATGAATTGACAAGTTCAAAGCAATCTACAAACACACACCTAGCTACTCCAATAAGGCCAAGAAAGGCAGTGTGGTGGCCTTTTTCCTTCTTGGTTTTCTTACCTCATAGACATCACACGATCAAGATGCTGCTGGCATTTTGTTGGGGTTTGTATTTTGCCGCCAGAACGACACGTCACCCATGGAGAGTTTTCAGTTTTTTTCAAGGGTTTAAGCATTGCACTAGGGGTCGGTACAGCTCATGGTCAGAAACACTCCCTTTCCCCAAGCTAAGGTTTAAGCAGAATCGAACCTGGTACGTTATCAATTAGATGGGTGATCGTTTGCGCGCCTTGGCTTTAGTACAGTCCCTCAAGTTCACCTAGCTGTAAATGGGTACGTGCTCTCTTTAGGGTCAGGGAAGTTTAAGCAGCAAGGGAGAGGAGATGGGCGTCGCCCTCAATATGCTGGCCCCTAGAGAAGCTGAGATCTCTGATGCCTCGCTCCCCTACGACCGCATAGGTTATGGGACACCTGTACCTTTTTCGTTTTACCTTAAGTTACCGCAAAACATGGTTTCCTGAAAATGGAAACAAGGTGGAACAGGGTTCATCAGAAGAGGGAGAAGATGGCGTATAGTACGATTTCTTCGTCGAACGCTCGGACAGCAAGTAGTGTCTGTCATGTGAGCGATAAAGCGTTGCGCTGCCGTTAAGAGCCCAGTAATTCAGGATAAGTCAGACCCAGTGCATCCATCTTCGTCAGAGGAGAAATGTGTATCTCTGAAGTCTTTCTGCAATACACAGCAGGAGAATGGATCAAGAAGGCACACACAAAAGGATAAGAAGGGGGTGACAGGAAGAAAAGAACAGGGCAGAAACAAAAAGGGGGATAGAAAAGAGGGGATTCCCAGCACAGAATTTCCAGAAAGTGGGGATGCTGTTTTGTACTGACAGACCCCTGGCATCCCTACGGGGGAGTATAGTAGGATAGAACAGGGCGCATTTTGTTTTCAAATTTGTCATTCACAAACTTATTTTCATATTGTGTGCGTGACTGCGTGCGTACTTGCGTGTGTTTGTGCGCGCGCGTGCGTATATGTGTGTGTTATAATTGTGTTGTGTGTGGTGTTGGTGTGTGTATGTGTGTGTATGCATGTGTATGTGTGTGTATGTGTGTGGTATGTGTGTGGTGTGGTGTGTCTGTGTGTGTGTGCGTGCGTGCGTGCGTGCTTGCAAGTGTGTCCCGTATGCACATTTGCGTGTTTGTTTGGTTCGTGTGTGGTATGCATGCATGACTGTATGCATGTGCACGGTTGTCTTGTGTTTTTTTATTTCGGCTATGTGCTTTGAATCTTTAGATAACATTGCCTTTTCAACTGCCTTAAAAGAACATTTGTTACCAACAACAAAAACCTGAGTTATCCTCCTACCCCCCCCCCCGCCCCAAAAATCATGCGATTCATTTAATCCCCA
>CM060320.1:19716157-19726157 GCA_030674155.1 Stramonita haemastoma
TCTCTCTCTCTCTGTCTGTTCTCTTCTCTTCTTCTCTTCTCTTCTCTTCTGTCTCTGTCTGTCTCTCTTCTCTCTCTCTCTCTCTCTCTCTTCCTCTGTCCGTCTTCTTCTGTCTTCTGTCTTCTCTCTTCTTCTTCTTCTTCTTCTTCTTTGTCTGCCTATTTATTTCGTGTGTGTGTGTGTGTGTGTGTGTGTGTGTGTGTGTGTGTGTGTGTGTGTGTGTGTGTGTGTGTGTGTGTTGTTGTGTGTGTGTGGTGTGTCGCGCGCACGCGATTGTGTGTGTGTGTGCACGCGATTGTGTGTGTGTGTGTGTGTGTGTGTGTGTGTGTGTGTGTGTGTGTGTGTGTGTGTGTGTGTGTGTGTGTGTGTGTGTGTGTGTGTGAATTAATCAGCCTTTTTTTGTCCGAAGTGTCCGGCTGATATCTTTTGATCTTTGCATCGCAGTGTCCCCCGCTTCCGCAATAATCAAGTTGCTGCTGCTGCTGCGTGTGCTGTGCTGTGATGCTTTGGAGAAACATCATAGCCTGGTGGACAAAAAAAAAAGCTTTTGGTCTGTCTAAATGCATGTGTGTGAGTGGGGGGGGGTTGTTGTTTGTTTCTGTGTGTGTGTGTTGTTGGTGGTGATGGTGGTGATGGTGGTGTGTGGAGGGGGTGTTTTGTTTTGTTGTTGTTTGTGTGTTCTCTGTGTGTTTGTGTGTGTGTGTGATGTATCTCTGTGTGTTTCTGCCTGTGTTTTATGACAAAAAACAACGACAACTGTTCTGAAAAATAACGAAGAAGATGACAACGATAAGGACAAAAATGACAGCGACGACCCAAAACCGATGAGGACAACGACATTTTCCCTAACTCCAATGACAATAATGAAGAGTGTTGCAGCACAAGGATGATGAGTTTGTGGTCAGTTTGTTTTCTCCTTCCTTCGGCTAGAATCTGCGAGGTTCACCAATGGTGAGATTTTTACGTGTATGCAACAGTTTTTCTCCCCGAATCTTTAGCTTGCTTAGTCGGAATCTGATCCTGTTGTTTTTTTTTTAATGTACACCACTTTATGTCACAGCAGATTTCTCTGCGTGAAATTCGTGTTGCTCTCCCCAGGGCCAGTGCGTCGCCACAAAAGCAGCCCACCCTTTTTTTTTCTTTCTTCTGTCTGCAACAGTATTTGTTTCCCTGTCAGAGTCGCTTTTTTCCATATAATTTTGCCAGAGATAACTCTCTTGTTGCCGTGGGTTTTTTACGTGCGCTAAATAATAATGGGTAACACAGGGAACCTCGGTTTATGTCCATCCCGAAAGGCTAGCACCGACCACCACTCATGGTCTAATGGATAGGGGGAGAGTTTTGGCCCAAACGGGGTTAGAACCAACGCACACTTCGACCTGTGTGTGTGTGTGTGTGTGTGTGGTGTGTGTGTGTGTGGTGTGTGTGTGTGTTGTGTGTGTGGATGTGTGTGTGTGTTGTGTTGTGTGTGGTTGGTGTTTGTGTTGTTGTTTGTTGTGTGGTTGTTGTGGTTGTTTGTGTTGTTGTTTTGTTTTGAGTTGTGGCTTTTTACTTTATGTTTTCTCCATTTGTTCCATTTTCTAATTCCTTGTATCTCCATGTCAACCCTAGTTCCTATTATTCTAGGTTAAGCCCATTATAAGAAAAAGACAAAAAACTGGGCCAATGCCTATCTGTTAGCCTTGGACAAAAAACATTGTTTGTCATTCTCTTCATGATCATATCATCAGTGTTGTCGACATCGTTTTGTCATCGTCCATCATTGTCATCAAGGTCATCATCATCGTCATTATCATCATTTATCTCTCTCATCTCATACTTTCTTTTCTTGTTTTGTTTTTTCTTCTTCTTCTTCTTCTTCTTTCTTCTTCTTCTTCTTCTTCTTCTTCTTCTTCTTCTTCTTCTTCTTCATCCATCTCTTTTCACATCACAATCATCATCAACATCATCATCATCATCATCATCATCATCATCATCATCATCATCATCATCCCCATCACCCCTGAACCAGATAGGATCCGTTATCAGGCAGTCTTGCATGCATGCCACTAAAAGCCCCCCTAAACCCTCTTATCTCCACCCCACCCCCTCACCCCTACCCCACCCCCACCCCACCCAGCTCTGCCCCACTCCTCTATCAACACAAAAAACACTTCACCCCCCACCCCCACCCTCTCTTTAGTTTTTCACCCAACCCCTGCATCATTCATTCTCCTCTTACTACCCCTTACCCCCCCCCCCTACACACCACCACCCTCCTTACTCTCCCAGACCACCACCACCACCACCACCACCAAACTGACTACCCACATCCCACTTGTTCTCTGCGGGAAACCCTAATCATTGTCCGCGTCCGAACAAAAGAGTGACCAGGAATTAAGGACGCTCATCAAACCCATCTGCAGCAGCACGCTTAATAGCTTAGGCAGGAGGACACCACGGACCATCCGAGTCGACCCAACCCGACCCAACCTGACCCGACCCGCACCGACCCGAAGCGACCGGAACCCGGAACCGGAAAGCAGCTAGGCTCGTTTTGTTTCGTGTGCCATCCATGCCTGGTCTTCTCTTCCCTTGGCTTGTGTGGTGGTGGTGGTGAAGAGCAGATAGTGGCCGTGTGGCTGAATGACATGGCCAGGGCGATAAACGACTGTAGGCCTGATAAAGTCCGCATTTTCCCTTTGTCCCCTTGACCAATGATCGATGTGGCTTCAGCCTCCTTTGTTCCTCCATGTGTGTGTGTGTGTGTGTGTGTGTGGTGTGTGTGTGTGTGTGTGTGTGTGTGTGTGTGTGTGTGTGTGTGTTGAGGGTGTAGAGTGTTTGGTTGGTAAGGTGGTGGTGAAATCGAGAAGGGTAGGGAACTGGGGTGGTGGAAAAAAAAGGCCGTTCGTTGCATACGTTAGTGGTTTTTTTGGGGGGTGGGTGGGGGTAGGGGTTGGGGTTGGTGGGGGGGGGGGTGAGATCCCATCGTGTTTTATTGCGAAGCTGGTCATTCCTAGTGGACGGTGGTTAGGTTTTTTGTTCAGGGCTCTCTGCGCTTAGGTTTTTTGTTGTCTGAAGTGTGGTCAGTTGTCGGGCAGCGGGTGTTTTACAGGCGTATAGGGGATTTTTTTGGCTTGGTTGTTGTTATTGTTCCAAAAGGGAAAAGAGGGGGCAGGGAGGGAAGTGGACAATTAAGCCAGAAAGCAGAAGTTAGTGGGAGAGAGAGAAAGAGATTTATGCAGATTGTAGAAGAAATGTAATTAGTCCATCTGGCCCAGGTCTTTTTGTGGTGGGTGTGTGTGTGTGTGTGTGTGTTGTGTGTGTGTGTGGTGTGTGTGTGTGTGTGTGTGTGTGTGTGTGTGTGTGTGTGTGTGTGTGTGGTGTGTGTGTGTGTGTGTGTGTCCTTGCTGGCCAGCTGTTTATTATAACAGAAGACACCCGGAAAAAAGAAAGAAAGAAAGAAAGAAATTGGAATAGGATGGCCAAAGGATGAAACATGCAAAGACTAATTTCGACCCGCAAGTGTCTGTGTGTGTGGGGGGGAGGGGGGGAGTATACCCAGGGTATACCCAGGGTATACCAAAAATAAGCCTTTGCATGTTGCATGTTTTATCCTTTGGCCATCCTGTTGTGGTCATTCCATTTTCTATCTGTCTTTCTTTTTTCGGGTGTCTTCTGTTAATACAAAACAGCTGGCCTGCAAGTACACATACACACCAAACATATATATATATATATATATATATATATATATATATATATATATATATATATATATATATATATATGTGTGTTGTGTCTGTTTGTCTGTGTGTCTGTGTGTCTGTGTCTGTGTCTGTGTGTCTGTTGTGTCTGTGTGTCTGTGTGTCTTTGTGTCTGTGTCTGTGTCTGTGTTGTGTGTGGTGCATCGCATAACTTACTGGCTGTTACAACTCATATCCTGTTACCTTTTCCTACAAAGCTTGTGTAGATCTGTATTGGTCATTTCAGCATTGGTCTCATGCTGTATGCAAGCACAAAAAATGAATGTGGTCAATTCCATTCTCAGTGCTGGATATGCATGAATCTAAGCTTGTCTGAGAATGGTATAGTCCTAGTCATTATGACATTCCCTCTCTATTCTCCATGTGTGTCTGTGTGTCTGTCTCTCTATCTCTGTCTCTGTCTGTCTCTGTCTCTGTTTGTCTGTCTGTCTGTCTGTCTGTTCTCTGTCTGTCTTCTGTCTGTCTGTCTCTCTGTTCTCTGTCTCTCTGTCTCTCTCTCTCTCTCTCTTCTCTTCTCTCTCTCTCTCTCTCTCTCTCTCTCTCTCTCTCTCTCTCTTCCTCTCTCTCTCTCTCTTTTCTCCTTACTCCTCTTCTCTCTTCCCCCCTCTCTCTCTCTCTCCCCCCTCTCTCCTCTCTCTCTTCCCTCTCCTCTCTTCCCCCCTTTTCTCCATACTTACTGCTGTTCCTCTTCCTTTCCTCCTCCTCTCTTTCACATCTCTCTCTGTATCACCTTTGTCTTCCTCTCTCCTCTTCTTCCCCACCTCCCCCTCTCACTCTCTCTCTCTCTTCTCCCCCTCCCCTCTGCTCTCTCTTCTTCTTCTCTCTCCTCCCCCTCTCTCTCTCTCTCTCTCCCCCTCTCTCTCCTCTCTCTATCCCCCCCTCTCTCTCTTCCCCCCCTCTCACTCTCTCTCTCTTTCCCCCCCTCTCTCTCTCTCTCTCTCTCTCTCACTCTCTCTCTCTTCCCTCTCTCTCCTCTCTCTCTCTCTCTCTCTCTCTCTCTCTCTCTCTCTCTCTCTCTCTCTCTCCCCTCCCTTCTCTCTCTCTCAACTTACGTAACACACACACTAAAGAACCGTGCATATATCTGGAGAAGAAGAGGAGGAGGGAGAAAAAAACTTAATAATGAAGACAGTAATAACACACATATAGTCGACGGATGATAACAGGTAAAGATGACGACAGTGGCTGCAGTAGTGATAATGGCGGTAACATGATGAGAATGAGGAGGGAAACAAAAAATCAAAACAAAGGCGTAGAGGGTTAGGCAATCAAGAGACAGAAAGAAGAGAGTATTCTTGTTCTTGATGGATGCTGCACGTAGATGAATCTTCCAAGTGTTTACTGGTACCTACACACCCACGTCTGCGTCTCTTCCAGAGTGATGGGCATTAATATGGTTTGTTCTATGTCGATTTCTTGCACTTTTTTTTCAGAACCTCTTGCCAAAGATGAAATGATTTTTTTTTGTATTGGCAAGTTTTTGGTAATATTAATGACAGGTTTGAAAGAATGTTCTATTTGCATGCAAAAATTATTGAGAAGGAACATGAAGTATGAAAAACATAAATGGACAGTGAATATAAAAATCAAAAAATTTCGAAGCATAATCCTCGAACAATCACTCACAATGATAAACAAAATGATTGGAAATAAATTTCATCTCCTTTTCTTAAACAGTTTTCTTACTAAACATTGAGGCATCCAGTCCCGTAGCGCAGTCGGAAAAGGCAACCTTTTACCTTTGATTCAAAAGCCAACAATGGGAAAGTTTGCCGAAAATGAACATGGAAACTATTGGACAACACACGTTTAAACAGGCAAAAATATACCTAAAAAAACAGTAGTTCAATATTTTTTTTTAATCTACTCTAAAAGGCTCTCTTCAATTTAAACAAAATGCAAGATCTTAAAAATAACGATTCTTCTTTTTTTCTAAACAAACAGTTCTTTTTTCAACCAAACTAACCATCAATTAAGAACTGCAAAGTTTCCACAGCGGAACCTGTAAGATATTACTTCACAATTCTGAGCAGACATACCCCCAAGCCTCCTCCATACAACAAAACGCAGACACACATCACCATAACAAAACAGTTTCTGTTTATTTCTTTCTTTGTTTATGTGTTTATTTATCTATTCTATTATATCGAAGGATAATAGGAATAAGCACTCATGTACTTTTTTACATCCAGTCCCCGTGTGTGTGCAGTTTTGTCAATTTTGTCATCTGTTCCCACAAGCACACAAGGCTACTCTTTCAAAAAGCGGAACAGGATTTAATGTGTGCGCAAGATGTTCCGCGAGCGCTCCCACACGGGGTCTCGATTTATAGTCTCATCCGTAGGAATTTTAGGGGAGGAAAGTCAGCACTGATGTTAACTCCACAGAAAAAAATCTCCTTGAGCAGGATTCGAACTCAGGATGTCAGATTGCAAGCGCAATGTTCTAACTAATAGGCTATTCCGTTCCCCTAAGATTCTAAGAAAAAAAAAAGAGGTCAACGAAAAAAAAAAAAAAAAAAAAGCAAAACAGACCATCAGAGTAAGCGGCAACCAGGACAGAGGACTGAAAGAAGACACCATCAGCCGATGACCAGAACAAAGGAACCGACCGGACACCCAATGACATCAAGTGGACGCTTCACCATTGTCTCCCTTGTTTGTCCGGCGCGGCGCCGCGGCGACGGCCGGTGGTGGTCAATAAAAAGGTCATTCATTATATGACCCTCCTGACGGTCAGTCTGTGATAGTGTGGCTGACTGTCTGACTGACTGCCAGTGACTGTGTCTCCTGCAGTGTGGTCTGCTAGGGTTCGGACAAGCACTTGGCTTTTGACCTGTCCTGTCTTGTCTTGTCCTGTCTTGCTCTGCTTTGTTGTGTGTGTGTGTGTTGGGTTTTTTTTCGGATTGTTGTTTTGTGTTTTGTTGTTTTTTTATTCGGTTAGTTCGAGCATATGAATAAGCATTTATGAGGGTTTGTTGTTTTTGACATCCAGTACAGTGTATGTGTGTGTTGATTTAATGTGTTTATTATTGATTTATTCTTTTATATCGAGGATAATGGAATAAGCATCCTTTGATTTTTTTATATCCAGCCCCGTGTGTATGCAGTTTTGTAAATTTTGTCATCTGTTCCCACCGGCACACAATGGCTACTCTTACGAAAAGCGGAACAGCATTTAACGTGTGCACAAGATGTTCTGCGTGCGTTCGCACACGGGGCCTTGGTTTAAAGTCTCATCCGAAGGACTTTTCGGGGGAAGTGGAGTCTGCACTCCTGTGGGAAAATCCCCTCGAACGGAATCGAATCGGGTCGTCAAATTGCGAGCGCAATGCTGTGTGTGTGTGTGTGTGTGTGTGTGTGTGTGTGTATTATTTTAGTTTGTGTGTGTGTGTGTGTTGTGTGTGTGTGTGTGTGTGTGTAAGACTGAGAGACAGACAGACAGACAGAGAGACACAGAGAGACAGACACAGAAACAGAGAGACAGAGACAGAGGGAAAGACAAGGGCGCTAGAGAGGGAGACTTGTCACGATCTAGACAAATTCTCATACCACAATGAATACAAAAACACACTATATGGGTGGAAAACCCAGTGCGCACGCACGCACGCACCGCGCACACCACACATACACACACACACACACACACAACACACACACAACACACAAACACACAACACACACACACACACACACACACACACACACACACACACACACACACACACACACCACACACACACACACACACACAACATACAAAGTGTCCGATTGATCATTTCTGACAGGAGGGCTCTACAGTCCACGCCATCACCGGCCTGTAGTGTGTGGTTAAAAAAGCCATTTGCATCATGTCCAGTTGATAGCAGGACACCCTCCATTCATCCTTCCCTTTTCCTCCCCGGTAATTTGCTGGCACTAATTATTGTCAGTGTGACCTTGACTCTCTCCTCTCTCTCTCTCTCTCTCTCTCTCTCTCTCTCTCTCTCTCTCTCTCTCTCTCTCTCTTCTCTCTCTCTCTCTCTCTCTCTCTCTCTCTCTCTCTCTCATTTTGCGTGTTCGCTCGCTCGCCCGTTTGCGTGCTCTTATTTGTTCGCTATATACCTTTGCACATGTGTAATGGTGGTATGGAATATGATGATTTGACGCACGCATGCACGCACGCACGCGCGCGCGGCGTGTGTGTGCGGTGTGTGTGTGTGTGTGTTGTGTGTGTGTGTGTGTGTTGTGTGTGTTGTGTGGTGTGTGTGTGTGTGTTGTGTGTGTGTGTGTGTGTGTGTGTGTGTGTGTGTGTGTGTGTGTGTGTGTGTGTGTGTGTGTGTGTGTGAAAGAGAAGCAATAGAGATGGTACCAATCGTATTTACCATTTTACATATTCATTGTGATTTACAGAGCTTCATGTTCAATCGTAGCAACTGCAGAAAGGCATTAATTATTTGGTTCTACTTAGTTATGTTGTGTTTGCTGTGTTGTGTGTGTGCTGTGTTGTGTTTGCTGTGCTGTGCTGTGCTGTTCTGTGCTGAGCTGTGGCTGTGCTGTTTGTGTGTGTTTTATTGCTTTGCTTTGCAACGTGGTATGTTTAATTCGATACTCTGGCTTTTAGTTATCAAATCGTTATTTTTACCTTGCGGATGTAATCTATCAATCGTGCCACCATTACATGTCCTTGAGACTCGAGACTGTGCCGTCTTTTCTAAGGCGCTGAAAAACATGTCTGTAAAGCCGAAATTTCATTTTCCACATTTCTCACTTCTAGAATTCCAGAGCTCTGATATATGCCACAGTTCCTGGAAAGCTGGGGTCTGAACATTTTTTAGACATCGAACCCTCTTAGTCCTGATCCAGGGATTTGCCAGGATTGAATAATTACCACCACCACCACCCCACACCACCCCTAAGTCCCAATCGGGATTGCCCGGATTTACAACAGTAGATTCATCAGGCTGTGACCATCACTAATTGCTACCACATGTCAAAGCCTATCAGGCTAGAAAGAGAAACCTGTTGAGAGTCTGAAGTAATTATAGCTGCTGGTATGTACTTAGATGGAGGAAAAGGCCAGCAAGCATGTGTGCCTGACCTGATTTTGTGATGGAATGCGAAATCTAGGGACAGTTTGTGTTCAGAGACGCAAGAGGGTTTTAATTAAGCGAGCCAAACAGGTGTGGCAATAGGCAATCACAGCTCAGGTGTACAACTGCCATACATGTGCTGACTAGTAGTGTTACCCGATGGAATCGGGTTCAAAGACTTTTTATTGACTTGACTTATGTATATGAATTCCCTGGGGAACAAAAGGCCGCAAAAACACCCCCTCCAGCGGACTCAGTTCTGGGAGATCCTCTTCAGAGTAGTAGTAGTAGGTAAGTAGTAGTAGTAGTAGTAGTAGTAGTAGTAGTAGTAGTTAGTAGTAGTAGTAGTAGTAGTAGTAGTAGTAGTAGTAGTAGTAGTAGCAGCAGCAGCAGCAGCAGCAGATTGCAATTTATTCGCTCCAACAGTAAAGAATCTGCAGCGGTGCCTTTACCACAATACTGCGGTTGTGTAGCTGTTTTACAGAAGACATGATTACACAAAATAAGAAGGGGCGATGAATGGTAGAGCATAAAGGAACTACGGTTCTCTTTATACAGGCAGATCCTTTCCAGCTGATTTATTTCAAAGGGGAAAAAGTTCACAATGAGGAAGAATTTCAGTGGCATCAGCCTCTCCATTCGTAGACAGTAAAGGTAAAGGTGTCCCATAACCTATGTGGTCGTAGAGGAGCGAGGCATCAGAGACCTCAGCTTTTCTAGGGGCCAGCATATTGAGGGCGGCGCCCATCTCCTCACTCTCGCTGCTTTACCTTCCCTGACCCTAAAGAGAGCAGGTACCCATTAACAGCTAGGTGGAGTAGGGGACTGTGCTGAAGCCAAGGCGCACAAACGGTCACCCATCCCGTTGATAACCACACCCGATGCTGGTTAATCTTAGCTTGAGGAAAACGAGTGCTCTGACCACTGAGCTATGCTGTCCCCATTTCGTAGACAGATTGCGATACAAAAGAAACAGATCTATAATTACTGCGTGGATAATATCACATGCTAGTTCTCGAATGATCATCGCAAGTATATTTGCCTTGTAAAATGGTTTATCAGAAGTTGACTTACTTACCTAGAAATTGCAAGTACATAGATGATTCAGGTTGCTGACATCGTCAAGTGCTGGTGACAGTTCTCACACACTGCACTGGAATAGAAATCATTGCACGACTCAACT
>CM060320.1:19736157-19744512 GCA_030674155.1 Stramonita haemastoma
CTCAACTGTCCATTGATGCCTTGGTCTTCCTCTGCCTCTCCCCTTCCACTCTCCCTCCCTGCCAGCCCTATTTTCAGACAGACAATTATGTCTCCTTATTACGGCCAAAACGTGACAGTTTAAAAGTTGAAGCTGTCATCAATATTTATTTTTACTCCTTGTAAAATGAGAACCTTGTTCGTTGGGTATGTTTGTTGTCTTTCCAACTCGTTTTTTTGTCATCCTTCTAGAGATTCATGATTCAATGGCTTATATCTATCTATCTCTCTGGCTTTTTTCGTAAAATATATACGTTTCAGCTCTAAAGAGAATGTATGTAATAAAGACCTTTTTTCCAAAAAGAAATCCTTTTTGTTTTGTGTAAAGCAAATACTTTGCGATCCTTGTCATATACTGGGGTTTAAAATAGATATCAAGTGAAAGCTGTCTATTACTGTTTCTGCTTCTGCTGCTGCTGTTTCGGCTGCTTTTGCTGCTGCTGTTTCGGCTGCTGCTGCTGCTGCTGATGATGATGATAATGATGATAATGAGGAGGAGGAGGAGGAGGAGGAGGAGGAGGAGGAGGAGGACAACGACGACAACGACGATGACGACGACGACGACGAGGAGGAGGATCTAGGAGGAGGAGGAGGAGGAGGAGGAGGAGGAGGAGGAGGAGGAGGAGGAGGAGGAGAGAGGAGGAGGAGGAGGAGGAGGTGGAGGAGGATTGTATTGCTAAAGGCAACAGATAAGCAGCTTTATTATCAGTAATAAAAGATAAACATAATAATTATTATAGTTACTGTCTCTTTCGGGGAAAAAGCAAACATACTTTTAGTATACAAAGACAGACAGATGGACAGACAATCAAAGATACAGACTGATAGGACGAAGGAAAAGCAGACAGACAGATGGACGGACGGACGAACAGAGACAGAGGCAGAGACAAACAGACAGACAAAAAACACATGAGAGAAGAAAGGCAGACAGACAGACAGACAGACAGACAGACAGACAGACAGACAGACAGACAGACAGTCAAGCAGGGACGAGAAAAGAAATAGGCAGTTTTGGTGGCTACAAATAAAAGCTAATGCTTTTTGTCCGGGTAAGCAGAACTCAAGGAAGGGTGTCTTCGTCAATTCCTGAACACCGGTGTTTTGAAAAGATCGGCACAGGATGGGTGCAAAGAAAGAAACGAAAAAAAAGAGAGAAAGAACAGAACAGAATAGAATAGAAAGAACAAAAAGATCAGAAAGAAAAAGAGAAATGAAAGAGAAAAAAGAATAAAAGAAAAGAGAGAGAGAGAGAGAGAGAGAGAGAGAGAGAGAGAGAGAGAGAGAGAAGAGAGAGAGAGAGAGAGAGAGAGAGAGAGAGAGAGAGAGTGCAGACGTAAATGAACAGAAAACCAGCAACAAATTTAAAAAAAAATAAAGAGGAACTTGAAATATAAAAGAAGCAAAGGGAAAAGACAACCGTAGCAAACAAACAACAACAAAAAATAATATGATTAGCAAAACAAAGACAAGGAAAAGCAAAGAAGAAAAGAACAAAACAAAACAAAAGGTAAAGTAATGTAGAAAATAAAGCCAAAATATATGAGAAAACATTGTTAAAGAAATACCTACAAGAAAAAAGAAAAGAAGAAAATTACGAAGAAGAATGATGCGAATAATGCGAGAAATGCGAAGAATGCACAGAATGCGTAGAAGAGAAGAAGAAGAAGAAGAAGAAGAAGAAGAAGAAGAAGAAGAAGAAGAAGAAGAAGAAAGAAGAAGATGAAGAAGAAGAAGAAGAAGAAGAAGAAGAAGAACAAAGGACAAAGGTGAAAAAAAAAACCCAACCGAACACATTCAAACAAAGAAAGAAAAAAAAACAACCAGGAATGTCAGACAATTTCAAACCAAAAAAAAATTAAAGAAGAAGAAATGAGCAACTGAGCAGGAAAGGGAGTGAATGAAGGAACAGCCACTCGGGTGGGTGAGTGATCCGGATGTGTACAAATGACTGACAGACCCGTGAGCCAACTGATGAGTAAACACACATCATAAAAAAAGAATGAATACGTGAGCAAGAAACAATCCAGAAAGAAACTAACAAGTCGATGACTACATGAAAGGCAAAAGAACCAAACAATCAGACGGAATAGCACGAAAAATGGAACTGAATGAAACAAGAGGAGAAAAAAGTCTCGAGGGAGGGAGGGGGGGGGGGGATGTAGAAAGAATTTTCAAATACAAACCAAACCAAAACAAAAAAAAAAAAAAAAACGAAAGAAAGGGGGGTAAAATCTCGTCCTGTCTCCCTACCCCCCCATCCCTCCCCCCCCCCCCCCCCATCCCAATCCCCACCCCTCGCCCCCTAAAAAAATTCAAAAGAAGAAAAGGGTAGAAAAAAAAAGAAGAAATAAACAAAGAATAAACAAATATTAGAATAATAAACATCAAAAGAAAAAAGACATGCACAACAAGAAAGAAAGACTAAAGGAAAGAAACAAAGGATCGGACAAACAAGCCACACAATAGACGAACAAAACAACAAACAAACAACACAGACACAATGTTATATAACAGCAGAAAAAAAAAAGAAAGAAAGAAAGATCAACATGTAACATGATGTAGAAAAGATATATAAGAATGCATCACATCAGAGAGAGAGAGAGAGAGAGAGAGAGAAAAGAGAGAGAGAGAGAGAGAGAGAGAGAGAGAGAGAGAGAGAGAGAGAGAGAGAGAGAGAGAGAGAGAGAGAGAGAGAGAGAGCGCAACATATCAATAACAAATATTAACTAAAAAAATAAGCGATATCACAGAAAAACCAAAAGAACTACATCACGTAAAAAATATTAATAGAAACAAAGAAATAAACAAACAAACAAAGAAACAAAGAAATAACATCAAAAAGAAAAAAAAAGAAAAACATAACAAAAGAATGGAAAAGAAACAACATAACGTAAAAAAACAGAAAGAGAGACATAATATACAGAAGAAAGAAAGAACGAAAAAGAAAAAAACAAAAAAAGGACCAACATACTGTAAGAAGGAAAGGAAAGAACAAAAGACGGGAACAAAGAAGAAAAACACAAGAACGTCACGCTGCCATTAAGCACCCGATAAGTCAGGCCCAGCCAGGGCATTCAACTTCGGCATGGGAAAGAATTGTTATAGTGTAAGTTCTTTCTGGGAAAAGGCAGGAAAATGGACCAAGAAGGCCAAAAAAACAGACAAAAAGGTGACAGGAAGAAAAACAAAAAGGCAGAAATAAGGAGAGGGGTAGAAAAGAGGGATATCCTAGCACAGAATTTCCAGAAGGTGGGGATGGTGTTTTTTTCTGACAGGGCCCCTGGCATCCCCACTGTGGAAACGGTATAATATAGGTAAGAAAGAACGAACGAAACAATGAACGGAGGAACGAAAGAAAGAAAGAAAAAAAAAAAGAAAGAAAGAAGAAAAGAAAAGAAAGAAAAGAACAGAAAAGAAAAAAAGAAAATAATGTGATGGGGTGGTAAGTAGATTGCCTCCCATGCGATCAGAGCCCTGTTGCAGCGTTGTGTTACTAAATCGGGACACACCTGCGAATTGTGCGATGCTCTGTTTCCTTGGGTGGTGGTTGAAAGCCCTTCATCGAATACTCTGTTCCTTCATGGTGAACGGTTGAATTTATGCAACCTCTTTTTAGGGGTCACGTCCTAATTGGCTAGCTGTACCCACCCGGGAAGCTGTGCAGAGATTGGACTTCACATGAGCCACTGTCCACTCTGTAACAGAAAGAAAGAAAAAAAAGTGATTATCCCAAAAACAACCAGCTTTTTCAGAACCCCCACCTTTGCCGATTATGGCTCGGGAATAGAGGAGGGGATGATGTCAAAGTAGGGGACGGGAGGGAGTACGGATGAGTGGAAGGGAATAAATATATATAATTATACATATAATATCAATAATGTGCAAAGCACTCTCACCACCACCACCACTTTTGTTGTCTGTCCGTGTCTCTGGTTATCTTCCTCCGTCTCTCTGTATACTTGCAGAATTGGAGATACAAAACGGATAGAAAAGTATTCTGCTGTGACGCCAATCTTCCCCCTGCCTCAAACATGTTTTGTATTGTATCCCAAGGCCGAAGTACAATAAAAAAAAACCCAAACAAACAAACTTTTCAGTGCTCTCTCTCTCTCTCTCTCTCTCTCTCTCTCTCTCTCTCTCTCTCTCTCTCTTCCCCCCCCCCCCCTCCTCTCTCTCTCCACCCCCCTCTCTCTCTCTTCCCTCTCCCTCTCCCTCTCTCTCATCTCTTTGTCTCTCATCCCTATTGAACCACTCTACTGACTCACAGTCTAGTCCACCCTTCTGCAGACCAAACAAGATCACAGAAAAGTGCAACCCAAAATAAAATAAAAATAACAAAGGGAAACGAATTATCTCTTTTTCTAATACATCCTGTCCCTTACGTAGTGTTACCAACCTGGTCACGATGTAGGGAAACCTCAACTTGTGTGTTACAACAACTCTGAGAGCTTGGTAAGTAGCCTGTATGGCCATAATCCTTGAAAGGGTGGTGTCTTTTATAGCCCATGACGTAAGTATTTGCTCTTATCAGGAAAAGGACATCATGTAAGCTTTCGAGAGACGGAAAACGTATGACCATTTATTACGAAAGAAATCCTCTTTTCGGCAATCAGTGACAGTCTGTAAAATGGGAAGTTGCATGATGTCATTATCCTTGACCTAGGGGTCAAAAAGTCTTGTTCGTTACTGATGTAAGCTAAGTGCCAAGGCGTACATTAACATGTTTGTTATGTTGTAAAATGTTATATGTTGAGATTGTGCCTTCAGTCAGTCTTGAAAAGCTTTCTGCATCACAATCAAACCTGCACGCTTTATTCCAAAGAGAAAAAAAAGTTCTCTGAAGTCAGAGTATGGGTGCCTAATATGGCGAAATACTTGAAAAATGTTATACATTTTTACATCACTGTAAGTCACGGCAGATTTCTCTGCGTTAAGTTCGGGTTGTCGCCACTAGTGCAGCGCCACCCATTATTTATTTTCTGTTCCTATCCTGCATCTGTATTTGTATCCCTATCAGAGTGGGGGGGGGGGGGGTTCTACATAGTTTTGCCAGTAACAACTCTCTTCTTGTATGCCGTGGGTTTTTACGTGCGTTAAATTATTTTGTGTAACACAAGGGACTTCAGTTTATCGTCTCGCCCGAAATACTAGCACCCAGACCACCACTAATTTATTTATTTATTTATTCATTTATTTATCTATTTATACAACTTTATGTCACAGCCGATTTCTCTGCCTGAAATTCGGACTGCTTTCCCCGGGGAGAGCACGTCGCCACAAGTGCAGCGCCTACTCATTTTTTTTTCTTTTTACCTGTCTGCAATTGTGTTTGTTTCCATATCAGAGTGGCTTTTTTCTACATAATTTTGCCAGAAACAACCCTCTTGTTGCCGCGGGTTCTTTTACGTGCGCTAAATAATGATGTGTAACACACGAGACTTCGGTTTATCGTCTCATCCGAAAGACTAGCGCCCAGACCACCACTCATGATCTAATGGATGGGGGGAAAAGTTTTGGGCCCAAACGGGATTCGGACCACCGCACACTTCCGACCCGGACTTTTCGCTTTCTATGTAGGCGCGTTACCTCTAGACCACCCATCCATTCAAACGTCTCACCCAATGTGTACATACAGTCTGCCAAAGATTCTGAGGTGGGATGAGTGAGACAGAGATTGCATATTGTGGATGACCCCCTGGATGTTAAGCTAAGGAACGTGCTACAACAACAGCAACAACAACAACACTTCATGATCCTCTGTCTGTCTGCTGCGAGATCGTTGTCAACTGTATGTTTCTTGTGAAACGAACTTTTTACTTTCAGAGATTAAAAAATTTAATATGTATTAAAACACACAAACTTATTCTACTACTCTCAGTAAATAAAATTCAGTTGTGTTCTCTATTGTGAGTTGATAGATAGATAGATAGATAGATAGATAGATAGATAGATAGATAGATAGATAGATAGATAGATAGATAGATAGATAGATGGATGGATGGATGGATGGATGGATGGATGGATGGATGGATGGATGGATGGATAGATAGATAGATAGATAGATAGATAGATAGATAGATAGATAGATAGATAGATAGATAGATAGATAGATAGATAGATAGATAGATAGATAGATAGATAGATAGACGGACGGACGGACGGACGGACGGACGGACGGACGGACGGACGGACGGACAGACAGACAGACAGACAGACAGATAGACAGATAGATAGATAGATAGATAGATAGTATGACATTATTCCAAAAACGGTGAGAACGCAGGCTTGCAGGTCTGTCTGAATGCGTACGTGGGTAAAACGTACAGACACATTGCGTGGTGTAGGGGCCTAGTGGGGCTGTTCCCCTTTAGCCAGCAGGGAGGCAGGGAGGTTTAGAGGCGAAGCAGACGAGACAGTTGCAGCTGTTAGCTGTAAGCACAGAGCACCGGAGGGGAAAGCAACTGGCAGATGTTGCATCACTGATGTCCAAAAACTCTCCTCCCAAGCGGGGCTAAAGAGTTGCTAGGCCTACCCTCTCCACACGTCTTCTGTACCCGGTGCAGGGTGTGTGTGTGTGTAAGTGTGTGTGGAAGTGTGTGTGTGTGTGAGTGTGTGTGTGTGTTGTGTGTGTGTGTGTAAGTGTGTGTGTGATTGTGTGTGAGAGTGTGTGGGTCGCTCTCCCCGACTAGATTTTGCCCTAGGAGTGGTATGGATAGTTTCAGAGGGTGTGTGTGTGTGTGTGTGTGTGTGTGTGTGTGTGTGTGTGTTTGTGTTTGTGTGTGTGTGTGTGTGTGTGTGTGTGTGTGTGTGTGTGTGTGTGTGTGTGTGTGTGTACTGAAAATTCTTGATATTAATAGCCTACGATAACAATAAGTGATGGAAAAGTATGTTGTGGTGAATCATAAACCAAGTAGTCTGATGTAATGTTACTTTGGGAATAATTCCTAAAACCTTGAAGGCTGGTTGGGAGAACAAGGGTTTTGACATGTTCCGGATGCAGTGGCGTTTTGGTCATTTGTTCACTTGTGTAGCTGATACTTGCATGTTCGTGTTCTTGAACTATTTCTAAAGGGAAGGAGGGATTTCTAAGAAGAGGATCTGAATATCTTAGCCTGTGTTTGAATTGCGCGTGATTGAAGTTTCGTGATATAATTATGGTGACCAACTCGCCTTGAAGAAAAAAAAAAAAGCATCCCAAATTTCAAGCAAAGAACTCCACTGTGACTGTAGAGCTACAACTGCATGAAATTGATGTAGCACTGACCACAAAGCCTGTAGAAGAGGGAAGGAGAGGAGATAGACCACACAGAGCTCATGGCCTTCAGATGTGACTTACCAGTGCTACTGCTTCTACGCCGCTCATTTTGACTTCGTATATCGGTTTGTCAAATTACATTTTCCCAACTCCACAGAAAGCTTTAATACGGTGGCCTACACAAAATTTCACCATTGATGAACCTCAGAGCTCTCACCCAGAAAGGAAAAAAGGAGAGAAAAAAAATTAAAGTAATTCTTTAAAAATCACAACACCAAAAAAAAGAATTAAGTAAACACAAGTGACATACAATACATGCATATCAAATAGTGTATACATACTATAGATACAAAATCTAAACCAGTCTGTAAAAATACTTCACACTATCATTATTAGGACCGAGGCCAAACTGGACGTAGGAGGCATTTTCTGGCCATACACCGGTAGCCTGCTGCCTCTTGTTTACCTGAAGAGAGGGACAGACAGACAGAAACAGGCACAGAAGGGGGGGGGGGGGGCACAGGGGAGGAGGGGGGGGGGTATGGCACTATCGAGGCGCATCTCCTGACTCTCAGGGTAAAAGAAAATAACAACAACGAATAAGGAGAGAGAGAGAGAGAGAGAGAGAGAGAGAGAGAGGAGAGAGAGAGAGAGAGAGAGAGAGAGAGAGAGAGAGAGAGACAGACAGACAGACAGACAGACAGACAGACAGACAGACAGACAGACAGACAGACAGACAGACAAGATAGCAAGAGATAGACAGTGACAGACAGACAGACAGACAGACAGACAGACAGAGATAGACAGCAAGAGATAGACAGTGACAGACAGAAGACAGACAGATAGACAGAGACAGAGAGGACAGAGACAGAAACCAGACAGAGACAGAAAACAGAGACAAAACAGAACGAGACAGAGAGACAGAAAGACAGAGAGACAGAGAGGAGAGAAAACAGAAAAGAAACAGAGAGACAGACAGACAGAGAAGAGAGAGAGAGAGAGAGAAGAGAGAGAGAGAGAGAGAGAGAGAGAGAGAGAGAGAGAGAGAGAGAGAGAGAGAGA
>CM060320.1:19744612-19747112 GCA_030674155.1 Stramonita haemastoma
GAATGCCTTTTTGTCTGACTGTCTGGCTGTGTGCCTGTTTTTTCTGTCTTCTGTCGTAGTCTGCTGTCTGTCGTTTGTCTAACGCCTTCTGTTTAGTATGTCTGCTGTAGGTTTTGGTGTTGTAGTCTCCCCAAAAAAAGTGCTTTTCCCCTGTGGAAGGGCTGCAGAAACGTACGTGCCTGGCATGAATGGCAGGAGCTTTAATGTCTGACCCCTTTTCCCCCTCTTCTCTCTCTCTCTTTTTCTCTCTCTTCTTCTCTTCTCCTCTCCTCTTCTCCTTTTTCCCTCCTCTCTCCTCCTCTCTCTTCTCTCTTCTTTTGGGAAAAACTTTTGGGCCCCAAAACCGTTAAATCCTGTTCCGTTTTCGTAAAGTTGGCCTGGGTTGCCGGGGGGGGGAACAGATGAAAATTTTTTACAAAACTGCTAAAGGGGGACCGGAAAAAAAAAAAAAGCACATGATTGCTTTTCTGTTGTCTCGATTTAAAAGAATAAATAAAAATAAAAATAAATAAAACTCTATCTCCTCCCCCCCTCTTTCAATTTTTGCAACAACAAAAATCAGGAAGTGCAAAGTCTTACAAAACTTTTAAAACCGTCGGGTTTTGGAAAAAGATGGTCTTGAAAAATTTGAAAAATTATTATCCCAAACCTACCAGACAGATTTGAAAATTCAACCTCTTTGCCTGCCTTACTTTCAGGGCCAGTAGAAGACAAGTCTCCTAAATCGGTTGGCCATGGAAATAGCGTGCATCAATAACAAACAAGCAAAATGAATGGAATAAAACCATAAGTCAAACCAAAATGGGGACGGGGATAGCTCAGTGGTCAGAGCGCTCGCTTTTCCCCAGTCAAGTTCAGCAGCGTCGAGCGTGGTTGCCAATTGGATGGGTGACCGTTTGTGCGCCTTGGCTACAGTACAGGACCCCCAGTTCACCCAGCTGTAAATGGGTACCTGCCCTCTTTAGGGTCAGGGAAGTTAAAGCAGCGAGGGAGAGGAGATGGGCGCCGCCCTCAACATGCTGGTCCCTAGAGAAGCTGAGGTCTCTGACGCCTCGCTCCCCTACGACCACACACAGGTTATGGGACACTTTTACCTTAACCTTTAAAACCAAAAACAAAACGTACCACAAAAACAACAGGAAAGAAAAGCAGACCAAAAAAGTATTTTAAAATATATATAAAACAACCTTAAAGGAAAACATTCTCCAGTGGTCTTCTCTCTACCCAGTATTCACAATGTTCACTTTCCAAGAGCAAAAATCAACGCTTGACCCATTTGGAGACACATCATAGAGTTCTGCAAGTACGGTGCATTTGCCTTTGAAGTAGGGAAAAAGTAACTCTCACACACAAACAACATCTTAATCGCATCTGATGTGCTATGCTAATCTTTGATTTGGATATTCGAGACAGTATGAATGTATTTTATCTTTGCTGCTCTTCTGATCTTGATTTGGGGTAATAGCCTATATTAGTTACATTTCTGAGTTTGGTGGATCGGTGGTCTATTTAGCGCACGTAATAGAACCCACGGCAACAAGGGGGTTGACCCTGGCAAAATTCTGTAGAAAAAAACCACTCTGATAGGGAAACAAATACAGTCGCATACAGGAAAAAGAAAAAAAATGGTAGGCGCTGCACTTGTGGCGACGGCTGCTGTGACATAAAGTGGTACAAAATACAAAATGAGATCTCATTGCAGACCCTGACGTCCCACAGTACCGAGGCATAAATACAACACCTGCAGTGTTGGTCAGTAAATCCCTAATGGTGGCTGCAAAAGGGACTAGTATGGTGGGGACTTCTGTATCGCCAGCCTCATCACTGAGCCCAGTGCTCAATCGTCGGTAAGACTGAATCGGACTAGGTCCAAGAGTTTAAAAGAGACGGAGACAATGATGGTCATTGTTCATCTGATGGGAATCAAACGCCAGACCTACCAGCTCAGAGTACAGTCCACCCTGCTAAAACTGCCAGGTCCCGGTGAGCGATCTCTATTCCTGATAACGGGTAGACCTGCTACATGTCACATTTTGGCCAGTTTTAGCACCTTCTTTCCTCGGGTACATAGGCTAAATAAAAAAAAGAATAGAGAGAGACAGAGAGAGAGAGACAGAGACAGAGATACACAGAGAGAGACAGAAAGAGAGCGAGACAGACAGAAAGACAGACAGACAGACAAAGAGAGAGAGAGAGGAGAGGGGTGGGGTGGGGGACAAAGCTCCTGGGACACCAACAAAGGCCACGATACAGATGCTCTCTGACAGGTATACCTTTCTTGTTCACAACACATAATACAATCCACCCCGTCATGACTGACAGCATTCGTAGATCAGTGGAAGCATTTTACTCTGAGATTGTCACAGACCTGAATCATTTCTCCTGCCGATTTTTTATTTTCCTCCCTGGGGGACGGGATAGCTAGCTCAGTGGTCAGAGCACTGGCTTTACCCAGCCTACGGTTAAGCAGCATCGAGCATGGTTACCAATTGGATGGGTG
>CM060320.1:19754612-19764612 GCA_030674155.1 Stramonita haemastoma
GAACAATCTGTATTCCAGGACGTACAGGTTGGTTTTTTTCTCAGCTGTCTTGAACTCTTTTTTTTTCATTTTTCTTTCACACTTGTTTGGATGAGTTCAGTTTGGGGTGGCTGGCACCAAGGGTGTACACGCATTCATTGTCTCCTCAAGTCCTCAGCGTGGATTGGTCTGCCTGCTGTGGTCTGGCTCTGGTCTGATCCTGGCCTTGGTGTTGTGTTGATATCTGGAACGACATGACATCTGGTTTTCATCTTCTTTTCATCTTGTTTTCATTCAAACTTCACAAACACGGTTGATCAAAGACAGTTCAATATGGTAAGGGAAAATATACAATTATACTAGATAACATACGATAATACAAAACAACATAGGGCAATACAAAACAACTAGACAATATACAGTACCATACAGCAGAAGACAGTAGAATAAAGGAAAGCATAAGACAATTTGACATGCAATACAATACAACATTGAACTTTAAAACACACACACACACACACAACACACACACACACACACACACACACACACACACACACACACACACACACACACACACACACACACACACACACACACACACCAACACACACACGCACACACACACACACACAACACACACACACACACACACACATACACACAACAAAAATACAAAGACATACATACAAAATAAAGACGGGACAACATAATAAAACACAGAACAATACAATAGAACATAAGACACTACAACAATACAATACAACCTAAAACAACACAACCCAAGCCAACACTACAACATAGAACAATTCAACAAACGACAACACAACACACAACACAACACGACACATACAATACCAATATACTATACATCGTATAGGTCGTGACACTGAAATACAAACACAATACCATACTATACATCATAGGTCGTGACAATGGACTACAAAACCAACACAATACAAAACAAGACAATACGACACAAGACAATGGCCCATGGTCCCTGACCTGACCTGGTTAGGACAATGCTGGAGGACTGTGATAATGGCAGACCAACAGTTGTATTGCTGCTGCACTGGTGACAGCTGTGCTCAGCTGTAGATAGGTATCTGTATTCCCCCCCCACCCTTCCCCTCTGTGTGTGTCTGTCTGCTTGTCCATCCGTCTGTCCGTCCGTCTGTCTGTGTGTCTCTGTCTCTGTCTGTGTGTCTGTGTGTCTGTCTGTATGTCTATCTGTCTGTCTGTCTCTGTCTTGTCTGTCTGTCTTGTCTGTCTGTCTGTCTGTCTGTCTGTCTGTCTGTCTGTCTTCTTCTGTCTCTCTCTCTCTCTCTCTCTCTCTCTCTCTCTCTCTCTCTCTCTCTCTCTCTCTCTCTCTCCTCTCTCTCTCTCTCTCTCTCTCTCTCTCTCTCCCCAAAGCTGTATACATACGGAGACGGGATGAAAAAAAAGCAAATGAGTGCGTATTCCATTAACATCGAAATAAAAAAATAAATAATGATAATAATAACAATGGTAATAATCTCTCTCCCCCCCCTCCTTCCCTCTCCCCCCTCTCTCTCTCTCTCTCTCTCTCTCTCTATCTATCTTCTATCTATCTATCTTATCTATCATTTGTCTCTCTCTCTCTCTACAAGAAAAAGTTAAGGGGGAAGGGGGTGTCTAAAAGCCATTCTGTCAAAGACAGGCGGGTGGGCAGACCGACAGTTCATCGTTTTTGTTGGATGTTTTTGCTATTCCTTTTTTTTTTGAAAGGGTAGAAAGGAGGGTGGTGCATCAGAGGATGAAAATGCACACACATACACACACACACACAACAAACAATAACAATACGCCCACCACACCCCCCACCACACACACACACACACACACACACACACACACACACACACACACAGGGGAAGGTAGAGGGTATTTCAAAGGGACGAAAGAGACAGACAACAGCATTTCAACAGGAAATACCATTCTGGGTGATTCTGTCTTTTCTCCGCTACCCTAGCCCGGTTTGTTTACGGTGTGGTCATGCATAGAGCTTGACAAGTTCACCCCCCACTGCCCCTCCTTTCTTCTTCACTGTATTTTCTTTCAGTGAATACCATTCTTCATTGTAGCGTCAGGCACTCCGTGTGTGATACAGGCCAATACCTACCTGCTGACAGCATGCATCATGCATGCATGCACACACGAATAGATGTGCATGTGGTTCGTACGCCTGCATATACAAACGTACGCATGCGTGCATGCATACATACCGATACACACACACAAACACACATACATATACACACATACACACACTACACATGAATACATTCACATCACGGATCATGACACAACAGGACACTACAAATACACAATACAACAAAATGCAACACACACACACCAAACATTACACAAAGCAACACAACACAACACAACACAACACACAAGAACAACAGTACAACACAACGCCACACACATCTTACACACACACACACACACACACACACACACACACACACACACACACACACACACACACACACACACACACACCACACACACACCACAACACACACACAAACACACACACACACACACACACACACACACACACACAACACACACACAACACACACACCACCACACCACACACACACACACACACACACACACACACACACACACACACACACACACACACACACACACACACACACACACACACACACACAAGATAGAGAGAAAGGGAGAGACAGACAGAGAAAGAGAGAAAGAGAAAAGAGAGACAGAGAAAGGAGACGACAGAGAAAAAGAGAGACAGACAGAACAGAGACAGAAAGGAGACAGAGAAAAGAGAGAGAGAGAGAGAGAGAGAGAGAGAGAGAGAGAGAGAAGAGAGAGAGAGAAGACAGCAGACAGACAGACAGACAGACAAGACAGACAGACAGACAGACAGACAGACGGGGAGACAGAGACAGAACAGACAGACAGACAGACAGAGAAATAGAGAGACAGATCGACAAAGACACAGACAGACAGACAAACAGAGAGAAAATGGTACTACTACCTGAAGGAGGAATATGTTGAGGGTAAGACCATGTCATATTTCCCCCACCACCCTGACCCCATACCAGGGGGGTGTTTACACCCAGGCCGGAGTCATGCTTGGGTCAGGTCACACTGGATGTCAGACTGCATGCAACGTGGTTACGTCAATGTTGAGAGAGTAAGGAGAGAGAGAGAGGAGAGAGAGAGAGAGAGAGAGAGAGAGAGAGAGAGAGAGAGAGAGAGAGAGAGAGAGAGGAGAGAGAGAGAGAGAGAGAGAGAGAGAGGGGGGGGGGGGGGGGGGGGCAGTTTCGGTGTCGGGAAGTAAGGACGGGGAGGAGATTTTTTTGTTTTTTATTCTTTTATATCGAGGATAATGGAATAAGCACTCTTGTGTTTTTTACACCCAGTCCCCGTGTGTATGCAGTTTTGTAAATGTCTTCTGTTCCCACCGGCACACGATGGCCTACTCTCACGAAAAGCGGAACAGGATTTAACGTGTGCGCAAGATGTTCTGAGTGCGTTCTCAACACGGGGCCTCGGTTTACAGTTTCATCCGTAGGACTCAGGAGGGAGAGAGTGGAGTCAGCACTGATGTTAACTCCAGGAGAAAAATCTCCTCGATCCGGGAATCGAACCCAGGTCGTCAAATTGCGAGCGCAATGTTCTGACCACTAGGCTATCCCGTCCCCAGAGGAGATGAGAGGGGAGAGGGTGACACTGAATTGCTAGGGGTGAATATGATAGGTAATATGTGCATTCCGTTTAATTCTTTCGATTAAGATTAAGTTAATGATGGCAGTTCGATGCCCTTAGAAGGCGTGATAAAATATTAAAAAAATAACACAGAGAGGGACGGAGAGAAAAGGACTGGGGTGGGAAGGGGGTATGTGACGGAGGAGCATGTGTGTGTGTGTGTGTGTGTGTGTGTGTATGTGTGTGTGTGTGTGTGTGTGTGTGTGTGTGTGTGTGTGTGTGGTGTGTGGGTGTGTGGAGGGGAGGGAGAGAAGTCGTATATCTACTTGGAGGGGGGGGGGGGGGGGCGGGTGCATGAAAGTATGAGTATGTGTCACTGCCTGTGTGTGTGTGTATGTGTCACTGCTGTGTATGTGTGTGTGTATGTGTCACTGTGTGTGTGTCACTGCGTGTGTGTGTGTGTATGTGTCACTGCGTGTATGTGCGTGTGTGTGTGTGTGTGTGTGTGTGTGTGTGTGTGCGTGCGTGCGTTTGTGTATGTGTGTGTACGCGCGCTTTGGGCGTGTTTCTAAGTGCACATGTGCAAGCATGTGTGTGCGCGTTCGTGCGCGCGCGCGCGTCCACGCGCACAGAGGTGTGATATTTCTTTTGTGGCCGAAGGTTCATAGCGCTAAGCTGTGTCAAGCTCAGCTTTCTGCTGGTGTGTGTGGCAGTCTGACATCAGGCAACATAGGAGCCGTGTGAAAGTTGTGTCTGTCTCACTCTGTATGTGTGTTGTTGTGTCTGTATGTGTTGTTGTGTCTGTCTGTATATGTATGTTGTTGTGCATGCATGTGTTGTTGTGTCTGTAAGTGTTGTTCTGTTATATATGTTGTTGTGTCTGTCTGACTGTTTGTATGTGACAGCCCCGATATGGCCTGTGCAATCGGCGGTGCTCTAAGCAACATTATTGGATTGGATTGGACTGTCTGTATATGTTGTTGTGACTGTATATTTTGTTGTTGTGTCTGTCTGACTGTATATGTTGTTGTTTCTGTATATTATGTTGTTGTGTCTGTCTGCCTGTCTACATATTATGCTGTTGTGTCTGTGTATATGTCATTGTGTCTGTATATTTTGTTGCGTCTGTATATTATTATGGTGTTGTGTGTGTATATTTTGTTGCGTCTGTATATTATCATGGTGTTGTGTCTGTATATTTTGTTGCGTCTGTATTATTGTGTTATGGTGTTGGTCTGTTTATTTTGTTGCGTCTTTATATTATCATGGTGTTGTGTCTAAAAATATTGTTGTGTCTGTCTGTATATTATGTTGTTGTGTCTGTCTATATGTTGTTGCTTCTGTCTGTATAATCATATATGTTGTGTCTGTCTGTAAATATGTTGTCTTTATATATTGTTGTGTCTGTCTGTACATGTTGTTGTGTCTGTAAATGTTGTTGTAAATCACTCTCTCTATGTTTTCAGTGTCTGTATGATGATGTTGTTGTGTCTGTATGATTATGCTCTTGTCTGTACATGTTGTTGTGTCTGTACAATTATGCTCTGTGCTGTGAAATGTAACACCATCACCTTGAACAGCTGTCTGTCCCTGTGGCTATATTAATAGATCAGGAACACTACGCGTGATTGTGTGAGTGTGAGGGGGGGGGGGTAATAAAAGCGTGTGTGTGTGGTGTGGAGAGAGAGAGAACTCGAACACGAATGATTTATTCACAAAAAGGCCAATGGCCCATACATGAAGGGGGTTACCGAACTGCTTAGTATTTTGGTGTGGGATATAAGACAACAGCAATAACAACAACAACAAATTATTGTATAGCAACAAAATCAGTAAGAAAGTATGTACTTACGATAATAAAATATCTCTTATTTTGAAATCTATATTTTACAGGGATATAACTCTGCCTAACATCCAAGAGAGAGGAGAGAGAGAGAGTGTGTGTGTGTGTGTGTTGTGTTGTGTGTGTGTGTGGTGTGTGTGGGGGTGTTACGTGAGATGTGAGCCAGAATGAGACCGACAAAATCATAGACAATTTCTTTTTACCGTGGGGACAGTGTACAAAGCTATGTAAAGTACAACTGCCAGTGTTCTCTGTGGCTTTCCTACACAAGGAGCCTATAATATAACACTATAGCAGCCGTGTGAAATTTTGTCTTGTCAGCTTGTCTCTATAACCACAATAAGGACAGACGGTGTTTTATTTCTGCTCCTTTGGATTAAAAGGATCTCGATTTGTCCGTGTTTCTCTCAGTATGAGAATTCTGAATATGTAACCCTTGAAATATATTGATCAGCCCTAATTCAAAAAGATCGCTCATCTCTCTCTCTCTCTCTCTCTATCTCTCTCTCTTCTCACTCTGGAGACACATCTCCTCTATCTATCTATCAATTGATATGTATACAGAGTGAACATTTGCTATGTCCCATCTCTGCACAATCCTTGGCTGGGAACAGCTACACAATAATAATTAGGATATGGCCTCTAAACTGAGGCTACATAATTTCTACATTCCACCATGAAGGCGAAGTGTATACTACGGAGTGTTTTCCACTTCCACCCAAGGAAACAGTGTAGCTCTTTTCGTAGCTGTGTCTCGATTTAGAATCACGACGCTGGGACAGGGACCCTGATCACATGGGAGGTAATCTACTTACCTCCCCGTCACGATGTATGTAGTTGTATGTATGTATGTATGTATGTATGTATGCCCTCTTTAGGGTCAGGGAAGGTAAAGCAGCGAGGAGAGGAGATGGCGCGCCGCCCTCAATATAATATGCTGGCCCCTAAAGAAGCTTGAGGTCTCTAACGCCTCGCTCTCCTACCACCACATAGGTTATGGGACACCTTAAACTTTAACCTATTAAACATACATATATTTCAGCAATAACAAGCAGGTAGCTTTTGGCATGTTGACAACAATACACTTGACTTATTTATATTGGTAACTGATAAGCTTGGAGTTTTTTGCTTGTTTTTTCGTGGATTAAAGCTTTGAGGTTCAACAATGGTGAGAATAGGATATGTGAACTCTTTTTACCCGCCATTAAGGAGCCGCATCCTGACTTTGGGGATGGTGTCTAAACGGGACGCCTTGTGCATGCGTTTTTTAAAGCGTGATTAAGTCAGTGTAACAACAAAGTATGCTGTTCCAAACATCGTTTTTCGATAAATCAGTTAATACCTTTACTACTTCCTTTAGGTTTGTTGAAATCATATTCACATCAAAAACATAATTTAAAGATATAGTATTTGATTATTTGCAAAAGACGACTCTCCACTTCATAACTATTGGCTACATATCAGTGCTTTTCTTGGATGAGAAAAATGCACATAAAAATTTGTGTTGTGGTGTTGTGTGTGTGTGTTGTGTGTGTGTGTGTGTGTGTGTGACTGGAAAGCCCATACACCATACCTGTTGGCTACTGGTGTCTCTACCAGTCTTTATAAAATCTGGTCTTTTTAAGGTTGATATTTAGCGCAGCAAACTGAAAAACCATGCAAACATTTGCCCACCCTTTGATATCTGGGCTTAACTTGGCCAGTCATCCGTTTTGTGTCCCTTTGTACATGACAAGAGAGGGGGTGAAAGAGACACAGACAGAGTGAATATAAAAGATTTTGCTAAAAAAAGAAAAGAAATGGAGGTGGGCAAACATCCGTAATTTCCTACACGTGCACACGGACATAAACACAACACACAACACACACACACACACACACACACACACACACACACACACACACACACACACACACACACACACACTGCAAAAAGGTGATTGTCCATTTTTCTCATGGCTGATATTCCCAGTGATAAGGTTGTGCTCAAACATATCCTTTACCACTTACGGCAACACACACACACACACACACACACACACACACACACACACACATACAGAGAGAGAGACAGACAGACAGACAGACAGAGAGAGACAGACAGACAGACAAGAGAGAGAGAGAGAGAGAGAGAAGAGAGAGAGAGAGAGAGAGAGAGAGAGAGAGAGAGAGAGAGAGAGAGAGAGAGAGAGGAGAGAGAGAGAAGGGAGGATAAAGGAGGTACGCAAGTGATAAAAAAAAATCAGGACATTACCAACTATTTTCAGCTACTACTTTTTGATGTGGTCCTAATTGCTTTTGCCCCTTTCAACTATTTTGATTTCACTGGCTCTCCTCTTCTTTCACCCATTGTCAGCCCCTTTTTCGCCCGCCATGCCCCACTTGCTGACAAAATTATCCTTAAAGGGGAGTGGACCCTTCACAGCTGACTGTCAACCAAACCAAAAGAAAAATAGTCATGTGACACATTCTTCACCAACTTTACCAAAGGCTTGACCCAATGATCTAGCAAAACATGGGTGTAAAGGTAAAAGGTAAAGGTGTCCCATAACCTATGGGGCTGTAGGGGAGCGTGGTGTCAGAGACCTCAGCTTCTCTATAGGCCAGCATATTGAGGGCGGTGCCTATCTCCTCTCCCTCGCTGCTTTACCTTCCCTGACCCTAAAGAGGGCAGGTACAGGGCTGTACTGAAGCCAAGGCGTGTAACAGTCACCCATCCAGCTGGTTAACATGCTCGATGATTTGAGGAAAGCGAGCACTCTGACCACTGAGCTATCCCGCCCACAATGGGGATGTAGCATGACCATTCCCCTGTCATCATCCAGACCTCTGGCCAAATTTGATTAGATGTCCTTCCTTTGCTTTGTCCCATTGTCAAAAAACGTAGGGATATTTTGTTCTTGTTTATGAAGTCAAGTTGTTTTTACCAACTGGCCTGTTCTTTCACGAAATAGGGATGGGTTTTGAATGAATCCGCAAGATGTGATAATATTATAAGGGTTCCTGCACAGGACCTGACTTTATAGTCTCAAATATGGAGGAAGGTGGCGGGACAGTTTAGACATTTACCTACCTTACAAGTAAGCCCTGAGGTTCTGGCTTTGATTTCCAGACTTGGCCTTTCTTCCCAGTTTGATGAAATAATCTAATTGAATTTAATGTCTTTCTGTGTGCTTACAGATTTTTATATCAGTCAGAGCTGTGTGCTTACAGATTTTTATATCAGTCAGAGCTGTGTGCTTACAGATTTTTATATCAGTCAGAGCTGTGTGCTTACAGATTTTTATATCAGTCAGAGCTGTGTGTTTACAGATTTTTATATCAGTCAGAGCTGTGTGTTTACAGATTTTTATATCAGTCAGAGCTGTTGTTTACAGATTTTTATATCAGTCAGAGCTGTGTGCTTACAGATTTTTATATCAGTCAGAGCTGTGTGCTTACAGATTTCGGCACGTTAAAAGAACCCAGGACAGTTGAAAATCGGTAAGAACACGGAAGTGCCTCCTCACTGTCCTTGCAAAATGAGTACAATTAATTCCCAAATGTATTCCCGAAGTAGGAAAGCATTTTACCTCATTGATGGGGAAAAAACGATCATATATATAAAAGCATCTCACCATTGCTGAACCTCGGAGCTCTAGCTGAAGAACAAAAAAAAACAAAATCTGCACTAAAGACTTGGCCAAAAAAAATGACGCAAAAAACAAAATTAACTCTAGGGAAATCACCCTAACCCAGACGACTCCGTTGTGAATCAAACCCAGTACACTTCAAATCGTAGGACCTACGCTTTTAAACTAGAAGGTAGACAGTCTACCCAGACAGTGAAGTGGACAGGACAGTGTGGACAGGCAGGAATGTGCAGCAATTGTGTTCAAGTCCCGGTCTGCTTGTGGGACAAAAGACAGAAGCAGAGGAGAGGAGATGTCTCTTATATAACCCCTTCCTTTGGCGTGGCTGAAACCCAGCCACTCCCTCCCTCCCTCCTCCCTCCCACACAGTGTGCTATTATCGCCTTGAAAGGCTCACAGGAGACATCGACACGCCACTGCACATGGCTTTGTGCAGCATACAAAGCACACGGATACACAGACACATAAACACACACTCACACAAAGACATACACACACACACACACACACACACACACACACACACACACACACACACACACACACACACACACACACACACACGACACACAAACGCCCGCAGACACATACCCAAGTGGGTGCATGAATGCACACAATAATATGTACCCAGGCTACCCATCCCATACCCTACCCCATGCCTAGACATACAGACATGCACATACAAACGCGCGCATGCACATGCACACATATATGTACACACACACATTCACACTCACACACGTTCACACACACACACACGTACACGTACACGTACACGTACACGTACACGTACACACACACACACACACACACACACACACACACACAC